>KZ613943.1:386048-997287 GCA_002865655.1 Hyaloscypha variabilis F | reverse complement strand
TGTCGGTATAGCGTGTCTTGATGTCATTGATCGTGTCTGTCTCGAGGATATAGCGCGTTCATTACCCTCTAGTTGAGAACTACTTCCTGAACTAGATAAATCCATTGGTGGTGTCGGTCTCGAGGATATAGCGCGTTCGTTGCCCTCTGGTTGAGAGCCACTTCCTATAGATGAAGCTATTGGTTGTGTCGGTCTCGATGATATAGCGCGCTCATTACCCTCTGGTTGAGAGCCACTTCCTACAGATGAAGCTATTAGTGGTGTCGGTCTCGAGGATATCGCGCGTTCTTTACCTTCTGGTTGAGAACCACTTCCTATAGATGAAGCCATTGGTGTTAGTCTCGAGGATATAGCGCGCTCATTACCCTCTAGTTGAGAACTTGCGTTAGGCTTATGAGTTTATTTATCTTAAAGTTTATATCTTTAATTAGCAACTCTATTCCTAGTTCCTTATTCTAAGTTATTTTCCACAAAAACCCTAGTTTATGTTCCTAGTTCCTAGTTCTTGTCCTAGTTCTTGTCCTAGTTCCTAGTCCTAGTTTCCTAGTTCTAAGTTCTTGCCCTTAGTCTCTCCTATGAATTAGGCTTACACTAGGAGCACTAGGGAGCTCTAGGAGAGAGTAGGGGAGGAACCCTCCTAAATTTCTACTATTTATACTAAACCTATACAGTACTTATTTGATTAACTATTCCTCCCCCATTACTAGTTTAGGAACGAATTAAAAGTTGTCTTCAACAGCGACAGCCTTAACTTAACCGCGCTTCAAAAGGAGTATAAGTTGGTCTATCACGTCAAAAGCATATCCTAAATAGAGTGTTTATCTAAAATAAAAATAAAAAAATAAAAAAAATCCAATTTGTATATTTCTAGCTATAATATTGTGGAATCAAGAGAGCTAGCCCATCTATAAAATCACAAACTATCTAAATTTACCAAAAAAAAAAATTTATAAAAAAATCTTTACTCAATTTCATATTCCAGTACTACAAAGTTGATTCCTGTGAATTTACACCTCGGGCTCGTCGACGTTGTCGACGTTGATCTTGTCCAATTCGAGTTTCCATTTCATTAGCAACACGTCGGAATTCATTAGCGTAAGCCTGCAAATCTGAGGGGTTCATCCCTTGCCATGGTCTCCCTGGCGCTGTTATCTCTCTCCGGCTATCTCCCCGTTCAGTTGCAGTTCTATTTCTGTCTGCTTCTCGTCTTAGGGCCCTCCCTCCCCCGTATTCCCTCCTATTATATGCCCTTCCACCTCGGTGGGCTTCTGATGTAGACGCCTCAATCTCGCTCTGCTCCGATATAACCTCCAGTCGTACAGGTCTTCGGGGAATTGGTTGAAATACTGATTGACCTCGATTCCGTCGCTCTAGCTCGGCTATAGAATCGACCGCAGATGGTCCAAATACGCGGTGAAGTAGCTTTTCGTCAAACCAAAATTCCTCGCCATTTGGATTAATAAGTCCTGCTCGGGCAAATGGGCGTGACTGTTGCGGTCGCCGCAATCTGTTTGAGTTCCAGTCGAAAACAGAACGTGACTGTTTCACCGACGCGATTCCCTCCCAGGTCCACTGATCGAGTCTGAACCGACGAAGCTGATATTCGTCTCCAGGTTCCGTCACATGACCCAACTCGGCCATTTTGCCTGGATGCAAGGATTGTGCTTCGAGGTCATAAACCCAGAGGTCTTCATATGATCGTATACGATTTGGATAAGAGAGAAGGAGCTGGTGACCTCTCATATAAGGGAAGCACTTCATAACCCTTTTATAGATATAGTTTCCTGGCCTAGAGCGGTCTTCCGAGACAACATAACCTCTAGGTGCTATGGTACGAGGATGAACAGGCCTACAATTTAGATAATCGGTGTACCACGATTCGTTATCACGAGCTCTTCGGGAACTCGGAGCTGGTGTATGTGATCGTCGTGAAGATGACCTCCATTGAGTTGGCGAGGGGATGGAGATAGAAGAGGCCCTCACATCCGGCATAAGTATGTCCTCAATAGGGCTAGTTACTAGCGGTTCGTTCTCTAAGATCCTCTGCGTGACCTGATCGCGTAATTCTGCGCGTCTATCTGCGGCTTCTTGGCGTTCAAGCTCTCTCCGTCTTTGTTCTGCTCTATTTCTCCGCTCTCTCGATCTTCTACTTTCTTGACATCTCATAGGACAATCACCACCGCTTTCATCCAACCAATGCTCGATGCAACTCCTGCCATAGATATGCCCGCATTCTAGCAACACAGGATCTTCAGGCGGAATTACGATCCCTCGCTCATCCGTGTATCCCTCGCCAAATTGTTGCGTGCATATAATGCACTCCAGTGTACCACTCTCTTGGACTGTTGCACGGCTAACAAAGACCATGCCACGGCGCAATACAATTTCGTTCCGACGGAGGAAGGACTCGAATTCATTATCTTCGAACCCAATTAGGATATCAGCTGATCCAGAGCTAAGTGATGGAGATCTGTCTCGATGATTTTGAGAGGTGTGCCGATCTTCTTCTCTCCTAGCTTGTAGCCTGTTTAATCTTCTCTCTCTTAAATTAATAACATTAGCGGGCCGAGCAGGTCGCTGGTAACTGTTGCTAGGACTTGCAGTTCGATCCCTAGGCGGATTCTCTCGTGGTAGTCGCCCGTATACTCTTGGCTGGTGTTGGGGATGGCGTGAAGCTTGTGATGTAAATTCTCTATTCAGGGATATTTGCTCGTCTTCAGAGAAGGGGCGGACATATTCCATTCTTGGTCTCGGAGACTCGCGATATCGTTCTCTCTCCCCCTCCTCGAACGGTTCTCCCCCAACTTCTTCAGCGTATTCTTCTTCAGCGTATTCTTCTTCACCCTCTTCTCCTTCACCATCTTCCCCCTCCTCTCCTCCAGCATATTCCCCCTCTTCTCCTTCACCATCTTCCCCCTCCTCTCCTCCAGCATTTCCCCCCTCTTCTCCTTCACCATCTTCCCCCTCCTCTCCTCCAGCATTTCCCCCCTCTTCTCCTCCAGCATCTTCCCCCTCTTCTCCTCCAGCATCTGCCCCCTCTCTTTCAGCCGGACGGTTCTGCCGAGCAGCGGCCGTTCGAGCAGGGGCAGGCGTTCGAGGAGCGGCTCCAGTACGAGCAGCAGGCGTTCGAGCAGCAGGCGTTCGAGCAGCAGGGGCTCGAGCAGCAGGCGTTCGAGAATTAGGCGTTCGAGCAGCAGGCGTTCGAGCAGCAGGTGTTCGAGCAGCAGGCGTTCGAGAATTAGGCGTTCGAGCAGCAGGCGTTCGAGCAGCAGGCGTTCGAGGCGTTCGAGCAACAGGCGTTCGAGCAGCAGGGGCTCGAGCAGCAGGGGCTCGAGCAGCAGGTGTTCGAGGCGTTCGAGCAGGCGTTTGAGAGGTACGTAAGACCCGTGGTCCATCAGATATTCCTGCGGGCAAGTCTAGATTATTTAGCTCTCGACGTCCAATCGGTCTAGACATATTGCAAAATGGAGATATGTTATTTCGTCTAGATTAGATTGGAGTGCGAGGAGTAGGCAACTTAAATATTTTCTTACTAAATAATGATTTTAGATCTAAGATCTCGGTATTGGAAACCAATAACACTGAAACTCTTTCAATAGAGTTCAAGTTTCTGGAATCTTATCGCTCAGATCTTGATAGTAGTCTGAGTTTAATATTTAAAGTCATGCTTAACCCTGTTGCATTGGGGGTCAAGATGGACATTCCAGTAGAGCTATTGACTTTTATTGCCTCTGAACTCGATTCAATTGACTTATCAAACTTTCGGCTTGTTAACCGAGCATGTGCCCAAGCTTCAACGTCTCTTATCCCAAGACACGGGATTTCTGTTATGAATATGTCACGGGACATGAAAGAGCTTCAGTATGTTCTTCAAAGCTCTGGATTTGCTAAAAACGTTAGAAAGCTCAGAGTCTTTCATGTCGAGTGGCCGATATGTTCCCGTTTTGAGTGGGAGACTCATCATCTATTATTTGGTGGCAATGAGAGAATTCGAGCCCCTACTCAATTCCCAAGCTCAGCATCTGCACGACGGCTATATAGAAAAGCATTTTCAGCATATAGAGAGATTATTACAGAGCAGCAATGTCGCAGATACTCTGAGGAGATTGAAGGACTATTTCAAATCCTCGCGATGCTTCCCAACCTTATATCAATACACGTGTCGGATATGCATGACTATCTCTGGCATCCAAAGGTTAATCGAAGATATCATAAACTTCAAAGTTCAATTTGGATATCGCCATTTCACTCGAATAATATAACACGAAGCGTCGAAGCGATGATGATAGCATCTAGATCAGGACAAGCAATTCCAAAGCAGTTGAATACTCTTCGAATTTCGGGAGGATTTGATCCAGGCGAACTTTATCACACTGCTGCTTCTTTCTCGCATATCCAGCATTTGAACATTCATGATTTCCGTACATGCGGAAATGAGAAGTTAATACGCGAGTTCCTTATGAGATTTCCAAATCTAGTTACTCTTGCCGTTTCATTCCAGGGGTGGAGCCCGAGTATTAATGCTTTGGAGTTATTATATTGGCCCAGGTTAGAGGAACTTGAGGTACAAGGAATATGGACCTCGGAGTCAGAGTTTGCTGGTATCCTAGAACGTCACTCAAAGAGTTTAAAATCATTTAGTCTTCATAACCCTGCCTTGACAGAAGGGTCCTGGCAAACTCTCCTCACAAAGATGAGAGCTATCAGCACCTCAGCAGAGATCCGACTAAGTGGTGAGTTATATGGCAGAACAAGTGGCGAGTCTTTAGATATGGGGTGTAATCATACCAGGTCTTGTATAGAAGACTACCTTCGAGAGCGGGAGTCGGATTGGCCATTTCCTGGTGGCGTAAGACAGACATCACTATGAAGAGATTGGTGTACTTTAATGCGAGTAGAATTTAATTCAAATTCAATAAGAAACTGCAGGACAAAGAGCTACATAACCAATCCTTCCACTGAAAGTTCATCATTCCCATCAGAAATTCATTGAGGTTGGGGTTTGGGGGCTGAAAAGTGACTTGGGACTCAAAGGTCGATCGTAAGGAGTCAACACGAGATTGCGTGTTGCCACCCGCTTCGGGTTCCCACAAGTGTTGTCTCCCTTGCGCTTCGTCCCCTGCGGCTGATCATCCTTAGGCGTTGGCGGCGGAGGAGGTGGCATTGCAGAGCTGGCCGGTTTGCTTGTCGTGTCCGATGGCAGGTTAGGGAATGCAGGCGCACTTGGAAGTGTTGGGGTCTTCTGTGGCTATTGAACTCTTAGCGCTTTATTGGTAGAAAGCGGGGCACTCTTACATCTTGTAGGGCCCATGCAGCCTGGGAGCTATCCACGGCATTGCAAAGACGGTCATATTGAGTCTTCAATGCCTTGTAATTAATATCTGCCTGCTGGATCTGGTCATTCAGCATGGAAACCATGTATGAGAGTTGTCGGTTTCGACGCTTCTCCTGGGCCAAGTGACGCTCCCATTGGAGAGACATTGAGAGGACGGTGACCGCAGGTTCAAAGTGTGAATCTTCGATGGGGGCTAAGAACTCGGGTTGTCGGTATTGAAACTCAGGCTGGATCTGCGAGTCACCTAAGGGCTGTTGCTCAAACCGCAACTGTCCAACATCGAGGTTGGAATTCAGTGTCTGGCCTGGCATACTGAAAGGATGAGATTATTGTAGTAGAAAGTGTTCGAGATTATTGGATGCTTCAGAACATTTGTGCTATTTGTTTGTTTATATGGTTGAATGACTGTAGTTACATCAGCCTGAGTGGATAGGAGAACTTTCGGGTTTTCAAGGACGGCGAATCAAGAACCAAGGACTGGGAACCGAGAACCGAGAACCGAGATTCCCGATCTTTGGGCGTTCCTGCATAGGGCAAGATTCCGGGGGTGATGTATGCGTACTACCTACACGTTGAAATAAATGTTAAATGTCACCTGTTTACAGGGGTTTTATCGGCGAACTAGCTAGAATCGCAGTGTGGTCTGACCAACCACCTGTCGTAATTTCAACCTTTCTTGCTAAATGTAGTTAAACACTGGTTAACGTTTAAAGCACCCTGTAGGGAGTATGAGGATGGCTTTCCGGGGAAGGCCAGGGTCTGATAAGCCACCTGCAGCAGGCTGCAGTTCGTCACACCACCATCTTTTCCCGTGGGCCGAACTAGCACTTCAGCTAGCCTGATATGGCACTTGCATCGTGAGGAGGGGACGGGTTGCATATGAGTTCACCACCTGCAGGCCCCAATAGGTCGCATGAACGATCACTACGATTTGTGGAGGCGATAAGCGAAGTTAATGGTTTCTATTTGCTAATTGCTATCTATTGAAGACTAAGGAAACATCGCGAATCGTGCTGCGCACCCCAAAAACCAGAGAAAAGACATCAACGGAGCACAGTGCATGGGGCTGTGATTGTAAGAGTTATAAATGACGTTAGAACAGACATAGGTGTTAACATGGATTGAGTGCCTGAGTTCTGTATAGAAGGTAAGAGTGTGAAGGTCGTTAAGGCTTGTAAGTTCTATCAATCAATGCCTTGAACTTCGGGTGGGGCTACTTACCGATGGGTCCGGGGTGTTGGCTGAATAGGAAACAATCGTCGAAGTGACCGTTTCCGTGAGAGTCGTGGATGGCTCCGTAAGCGTGGAAGTGATGAGAGTAATGAGAGTAGTCTCGGGTGTTGCTGCGGGGGTGGTGTTGTCAGGCAAATTCGGCCCGGCCGCGGGCGTGGAGAAGATCGTCGTGGTCAGAGTTTCTGTGAACGTGGTAGAGGGGTCTGTGACTGTGGAAACAGTCGTTTGAGTAGTGACAGGAGTATCGCCCAAGTCAAATCCGGCCGCGGGCGTGGAGAAGATTGTCGTGGTCAGAGTTTCTGTGAATGTGGTAGAAGGGTCTGTGACTGTGGAAACAGTCGTTTGAGTAGTGACAGGAGTATCGCCCAAGTCATATCCAAGAACCGACGTTGAAGAGATTGTTGAGGTGGCTGTCTCTACAAAAGTTGTGGATGGGTCAGTGACCGTCATCAGGGTAGTAAGGGTAGCGACAGGGAAAATGCAGCTGATGCTGCCGGACTGGTTGAACTCTATTTCGTCAGCATCTGCCGATCCTCCTGTAATCGTGGCTTTAGTGCAAGTCGGCGACAATTGGTCGGCACACCGCCTGATACCGTTAATAAGTACTTTTTTGTGGGGCTCTACAGAACACACCAGAGGATAAAGGCATCCCCATTAGGAACCTGTTCAGGAACAATGAATTCTGCCTCCTGATAACCTAAGCAGTTGCTCATGGGCTGAAATTCAAATTGAACTGGAAGGAAATCAGGGTCGCTAAAGGTGAGGATGGCTTCGCAGCGTTTCCCTTGAGAATCAAGTCTACCGAATCAGCCACGTTCTTGCATGCAGAGCATCTGATGTTCACCTTGCATCTACGGCCAGGCCGGGGTAGAGCGGCACAGCAGGCGCAGACATGCATATCACGGGAAAGTCCATTGCGAGAGATGTCACTACGAGCAGGATGAATATCAACAAACCGGAATTCCCGATGAATTTCATGTTGGTTCTTAAAAGTGGGGCGTGTTCGAGTCTGCGGGCAAGTCTTGAAGCTGGCAAATACAGCTATGCCTGGATATTTATAGATATTTAAACGAAAGTACTCCCGGACATCTGATCCGAGACTTGAAGAACAGGATCCATGCGGCCGAAGGCCTGACCACCAAGGACCAAAGAGTCCCCTGCGATAAGCGCTGCCGCGCCATCCCTTGTGCGACCACATCGAGCGCATCGAGAACCAATCTTCGAGGCCCAGGATCCTAGGTCCTCAAAATAGGCGACCCCGCGGCAGATAAGAGCTTCGCATGCCTGCACCAAGAATCAATTATTCCGACGAACCATCATGTCGCAAAATAGCTACTCGAATTCCGGCCTCAGAGCCACACAAATCCCTTTCGACTGCGCAAATCTACGTAGTGTATCATCAATGCCTATGCAGGAGGTACCTATGCGCGCGCAGTATGCATTCGAGCCTCAAATGGGTGGCCCGAGAATTCCTCACGCCTTCGAACAAGAGTCCCGTGGGCTGGCATACAGCGAACACCAACGACCCGGATCGATCACAGCTGATGGCAATACCAGAGGCCACGATCCTCCACGAGCTGACCATGTGCAGCAGCCTCGACCACAGCGAATGATGCCAGTTGACAGCGGCATAAGATACGTACAGCCTGAAGTACTTGAAGCCCCTGGTCAGGCTTGGAGCCATCTCTCTTTCGCTGAATCCGATCTCGTCGATCAGTTCACTCACGTTCAAAGTAGCCATATGATTCCTGAACAGCCTTCAGTCGAGGGATCTCCCAGGTCGACTCTAGGAAAATCGAAAGCACGGCGAAGCGATAGCAATTCTGAAGACAACCTGTCTACAGCAACAACTGCTGTCGATCATACAAGGTAAGTTTTTCCACTGCTCGACAGTGAAAATGCTAACCTGTTCCGAGATCCAGCGAGCAGGAAATGCTTCGCGAGATTCTTGTCCAGCTGGCAGAGATCAAGCAAGCTCAGACCTTACACACGAAGAAGTTGGAGGCTATGGAGAAGAGAGTCGACGCTATGGATACTGCGACTGCAACTCGCTTGTCCGACTTCCGGGAACATGTGGATAAGAAAATTGAGCGGCTCTCGGCGGTCACCGAGACTGGATTTGACGATATCTGGGATAGGACAGTTCTCGAGTTAAAGCGTGTGAGGGATCTCATTCTCGGGCATGATCCAAGAAGGACTCCTCCGACAGATGACTCAAATCATGACTTTGGGATGAAGAGGAGAAGATTTGAAGATTGAGGACACTGTATCTTATAAATCAGTTATGTAATATAGATCTTCATTCATGACAAGACTTTCCATATATTTTAAATGTATCCTACCAAACTAAGGCCCGCGACCCGTTTCCGTCGCTGTCTGCTTTTGGAGCGTTCTCCGTGCTGACCTGCAGACACGTCTACAGGGATTGCTGCAATACTAATCAACAGGTGTGGTACAACCAGACGCCTCCAAGCCACGATAAGCCACCAACAGATAACAGAACTTCTCCACTACGGATGATACCCCGCTCAACACCAACCAATCAATCTCCTTAGGCCGTGCTTTGGGCCAATCTATGGCCCGCCAATGAGGTACGTCGAACATGATCGAGAAGATCCCGCACTTGAGAACCAGAATCATCGTGTCCGCACTTCAAGAACATATGCTAGCAACACCAGATTACTGCCCGATTCTTCTTTAAGCAGTTAGAAGACTTACATTAGCGATGTCCCCCATGCTTGATACGTCATCCATACACCCTTGAAGGAAGTCGAAGAAGCTTGAGGTTAGTTGATGCTCTGGGCTAATCGGAATGGTGACCGAAGCTGTACGGATCATAATCAATTGGTCGGATGGCTCTACCTCGTGTTCTTCGATGATCCTCGGAAACCGAGTAAGCATGTGATAGACAAGATGCCCGATCAGCTCGCATGTTGATGGATGCTCTGTTTCCCAGTCTCGTGGTCGTAGCTTCCTACCAAAGGCTCCTAGTCACGTGAGTTAGTTGAGTGCAGAGAAACAGTTGGTTGAAGGTGATCACCCAATTGTACTTTCACGCCATCCTCGTCTTCAGACAGAAACACATTCGAAGCCTTCAAGTCGTAGAAAATATTATGCGCATTTACAAACTGGATCGCAGGGATCAACTTTTCCAGCTAATTTAGCCTCATGAGAGTTAAAGGTGGAAAGAGTAAATACCTGCTTGATAATAGCGGCTGCCTGAGTCTCTTTTATACCAATCGTGCTGTCAATCAATTCTGCTAGGCAGATTCCACTGATGCTAGAACACACGTATACGGTATCGTTTCGAAAGAACATGAATTTCGGGGCAACAAACAAATCAACTCTCCTCTTGGCCAACTCGAGTAGTTTCCAGCGCGGCAAGGACCACTCAGACTGATGACATGATTGGAGAACGTATTCCAGCGAGGAAGATCTGTCGCGGACAGTCCATGCAGTTCCCCAGACTCCTAAGCCCATCTTCTGGGAATGGTCGAAGTCTTCCCATCTTTTGCTTAGAAAGTCTTCATCTTTATGCTCAGCTATCTGGTCGAGGCTGAATTTTGCTTTGCGAATCGACATCTTTACGTCGCTTGACCTTTAGCTAGGGGTAAATGTCCGGGTTTATATATCTATAAAAAATGTAATCTGAAATCCAAATTCCAAGAATTGCTTTCCTGGATCAGGATTAGGGGTTAGGCCGAAGGTTATAATAGAATGCAACGTCTCATCTTCCCCTTGTGCCCTTTCAACGAGACCTAGATTTGTCTACGAACTCTCCCGCCTTTCAATCTCATTAGCATAATGTCTCTTCAGTATAACAAGCGTCTACCACCAGCACCACCTTGTTTTGAAGACCTCCACAAAGAGAATGCTGAACTGAAGGAACGCAATCTTTTTCTCGAAGATGTTCTGGAGATATTATATGTTCAAAATCAGCAGCTTTCTAGCTGTCTAAATGCCCGAAAAAAGCAGTATCGAGCACACAAAGCGAAAGTCGATCGCCTCCTCAAGAGCATTACTGATCTCAGTACAACTCAAGCGCAACACCATGAGGCCCTTCAACGGCAGGACAAAGAGCGACAAGAGCATTGGGAAGAATTTTGCCAACACAAAACTCGTGTGAATAGCAATCACTTATGGGAGTACCTGGAGAAAATCAAGTCTGATATTATTGAAAAACAATATGAAGACTTGCTTAGAGCAAATGAGGATATGGAGATTGTGATTGGTATTGATATACAAGAAGGGAATTGAAAGTTATTCTACATTAGTAACATGGTAAGGCAATTTAGGAAACGAAAGATAGATCAAATTTCAAACTCTAAAGACAAGTGCGTTGTATATAATGAAATCGACTCCTTCTTCCTTCTACCCAAGACTCCTATGAGCTCAGTCTCTCACAGAATATGAACTTCCCCTTGAAGTACCCTTTCGACGAGACCTAGATCGGCGGACTTCGGTTCGCTCGTAGCGGGTAACTCGAGGAGATGGAGCTTCACAGTAGTGCCGAGCTTCTTTTTCGTGAAGACTACAAGAATGATAAGTATCCTCAACATAAGTTCTAAGGCTTTCTTACATGAATTTCGCTACTAGGAAGGCCCCAACGGCCATGATTGAAGTGCGGAGGAAGCCCATTTTGATCGTAGGAAGTGCTTTGATTTTTGGTTTCAGCTAAGAGTTGAGAGAACTGGGTACGTGCGACAAGTCCTTATAATTATTTGGTTGAGTCGGCTCGCAGAAAGTGATAAAGATCTGTTCCAGGATCCGAGATCCTGGCACCCAGCATCACAATCCGAATCTCGCTAGATAAAAGGGGCTATTCACGTGACAGTCAACGTCACCGTACGGTTCTTAGATCCCGGTTCGGACAAACTGTAGCCAAGAGGACCCCAGAGTTAATTATATCTGCAGCGAACCCTTCATCAACTAATGCCTCAAACAGTTCCTCCGAAAGAATATGTCTGGCAATTGGGCTGATCGAGAAGTCGCTCGAATCGAAGCGCTTCCAAACACAGAATTCATCATTGAACTTTACAATGCGATGAACGGACACACGTACTCATGGAGAACAATTCAGAAACAGCTACAAGAACTCAAAATCGACTATAATGTCTACCAGGATTGGAACGACTTGTTGACGTTAAAACGAACCTGGGATTGCAATCCTTCTCTAACTAGATTAAGACAGCACAAGGACATTGTGCAAGGTCTTTCCCGTGATCTAAGTCGTCGCTCATGGAACCCAAAACACCTTCGAAGACTTTTAATCAATTTGAGGTTGATTCTGGTTCGTGCCGGTATGGCGGAAGAAGAAGGTATGTCGTCCTACATATGTGCTTTTTCTTTAATGATCTAAATCTCCCGTAGCAGTTGCACTCGTGAGCAAGAATGTCGATGTCAAGGGTGCAATTGAAGATCTGTGGATACCAGTTGAGAAGGAGGAGAGGTATTTCTCGAATGGGAGATGGGATCTGGAACTTGGCATAGATGAGGAAAAACCCCTATTGGGAGATGATGATGCGGCCAATGAGCACAGGGCAATATGGGGATGGAGAAAATGGTTGTCTTTGATCTAAATTGATACGAAATCCATCAATTATCTCTCTGATACATCTAAATAAACGTGACTCTCTTGGACTTTGACATATCTTTCTCAGTGGTTGGTATAGGACCACTTATCGTGGGTCTATGGGGCCACTTTGCCAATTGCTTTGGGGGCTCACTACGTGGGCGATACTCTGTTTCCACAAAGTCTAATATGCCTGCTGGTGACATCGCGTTGCGAGTTTTTTTTCGCACTTGATCAACAAATTTTGAAACGCCACATGCTACTCTGGAGTAAGTAAAGGAATAATGAGGGGAATTGGAGTCTAGACATACCCACAACAATGCTACGCCCACTTGAAAATTTAGCAACCTCTTTAATGGCATCTTCAATTTTGTAAAAACATTTGCTATCGGGATAAAAATATTGGAAATCCTCTCTGGGAACACCATTAGGGTAGTAGAGCTCCACAAAGGGCTCTCGTGTCTGGTTAGAAGGGAAATAACACCACAGTTGCAGGAGACGAACTTTGAGCTATACAGATGTCAGTTAGAAAACAAGATAGGTGGTAGAAGACACTACAGCATCGTTCTTGATCTGAAGTTTCCTCAACAGTGGTCCCGCCCATTCCTCTTGCGAATTATCCTCTAGCTCCCAGTACAGATCTACCTTACGAGGGGTTATTCGAGGGCCCTTGATGTAGGTTTCCAACTCAATTAGATGCTTTGCGTAAGAAAGTACTCCAGCAATGCCGATACCTTTCACGGCAAGGAAAACGTTATCATAACTTTCCAGATGAAGATTCAGACCTAGAGGCCCGTCGAACGAAACATCTTGGAGGAAGGTCTTGCTACTCAGTCGTCTAGTGAGCCCGTTTACCGGCTGGACTAGCAGGGTCAGACTCTGGGCCTTAGGACTATCCAGAGCAGATTCCCACCAACTAATCATGAATGGATGGGTTTGAATTTTGTCACTAAAATAGAAATCTCGGAAACGTAAATAGACAAATTGGCCTGGTCGAACAGTCTCCGGGCTCCGCAGCTTTATTTCAATTCGAACTACATCCGCTTCACGACAGCTAAATGACCCGATATCTCGGACGCGGTGGAATTTTGAAATCTCAACCTCTTGACTTCTAATGCGAAGATTATGTAAGAAAAGAATCAAACCGACCGCCCAAAAGAATATGGACGTGAGTGGGAGACTTAGTGGCCAAAAGTCCAGACCTTTGGCTATAATGACATGCCATAGGAGGCCTCCAACACTTAATACTCCAAGAAAGTGGTGGGATTTGAGAAATATCTCATACTTCCAAAGTCGAAGGGGGGTTAATGACAAACCAAGAATACATCCGAGTCCTGCTATAGTCTAGATCAAAGTGAGAAACTGAACCATGTTAAAGGCATAAACTTACTAATGCGCCGGATGTAGTAGGGTGCCCCTCAATAGCCCCAGAGAAATATACAAAAACTAAATGTAATATACCGAGGCTTATGCTGACTAGTCCCATCCAATAATGCAGCAAATGATGAACATGTAATGGTAGACCTAGGAGTGTGACCACGATGCTAGGACGGCCTGCTGTGAACAAGGGTACCATATTAATCGAGGCCATTATGCCACAGCGTCTCGCAATTTCGGGAAAATTCCACTTGGAGTTCCACTTGGAGTATAGGAGAATGCAAAGACCGTTCACTACCAAGTATGCAAGGCAGAGCAAGATTTGCAGCACAGTGAGACTAGTGTTGAACCACCGTCTACGACGAATCAGAACATAGCTGGAAATAAATCGCACAAGAAAGCGGGACCTGCGAAACGCTCGATAAAGCCATGCACGACAGTAAATCAGCGCTACAGTGGTGGCAAGAGCGATGGCAAACCACGCGGTAATAGGTAGCTTCGGTGTCATGCTGGCTGCTGGGGTGCAAATAGCGCTAATGCAGGCAGAGGGCGCGGGCTGACACGGGCGGGCTGCAGCTAAATATTTATATGCACGGTTCGGGCATACACCTCATCTGAATCCCGGACCTGGTTTCCTGGATCTGGTTTCCCTGATATCTCTCCACTGGGGAATGGTTTAGCTTCGGTGTCATGCTGGCTGCTGGGGTGCAAATAGCGCTAATGCAGGCAGGAGGCGAAAAGGGCAACGGCTGACACGGGCGGG
This sequence comes from Hyaloscypha variabilis F, assembly GCA_002865655.1. Taxonomy (NCBI): domain Eukaryota; kingdom Fungi; phylum Ascomycota; class Leotiomycetes; order Helotiales; family Hyaloscyphaceae; genus Hyaloscypha; species Hyaloscypha variabilis. The sequence continues at coordinate 983,007 of KZ613943.1, read as the reverse complement.
CTGCAGCTGAAAATGTGGCACGGTTTGGGCACACACCTTTCCATCTGAATCCCGGATCTGGGTTCCCAATATCTCCGAACCACCCTGCCCTCTGGGTCCAGAGAGCATCATGTGATCTGACGTCCACGAAGATAAGAACCATAGGTCTCCCTCAAATCCGAGATCTCGGCAGGATCACCACCAGACACGCCAATTACATCTCGGTCGAACCTTAGCCTTACTGCAATAATGGTTAGCAAGAACTTGACCCCCGAAGGCCAACGGAAGAAGTGGTACGACCCACGCAAAGAAACCTTAGCGAAGAAGAGCTTTGAGCTTGTGCGGCTATGTCAATCGAAGGTTGCATTGTTCATTGAACCGTACGGCGAAAACGAAATGTTTGTGTTTAAGTCTCATGCCGACTTTCCCGAAGCCTACTCCGTATGTGCAAGCATATTTGGACTTGCAGACGCTAACAATATATAGGTGGCCAATGTAGAGATCAAGACACTAGGCGACTTCACCCCGTCGAGACACTTGCAGGCCTTGCTACAGCAACGAGCTTCGGACCCCCACACACACAATGCATCAGTGGAGAATATGGATGTCGATCCTAGGCTTTCTGGACAGTCCCAGCTGGATGCTTACCATGCTCCTGACTCTGCTTCTGACCTGCGCACTCCTCTGCCTATTGAGAGAAGCCACCGAATGATCCAGGCAACACCAAGTCCTTTTGAAAGCACGATCAATCCAACTGAAGAACCGGTTCGCAATGGAGAACCACCTAGAGAATCCTTCGAGCCAATAGGAGTCCCTTCAACGACTACAGAAGTTCCTCGCGGAACCCAAGGAGCTCCCCGACCCTTGACACTCAACTTAGGCTCAAATTCTTTGCAACAATCAAGCGTTCGCTTGTCTACTTCCGAGCTTTCACCAACTTTGTTTGTGTCACCTCGCACTCCACTTACGCCACGTCGCGGTGCCAGAAGGTCAAAGTCGAGTGTGCAGGGCCTTCCAAAATCGCCTAATCGGCGGAGACAGAAGAATAGGAGTGCTGTTGGTGGCTTGAGACCACGGGTTTGATTGTTCTCTTGGACTTGTTGTTATTGTTAGATCTGTATGGATCTGTTATTGGATTTGTTTTCTTGAATTTGTTTTCTTGTTCTTTACGTAACACAGACAACACTCTCTACCAATGCTATTTATCTAGTATAGTTTGCTCTGAAATGTTCAGCATAGGCTTGCTTAACTAGGATGAAATCCTGCGAAATATTCTGAAGGACTCCGTTTTCCATGTACTTAGCAATGTGGTCATGTCGCAAAGTTCTTGGTTCCCCATCAATGACTATCATGCCAACCCATCCCTTCCGTCTCTTCAGATAATCAGTAAGCATCGTAGTTGATTTTGGAAGCAAAGTCATCCCGTTGTGTTCCCAGAAATTAATGATTGCTGCAGATTCATGTGCCTCTTTCGCTTCGCCACCAGGCCTAAGGTATGACCTGGCCCTCACAGGCCCTCTCTCGCTCGGATTTGGAGGTCTGCTTGAGTTGCCAAGTTGAGATGGGTTGCCACTTGCTTGAAGTGTATTTTGTCGCCTGCCTTTAGCTAACAGGAAGGATCTCGCCGCGCGTGTTCCTCTATTTCGAGGACCTATTGCCTCATCTGAGCTATTTTGGAAAGATGTTTGAAAGGCAGGACCATTTTCTCTAGGATCCCGGAGTATCTCTTTTCCTTTTGGAGACCTTACATCTCCATTCAGGCCTAGCAAAGATCGCATTCTTCTCCGGCCCCTAGGAGCACGTCGCTGCTCTTTCGCAACCGGGTTCAAGAAAGATCTTTGACCCCTCCCCCTCCGCCGCGTCAGCAGCCATTTTTTTCTGGATTGATCCTCTGATCTTGGGTTCAGAAAAGATCTTTGCCTCGAGGCGCCTACGCTTGAATATGATTGATTCTGCTGATGTGATGCCAGATATGATCTATGATATTTCTTGATGGTGGAAGCAAGATCCTGGTCATCATTTGTCTCGCTAGCTACGATTGTAGAACATTCGGAGATCCACGAATCTTTATCACTAGCAAGAATGGTTGTGCTATCTTCAGATTGTCCTTCCCATGGCTGTTCAGATGTCTCTTCACGAGGTGTCGCCTCAGTAGTTGTACCTTCTCGCTCTATAGCCTGGGGAGTGTGGGGGATCTGGACATTGGTATTCATTTCCACATCAGGGTCAATATTCGCATCAGTGTTTATACCTTCTGGCTCTACCTGGAGATTGTGGATCTGGACATTGCTATTCATGTCCACATCGAGGTTTATGTTCACATCAGTGTTCACCTCAGTTATACCTTCTGGCTCTTGGGGACTGTGGACCTGGACGTTGCTATTCATATTCATATCGGTGTTTGTTTCCACAACAGTGTTTATCTCAATGCCCGTGTTATTATCAATGCCAGTGTTCATGAACCGTGAAGTGAGGTCTTGTACCCTCGGAGAAGACTGTACAGAAGCAGCGATAAACGGAGATCTAGGCAGTTGAGAGACCCAAGAAGATATAGCTGCGCTCGATAGAGATATTGTCGATTGCATCTCAAAGTCGCTTCCTGCATGGCCAGTGTGGAGTGGTGCTGTGACCGACAGCAAATCAGCTCTCCTTCCCCTTCCTCCTCCACCATTCATGCCCGAATGACCGTCTTCCTGCCAGCGCAGAGCAGTCGTCAAGTCTGTAGTGACAGGCTCTAGCAGATATGGATATCTATCCCAGTCCACAAAGACCTCAGGGCGGAAGAAGGCTCTCAAGAAATCCTGTTGAACATACATCGCAGAAGGCTCTCTGGTTGTCTCAAACCGGGCCCGCCAGAGATTGGGGATAAAGAGCTCTCGCTGTAATTGACTGTGAGCTTGCCCAAAGGGTCGCCCCCATCTGGTTTCTATGCCTTCTTTGCCTTTTATAGTTGGCAATTGGCGAACGGCTAGAGCGAGCTCTCCGCTAATGAGGTTGCAGTTTTCTTTTATTTGTCTATTTTTATAACCCATAAATCTTGCTCGCCTTGCAAAAAGTGTTTTGTAACCTAGATCAACTTGGGCGTGGAGTGGAACACTTCTAACATCCCTTAGTGGAGCAATATTTCCGAGATTTGGAAATTGCCTTAAAGCTGACAAGAAAGTCAGAAAGTATACCAGGTAAGCATGTTCAATGTTATTTGGGAGAAGAAACGGACGGAATTTGCCTTCGAGGATCTCTAAAGAGCAGAAGGAGGGGGGACACCAGATCTCGCGAAGTGAATCGAACAACGAACCACTCCTAGAATCACTCAATTCTCTTCTGATGATATGCACGGCAATCTCCAAGAGTTTGGAATTCTCGTTCAATGTCTTGATTGTTGGTATAATGACATTGAGACCTAGAATTGCTTCTAGCACCCGTTGTCTAGTCCCTGCATTTGTGACGTTTGGGAAGAGATTTTCCTCATTCATATCTCTTACTATCGATTGGCGATCAGCTAAACTAGCAAATGGGGCCCTTCCCTGCAAGCATTGAACGGTCTTGATATTAGTTGAGCGTTGAATCTCGGGATCGCCTAATGTTATTATATCCCATACTTCGAAGATGAGTTCTAGATACCTCTGAAGCTCTTCGTCACAACGTAATGCAAATAGTCGACGGATGTTACCCAACTCGAACCACTTCCACAAGCCTGGAAACTTTAGAAGCATGTCGAGGCGTTCGGTGTAACCCTCGCGTTCGAGTAACCAGGAAAGGTTCCGAAGCTTAGACTTGCTTTTCAAACGCAACATCCATTCCTGGACCAAATCTTCTTGCTGGGCATGTTGATAGAATCGGACTTTGCGATATATTTCTCCATCCGAAAACCAAGTTTCATATGAAAATTGTTCACCTTGTTTTACTGACGGCCGATCAATGAGCTTTACTGTCCACCAAGACTCACTGGGTGGAAGAAAGCGCTTCCCAGCCTCAACTCGATGTTGGCCGTGAAGGCCTCGAATCTTGATATTGCCTGTCTCAATCCATGGACGAAAGCCTTGAGAACTCAGAGACAATTGGAGTTCTTCTCTGGTTAGGTTGGACAGCTCAAGGATATTGTTGAGCTCACGAGGATTAACATAGGCTGGGATAATGTTGTGGTCATCGTAACGATCACAACCGTAGCGACTTTTCTCAAAGACTTTCACCAAGTCCATAACATTTTCCTCGTCCACCTCTCGCCCCTCCCAAAATTCTAGTGACTCGAGCCCTACCCTCACGATGCCTATAGGTGGTGGATCCATAGCTATGACCTCGGAAAACTTTCGGAAATAGAAATAGGAATGAAGGAAGGTCTTATAACCTCGTCTCCTAAAACGTGATATAGTATAACCTAGATCTTGAAGTTAGAAAGAAGTAGCATAACCCAGTAGCAATATCTTGAAACTCGTAATGAGGGGCAATGACCCTTGAAAATAGAATTAACTCGCAATGAGGTAGTATGACCTAGTAGCATAACCTAGTAATATGATAGCATAACCTAGTAATAAATAGAATATCACGCATAAGTATGATCTTGAAAATAGAATAACTCGCATGAGGTAGTATGACCTAGTAGCATAACCTAGTAATATGATCTTGAAAATAGAATAACTCGCATGAGGTATTATGACCTAGTAGCATAACCTAGTAATATGATCTTGAAAATAGAATAACTCGCATGAGATATTATGACCTAGTAGCATAACCTAGTAATATGATCTTGAAAATAGAATAACTCGCATGAGGTATTATGACCTAGAATACCTAACCCAGTGTATAACCCGGTAGTATAACCTAGTAGAATAACCCAGTAGAGAATGACTCGCAACTAGTCTCGTAGTACTAGTAACCTAGTAATTGATATTGAATTTTAGGAGACTGCAAACTTAGAACCTAGATCTCGAAGATAAAAAAAGGGACTTTTAGCAACTCGGCGCGATTTGAATTTTCTGCAATTGAGCAGTTCCTGAAAAATAATATATATCAAGCATACGATCTGCTTCAAAGATTTAGGGACACGGCATAATGTCTCGTCATACGGTTTGGCTTGATTTGTGCCAAAGGCTTCGAGATGTGTACCTCTGCGAACACCCACGAGCATACTTACCTTTTCAGCTTCTACCTCGGCCAGATATCCAAAAGCCACAGCTGATCACTATGCTTGGAAGCAGTACCAAGAGTTTGTTCATAGAGACATGTTTCTCGCTAAAGCGTGGCGTGCGACATAAAAAAGTCATCCTACGCAGTGTTCCAGAACACTTCACCTCTGATTCTCCGCTATTCATTGCTGACTGCGAATTACACAAGTCTCTTGCACCATCTGCTCTTGTCACAACGGAATATACCGGTGGCACGGATTTGCACCATTTAAAATGGTTACAGAACATTCCCCGGGACATGGGCCCAGTGACCTTAGCCCACTTGGTATACGCACAGCTCCTCTTACCTTTCAGTAATGTCGTTTGTATCTTTGCGAACGACTGTGGTGGCAATGGCGAGGTTGCCAAATTCCTGGCAGCTTGGTTAAGAATACGGAACCGTCAGCCAGCTTTTCCGCACTCCACGTTTGCTCGTGTCTTGGTTCTGGTGAGATGGAGACAGCGTGGAACTTTTGATGAAAAGCTGGCTACGACGGAGTTTCTGAAACAGCTCCGACGTTTTGCTCGTGAGGATAAGGGACTCTTGGGGCCACTAGGAGATGAGAGCCTAACTGATGTTGAGTTTGAAAAATTTCTTAAGGAGAGCGCTTTTGAGCTGCGTCTCCTCGCGCTCCCAGATATCAGAGATCGAATCAATATGGAAACCTTTAAGACGAGGCTTCTATGTGAATCCGGAGAGATTCATAACTTTCGTACTCTGGCTAAAATAGCGTTTTCGGCTCGTCATTTCCAAGCATTTTTCCAATATGCTTGCCGTCATTTCGCGAATGATATCCTCTCCCCTTTTGATTTGCTCCTCGCATCCAGGATGCCAAATCCCTTGCCAGAGGGGTTCTCAGCGCACTTGACGAACTTTGTCAATTGCATACCAAGTGAGCACCAACACATCGTTCCCATGATGATAGCTTCAGCGATGAATTTGGACAGCTTTCCACCTGGCGCCCACAGTAGGTCCACGAAGGTTATGAGTTGATGCAAGTAGTTAACACTAGAAACAGTATTTGACCCAATGTTAATCTTTGACAAGCTATACTTAAAGATACTGGAAGTTGGGCTAGATGCCTTCCCGAACAGTGAGCAGATCATACAAGAGATCAAGGTCGAGTTTTGTGGGAATACGAACTCCTTCAACACATCATGGATTCATACGCAACTCCTGCAGTGTTTTACCGACGTGTGGAGAATTACCTTCAGTAATGCCACATGCCTCTCGTGCATTTGTCGAGCACCAAACTCAGTGCTTCCTTGCAAGCATTCTTTTTGCGATACATGCATTGTCCTCCATGGCCGGAGTGGTTTAGAAGAGCCATGGAGCTTTCAATTTGAATCTTGTCCTCTATGCGAGATGTCTATGCAAACCACCATATATCTGAAGCCACCAACGGCAGGAGTGCGATGTCTGGTGTTAGACAGTGGGTCTTACATGGATCTAGAAGTGCTCGAGAGCCTCGAGAAAGAGCTGAGGTTACCAATACCTATTGGGGAGTACTTTGATATTGTGCATACAAGTGGGTTAGGAGCATGGATAATCCTGGAAAAGTTTAATCGAAAGGAAGAATACTCTGATGACTACCAGAGCATCAGACGAAGAGCAACAGAACAGCGAGAATCTGCTTCGTGGTTCTCTGAAAGCACAATCACTGCTCATGAAGCCACTCTAAAGAAACTTGAAGGTGCTCTCAAAGTACTACCTCGGTGGAGTGGGACGTTACACTCGTCTTTGAAGATACAGGCCAGTCTGAATTCCATTTTTGGGGAACAGACACTCTTCGAGTTCCATCAAGGAGCTATCAAATTGGGGATAATCGTGAGTCGATCCAAGGATTCAACCAATTGCGTTCTCTCAAACTACAATGGGGATGGACAGAGGCGAAGTGGCTACCAACATATTCGCGAGCGGAAACCTAAAAATGAAATATTACTTTCACAATGGTAAGTCGTCGTTGATCCAGTTCGTCAAGAAAACCACTAATGCTTCTCAGCGCAAAGATGTCTCTCTCATCCAAATCAGTGCACGGGTATCACGCCAGAGAAAAATATCTTCCGAATGAAATGATTGACATCATGCTCGAGGAGCAGGACATTCTCTGGAAACGAGAAAGGAAAGGGCCAGATATCCTCGTAGCTCTTGGGGCACGTGTTTTGCTTGATCGAGCGATGTCCAACAAGACTCCAGAGTGGCTAGTCGACTTCCGGCTCCAAGCCGCAAGTCGTAGTAGGGAGAAGACTGTTGACCTGTTAACTGCATCACTATTCTACATTGAGCTCATCGGCATGCCCCAGCTGGACGAACTGGGACACTTCTATTGCCGGGCACAAGTGCGTTGTAGGATATCGCCATCCTCGATTGCATATGGTAAACTAATCCAGCGTTTACGAGAAAGCCGTGCACGATTTTACTACGATTTCCAAAGTGTACCGTGTGTCAACCAAGAACTACACGACGAAGCAACTCGAGGAATTGCATTTTCAAGACGTATTGAGATGTCTGTACCATCTCTCCACCACAGTGTAGATGTGAAAATAAATGGCATAACAAGTACAATCCAAAGACTCAGCAACTGCCCGTACAAGCTCCAACAACTGGTTGAGGATCAGAGATTGCATTGTGTGTTCGGAAACAAAGACCACAAGATGCGATACCTTGGAACAGTCGACGACCCAAAGCCCCAAGGACGATTCATTTGATCACCCAGCCCATGGAGCCTCATCAACTGATGTCGTTGTCTCCGTTGCTCGGCGAACGTTTCGTCAAATCCGGTATATTCCGGGAAACAGTCGGACGTGGACGTTAATCCGGTGTGGGCGGCCGGGGTAGTGCGGGGTATGGAATAATGAAGGAGCAGTTTCCGATCGGGTTAGACCAAAAATGCTAGTTCCTCGATTTCCTGTAGATGCGTCACTACCGATATCACTATAATAACGACGTAAAAACACAAACATGACTCCAGATTCGTAATTAGCGGCCTCATGAATTTTCTAAGCACTTTGAAAAAAAAAGTCAGATTTTGGCGGGGTAAGCTTGGGCCGTTGAGGGGTTTGGGCGGTTGGCCCGTGGATGTTACCGACAGTCCGGTACGCTAATGTCGGCCTATCGAGCGGAGCTGAACGTGTGCTCGACGTGCATGACTAGGGGCGCGTGCGGAGGTAATTCCGAACTATCTGCTCTCAGCTCGGCCAAATGGCTTCTTTTAGCACCTGTAGTGACCAATTATTGGTGAAGTGGCGAAAGTGGCGAATAGATAGTGCTGACAAGAAACGCGGGACGGCCGATACTTCCAAACCATCACCAAGGCTCGTGTCGCCCACGAATAGAGGCACAATGATGCAGAAGCGCTCAAAGGCGTGCAGCTTGGCGGGTGGTCAGCCGTGCATTATCTCATGCACGTTGGTCACAGAAGATCCCCTGTCACACAGGGAAGCATCGTGTGCGGTACTGCTCCTCCCGGGGCTGGATGGTAGGGGTCCCGGGGGCGGGGGGGCGGGCTGGGGCTGGGTAGGGGGACTCGGCAGTCTACCGAAGATCAGGGTACTTGGAACTTGAAATCAAGAACCCAAATCCAGGAAGTAAGAAGACGCCGTGCCAAAGGCACCCAAAGTCTTGGAGATGGAGAAAATTGCTAGAACCCAAATTGGCCAGTATATAAGCAATGCGCTTCATTCATCGACGGAGGTGCACATCATCCGACATCAGATACAACCACTGCGAAGCTTTTAATCCCACCAAATTTCATCAACTCCTCGACTCTCAGGCCTGTAAGTAAAGCTCCAATACCGGTGTTCGTGTCCTCTAACACATTTCAGACTCGTAAAATGTGTCTCTGGCTTCCCTACTTTGCTCACCACAACACAATCGTGGTGGAGAAGGAGGAACAGCTTTGCCCTTTTCGATCCGTCAAGGTACCGCGGCGCCTTGTCGTATTGGCGCCCTACATGCCTCACCACAACACCGTGGTCATAAGCAGCAGGCCCGCTGACCCGGAATACACAGAAGAGGGGATGGATGGGCAGTATATCGACGAGAAGCAACATATGATCCGCCAGCTTGAGAATGGCAATGTGAAGACACTGTTGGGGGAAAGAGAAGCACAAGTCAAGGCTTTTAAGGATGACCTCCTTAGGAAAGGTATGGGGTTGGTGAAGGCAGAGTAGAAGAAAAAGACTGGACATTCATTTGGCTACCGGAGAAAGGGGACTGGTTTGACGTTGCACACATTCATTTGGCTACCGGAGAAAGGGTGGTTTGAACGTTGGACACATTCATTTGGCTATCATCGTATGGAGCTGCTGGAGAAAGGGGACTGGTTTGACGTTGCACACATTCATTTGGCTTTTGTATCGTCGGGGGCTCTGTATCATCGTATGCTCCTATTTGGAGGCAGCCCCCACACACACTCGTTCCTCTGGACACAGCATAGCTACAAGTCTCTATGCATCATGCCCAGGTCCCAAATATCTTGTCTTCGTATGTCCGTTCGTAAGAGGTAGCATCATGAGCAAATCTCGGGAGTCGCGGGTTCGCAGCCAGATGGCACCCCGTGCAAGTACTGTCTTCGCACGTATGCGTTCGTGTGAGGTGGCACGATGGAGCAAATCTCGAAGGTTGCGGGCCTAGATGTGAATTGTTAGCCTTCTGCCAAAGGAAGAGTTATCAGCATCGAGAGAGGAAATGGCTCGCATGGAGATTGTGAAGCCTCAGGCAAACAGAGAATATTTGTCACCCATCACATGATGCGGCTTACAGCCTTACTTAGGTACCTAGGTACTTTCTAGACAGCTCATCACGCGCGCTTAGTCAGTCAGCCTTTGCATCTATAAATGTTTGAGCGTCTCCAAAGTCTCTACCACGATTTCTTTCTCCTGAAGCGTGGTTGATTCCCGGATTCAACCGCACAAATTAAGGTAATGACTCGCAGACTCTACGAGCAAGCTTCTGAAATTCACAAAGTACGCAGGGAGATGCGCGGTTACGTAACCTAATCAACAGTCTGGCTGGTGTTTGTCCTGATTTCGAGCTACGAAGCCCGACATGGTTCGCACTCAGTTGCAAAGACCCGCAGAAGGTATGGATCATCTGGTGCACCAATCCACTGCCAACTAACTACAATTAGGAGAGCGCTCCCGGAAAATGAGGTTGCGCAACAACAGCCGGCAGACGAAATCCCGACCCAGACGTCCTCTACAAACCTCAACAAACTCGTATGCGACGCAACCCCCTCAGACCCTCCAGGGATACGAAGCCAAACCTATAACACCACCTCAAAGTGCGGGACTCCGTGGATCGTACCGATGCATCGTCGATTACAATCACCAGCCGTTTTCTATCACTTGGTTAGGTTCGCCTGAGTACCCTGATCTTATAACTTTCCCCTTCCTCAAGAACGTCGAGGTTTCGTCGGTACATCAAAGTTATGAGATAGCTGCAATCTGGAAAGACTCAACGATACTTGATTACGGTTCTCACGCATCTATTCGAATCACCGAGCACCATCGATTTCCTATTCTGAAGCTTGCCCACTCAGACGACCTATCTATCAAGCTCATTCAACATGAATTCGACATACTCGTTGAACTAGCAAAGCTCGGATTGCCCGTTGTGGAAATCGACCAGCAACCCATCCTGGACAATGGGATCGCTTGCGGGTACCGAATGAAAAAGCTCTCCACACTCGAACCATCCGAGTTACAATCGCGAGCTGGTGACATCAAGCAAACACTCGATCGGCTTCATTCTGCTGGGTTTAGCCACGGCGACTTTAGTCCCAGCAACATCATGATGGACGAGGGTGGCCATCTCATCTTGATCGACTTTAGCTTTGCAGGTCGAATAGGAAGGGCAGTTCCATCATTTTTTCCCAGCTGGGTCTATACTGACGGTATATATGGCATTGGCTCTGATATAGAACGATTTGATAGATATACAGTCCCAATATAACTCGGTTCCACCAGCTCCCTCTCTTCCTAAGGCGGATGTTCAGGGCAATAACCTGAGAACCATGCAATTACATTGTCCAGAGTCCCCTTGCAATCATCTGTCCCTTTTTTGTTGCAATCTTTAACGCTGCCAACCTTGACTGTGCAGCCACAGTTCGACCATTTTCTCACATCCTGTGTACACATTGGAATCGACGAACTATAAGGAAACTGTCAGCACGGTTCTAAGAAAGGCAAATGTCATGTAGGCGTACAAGTGTTACTGGAATACCGGGAAGAAGTGCTTCAAAGCTAGGTGGATGTTGATATCGAGAAAAGTTGAGGAGCTGAGAAACGAGCGTAATGGCAAGGTAAGTTAGTGCGGGGCAAGACGGCTATCTGTACTGTAGAGACGGATGATTAGCCGCCGGGAATTTGGGTGCTCTGAGTGCTAATTTGTTGCCTGTGCGTGTCACGCTGAAATGCACCCAGGGTCTGATTCGTGGAGGTTCTTGATAGGGATATCAACCTTCTATAGGCACGTGCCCTCCGGTACGCCGTTCGTTGCCGTCACTCGTCTCGTTCACCATCACCACTTTGTCCGCCTTCTTTCTTATCATGCAGCTTCACCGACAAATCGCGGCACGAACCGTTCCGCTAGCCCGGGCGCGAGCGCATTTGAAGGATGGCAGGGCGTGTTGCTGCTGTGCTATTGCTCAGCGGGGCAGAAGTTGCATTAAAATGATGGAGATTGCCCTGCTGATCGAGCCTAAATGTGCTGGGCCCTACGAAGCCACCCCACCTGGCGGGAATCAGCCGATAGGGTGAATGTCCTGCGTATCAGGACTCATGAGGATGAAAATCACGAAGACGAGAAACTTCATTTCTCCATATTTTGGGCACCATAGAAGTGATCTTACTAGGCTGTCCTCGTGGGTGAGGTCCTCTTCGTCTTCACGTGTTCGAGGGGGGGGGGGGGGGGGGGGCAAGGCACAGGTGAGTCATTGGTTATTCCTAATCGCTGTCTTTATTAATGACGATAGTGTTGCGGAACGGGAAATTTGGAATGCAACGACACAGAAGTGTTTAAGGCTGCTGGAATATGAATGGAGTTCAGATGCTTATCTCCCCATTCTTTGTCTGTTGCGCTGCCAGCGTTGCACTGGACCGTGCAGCGCGTACATTTGAGCATGAAGTGCAACGCTGGTGGCAGCGCACGTCCCTTCCCGAACCCCGGCTCCCACGGCTCCCATTCGCAGAGAAGTCTGTTCTCAGCATCTCTAGACATCCAATATCTTACATCTTAAATCCTGGATCTTGGTATCCTAAATCCTGGATCTTGGATCGAATACATGCTATTTTGGGAATCCAACCGTCCGAGGTCTGACCAATCGGAGAGCCTTACGCGTTAAGGTTAAGGCGGTGGGGGATTTCCGCCTCTCGACCCTTTACGGCGATTTCTGAGAATCTTGAATCCCAGATATTCACTTTTCGGATGAAGGCCAATTGTATGCAATGGGGGGAGCACAGTCTTTTAAGGTCCTCAGTGAATCTTCTGCATCTATTGCTTTGTTTGCTCACGATTCCCATTCCAATGCCAAAAACTTCATTCTACGTCAACACCGCTATGGTGTGTTTCAATTGCCGCAGGTCGGCAGTGGTGAGACTTATGCAGAGCTGGCGAGTTGTCGCTTTGCATAGGAAGGAAACGGAAGTTTTGGACGTAGTCTTTGTCGCATGTTCAAGATGTCTTACGCTGCCTCACGTGCACAATCCTGGCACTGCCTTGATCCCCAAGTATCTTGACACTAAGATATACTCTGATACCATCGATACTCTAATCCATATTTTCAATTGCAGCCCAACAGTACTCAAGGAGAAGAGGTTCTGCATTACGACGTTTACCTGGGAAGATCTGACAATGATCAGGGATATCCTAGAGATCTTCTACATGCCATCTGTGCCTGATGCAAACATTATGATTCTGGAGAATGGCCGCGAAATCCGGTGGGACTGCCGCTTCTTCCATCACGATCCACCGTTCACAGTGCGCGATGCTACTCGATACCCCCCCGCACAGTCAGTCAATTACAAAAACCTTTCTGCTTATGGTCTGATGCCATTCATATTTGTGGCGAACCAACCTTTGATTCAGCACGCACTGCCCGAAGGCCGATTACAACCTCCCTTGTGCCCTTCTTGCCTTGCTGATCTTCAGGACAGCCCACCAAGCTACACAACTACGTGAGAATAGCGGGGGCTCGCACTGAATGTAGATTGTTGGTTGCTTATTGCAAGATTTCATTTTTATCACTATGTAAAGTAACTGTGTATTGTGTTGCACCGTACCGTAAAAAATTCAGAACTATCCAACTTCCTCTACTTTGAACGAGTTTGAAGAATTGACGATCAATTGCTGGTGAGTAAGGGACTTCACCTGCAGGTGGAGTTCCTCCACCTCTCTTCTCAAATTCACAACAAGGGCTTCCAATTTCCATATTTCTTCTCGATATTGGCTTTCCATACATTGGATTTGGAAAGTCTGGCAATTATGGGGCGAGAGTTGTGGTCGCGGAGAGGATGAAGGAAGCTGAGATACTGGTTCACAGCTATGCGGTGGACGGCGAGGGGGGGTTGGAGGTAGTTGCTCCATCTCATATAAGCAGTTCTGCCCTTTTGAAGGAGAAGGTATATCGCACCTTCTCTTCTGTTTTTGACTAGCGCGTGGTCGGCCGGCGCGTTTTGGTGCCTTATATGAGCAGGTATTCCCTCTTTCCTTACACTGAGAGCAAGGACGCTGACCATTGCACCTCATCTTCATTTTGTGACAGGGCTGGCATGCCATGCGAACTCGACTACTGGCAGGACGACGGTTCTCATGTATATCAACCTCCATGTTCGCTGCCTCCTCATCCTCATTTTTGTCTGCTTCCTCCTCGTCCTCCGCGATGTCCTCTTCATCCCCAGGATCTTTTAATCCTTTATCCATGGCCTGGTGAGGTATCGGCGGTGGTTGTATTTGTATCGGTGGTTGTGTTTGTATTGGTGGTTGTATTGGTGGTCGTGTTTGTATTTGCGAAGGGCTTTGAAGAAATGTGGACTGGTAATAAAGCGGCGGATGACTTGACAAAGAGGATTGGGTAGGAGTAGCTTGAAGATGCTGGGGATATGGGGCTGATTGTAATTGCGAAGATAGAGAGAACGTAGGTTCCCATTGTTGAGGGTGGAGATTCTGCCAGGTAAACTGATGTCCGAAGAGGTTATTAGCTTGTGATAATTCCACTGGAGGTTAGAGGTTGCCTCTATGCGGCTACTTCGCATCACTTACATTATTGTGAATCATTTCTGGGGGTGAAATGGTGTTTTCCAGCAGGTTATTCTGCAATGAAAGGGTCTGTTGTGCCTCGAACCGCTCTACAACTCTCCTCTGTCGCTGGGAAAGCCATTCCATTGAGTCAATTGTGTATCTCCTTAGTGATTGAAGGTGCCGGCTCTGGTCCAGGAACGTATATGCGAACGGTGTTTAACAGTTAGGCAGTTCGAGTCCTGGAGATTCTGCAAGAAGTGGATGGTGTTGGAAGCGTCGGAAAGGGACATTGGATCATGAGGAACTACAGCACTGTGGCGTCCAATCCTGCCCGCTACAAGACCCCTAACCGCAACCTCCGAAACGACCGGAGAAAGTTGATTCCCGCAATATTGGTGGCAACGCAGCTGTTCATATGCAGCGCTACTGAGCACGCATGCTGTTAAAGACTAATACAAGCACCGACTCATCGACGGAAGACTTCCAAAATAATACATGAGTTCTCATAAGATTGCCTCCGGAAGCTAGTCGGAGGTGAATTTCATTATCCAATATACTTGATTCTATCTCCAAGAAGTAGGGCCTTGCTCGCCAGGCTCAACCCAAAGAAGTTCGCCGTCATCAACCTCCAAGATCCTTCAATGTGTACCCTTTTCAATTCTCCTCATCAATATGGCTTTCAGTCGGGCTCCTGCCTCCCTCAAAGTGCGATGAAGAATGATTTGCATCTTTCTCCTTTCCCATCTCTTTCACAGTGTCTTTCACTTTCTCTAGCATTTCCTTGGTTACCCCGATTTCGGCACTATAGTCGCGAAAGCGAAAGAGACTATTGACCGCCGACTCGTATGTATCTTGGCAAAATTGGACCTGCATATTGAAATACCCAAACAGTTCCAAATTTTTTTGTTCAGACCCCCCATATTGTAGAGAGACTTGCCAATTTAGTGTAGTCGAAGAGTTTGGTAGTAGTTGTGGAAATTGTTCTTCGACGGTGAGGATTAAGTGTAAGAGTAGTTGAAGAAATGAGGCATCGGGATCGAATCTGAGAAATAGAGTTAGCGATTGCCGGACATTTGAGCTTTAGAGGAAAGTGGGCTTACTTGTTCTTTGATCGCACCATGATTGCTGATACTTCTGGAGCGTTGGAATTGTCATACATGACGATGACCCATCCCGACAATGCATGACTTATTGTTGCAGTATGATCAAGGCACACTACACATCTCCAATGCCCGCATGAAGAACATGCAACGTCTGTCTCCATCCCATGCTGGTTCTCACATTCTGTCTCCACCCCATGCTGTTTCTCACAAGAGCAGCAATATATCCTCAACCTCATTCGCGGTTTCTTTCTCGTGAGCTTCGCCTTCGCAGCTTCTCTTTTCTCGTGGAGGCGTTTGATAAGTGAATCTTCGTCGTATAGTGGTCCAACTATAGTCGGGCTTGTAGGTGGTTGAAGGAAAAGGAACGCTAACGTTATGTTCTCTAGGTCATGTTTCTGCGATGGAGGTTAGAACTATGATGGCAACAATTGTTTAAGATATAATCGGGCGGAACTGACCTTTGGATTGTGCGAGGCTAGTAACTGAAGTCCAGATAGAGAAAGAGCTAGGACTTTTCCAAGGTTGACTGCTGGTACCTCGATAAACTTGCATTCCAATGCACGTTCCATTTCTTTTCTTGCCTTCTGCTCTACCACAATCATTAGCATTCACCCTTCAATTCTGGAACTTGTGGGTGCATTACCTCTTCCTATGAATCTTGGATCTAAGTTGTGATGAGAAGTTGTGGTGAGAAACAGTTGTGAGAAGCAGTAGTTCCTGATATCCCTATCTCGGTTACCTCCAGATTTAACCTACTACTTATGCAGGTACCTCGCATTCACGGCTTAGTGCAGCTGCATTTGCAAGCATTTGTCATGCCACGACGGAAAAGGGAGCGTGAACGGGCTGAACCATGGAGCGCCACACCAGCACCCATCCTGCAGATCTCCGAGTCAGGAGTCTACCGGCTTCAGATATGGCACGGAAGGGGGGAGAGGTGGGAGGTTGTGATAGGAGTCATTTTATTCGATTTAAAAGAAGACTCTCAAAAGTCATCAGACTAGAAACGTATTGCAGGTCAACAGATCTGGACACCTCCACCCTACGCCCATGCCTATGTCTGGATACGAGTATTCTTTGTTTGTCGAGTCATCCATGACGGATGGATGGCTGGGGCACGGCAATCACCACAGCGCTCATCTAGCCTGTGTTTCTGTTAGGTGCAGCTACTATAGATTGATTCAACGGACCTGAACTCAATAGCCACAACGCTTGGAGGGCAGCGTTTATGAGTAGTCTCGTAGTTTGTGCACCACGCTCGAACCGTGTAGCGGACATGGCCGCAGCGGAATTCGACTTGCGTGAAGTCGCACATCGTTCGGAATTGGTGGATCGTGCGTGAAGGGGCTGTGGAGGGTTGGAGCTCATTTGCTTGGAAGGGGGCTTTCGGAGGAATGAATGAAGGTTTTGGGAAGTGATGCAAGTGAACAGGAAGAGATTGCAACAGTGGCAGCCAGGATGGCGTTTTATGGATTTGCCAAGAGGGCCCCATGCACGGCATTTGGGAAGATTCTGAACGAACAAATAGAAGATCTCGCATGTTTATTGGCTACACCCGCCGAGATGGGAAAGAATTCTTCCACCAAGGCCATGGGTCTACAATTTTCTCAACCTATGCCTTTGTAGTTATGCGACTCAAATAACGTATTCCGCGCGTCGGTATCCTGCCATCAATGCCATAGTGTGCCGTAGCTCTCCAGGTCGACCGTGAGATAATTCTGGTTCTGCAGATAGGCAGACGGTGGAGATGTAATTTCTTCGCTTGAATATTCCACCAAATCTTGTTGAGAGTCTGATAGTGTGTTCTGGTTCCGCAGATAGGCAGTCGGTGGTTCTCCTCTGCTTGGATATTCCACCAAATCCCGTTGAGAGTCTGATAGTGTTGGAGCATGATGGGTACTGAATTGTGTGTCGCTGCGTTTCCTTGCCAATATGTAGATTTTTAGCGATAGCCATAGCACGAACTCAGGAGTAGCGGCTATGACCTGAATCTAAACGCTTTTTGTTAGAAGATACTCAGAGAATGATGGAGCTGACTTACACACAAAATGAAGTCATAAATCAATTCGGATTCTGCAGCGAGTCCTGCAATGAGAGACGCAATGGTGATACTAGAGCAAATCATAACGCATATGTGAGTTTTTTGGAGGTCGTTGCCAACACCAAGGCGCAAGACGCGACGTCGATATCCGTAGACGCACAGATTCGTCACGAAAAATAGACAGTACTGCAGAAGCCAGACAGAAAGACACATATTCTGCCAAACATTGCAATACTCTTTCTTCGTTGAGCAGAGAGCAGGTACCGTGATTGACGTTGCGATAACAGTGGGTACTTGAGTATATGTTGCCCATGTTCGGAGTGTGCTCGGGTACCATTTCCAGTCTGTGAGTATCCAGTAAAGCCGGTACTAAGGGGAATGCAGTTAGCAAAGTCTAACAAGAGAGCTGGAGAACTTACTTGGTAGCAGATTGAAAATGCCATAGTTATGGAGAGGAAATAATCTCTGACAGTCTCATGTCGTGGTATTTTGGAAAACACCAAGAGCAGCAGGCTGACTACGAAGAGTGGAAAACTCAATGCCAGCCTATGTAGCAGACTCCATCCGGACTCGGTTGGAGGTGGGATGGACTTGGTAGGCTTGGAGCCTATACTCAATAGATGGTGTCCGCAAAGACGGAAATGGTAAGTCTTGCTAGGATCTCGGAGTTTCCAAAGAGCCCAACAGTCAAGGAGGACGATCAATGTAGTACAGGCGAACGTGAAAGAGGAGGCGACCAGTGAAAGGGCAGGAGGGGCCTCCAGTTCTCGGGATGCCATACCCTGGGGGGAGAAAACTTCACCGAAGCCGGGCGTGAGGAAGCACCCTGCAGAGGCGCGGTGAGGGCGGGAACTGCAAGAGCAACTCGGTGAGGGAGTTTGATTGAATGCGAACGAAGTAAGGCGGGCTTGTGCATATTGCCTCGTTCTGCGAGCTTCTTCTTATACATGAACTGATGTCCTTAGTTTGATACCAAATAATTGTCACTTTCAAAACTGACATGATCAACGAGAGACTCCCGAAGTTCCGCCCGCCTTATCGCATCCGGAAGCGTTGCCCCGAGTCAGCTAAAAAGAAACGATATCACTCAAATCTATGGTGGCGAGGCAAGTGAAGGGCAGAGATCTATGGGCAGGGGTGTTCAAGTCAAAGAGTATTTGGTCAGACCCCCAATTCCGAAGGCAGGCTGGCGGCCAATGATAGCACTGCGGTTTGCCGCTGAAGGGAGTGCCCGGTTGTTTCGATACGAACACCCTTGTCTCGCTTCGCACCGAAACAGGGGTGTTCAGTGCGAAGCGAGACAAGGGTGTTCATTTCTCCACTTTGTCCTCCTTCCTTCTCCCACCACTTGTATCATGGGTGGGAGAAAGAACAATATTGAGCTGGCAGCTCTTCTCCGCCTTACGGAATCCCAATTGCAAGAAGCGACAAAACAGATCGCGATCTTAGAACAACAGATCGTGTTCTTAGAACAACTCCATCAATCCTCCACCACTTCACGAACTCCTCTACCACACAACCACAGTGAGATTTCAGTCAGACCCACGGTCGAGAGATTGCCTACTGCTCAAGGCGTAGCGCCTTCCACTCAGCGCCTGTGTCCCACCTGCCACCAAGATATTCCAGTCACAAATCGGAGTATCCTAGCTCCTATTTCGAATGCCACCTCACGGCCCAGTCGCGAACAGGCATCCAAATATGCCGCTAAACGCAGGTGGGAGGAAGATGCCTCCTCCTTTGTAGCGAGAATCAAAAAGTCACGACCCGAGCATCCCGAGCATCTCGACGCTGCATCAACCCAGGAGCCACAGCATCTCGAGGCTGTGTCGAGCCAGGAGGCACGTCGTCTCGAGGCTCCATCGAGCTCACAGCATCTCGAGGCTGTGTCAAGCCAGGAGGCACGTCGTCTCGAGGCTCTATCGAGCTCACAGCATCTCGAGGCTACGTCAACCCAGGAGCCACAGCATCTCGACGCCGCGTCGAGCCATGAGCCACAACATCTCGAGGCTGCGTCGACCCAGGAGCCACAGCATCTCGAGGCTACGTCGACCCAGGAGCCACAGCATCTCGATGCCGCGTCGAGCCATGAGCCACGATATCTCGAGGCTGGATCGAGCCCACAGCATCTCGAAGCTGAATCAAGCTGGGACTTAAGCCATGACGAGGTGGTTGTTGGGATCATTCTTGGGACAGGCTCTGTTCGACGATTGAAAGCAACGATCAAATCTGTGGACGCTATAGCATGTTTGAATTGTTACGCGGCCATCACCAGGGAGTCTTCTAACTTGGGTTTCTTCCAAACTCTCGTCTTTCACTCGGCGTGTGCTGTTCTGGAGTTCTTGGACTACCCAACGATGGAAATCGATGCGACTATGCGTGTCACAAGTAGTGATTCTAGTGCGCTAAACCTCAGCAGATTGAGACAAGGAGCAGTATTTGCAAATGGCGTCCTTTCGGATATATCCGAAGGCATGTGGACGGACGTTAGTAACAGATTCGCAGCACTTTTTTTCCGGAGTAAGTCCAGTCTCCCATCTCAATTCGAAGCCTAACCAACTGCTCTAAGGTTGTATCCCCATGTCGGTTTACAAAAGTCTCGCACAGTCAATGGCACAGGCGAGAGCCTATGCTGTCACCCAACTAAAGCAACTTCAACTTGAAGAGACGGCCCATTTGTTTTGTATTCCTGCATACGTCAAGCACATACTCCACACACCTGGTATTACGTGAGTCATACATTGTTTCGAGCAAAAATCAACATAGCTAACTGGTTCCAGCATCAAAGATATATGTGAAGCCCTTCAGTACAAGGCGACCGCGGCGGCGAGAGTCCAGGAAATATACTCCAAGTACGATGATTGTGTCGGCAGAATGATGCAACAATGGGCGTCGGGGCTGTCAAAAGATCTCTCACAGACATTGTCCTTTCCACAGTTGGGGATAGCGCGAACATCAGACTTGGGGACCACCACGGCCGCCCTTGCTCAAATCAATTCTCCCCCGGATCAACACCATGGATCGACTTCAAATGGAAGTGGAGTGTTGATCAGAGACTCCCCAGACCATGAGCAACTCACCCACGGTCAGTCGATTGTCACCTCTCCAAGCACTAACTGATGGAATCTCTCTTTAGAACCGAACGAAGATGGTGTATTCATGGGGGGAGACGGTATAAACAAGGACCAGTTGATTGAGAATAATTTGCGCCCGATACGTCAGTTACCTTTCACTGTCCTCCAACCAGAAGCTAATAGACATCAATAGCACCACTCATCAATCTAAATATTGACTATTACGACGACAACAACGACGACTACGTCGTCAATCTAAATATTGACTATTACGACGTCCTACATCCATGGATAGATGATAATACCATCGACACATCTAACGAGCTGTGATGAGAACGAAGTCGATGCCTCCTTCAACAATGATAGGTTTGTCAAAATACAGCTTTTGCCCCACTGTCAGACTCACTGCAGGTGTCGAGGGGTCCCAAACCGTCCCAGGTCCTACTATTCTAACAGGTACCAGATACGCAGGAACCCCACCTGCTTCTATGTGGGCCCTGGCTACAACGCGGAAGATTTGGAACTTGATACGCTACTAGGTATTAGCACTTTTCTCGGAGAAGTTATACGTGTACGTGTACAAACTTTGTAATGTAACTTCTTCAATACAGGTTCGAATTTTCGGTCCCTGTCCTTATCCCTACACCTGTATATCTCCTTAGTCAGGGGTAGAAATTCTGCATTTAAGGCCCAGTCGCCGAAATGCTCCAGTTCCTTCTGAATGTCATCGAGGTCCTCTGATTGAAGGTGTGTGCGGTAATCGAGTCAGACATTATCAGGTCTTCGCAGCAAGCCCCCGCAGCAAGAAAGAGGTGCGTGTCCTTGCCCTTCCAGAAATTTTGCAGTGATATGCTAATCAACCCACGCACGGCTCGTACCAGCCAGGCGCGATACAATGTCAAGAGATCGGGTTCGATGGAGGTCGGCACTTCGCTCGGATCGTGTGCGGCGCAGCCTAGGTAAGTTTAGGTTACGTGCATACCTGAGAAAGAATTTTGCTTACTCTGGCGGTGGCAGATTTAGATCAGTGCGCTTCTCTGGGAGGTGTATTGGGCTGTCGCAGGCGCAGGCATTTGTCTCATGTCGTCGGGCTGCTGGTGGGGCAAGTGACTCCCGCCAACGCTAATACTATTAAGAGCTAGCGCAGCAGACGTTGTCATCGTGACATCCCCGAGTCTACTTTAATTCAATGGGTGTGCTCTGTATCACTCTGGGCCGCATTTGGTATATCTTTGAGTGCAAATTTTGCAACACGCCTTGCACGAAAGTAACTTGTCAGTAAGTACAGCGTATAGATCGAACAGACAGTCTGCTAAATACGAATTGTGCGTGAGGCTCAAATTGGCGCTGTGGCTGGCGCTGTGGCTGACGCGGGGCAATACCGCAGGATGTGGCAAAGGTTAATATCACGTGACTGGCACGACTAAGTTGGAACGACCGTGAATAAGTTTGGGAAGGAAGAGTTATAACAATTAATTTACTTGACCTTTTTAGACAAATTTCGTTGGATAGCTTTATTTCGAAAGTCGCTTGCAGTGCTTTCCTCTCACCCGGTGACCTACGCAATGCATGCCTATTACGCATGCAGTTCACATGTATAGCTTCAAATCACCTCATACGAGATTTGCAGCCACAGGCATGCAAGTCGCCTGATGTTGGCAGCATGCGTGGGTTTCCAGGGTCGGCACGATCATGCAGGACGCTCTTCAGCCTAACCGCCCAACGCAGAGTGTGCCATGGCGTCCGTTCAGCAGCCGACAAGCCGTCCTACTGTCGTATTTTTCTTGTAAAGTGGCTCCGTGCAAGCTTGATGCCACCAACTCACCTGCATCGGGCTTGGCCACCTCTTCCTCGAGCTTCTCTGCATTATTTTAGTCACTCCCACCCCTTCCAAAGGCTCCCAAACTTCTCCAGCTCACCGCTACAAACTTTCAAAGACTCTACAATGCCTGGACAAATCGACGACTCCGGGGAGATCCCACCACCTACCCGACACCCCGCAAACCTCCCCCTAAGTCAGAAAAACCACCACTCAAACCTGAGGACGATGCTCCACCATCCTACGACGAGATAAAGAAAGGTCATAAGTGGGGTCACACAAAAGCTAAGATGTTATCATCGAGAGAATGAGAGCAGCGTCTGGACACATCTTGTTTAGGAGATCAATTTTGTTCCAAGTTGGTGAGTTAACAGGGCTGCCCCCAGAAGAAGCTGCATATTACCCAGTCGGCCAAGTGGCTTTTCCTTGCATATGCAGTCTTCAAAGGCTTTTGGGGCTGGCTCCTCTTCCGACAATTACTTGCGTTGAGGGGCTAAGCGGCCTGACCTCCGATCGACGCTAGTAGTATAGCACAAAGAGGTCTCAGTGTTAAATAACACAGCGGCGAGAATATCACGCTCTCTTGTGTCATTCTGGCTCGCCGTTGGTGAAGTGCCAGTGCAGCTCAAGCCAAGGTTGTTGCATGTGGCTTATTACGGGGGTGAAATGCCACATGTGGCGAAGCTGGCAGCCCAGCACGTGATATTTTGACTTTGGTGCCGCAGCGAGTCCGTTGGCCTAGCTCAGATGCAGTGTAGGAGAAGATTATATCTAAAAGCGGTGTGATAAGTTCTAGACTCCTTTGCCTATCTAGAATACACACCGCAATTTCCTTATTATGATACCGGATACTCCTTTCCGGGATTAACATCCGTCATGTCGGCGCAACATATAGACTGCAAATTCTTAGGTCTTCAGACTTCTTGAGCTTCATTTTTACTATTACTATCTTGCTATGTTAGTAACTACGTCTGTCTCTTCGGCTCTGCTAACTTCCTAGCCTTTCCTCACTCTACCAAAATGGCACTCCCTGGTTATTGCAATCACTCTTTTAACCTCCTCAAATCCGAATCTACTCTGATTCAATGGGTATGCTCTATGTGTCACTCGGGACCGCATTGGTATATCTTTGAATGCAAATATTGCAAACTAAAGACCTGCCGTCCTTGCACGAATAAGGTGTAGCGCTCTTTCACGGCGGTAAGTAAGGCGTATAGAGAACGAATAGACAAACTTGCTGAAATCATTCTAGATACGATCTTGGATGTATGCCCGGTCAAGTGGTGACCTTGATGAGGCTCAAATAGGGTTGTGGCTAATATTGCGGGGTATTGTGGCGCGAGGTGGGATAGTGATCAGCGGCACGTGACTAACACGCGACTGGTTTGGAAACGGGCCTGTGAATAAGCTAAAGTCGGTTAGTGATTACTGGGATACGTAAGTCACAAGAATTGCGTTCATTAAGCCACCTGCAAAGTGCTCTCCCCTCAGACTTCCCGGTGAACCTTAACGCAATGCAACCAATTGATATTACGAAAGGACAAAATGAGGCGAACAGAGTGCATTACTCTGCATATTCAATAAGAGGCGGTCAATACGTGCCGTCTTGAAACCCCCCTTAGCGCTCATGCCGCACACACACCGCATCCACATTTGCAGTTGCTTGGAGTATGAAGCTATACCGAGACGCCAGCCTACTCACCCAGGGAGGGGGGGCGGCAACAGGGAGCTAGTCCTGCATGGCAAAGTATGCCGAAGGGGACTTCTTGAGGCTACGACGCAGCACCTGCAGCAAGAGAAGGTGGCAAGTAATGAATCCAATATCTGCCCCAGAAGACAAAGTGAGGCGAACAGAGGCGGGGGAGTCCATGACCAACCGCCCGCTCAGGTGTGTTATGGCGTCCATTCAACAGCTTGCCAGCAGATGTTCCGTTGTCGTATTTGCCACCTACTCCCCTCGTTTCCTCTTTATGGGTTTCCTGCTCTTGAGTAAAGTCTCGTGTTACCTGTCACTTCGATCATACTTCACCAGAGGACGTCACCCCGTTGCCTCACTGTCTACATCTCTTTCACCTATTCAAAAAAGGCTTTTTGTCTTTTGATCGCCCACAGGAGAAATGGGGGTTTTCAACAAAAACCCCCACAAAAACCACGGCAAAAAACACAAGGACAGGGACCAGCAGGTACCAAGTAATGGTGCGTCTTGTCGTAAATAAAAAACCGCACTAACAAATCAAAATAGGAAGTTCATCGGCTGCTCCAAATGCGGAAGAATATGCTGAACCTCCTCCAGCGTATTTCCACCATCCCTGTAACAAAGTCTTCACTAATGAAGGTATGCACCAAGAACTAATATACAAAGTAATTATGACTGATTAGATATTTATCGAATAGATAAAGTCCCTTTTGACGAGCAGCGCGACTTGATAAGCCAAAAACTGGGGTTTGAGGTCGTCTTTAATTACCAGTCATTTCGTAAGTTAAGCCATCTTTGGGAATTTGCAATGCTAAGTAGATTAGTTGATGAATACCATGACCGAATGACCAAAGAAGAGCTGAAAACCACCATAGTGTGCGTGAAAGAGCAAAATAATCAAGGTCTTGTTCCTGCGGAAGGGTGGCAGGTTAAACTTTTTCTTAGGGAACTGCGACGAAATGGGGTGTCAGAAGGGCAGCTGGCGTTTTTCGACTTTTGCTGTATTCATAACGACGAAAGCACACCTGAGAAGTACCTGGTTGCAAGAGGTAAGTAGTGCTCCCGATTCTGCCGTGGTAGGCGGTCTAATATTGGTGGGTAGTCTAGACAGCCGCAAAACAGTGATCTTCACGATAGTAAGCAGACGCAAAAGGAGAGTTAAGACAAAGAGGAGTAGATAATCAATTGAGAATAGAAGAATGGATTGTGTGGAAAATGAGGATGCCGAAGTGTAGCAGATTGGTTCCATTTCCCAACCAGTCTACCTTGAAGAAGAGGGTATCGAAGCTTTGATCAATGCTTATTGTATATGCATGAAGCATGAAGCCCTCTGTTCACCTCATTTTGTCCTTCGGTATTAGGCTACTCAATGGGCTTTTCTCAAGTTCTCAAGCGAGCCCTGTAACAATACATAATCCAAAATCCATACGCTTCGGCATAAAGCAATTGTGGCTCATATGTTTGTTAAAGACGGAGATATTGTATCTCGGAAGCTACAGCGAGACGCGGCCTACTCACCCAATTATGGAGGAGGGGGGGCGGCAACAGGGAGCTAGCCCTGCCTGGTAATATGCCGAAGGGAGCTTCTTGAGGCTACACCTGCGGCAGAAGCTGCCCACCACCCCACCACATGAGTCCAATATCTACCCCCAAAAAAAAGTGAGGCGACCAGAGGCGGGGGAGCTCACCTACATATGCAATAGGACGAGACCAAAGCTTACGGCATACACTTCATATACCAAACACCTAACAAGAGCTCCCAACTTCTCTCAGGTATAGTCGCAAACCATTTTCACTCGCTGGTAAGCTCTAGTACGAACTGATAGAACAAACGCTTCTAACAACTTCAAGCCGCCATGCCTCGCCGTTCAGAAGCAAGTCCCGAGGCGCCTGATTATATCATTCTATATCCCAATACAAGGGAGTGCACAAACCCCAAAGGAGGCATCGTCAGGCTCTTTGACGGCGTTCCTGTTGTTGTCGGGACAAAACCTGCGCGATTGGGTTTGGATGATAATACCGCCCACACAGTTGATGCAATCAAGCTTTATCTTGAGCGTATATTGGCAGACAAAGCGGGGGATGCTGAAAGAGCTCGCGAAGCAATCAAATTGCTCGAGGATATTCGAAATAGCTGTTGGTGGTGGTACACACAGAGTGAATCCTGGGGGAAGGATTTCGGGGCAGACATCAAGGAAGGTCGAAAAGAAATGGCGAAGATTTATGGATTTTTCTCATTTTAGAATGATTGACAGGAGACAGAAGCTTTAGAAGCAGTAAAAAAAGTTCATCACTGGCCGAAGCCATGCGTTGCGCCGGTTATTATTCCTCTCACTTCTCGTGTATCTTCTACGGAGGTCCCACACAAACATTGCAAACCAGCCTGACCTATGGAGATCAATAATTAGCGCGGCATGTGCATACCGTAAGCCTTTTTGAAGATAGCAAGTTTTGACCGCCTCATTGCATATGCAAGACCCTTTGCCGCATACGGACAACGCACAATGCCATGGGTGCGGGCTTGTTGGCGGGCACGGGGAAGTTAGTCCAGCCTGAGAAGGGGGCTTATGCAGGAGGACTAGCGTCAAGGTGGTAGCTGGCATGTTAAATAGTCAAGCCATTCGCTCACGATTGTCAGTTAGATTGCTGCTTTTCGCTGAAGTGAACGACTTGTCTCTACTTTTGAGAGTGACTTTTCATCACGGTCTGAAAGAACCTTCTGCTTGCTATCTACCTCATAATGGATCCTCTTACTATGCAGATGGCATTAAAGGCCAAAGAAAAGGTGACTCACTTCTTCTTTTTAGTAACACCTTCTGATCCTATATAGGGCGTTTTGGTTTTTCAATTTTCCGACCAGGCACTGTCCAGCCCAAATGCCAGAGATCACTTCAGGCGATGTGCTCAAAACATTCGAGCAGCTATCACATCAGCGAAAGATTCCATGTTTCTTGGGAGATTGGTGAAAATAGAGGTAGATCCGTGCAGATTTGTATCTGGAGACAGTGGAAAGATTTCCACATGGATCTTCTCAGAGCCATGGGAATCTGATCACCCTGACAGCTTTGCGTTTCAATTCAGCTCCGGGGAGGAGGAATTTCGAGTGAAGGAGGTATTGAATCAACAAAAGCTTGCAAAGACTATAGTGAAATTTTCGGGAAACCAGACGGAGCTCTGTACTTGTATTGAACATCTTCTCCGCCTTTTGAATGTTAGTTTGATTGAATTCTGAGGAATCGATTCTTGGTCGTCGTTAGCTTGGTTCTAGTGTTCTGAACTCCTAAGAAGATATGATTTTGCAACACGCTGTAGATGCTCCGAAACCTTCTCGTGACGAGGCTATAACGTGGTCGAGGGAAACGGCATTCAGAGTGAGACATCAGATACATAGTAAAATGTGCAAAAGACAAGAGGCAATTGCTGTATAATACTACAACGCACTAGCTAAAAGGGTAGCACCCCTCCCGTGTAATTTTGTATAGTGAGCAACTTCTCCTCCAGCACCCAATGTTATGACCAAGATTCGATGTTTCTTTTTGGTGTTGCAGGGTCTTAATGAACTCATCTGAGCGCTGGGGAGGAAATCTCCGTGCGGTATCCGGGGCAGAGAAAAGGGCCAGTTTCGTAAGGGGGCAAGCAGTCTTGACATCGGTCTGAACGATCAATTTGATCTATCGATGCAAGCGGCTGTATACCATCAGCCCCTTGTATCTGAGGGGTACTTACTCGGAGGGTGGAGCATTTGGTTTCTTATTCTGCAAGCCTGCCGGCCACCAGTTTGTCTAATCGGTTCTGAAGTTCAATATCCTTTGAGGCACAGGCTTCTTTTCGCGTGTGACCGGTACTGCTGCCCCGCTGTCGATGTTTGGTTTGGGCTGTTGAAGCGCGTTGACTAGTACTGGTAGACAGTCCGCGACTGAAAGCAGCCTGCACTCTTGACAAGGTATTCGTACTTCACATGAGTGATATCCCCCTGATATTGTCGTTGCCCCACAATCTTGCTCCATGACAAAGTCTCGTGGCTTCAAGCGAATCGAACGGTACCGGAAAGCACCTGAACTGCGTTGCTAGCCCTGCCAGATGTAGGGTCTCAGTTCTGCAGGCAGCCTTGGCATCAAAAGCGGCTGGCAGTCTTCTGCTGCAAACTGCGGGGTCGGATACGGGCTCGAGCGAGTTTGGAAATGTCCGAATTGCGAGATGTCCCAATTCCCATTTCAGGATCGTGAAGCACCATTCACGGAAGCAAAAGGCAGGTGGAACAGTTCGGCGTTTGCCCGAGATTGTAAAGGTTCGCAGATGCCTAGCCTGGCGAATATCAGCAATATCGTCGACGTTCGGCGATGCTTTCTTCGTCGTTGGATTCTAGGCACATTACTTGTAGGAGTTAGACAGTGTGATTAATGCTGTTGGAAGGAGGTCTACCACCTGAGTCTGCCAGGCATGGTGGCCTGGAATGCTTTGCGCGGAATATCCCACGACAGAGCGCACAGTGTGCCTAGTGGTATGTTTGGTGTGACATTGACTTCACAGGATTGGAATGCGCTGACTTGGGAGACGTTCCCCACCGCCTTGGCAGAATGCCCCGCAATTGGAATGGCGTCCGTCACAAGTAGTGTTCAGCGCGTCGCGAGAGCGTTACATCTGGTTGGTGCCTGCACAGCCGCCCAACACCGGCCGTCTCGAGCGATTCGATGAACCTGTTGAACTGGGACCAGGATCTGTCGATAAGCGCCCGGAGTTCTGAGCCTTCCCTGCAACCTCGCGTCCTAGATTTACCCTAGGTTTACCTCTCCATCTTACTGATATCTGAACCAGGATATGAGTTCTGGATTCTCATTTACGGAATCATGGAGGCATCGTGCAGTATAAAGGATGCGAATGCCGTCCCGTTGCACGCAGTCCAATGAATCATGGCTAGACGTCCCCAGGCTCCCTTCCTGACACATTACTTGATAAGGATTATTGAAACTCTACCGTTCCTCCTTACACCTTTCCTACCTCTGCTGCTCCTCATTCTGCTTCCGCTTGCAGTCTTAATCCCAGTCTTCCTTCCTTTGTGCATACTGCGTAGATTCTGCAGGTGACACGCGAGTATGATTATCAACAGGGAAGTTTTATGCCTATCATGTGAATAGCGAGTCATCCGGATGTGGAAAGCAGATATGGTACTTCCCCCCCTTGGCGTAACAGTTCCAAAACATTTTCCGGAAGATTCTGCGCTAACATGGGGATGTAGCCAATAGAAGGATTTTGCTGAAATATTACCTCTTGAGGTAAAGTAGATCGTGTCTTGGAACTACCCTTGATACGAAGTATGCACAAATATTGCTGGACTCTGGAAATTTCTCTGATTCGTCCCTGGTGCCGACACTATGAAAGCTTATTTCGGCATGGCCCTCGGTGCGTAGACAAAGCAATTGTGTAAAAAGGTGCAAACATTTGTAACGTTAATTCTGAAAAAGTAGTTCCAATACTTATGCTCCTTACTACTAGTAGCTTAGCATTGTACGCTCCGTCGGCAGAAAATATGGTAGCAGTTTCGTCATGCCTGTGTGATAGCATGAGTTTAGTAACCCGCGAGCCCCATCTAATAAGCGTGACCAACAAACTTTCATTTATTCTGCGACCTTGGCATACCTCTCTCTGAGCACGAGGGGAAGGAAATTTGTAAATGTTGGTGTCAATTTTCCCCTTGTTCCAGTAACCTAGGGAAAACAGGCAAGACCTGAATGAATACAGATACAAAACTGCGAATTGCTCGACCAAAGGAAATAACAAAAACGCCTAACATATACCAGTCCCTTCTTGTTGCTGTTATCACTTCGCTGCCTTCTCGACTTGGCGGCCACTTCTACGAACCAGCTTTCCCCCCAGCTCGACGAAAACTGTCCCAATATTGTCCGACTCCATTACATTGCCTGCGCACTGTTCTGTGGCAGCTACGGCAGCTGCTGGAGTTGTGATAAGCTCGACTGATGGAGCATTCTCCGGGGTTGTAGCATTATTCTCCGATATACAGCCATCTTCGAGGGCAGCTATAAGTGCAGCTTCTTCCTCAAGCATATATCGTTTCTGCTGCTTCATGTTACGTCGAGTCTGGGCTCTTTGTCGTCTAAACCATCGAATTGTATGCTCTCTCGGAAGGTCGATTTCCTCGGATAGACGCCGATAAGTCGTCGAATCTGGATAAGGCTCGTCCACAAAGTGCTCCATCAACGCTTTATTCTGATCTTTAGAAAGCGTATGATAGTCGCGCTCCGTCCTTGCGATGGGTCGCTGCAAGTAGTCTTTCAGTGGCTCGACCCAAGTGCCGTATCCGTTGATGTCGGCGTACAACGTGATGTGGGGTGGCCGCTGCCCCTGGTGTAACTCGAAGTTCACGTCAGCGCAGGTATAGCGCGGCTCCGCCGGCTGGAAGTATTCGGTAGTCATGAACCCCATCTGCCAAGTCGTCTTTTCCAAGGAGTTGTTGTTGAACAAAAAGTGGGGCAGGCTGATTTCTGGTACATGGAATCCAGCCCATTCAAAAACGTAGCCCTGCTTGTCAGTCTTGCCATGAAAATCGGAATTGGAAAGATGCGGTGCTACGCAGCGGAGTAAGACGCGAATCCCGACCGCTGGTAAGCCGGTGCGGCGATCCACTACATTGCAGCTAATAGTGGGAAATGGCATGTTGTTGAAGGAGGGTGGGTTTGACGTGTTGGTCTTGAAAAGATAAAGCTTATAGATTGTATATGGAAACAAATGTGATGGTGGATGAAAGTGTCTTCGAACTGAGCCCTTCTTATATCTTCACTCATCGGCGCCCAAGGACAGAGGCAGCAAGAATACTTGCGGAGCCGCGCATATGCTGCTGAGCGGAACCCAAGAAATCCCAGTCCCTGCGTTGCTGTTTCGCAGATGCATGTTCGGCATGGGCGCGTACATCCCTGCTCCCGTCTTCCTCGTTGCTTATCTCCAAAATTTAGGATCTGAGATTTGAGTTCCCGGAGGTCGGATAGCGGGGAACCTGCGCCCCACACCACCCGCCCGACCCGGCGCCAACCCCTGACAGCAGGAATCCTCGGCTCCAAGCTGCCGGGTTCTCCCTCACAAAAATAACAACAGAATCTAACCGATGTTGGAGAACGGAAATGATATTCTGACTATGCCGACATCTTACTGTTCGCATGTTCTGAAAACCTCGTTTCCGCTACTAAGTTTTGACCCGTCTTTCAAACCACGCTTTGCGTTTTTGGCCGACCATTTGGACTGTTGCAATAACAACACACCACCATGAGCTCTCCTGCCACATCGCTTATTCACGTTCTCAAAACCTTTGAGCCAGTGAGGTCTACGCTCTTGGGAATGTTAAGGCCCACCGATATTTACGCATTAGCCGCTGCGAACGCAATCACCATAACTGTGAAGGAGATCGACAAATACATGGAAGCATGGCGACAGATGTTCTACACCAACGAATGGATGGATAGCATCTTCAGAGCTTGGGATTGCAGTTCGGTGACAATGTTTGGAAAAGATCTCCGCGGCATTGAAGACATGAGTGAGGCTATGAGAAAGGGTATCCGGGAACATTCACATTATTCAGTCAATCTCTGGCGCCAAACCACGGTGGTAGTATCCGTTCTACGAATGCGTAAGGACTACAGTATACCTGCCCATAAGCGCGAGTCCAGAGCTGCAAGTATCTTGGCTTCGTATATGGACTGCACCGTCACTATTTCAGATGGTGGGTACAGATTCAAAGATGTGTCGAAAATCTCGAATGGAGTACATTTTGTTCTGGTAGATGAGGAACTGGGCAGCGTGCCCCTTTGTTCAAGGATAGTCTCCGACATAATTGCTTTCGAGGGGGTTTCAGTATGCCAGGAGGGTTGCATTTTTATGGAGCAAAGAATCGTCTTACCGAGCACTTGGTATATCTTCATGGAGGGGGAAGATCACCAACTTATGTACACGGACGCATCTCCAAAGCAGAACGTTCTAGAACAAGATGGCTTTGTCATTTCGGTGTCTCCGCAGACATCAAATCACATCCGCATGTATCTAGACACATGCGACGCTACTTTCTTCTTGTATATACCACTTGGTAGTTCTCGCATTGATGGTGGTAGTCTTGCATGAATGGACTTAAGTGACGAAGGCAAGGCAGGGCCATGTTTCGTGGCAAGAGAGTTTATATGAAGTAAATTTGAATTCGAATACTCGATCCTTGATTGCCTTGCCAGCTATAAGTTAATTGTCGGACATTGGCTTGAAGGGTTCGACAATTTCCATGGCTTCCACTTGCCATCTTTCCCAGCTGTCTTGATAGTATTCGCGTTTAGAAGCCATCCTTCGGTCATAATCATCTTACTAGAGATTATCTCCTCTACCCTTTTACATAAAAGCCTTATAACCATGTCTTGATTCCCCCTCGTAATATAGTTGTAACTGAGGATCATATCTCGCTGAGCTTCCCAATCGAGCCCTAGTTCTGTACAGCACTCGAAACAAACAGTCCAGAGCGTCATCAATGGCGTAGAGCCCTTGAAAACAGTAGCTCTGATCCTAGCACAAAGCGCATTTAGAGACCCGTGCAGTCCCTTGCCCATGATCCTCCCTCGCCAATGTTTTGGTTCAAGCGGGCCGCAACTGATGCAGAAAATACTGATCCTCGCATCGCAAGTATTATCGAGGTTTTGTTCGTGAATTTTGGACTGATGATAGTTGATGAGAGGTGTCTTTTCTGACGGCGCTGAGGGTTCCTCCATCGAGAGTTGTTGAGTGGTTACAGGAAGCCACTGTCAATCGAAACCCCTGGGAAGGAAAGGAGTCAGCAAGATTCAAGACTATATACCCTATATATAATTAGCCTTTATTTTCTTCTAGTCCTAAATTCTAGATCTGAAAATTAAATATCTAGGATTTAGATTCTTAGAAATTGCTATAAAAAAGGTCGAGGCGGGAATCCCCTACGACCCTTAACGCGAAAGGTTCGGCGCTCTAATTTAGCTAGACCTTAGACGGTTAGTTCTCAAATATCATGTGTCGTTGCATTCCAAATTTCCCGTTCCGCAACACTCCCCCCCCGAGGTCCGAAGGAAAGTCGAAGTCAAATCGACCTTGAGTTCAGGGGCTGTAGGGGGGACCAGGAATAGGAACAGAAACAGGAACGGGAATGAAGGGACTGACTGAGTCAAGGCTCTTATAAGCCTAATGCGAGAACCGAGAACCGAGAACTAGGACATTTCCTGACCAAAGACATAAAATAATATAAATACACTCCGAACCCAATAATAAGCTTAACGTGAAGGCAGAAGTTCCTAGACGTCCTCGAGACAGACACGGCTAATGGCTTCATGATTGGGGTATGTGACGGGTTGGACGGCTCTAGAACGGGCGCCTTGGCCTTCTTGACATGTACTGCCTATCACGTGATGTTGTTTACTTCGCTTAGATCACGGTTCCGAAAAGGGGGATCCACGAACTTGGGTATAAGGTACAAGTAAACGTCTTCCCTCTGTGCGACTCTATTACATATTATAAGAGGCTGCCAGCATTCCCAGGCTTACAGGTGTGGTAGAGGTTAAAATTATGGATTTCGAATAGTTGATGCATGATTCTGTGCTTTCCCGGTTCTGGGTTCCCGGACCCGGGGACATCCTCCCTGCACCCACCCCTGAGACTACTGGCAGCTACACAAATATGTCGACTCTTTTGAGTATTCCTTTGGAGCAATTACCTACTCGGTTTTGAATTCTCACCACTTGCGAGTGGCAGCAGTGACAAGGGAAAAAACAAACGTCATCTATTTCCTAGCTTTCTAGATCCTGTATCGTTTGCGTGATAAACCCTGTGACAACATCTTCCGCTTCGGGCCTTCTTTGTTCGTATCCTCCTCATCCTCATCCGTCCAGGATGATTCATTATCATCTAAATCATCTTCCCATATCGAACCAAGTTCCTCCATTGAGTCAGCCAACGAATCATCCTCGTCCTCTTGATCTTCTTCAGTGTTCAAGAATAGCTTTTCTTTCTCCCGTCTCACGCCGTGACTTCGCGTGAAGCCCTTCATCTTGAGATCATGGCTGTCGAAAAAATGGATCTGCAAATCGAAGTAGTTCCCAAATAAGTCCTCTGTACACGAGGAAACAGGGCAACTCATGGGGAAATGGTCGCGATAGGCTTTCTCGTGAGCATCCATGTGGCGGTTGAATGTTCCCCTATCTTTAAACTGGGTGAAGCGCTTACAAAACGGGCACTGCAGGCACGCTGCAATCATGTGATGAGACCTTCTGAGATTCAGACGATGACGAGGAGTCTTCATATGAATCTCGCAATGGTCCTCCCAGTCGAACTCATCTGTGAACCAGCCACTGTCGGGGTGCTCGAAGCAGAATTGTGGCCCAAAGGGGGCTTGTTTGAGATTTACTCCATGCGACTTCCACAGGTGACGCTTCAATTCCTGTTCAGAAGTGCATTTGAAACCACAATCGTCCCAAAGACAAAGCGTTTGATCCTTCGAGATATGTCTTTTCAGGTGATTCGATATTGACTTCCGTGATTGAAGTGCTTGATCCGCACCATCGTCAATGGTGAGGTTTCCCCTCCGTCTGGAGTCGTGCAGTCGTTTTGATTCCTTAGCCACGAGACGCCGTCGCTCATCAACATCCAGTACATCGATAGCAAAATCAGCAGGCAGGTAGGTGCGCTTTTCGATAAAGTAGCTCTTGCATTTCCCCCACTTGCAACGCGTAGGACGTGAACTCGAAAATTCAGTCTCTATCTTCTTTTTCTGCATATCTGCAAAGCACTCATGTATATGATCGGGTCGCTGGCTGCCAGGAAGCTCTGCCATTTGTGTTTTGCACACCGGGCAGCAATTGTCGACTGGTGCCTCTCCGTGGTAGTACTGGACGTACTCTTCTGATATGCACATGTTTTGAAGACTCTGAATAAGATTAACATCCGGAATTGAATCTTGGCGAGGTGGTTTTGTCCAGAAGCCATTGGCAATAATAAAGCGGTCAGGAAAGTGGGCGTTGGAGACAAAGTCAAGGGGTGGGACCTCGACTTTTTCATCAAAATCATCAACAGAAACCCCCTTTTCACCATCTTCAATCATCTTTCTGACCATGTCGGATTCTGCCAAATCAAATGACTCATCCCGAAATTGAATACGGGCCTCCCGATATACCCGCTGGAAACAGTGCTTTCGACTCCAGGTTGCTTCGAGGTATCGTTGGCTCAGTTCAACACTATTGCCTTTCGTCTGCTGTTCTCGCTCAAGAAGGTTGAGTTGATTGTCAAATTCGACGAGTTCCGGATGGTCTAAAACTTTCTTGCATTCTGCGAATGGCAACTGGCTGGGGACATTGGGATTCAGATGCAGTCTCATACTTCGAAGTAAGCGAATATGGTCTTGGCGAAGTGTTTCGTGGTTGATAATTCCTTGGACATCAACACCTGATATGCTCGATATGTAACTCGCGCCCATCACTTTGATAGCGTGACCGAGGAGCTGAGCATATTGGTTTTGGCTAACCTCAGCATTGCCTGATAGTGTGAGCATGTGACTATAATGTGAATATTTACGCTTACCCTCAACTTCATTAGCAGTCCCTCTTCGGAGATTGTACAACCTCAGCGGATCTCGGAAACCTAGCCGTATCCCCCATTCTAGGACTTCTCTTGCTGTCTCGTCGTAATTCATTGCCCGATGAGGATCGATTGTGCCATCCCTGTTACAATGCCTAAAGATGAGCATATCCTCCTTCGACTTCTTGAATCTCAGGGGAAGAGATCCATCGCGACCTGGTGATGTGAAATATTTCATTTGGTGAGGGCCCTTCAAATCGGCGAAAATATTATCTGCAAATGCAAGGCCGAAGAAGTGGGTAACAGGGCACCTGCCACGGCAAGTACGGTCTTCACGAAATGTCACCCACTTGTATTCCACGTCATCGCTACCCCCTTGGTCTCGATTTCCTTTCTCGTAACGAAATCTGACCTTCAGTACAAATTCAAGTGTATTGTTAGGCCCAATGGGGAGACCGATCAACTTGAAATCCTACAGAAAGTCAGTCTAATACGAAACAGCTTTGGCCGACTTACCTTATAACACATCGCCTCATTGCTTCCGCGGTAAGCAGATGACTCCACGATAGTTCCACCCCTAGCTCCAGTATATACTATGAGGAGAGATATGAGGCTGAGCTGGACTCTGTATCTGGGATGGCGGAATTCATGCTTGTCGTAGCACCACAGGTAAGTCAACAACCAAACCACATCCAACGCATCAGCCAACGCCTTTTGCCGACGGATTTTAGCAAGACCTCGTTTCCTGAGCTCTGTTTTAATAAACTAGGGTATGTTAGCCTCTTTACAAACAAAACAGTGGTGTGTACTTACGCAAAGCACGTCAGTCCCCGTTTCTTCCGGGATGGCTTGGTCCGTTGTTCTGAGGTACATAGTCCGAAATCGGTACCACGTGTTCTTCAGAGACTTGAATGTGACGTGCTCTGACAGTACACCGACAGAAGTTTCGTAAACCCACTCCATGAAGTGTTTCAGCCGACCTGCGGAAGGGATTTCCTCGTGCTTTTGAAGGAATGGCCCTGTCTCTTCACGATAATGATGAAACCTGCCACACAGTCAGCGCTGAAGAGAATTAAACCTCGTCAAAGTTGCTTACTCTTCCCATAACAGCTGTACTCGATTGTAGGTCTTTTTCGTGGGCTCTACAACTGGCTCGTGGTGTTTGATTGAATATGCAGCGTCTTTCGCAGCTGCTTCTTCACGGGTGATCGGGGGCAGAATTCGGCGTGCTCGTGGAGCCATCGGGAAGCGTGTGGATGGAGAGTCTGGGCAAAGGAGGAAGTTTGAAGGAGGATTTTGAGGAAGGAAGGTGGGTGGAGGAAGGAAGAAATTCGAATGGAAGAAATTCGATGACTAAAACAGTTCTCACAGTGCAAAAGGCGGCAACATGCTAAAATGTTGAACCCATTTCTCGGAACCCATTTCTCGGAACCCATTTCTCGGAACTCATTTCTAGGAACTTGTCCTGACTTGAGAGTAAGTTCTGACGCTGAGAAACGAGATCTGAGAACTGTATCCTCAACACTTTGAGTCTGCAGTCCGAGCGATCCACTCATCTAGCCACGAAATGGGTTTCCCATAATTGCTTTGTCGTTTGCTCAGTATGTCTCGAAACACTCGCAAGATATTCAAACTGCGCTTTCCTTAATGGGCATTTATAGCCTTTATTTTTCTTGTTGCCTTTCCTTTTGATTAGGACGTAGGCCATCTCTATCAAACCCGTGATCGTTCTGGTAAGGAGTTTTGTGCCTGGTTGTTTCCCAACAGGCAGGCAGCGGGCGTAGGTCCACATCTTGGTGGTGGATTCGAGAAAGGCGGATTAGATGGTTCTGAAGATAACGGATATTGTATCGAAGCACATAGCGTGAAATTGGAGTTTGAACATATCTTAGGTGGCCAGTTAGTCGTTGATTCGATACAAAGAAGAACAAGACGATCATCGCAAACTAGGAACTTGCCTCTCGAGTGTGCTATATATGCTGACGTTTGTCAAACGAGACTTCAGGATTCAAGAATCAAGAAAGATAAATTCAACTATTATAAAATAACCAAGAACCGAGGATTGCATTCTCCATTAACACACTTTGTAAAGGATCTGAGGCTGGAGTATCTTGGGTTTATGGTGATAGCCCAGTTCTCCTCAGTCTATGGTCGTATGTGACGGCTATGGACTCTATTTAAAACTATAGTGCAATTGCAAATAGGAGAAATACTAGATCCGAGGTCTAGTCATTGGCTTTCAGGATCTCGAAACCTGAACATTACATGCCGCTTTTTGAGATTCATTCGGTTTCGACTGTGCCCTGACCTTTTGGGAGTGTGTCACTGAGCGAAATGCAATACATAGGTGGCGGCTTGCACCAGCGGTGAAATGAGCGGGTGACTGAAGCTGAGGCCAAATTCTCGGAAATACACGGGCGTTGCAGGCTTGCGAGCTACTGCCTGGCTAGGGAATTCAAGCCGAGGCTCCCTTGACTCTTTTCCTCTTTTCTAAGCAATCTCGATATTGAAGCAAGCTTTTTTCTGCCTCTCCGCCTTGATAGCTAGAAAGTCTTTTCGCGTGGCAGCCCCGTGCGGTTGCACCCGTACAGGTCGCAGAACCTCTAGCGACTCCCGTGGCTATTTTTAAGAAATTTGCACAGCCACGGCTCTTGAGTGGGGTGGCATAGGTCCTCTCGTATTATCTTCTCATCATCTATTCACCCATCGCAAATCATTGAGAAAGCTTCTGCCTCTCCGTATCGAATCTCCTCGCATTGAAATACAGTGCATCCCATTCTGCCCTTATGGCTACGTCCAAAGCCCGAAAGACAAATGCGACCGAGGAGGATCGGCTTCGTCGCGACGAGTCGCTGATGAAAACACTTCGCATTTTCCATCAGCCTGAAACTACCCCTGATGAGTGGCCATCGCAGTTTAAGAATACTTTCCGCAATGTAGTCGCACTTGGATCTTTCAAATTCCAGAATTATGATGAGATACCCAACGATCATAGTACGTCTGCCTGGAGGCAGGCGGCGAAATTGCGAGCCAAACAATTATCGGACACAGCTCGCCGATTGTTGAAAGAGAAGCCTTCCGAATTGACTTGGCGACTAGAAATTGAGAAATTGGTCGATGCCCGGTTTAGCTTGAGGACTGAATGGTACGTTGAGTCAGACCTGGCAACCCTGCAAAGCTAGAATGGCGACAAATACTGACTCGCTCATGACAGTAAAGTTTGCACTGGACCCGGTCGTAGTGGTAGATCTTGGAGATCCGAGATTGAAGTTGTTGCAGAAGTCAATGGCCCTATTTCTGATGATCTAATATCTCGACGAAGGACACGTGTACCTTGTTCGTGTCTCGAGGTCGTTTATTCTGGACTAAATACTCTCTTTTCAAATAGAGCAGATCAAGTCT
The DNA here is from genome assembly GCA_002865655.1 of Hyaloscypha variabilis F. Classification (NCBI taxonomy): domain Eukaryota; kingdom Fungi; phylum Ascomycota; class Leotiomycetes; order Helotiales; family Hyaloscyphaceae; genus Hyaloscypha; species Hyaloscypha variabilis. The sequence goes on along the minus strand of KZ613943.1, from coordinate 943,913 downwards.
TTAGCTACGACAGCCATCTTATGAATGATTTTCAGGAAGGCCAAAATGGAAAAGGCACTTGGACTCTACCGGAAAGGAGGCCTGATCGTGTCTATGGATTGTGTCAAACCACAAATTTCGAGGATCGACTTGGCGGTACCGCTCAAATGGTCCTAGATAGTGCGTCTCAAGACGCAACTTCTATTCTTCAGACAAGAACTGCATCCGGCAATGACGAGTTATTAGTGCAAGATTTTCTACAGGCTACTCCATTTCATCAACGCGGCGAGCCTCTACTTTTCCCATTCTTACTCATCGAGGCAAAATCCGAGGAAGGCAAGGGTCACCGAAATTGTGGAATTCAAACCTCGCTGCCTATATGGGGGCTTCTTAAAAGCCAAGAACGTCTTTCTGAGCTTTCTTGTCCCTTAGAAGAACTAGGTGGTCCTTTCGTGTGGTATATTTCCTATCTAGGCGACAGCTGGCGTGTCTCGGGATGCCATGTTACGACAACGACAGCCAAGAAAAACTATGTAAGTGGTGGTAGAGTATAATATTAAGATATGAATATGTTCTAATCATATATAGAATATCAGGGACCTTTGGAACGGGAGGATCTCTTCACCGGACGGCGCCTTACAACTACTCCTGATTGTTGATTATATATTTGATTGGGCAAGAGATCTCTATCGCCCTTCTATCTTCCGCTGTCTTGAGATTATGGATGAAGATTTTGACGCACGAATGAGCTTCGCTGCTGATACGGATATCAATTCAACTCGGCGAACATGTCGATTGGATACCTGGACTGAAATGGATACATCAGCTGGCTTTGAAGAGTTCGAACCCTCGACAAGTGATAATTCTCTGCTCGGTCTCTGGAAGACATACGACTTATTACGACCTCACTCAATGATCGATTACAATTCACGCATTTTCCGTCACTCATCAATCATCAAGACGTCGTTTCAGTGCCTCTACCTCACCCGGGACAATATGATGAGCTTTATCAACTGCTTGGGTGATAGTTCATCCAAATATAAAAGGATTGCGCGAACAACTCTTCAAGCTCTGCGTGGTGGACCGATAACTGTGTCTCAACGAATCCTTTCCCAGATTGAGAACGAATGGACTGGAACAATCCGGGAAACCCACCACACTGCGCCGGAGAGTAAGTTGCTTTGCACTATAGTCCATGCATCATCGATCTCTTCCAAGACGTGGGAGCTTTCACGGATTCTCTTTTGTTTGGCATTGGACGAAGACGTCCTACTTAGGATCCGCCAATACTCTCAGTTGGAGAAATCGACCTTTCGTCTTGACGGTATGGAGGAGAACGCGCCACATTTGGACCAAGAGACAGTGACATCTATTCTATCCCATCTCAAGAATCGGAATATGAAAGAAACTCTAGCATTTGCAGTAACCCAAACTGTAGACTTCTGGCGGCCGGTCAGCAGGCTTAATAGCAAAAAGAGAAAGTTGGCAGGCGACAAGTACGAGCAAAGCGTCATACTGGAGCCTCTTATTCGATGGGAATTTCCTGTCAAGAGTCTTGTGCAAGAGATTTACAGACGCCACAAGCCGAGTGGGCTATTGGAACCAGATGCCCCTTGTCTTAGATTCTCTGCTCAGCTTGAACGGCTAGAGCGACACAGTACCACAGACCATAAATATTCATTGCCTTTGGAATCCCCGGATCGCCTCCCTAGACTTGCAGAAGACGGAGCATAACTGGTATGTAGCAAGTATCGAAATCACAAGCATATGTGCATATTTGTCACAAACGACACTTGCGACCCAACCAGGCTTACCGATGTTATGTCGGCATTAATCGAAGCCATATCCGCACAACGATTCTTCGTATTACATGGCTATTCTATAATCGACGGAGACGGAAGGCAGTATGAAAAGGGGCCGCAGGTAGAAGGGCCGTTAATTCCATTGATCAAGACAGCGGCTCAGTTGTGGGGCCGAGATCTTCTCAAGGAATTCAACAAGGAACACAGTGAAAATGATTATCCAGAAATCTACACGTACGATAAATCTATGAAGCAAGCTCTTTGGAAGAGTGAAAATAGCCTCAAATGGTTGCCATTTTCCGGTGCACCCGAACCAGAACGCCGTCCAAACAAAAGACCGGGTATTTTCGAAATTCCAGGATATATTCGATACAAGCTAGCTCGATCCGAGAATATGCCGACACCTGAGTCAGATACTACTGAAGTTGAGGCACTATTGAAGAAATGGGGACCTGTACGGTTCAAAAAGGCTTTCGGTTCAGTGCTGGAAAAATTTGAGAGAGAGGTGGTGACAATAGACTGAGTGGGCTCTGGTAGTTTATCAATGTAAGGGCCAATTTAGATGAGGTAACATTTGTCTACCTGAGATGACCAAAAAATAAAGATCTTTTACTCTTGAACTCAGATGAAATAAAATTTACTCATCGGGTCAATGGTTGGAAATCATATTTAAAATGGCCGATCGTTTCCGAAAGGCGAAAATAGTTTTGCAGGAGGGCTTGCACAATGGAACTGTAACAATATTATAAGATAGTCATCGCCCGGTTCCTGGGCATTTACTGCTGAGGCCAAGGTCCCAAAATGAAGCAGGAGCAATCGGCCTACTCTACCGACCAACCTAAAATGCACTCAGATATCCCTAGATGCAAAATTTCCAACAGTACAGCTGTGGAATCTACCTGCCACGAGCACGTCAAGGTGGTTGGCGATTGTATAGACGAATATATAAGTCGCGGAAGATATTAAGTAATATATTAGCAACTAACGTTTAAAGTAAGAATAATAACTATGCATATTATTACAAGTACATACTATTATTTATAATATGAGAACTAAGAACTAAAAACTGAGATCCGAGAATCATATCCCCCTCTATCTATTATATAATCATTAATTATTTGCAATAGCCCTCGAGTCATTGAGGCTAGAGTATCTCTAGCGCAAGGAGATAGCCCAATTATCCTCAGTCTACGGTCGTACGTGGCTGTTATTAGCTTAAGTAAATACTCATCGCCTATAAATAATTTAGCAATACGTGGAGTCTCCGACAGGCTGCAGCGCACTTTCACATATCATGGTCCGGCCCGCCCCACACAACTTATAGGGTATTTAGGAAACAGTTATTGGAGGGGGTTGACGGGGTAATATAAAAGGGCAATTTAAGTTAGATATCATCAATTCTCTCGGAATTTTGTGTTTCGATATACAGGATATGCTGCCCAATGAGTGAAAAAGATGGTCGAAGATATGATATTCTATAGAGTTTTCAAGTGAAAGCCAAATGCTACACCTCCTCTCAATGAACATAAACAATAATTAGTACGACAGGTACAACGACTATGGTAATAAATAATGTGCCCAACAAAATTGCACGTAAGTTTCCCCATACCGAAAACCCCCCAGGCTTCCTATAATCCAAGAAACCTTTACGTGGAATTCTTGACTCCGAGCTCGAATTTCTACTCCCACCAAAGGTGGATTCCGAATTGGAGCGCATATGATAACGCATGTTTGATCTCACTGAATGCGCATATTCGTAAACGGAAGGGTTAAAGGCCGGTTCTGTTTGATTTTCAGGTGATTGTACGCTATTTGCGCCCTTGCGTGTTGAAATTATTCGTTTGTCTCTAGCCTCTGAGACGATTTCGGTCGAGAAGGGAGCAACGCCTGTAGGAATTTCTTTCGTTAGAGACCGACCCCTAGTCATATCTATCCCGTTATCGAAAGTGTTGTCATCGAAAATGGCCATAGAGAATTCGTCGCGTCCGGTACGGCGAGCCCCCATACTCAGCCTGCCTTCCCACCATAATGCAATTCTTGGGATCATCATGGCAAGTGCCGTAGTTAAAATAAGACACAGTATAGCACCAATTGGGTACCACTTGGGTTCAAGGGTCCAAGTTGTAATACCGAAGATTGCCTAAAAACGATTCCTTAGCGTTGTCATTTGTCTTTCTATCAGGGGACTTGCCGCAACAAATGATAAAGGCAAGAACACAAAGCCCAAAAATCCCAAACGAGCAACAGACTGTCCGGAAGAGATTTGCTCAATCGATATGATCATGGTCATTAGATTTTGCAATTGTTCCAAAATCCCGTGAGCAATGAGTAAGTCATGGGCAATAGACTTCTCAACTTGCGAGCATCGGTTCATAAAGCTCGTTTCGGCAAAATCTTTTGTGAGGCTATCGAATTCGCTGTATTGTCCAGGGCCATACGATATAATTTCCTTGACGGAGCTTTGCTGTATTAGAAGGCACTCTCGGAGCCAAATATTTGTAGCCATTGCCCTATTTTGCCTTCTCATCCTTTGCAATACGTTGCCGGTGAAGCTCTCATCATTGACTTCCAGACTTCTGTCTCGCAAAACACGAGCAGACAGCCTCCAAATATGATTCCAATCTCCAAATATGGAATTCAAGTCGTGAAATATCCATTCGGGTGCTACTATCAATCGATCCCATCTTTTGGAAGCTCCAGAGCTGTAATGCTTTGATACGAGAGCTGCGTCTTGCGTCGACCATTTTCCAAATACCATGATGACTGGAACTTTGGTTGAGTTGTTACTCTTGGTAAGTTGTCCCCCTGACCATACTGCAAGAGGCCAAGAGGAATTTCGCAATTGTCTAGCTGGTATAAAGCTGTCGCTTTCCCAAGTTTCTTATTCTTCCGAGACGAACACCTGCTGCTATTCTCAAGCACGCGAACATAATTCTGCACATATGATAGCCCGTGTATATTCCACTCTGGTACTGTTGATGAACCCGGATTTAGAGCTCCAGGAGATTTCAGATAGCTAAATAGCGAAGGTGGGAAGTTTTCGAACTCCTGAAGAAGCGAGGCTTGACCTCCGGCAGAGTTTATCAAACTGTTGTGGAACAATCAGTCGACGAAAAGGGGCTCGACCAAGAGCCTTATTTCGAAGTAGGACTCACCAAAGCATGAGGCCATCTGACATGTTCTCAGTTCTTGACTGCAATATCCTTATTGCCTCTGCAAGTGAAAACGAAGCACGAGGCGAGTTTTTTGGGCTCTTGATTCTTGTCGACCACAATTCCGGGTCATCGTTGACGTTGTAGAAGATCCAGGCGTCTAATTTTAGCCGAGCCTCTTGAATAGATTGGGTGGCCATGTCGGTCTTTGAAGCTTGTCGATTGTCATTGATTGGAGGTTGAACGATATCGTGCCAACTACAATTTGACTCGGATTTTTTCGAAAACAAGTGGTAGAAGGAAGCCTGGAATTTATTAAAGAAGGACGGCCGCCTGCGCTGCCTTGCGTCTTATAGCCACTGTGGGCTGTGTTTAGTGCTCGTGCATGGTGGTGGCTTAGAAAATCGGCCCCAATCTGCCCTGTGGCTGGCCAAAAAAGCAATATGCTTCCTTTTGGCCCAGAGTTGCTGTCTAAAAGCAAGTTTATGGGAAACACAGAACAGCAGTTAGACCACCTTTCATATCGACCCGTTCTAGAGGAGGATGGCTTATTTTATGACAATCTCGAACCACATGATACAAAATATCACAGTAAAGGATTTTTTCCGATAATGAAAAAGATAGAGAAATTTGAAGGAAGAGGAGAAAACCGGTATGGAAAGCATAGGAGAGGGGGAGGGAGAAGTGAGATGATGGGTATTGGACACGCTACCGCCCATATTGTACTCGATATCAATAGTAGCAATTTGTCGTTACTTCGTATAATATTTGCTTCTACGAACTACTGTTCGGTCTCGAAGATCTTAACTTCCCTTGAAAGCGACGTGTCTGCGCTTACAAACGAGATCCAAGAACTGTGTGAATATTTGAAAACTACGATTTCAGCTCTTGGATATAGATATAATAAATATGGCAACTGTGATGCTGGAGTATCTTGGGTGCACAGAGATAGCCCAATTCCCCTCAGTCTATGCTCGTATGTTGCTGTTATTGGCTTAAGTAAATACTCATTACCCATAAATAATTAGCAATACGTGGAGTCTCCGGTAGGCTGTAGCGCGTGAGCTTCAGATGACAACCCAATTAGGTGTCGTCCCGCTTATAAGCTGCGGCTACGATGTGAACTTTGGTTTTAGGATCGTCGGCTTAGCTGATGTTGACCACGTAGCGTATGTTAATATATCATAGCCCAGGCCGCCCCACACCCCTGAAAGACGGCCCACTCCAATCTGTGGAGAAGCCGATTGCACATACAAAACAGCACCAGCGATGAGGAGGGCTATTGAAATAATTATGAATAGCAGTTCAATAAAAATTGGATTGAAAGCGACATAGAGCTTGGCATCCCCAAGGAAAACGCGCTTGTTTTCCGTTCTTTTGGTTTTACGCAGTGTCTTCTATTTTACTGCTCAAATGTAAAGTTCAGGTACGATAGCGCCAAATTTAGCAGGGTTGGCCCCCCTTTTTTGGCCACGATTATCCTAAATCAATGATCTATGAAGGGATTTCCTCTAATGGTTTCTCCCTGATCTTTTTTATTTCGTTCCATTTTCTAAAATTATCTGTTCCCAACTCTCCTCTGTTTCAGTATACTTGATCAGACCAACGGTGATTAGCCAAGAAATAAGGAGGCAAAATCACATGAAAGAAAGATATGCTTAGGGTATTCGAGTGAGCTGGGTAAGCCGAGATGATTAGGGCCTTGGCAAGTGCGGCATGCCTATTAGTCGAATGTGAAGCACAAAAGAGAGAGGCTTGAATGATAATAGTCATGCATTAAATTATCCATTATGTCCTCATATCATCAACATCAGTCCGAGATCAAGATTGATCAGAAAAATACATCTCTAATGAAAATAAACACCCTAGATCCAGCAAGTCCCACGCACACGACGAACAAAAGTTGCTGACCTGCGCCATTCCAAGCTGTCCTTACAATAGCAGGGCGGCGGCGGCGAGGGCAAGGATACCGAAGGAGTTGGTGGCGTAGTTGACTTCGGCAGCACCAGTATACGACGTCAACGTTGACGATGTCGTCTTGGTGACGGCTCCAAGGCTAGAGGCTGTGAAGGATTTTGTCGTGTTCAGGGTGCATGTAGGGGTCGTGCTAATATACGTCACACTTGATGTGGTGGTAGAGTTGCCTTTCCAGGTGCTTGAGCCAGTTGTATTAGAGCTTGAGGTTGTGATATAGCTTGAGGTTGTAATGTAGCTCGAGGAAGTTGTAATGGAGCTCGAGGAGGTTGTAATAGGGCTCGAAGAGACCGTAGTGGAGCTTGAGGAGGCTGTGGTGGAGGTCGAGGAGGATGTGGTAGAACTCGAGATTATGGCATTGGTGCAATTGTTGGGGGCGAAAGCGGCGGCACCCGCTGCTAATGCTGCCTCGAAAGGGGCGGCCAACGAATCAGCAAGGCCCTGAGCAAGAGCAGGAACCAGGGCAACGATGGCGTTGATGAGAGCCTGGGAAGCCGTTTGTATACCGGTCACTTGGGAGTTGATATCTTCGCATAATCTGTTCGCTTCGAATGCCGATTTCTGCGCAATCAGATCGTTAACGAGTGATTCACCCAGAGCCTGCAGCGCCGTCACGGGGGTTGCTAAGCCTATTGCATCATTGAGGGAAAGATTTCCGCTCCCTGTGACGGTTATTGTTCCGCTTTCGATGGTAGCTTGTAGAGCGGAAGAATCGCTATCAATTGTGGATGGGTCGCTGGTGAAGGCATTGACAGCTGAGTCAAGTGTAGAGATCCCTGATCCAACCGCAAGTAGGATATTGGTGATGGTAGGCACGTCTCGTTCGACGAGCGTAGGCTCACGGTTAACGAGGATGGGTTCGGCAGCGACGCCGAGAACCAAAGTGATGAATGGTAGTGATATTGAGAACCTCATATTGGTGCTTTCTGGTCGGTGAGAAATGAATGACTTGAGGGAATGGACAGATCACGTATGCAAGTGAGCGAGAACGAGTGGCTTTTCAAGGGATCTTGAAAGAAAGTACTGATGATACTAGAGATACGAAGGGTCTCGACCCTCTTAAAGACGGAGATTTGGTTTCTTTCACATGTTACTTACAATGGACTCATGGCTACTGTCAACGTGAAATTGAAATGCGCCGCAAACGTCGGCCCCTATTATGCCATATTTGATATCAAGCATGAAAAAAACCCTCATCGAACATCTGTGGGCCCACTTCGGCACTTCGCTTGGCCTTGAAAATTGCGCAATGAAATTGAGTAATTTCAAAGTGAAGAAACTAGTTTCGATGCGATCTCTAAAATCTAATTACCGGTTGGTTGCCTGCCCTAGCCTCGGATACGAGCCTTGCGAGGAAGACGGAGGCGGGGTAGGAACCTAGGCTTCTAGTCTGTGCGGACTTCAACGCTTCTATCAGCTTATAAGGTGACATCGCTCGTTCTACTTCCGGATGGAGTTGCAGGTACTCCGTGTAAGAGCAGATAAATGTCAATTGATTTAACCGACTACAGGCCAAGAAGAGAAATTCACACCGGGTGCTGTGCCACGCGCTCGGATTTTCGACCTTATTTGTGTTCGCCCAGCATTTATTTGGCGCCGTGGGTAAGAAGAGAAATCCACACCGTGTGCTGTGCCACGCGCTCGGATTTTCGACCTTGTTTGTGTTCGCCCAGCATTTATTTGGCCCCGTGGGTACGTAGTACAATCCAGCACTAGAATTGGACCATGCGGCCCCGGCTGCCTTTTCCGGCACTGTCCCGGCTCTGTCCCTGCTCCCGGTCGGACAGACCTCTCTGACCAACACAATACAACGAAGAAGGGTTCGGGCTGGCCGGCTCGAAAATTCCCCATAAACAAATTTACTGTTCATAGCCTTATCTCGTCATATTTGATTCACCAAGAGAGCTTAGTGCACCAAAACACGACGTAATGCCTCGAAGATAAACGTTATTGAGATCAAGTTATACCAGATAAAAAAGAAAAATTACGTCTTCGGAACTCATTTCCACGCCACCAGGGTATTGTGGAGAAAGGCCCGGGTTTGGACACCGTTGCGAAGGACCTGCAGCCCACGGAGTCATCCGAGCAACCCTGCACGGTATCAGGGGTAAAGATGGGGAAGCGTGAGGGGTAAGCGCCGTTGAACGGACCCGTGACGAATCTGGGGAGCAAGGCGTTTGCATGTGTTGTGGCGTGAGCTCTTCCTTGATGATATCCCCAACGTCGATGTTTCTTGCTTTCGACTGTGAGTAAGTGAGAAATACTATTCCCGCCCCCCTTGCCTTTCTCCCAAACAACTACTAGCGGACTGCACTGCGCCACTTTTCGATTAAACTCGATTTCTGATTGGTTGAATAACCTGGCCTGAGAGACCTTGAGCAGCTGGTCAGACATCTTGCATAGGGCCAAGAACTGGTTTATATCAGACCAAGGGTGCATGTAGAAAGTTCATGACGACTTTTTGCTCTAGAATTTGCTCTTAGTGGGCCCGAAAGTCACATCCCCACTGGTTAATTACCTCGGGTCCCTCCCCGCAGCTATACCCAAGATATACTTAACTGCCATTATTCACGCGGGCACAAATGATGAAGAGCTTACGTTTGATTACAGCCAACCTCGGTTTCATGTGTACCATGTGGAATCTGCGTAAGTTTCTTGACTATAAAGGAAGACTAACATCACTGTTGTCTTCCCTTTCATAAGATTTTCTTCGTCAGTCTTCACTCCTGATAACTTACAAAATATATTTTCCACAACAGTCTCCCGCTTGAACTAGTTCAAAATGATTCAAATCAAGACCATCATCACCGCCTTGCTTGGCCTAACCATTGCAACTTGTACTCCTATCGAGCAGCGATCTGCAGCAACAGTTTTGACTGATCTCGCAACCATTGGGACTGATCTTTCCACCCTGACCGCTGCCGTCGAAGCCTATACCGGCGGATTGACTGAGGCCCTAACTATTGCAACCGACGAAAGCACTTTGGACACGGCCATAAACCAGGCAACCACCGACGCAACCGCCGCAAGTGACTTTTCAACCTCTGATAGCACTAGTGTCGTCGCCGCCGTTGCGTCACTCACTCCCCAGATTACGAGTGGACTCAGCGCTTTGACTGCCAAGGTATTTTGCATGAATACAAACTTGCGGTTCGTTGGATGCTAACTATCAAATTTTAGGAGAGCCTCTTTGCAGCCTCCGACCTTGCTAGTCTTGTCCTGAGTCTCTTGCAAACCCTCCAAACCGATACCGATGCACTAGGTGCTGCTCTTCAGGCAAAGGCGCAGTCTACTGATGTTGCGACCCTCGAGACTTATCAGACGGAGATCGATGCTGCATTTGCATCCACTATCGCTGCGTATTAGCACATGCAACTCAACAGTACCTTAAGCCTCATCTAGCTATGACGTGGAAAGAAAGGGTAAATTGTTTGAAGGAATGGAAGTGGATGAAAAAGGGGCGTGGGACTTTTATTTGGGTTTCGGATGTAGTGTAAATGTTGTTTCGCGCTACTTGAATGTTATCATGGAACAACCAGATGTCATCTGTTCACATAAATTCCTCTTATCTGAAAATGTAGATTTCCGAAGCTGCTGCCTAAACTCTAAGCCGGGCTCCCTTAGGAAAAATACGCTTGAGATTCTGCATTATCGTGTTTGCCATTTGATGATGAAAATTGGAGCCTGCATTGTAACAGATAAAGTAGAGTCTTATTTTCAGTCTAAAGAGCAGAAGAGAATAGAGGTTTTTTCATCTAAAATACAGTGGTTCTAGTCAGTGCGGCTAGTGCGGTTCTAGAGGCAACGCGTAGAGGCAATGGGGCGATCGCTCAGGGGGCGATGGCAGGGGGCGATGGGCGATGCACATGATACCTAATTGACAGGTGAGCCGAATTTTGAGTGAGGGTACCTTCTTCCGATCAGATATCGAGCATTTAAAAATACCGATCGAGCTATCTTGAGATCTTTTAACCGCAATGGTAAGATGGCAATTTTTGTAGATATGACCCATGTCTGCCTATTCCCTTGTCTAGTCCTCGGGAGAGTCCTGAATGATGCAGAGACAATCGATCCAAAGGTAACAATATCCAAGATTTCGTGTTATTACGACAGTATCTTTGAATAACGGCGGCATCGTATTCAAAGGAATGTATGCACGGCGGTCTTTCAGCGTGCGAATCTCGGTCATCAAGGGCTGTTTTCCACCCCAGCAATGACTAAGAGCCACCCAAGTGCCGTGCTTAACACGACTTCCTTCCGATTCGAAGAGGAAAGGGTCTGAGTCTTTACTACCAAAATCGATGAGACGGCTGGGAAGCCGTGGCTGCAGTCCATCGGTGCTTGTGCTGTATGCTTGGTGGTTTTCCGTACACACTTTCAGCCAGCCGTGCACACGACGAAAAGCTTCCCAAAGCTTCCGAAGACGAGGAATCAGAACTCACGGGTCTGTTCCCCAATAAATTTGCAAGTCGATCGTCTATTTGCGAATATTTTATCAGTATACACTCAAAGCAGCTCAGGAACTTCTACCTGCATTAGTGCAAACTTCTAGCATGGCAATGCCATACCCTGGCCCCTTGCCTTGTATCCAATCGCATGAGCTCGTGAGGCATCGCAATAGAGCCAGATTTATTTATCGGGCTCCCTGTCTAGTTCAAGTAACGATGAATATACCTCCTCTTGTACCTTTTTGATAGCGGCGCAAAGCAGGCAACCAGCTTCTGCCGACTCGATAAGATCCGCATAACTTGCGTGATGTGGAATAACTGTTTCAGATGCTGTAAGATCCAGATGGAAGTTGCCGCAAACTTGGCAAAGTATTTTGATGGTGCTAGTGCGATCAGAAGGAGTCTTTGAATTGATGTTGTTGCGAGAAGGTTGGGCAAGGCTGGTCGACGCCTTTTCACCCCGTAAGGGTAAACGAACCTCTCCCAGGTAGGTAGCCTTCATCATCATCATGCAGGCGCGACCGAAGGTGTATGCAGCGAAACGTGCAATCATATACAGACGTACTTCCGTGAAGCAAATTGAGTCGATGTGAAAACGGTATGCTTTCTACTTATTGGCATTGGAGTTGATTGAAGTTCGAGCATCCATTCCCGCCAAGGCTTAAACTACAACCACGCCTGATGATTCTGTCGGAATACCTTGTTGTAATCAATTCGAGTTCGCGCTCTGGTAACAAGAGGCCACATGTGAGGGTATAATTTGTCATCGCTGCTTCGAAGTTGGTGGTACAGTACAGGTAATTCAAAACATCGCGCATACAATAACGCTTCGAGTCTTTGTATACTATATTAAACGAACGCTACACTAACAACAAGAAGCCACCAGGCTAGGGTATAAGTCACAATCAAACCATCGAAAACCAGTAACTTCTCCTAAGCAGCATCCCCTTTGACCGCATTCCCATAACTAGGCAATTGCTCCTCCACCTGAGGCTCCACACTCGTACTTCCGCCATCATAGGCAGGCAAGCCACCATGCTGCTCAATGCCTCGCTGCGCCGTCGAGCTCTCAATCGTCTTGATAGCCTGCTCAACACTACCCTCCATCTTCGCGGGATACAGTATAATGTTCCGCCACTTGACTTTGAATTTACTCGTCTCTCCAAGACACTCGACATCCACCTTTAACTCGAGGTCATAGGACCTCCTCACAGCTATGCACTCAAAGGTTGGTGGCGCATAGATCTTGTCTTTGGGAAACAGGTTGGCGATACGTAGTTGTTTATTAAGCGGTGTGAGACTGTTCAGCGTCCCTGAGCTAATCGTGATATTAGTTTCCATTAGCTTCTGGCGGTCCGAGAGTAGGGCCGGAACACGGATGTCAGTTCTCGTGTTAAGGATGAGTACCCAGGTTTTGAGTATGAAGGGGGGCATGATATTGCCTGTTGCTTCGTCGGGGGACGTGATCGTGAGGTCTACGGTGTAGGGGCGACCTATGACGATTGCTGTTGGCGCAGTAGCGTTAAAGGTGAAGTTAACGGTGCTAGTTGCGGCATGGTGTCGAAAGGCTTCTTTTATCGACTCTCGAGTCGTCAGCGTCCTACAGGTCCCTTCGTCTGTAAGGCGGTAATGACGGTGGTAGGTTGAGCCGTTATATTCATTAGACTTCTTTGGGAGAGGAGCGGGATCCAGTATTGCTCGAGAAGGGGTGAAGTTCAGATCGTGCTTATCTTTCCAATCCGCAAAGGTCCTGGGGACTCGTGCAGTGAGATGATAGTAGATCTCACATATCCCATTGTAACCGAGGGTCGAACATGTCGGTGGCAGAGGCTTTGGGCCATTCGTGGAATACGTTGGAGCCCAGTTATTATCTCTGAACTCGCCGTTCGTGTGATTTAATTTCTCTGGGAATTGGAAGGCGAAGGGGTATTCGTAAGTATCTGCCCGCATCTTGAAAGGTCCTTTGAACAGGACCCGCTGCTGCGCAAAGAAGACGCATTCGTATGTATGCGTGCGCCTATTCTGGCCATTGCCTGTCACGATCTTGGTTTGGCATTTGCCTTTGAAATCGATCACAACGGATTCGACATTTTCGTCTTCAGTGAGCGTAAGTACCACTTTTCCAGCAACCCTATCGCCGGGAATGAAGAGCCGAGGAGATATCTTGTCTCCATCAGTACGCTCGACGACAACTCTGAGATTGTAGACCATTGTGCTTGGATTAACGTGAAGATGAATTGTCTACAACTATTTCGAAGACGACATCAGCTAGAATGCGACTTATATATAAGGAAAGTTCGTATGTTGGAAGAGAAGAGAGGATGCCTTGCCGTCGGCAGGATGATGGGCCGGGCTGATGTTGTGGCGCAGCAGGCCTTACCCTCGTTGAGCGGAATGATAGGATGCCAGGGTGTTTGATTCCTCCACTAGTCTAGCTGAAGGTATGTAGTACCCCTATTTATAGTCCCTAGGAAACCGTGAAAATCCGCGGATAAAATCCTAGGCTCCGTCTGTCTCCCTAGACTTTATAGTACCCTTGCAGCCTATATATGCTCACTGTTCCCTTGAGACGCCTAATCGTATAGGATATTATTCGTCACGTGAAACTACCTAAGACGTCGCGACTGGATCGCCCACCTTGCTACCCGCTTCGCTCATTGTGAAGTATCTAGAAGGTGTACAAACTTCCGCTCTTCTTGGGGCCCTAATGCGCTCTTAGAGCCCTGACTTTCTGGCAGCAGAGTAGAAAGGGACGAGGCGTTTCGTTTGCTTGCCTGAAACTACAAAGACTCGACTCGTAACCTGGTAACCCTACCTTGTATAGGAAGTATGCCAGCCCAAATCTCTCTGTACCTAACTGGACTAGCACTGAGTATTCTGCTTTCTGGAGCTTTGCGTGTAGCTTGATAACTGTTTGTGACGGGGCCTGGCGTAGCTGGTCCCATCAAGAGCGCCCCACTTTCCCCCACCTATTTGTCCAAGCTGTGATTACTCTTTCCTTAGCAGGCTTCTCTTCCCCTAGCTCTGTCACCTGATTTTCAGCCCACTGCTCCCTTACCTCTCCTGAAGTACTCTTGAGGTTCTTTTTGCGGTCAATTTTAAGCTGTCGGTAAATTGTTCGTCTTCCTGAGATCGAATACTCCATGGATATGAGAGACACTTCACGGCCTCCACTACGTCCCTGCTTCGATTTACTCAGAGTGGGCTCTACCTAAAGCAATATTCCTCCTAGCGTAGCTACTATGGGAATTCTGAAAGTTCGAGGCTTGATACTTCGAGCAAGACATTCGACAAGCGTTCCCTGGCGTGTCATCAGCGTCTTCAGGCCCATCGGAGATGTTCCATGTGGGAAACAATCTAGTGCCACTGGCGCTGTCATTTCTCAATATCAAATTGGCTATACTTATTGGGGTCGCCCAAAGTATGATGAAAGGTTCGAGAGGACAACGAACTATTCCTTCCAATCTCAGTCGCAAGGAGTGCTAGTTGGCGGATAGCTGAAGAAAATGAGACGAAGCTGTTACGAGAAGACTTTGGGGTAAGAAGTAAGGAAGAGCTAGTATCTAGGCAAAAAGAACTGCTAAAGTACGGATTTATTCGGGTAGGAGAGACGTGGTGTGGCGATGAAGTTCCTAACATGAAACTGGAACAAGATCAAAATTTAATTGCTTGATACTTAAAAAGATTAGAGTGGAAGGGATGTGATTCCCAAGAGTAGGATTTGTCGAGATATGCGATGAGCATTGTTTTAAAGAGGTTATACCTGATATTATAGAGATTGTATAAATAAAAGGGGCTCATTGCATGTCTGTTTCTATTCCCGCTCTTTCTACTGTCGTCATTGCTGTAGTTTTGTGTTCTCGGATATCCATTTAGTTCAAGTCTGGCTAGAAGTCAATATAAAGGAAACAAAGAAGACAAAGAAGAAGAAGGGAGAGAAGCTAGCTAAAGGAGAGGTAATATGCCTACGCAGGCCGCGCCGTAAGCTAAGACCCCCAGCTTAGGGGTAAACCCCTAAGCCGTACACGTGACCGGCCGTTACAGTTTAGGGGTTTGGGCGGTTGGCCCGTGAATCCTTCTGGGCGCAACCCCGTCGAGATCGCATAGTCGAGCACGTGGATCGCAGTAGTTAACCCTTAGTGCCGAGAGCGAGGATCGAGGAAATGTAAGGCAACGCAGATGTTCTTTTACGACGTATAACAAAAGTGTTGGACTGAGCGGAACAGTGAATCTCGGCACAAGAGGTGTTGCGCTCTGCTGCCTTCCTCTTACGGCCTAGCGTCAAACATCTACCGAACGTCGTTCCCCTCGCCGTGGCAGCTATTGCTTCCCCCTCTTCCCTATGCATCATTTTGTGCTAACACTTGATCGCCGGGCAGGCGATTCTTATCCAACATGGCTACCTCCTCAATCCCAGAAACAATGCGCTCCCTCTGTACCCGCCGTTTCGGGCCCCCTTCAAAATGGGAGATTGCAGACTTACCCACGCCGAAGATCACGAGAGGTGATGAGGTCTTGGTGAGGGTTCATGCTGCGGCTATCAATCCGACAGATATCGGGGGCGCGTTGGGGAGATATTGGCCGGCTTTCAGCGTCCCGTGAGTCTTTTTTTCTTTATGGGCTTGGAGCGCAACTCGGAGTCAATGCAAATCGCAAATGCTAATCCAACGAGCAGCTTGCCGTTCAAGATTGGTTATGATCTAGCTGGGACAGTGGCAGCTACAGGAAATGAAGTAACAAAAGTGAAGGTCGGCGATGAGGTGTTTTGCTGCTTGCCATTTAAGGATAGAGGTTTGATCCCTGCACCTTCCCAAAGGTTCTTCCTTTCATCAAGAAAATGAACTGACATGAATTCAGAGAAATACGGTTCTGGCTCCGTTTCTGAATACGCGTTAATCACGCAAACCTTGGTGATCTCCAAACCCAAGAATCTGAACTTCGTAGAAGCAGCTTCGATTCCGTTGGTTGCTCTTACTGCTATTCAGATGTTTGATAAGGTTCCCGGGGGCGTGGATGGGAAGACGGTATTTGTTCCGGCGGGTCGTAAGTGCTTTCTCTTTTCCGTGGATAGGAACGAAAAGCTAACTTTGTGTTGCCGTGAAGTTAGTGGTGTGGGGTCGGTAGCTGCGCAGATGGCGAAGAATGCATACGGGGCTGGGAAGGTTATAACCACTGTCTCGACAACAAAGTTATCTATGGTAGACAATCTACTGGGCAAAGGAGTCGTGGATGAGAGTGAGTTATCCTAGCACGCTTGACAGCGAGAAGGCAGCTAAAGATTCCCTAGCAATCGATTATACGAAAATCAATCCGGCCAAAACAATTCCACAAAACTCAATAGACGTTGTGATCGATTCGATCGGCGCCACATTTTCTTCAGTACTTGGCCTTCCCAACAATTTCATCGTGCTTCACTGATAAATCCTCTTCTTAGCTAGCCCTTCTTAAAAGAGGTGGCATCATAGTCGCCTGTGCGGGCCCTCCCCCATCAGGTCACAATGTCAGAAACATCAGCACCGAAGTCCCATTCCTCATCGGGAAAATTCTTGATTTTCTCGACGCTATCACTAGATGGTGGGTCGGCAGATACCAAGTCAAGTTCGATAGCGTGTTGATGAAACCTAATGGGAGCGAGCTGGAGAGGATCAAAGAGTGGGTGGAAGAGGGGAAGATTAAACCGGTGGTGGGTAAGGTGTTGAAGTTTGAGAACTTAGAGGGAATCAAGGAGGAGTGCACGAGGATTATGAAAGGCAAAGGGGGTGTTGGGAAGGTAGTTATAAATATCATCGCGGACTAGTCGCTTGATTAATTTCAGCTGTAAATTCATAAGAAGAGTCACCAGAGATGCAAGAGACTGGAAGAGTCAATTGCTGGTTTTTATATTTCTCCGGACAAGGGTGATCATTCTGTACTCTCTGTTTGCGATCAGATTATTTTTCGAGCGGACGTGATGCCCAATTCTCCTCAGTCTTTGATCATATATGTTAGCAAATTGATTATTTTCTTCAACAATCCTGTCCCAAAAGAGCAAAACAAAATTTATATGGGCAATCAGCTGGTAAGTATTGGGTAGCCTTCGGTCTCAACCCTTCGCTCTCGCCATATCAATATGGTGATGGTCTCCTCCGTGTTAGGCGGCTCCAATTAACAGTAGTTTTTGGTCCACACAATTCTTTACGCTGACGCTGTTGTGTAAAAGGTGGCGAACGAGATATCGGCCTTGCTTTCTTAGCTTGGCTCAATTCTGGTTGGACTGACGGATATGGTTTGAAGGGTTGATCCGGGGATGAGGAGACATTCATATAACACTTTCACAGATGATGAACTTGCAGATGATATATCTCTGGATCTTTCAGCTTGGAATCTTAGAACGAAAGACTGTTCACCTCACAATGCGAGCGGGTCAGAATCTGCAGCAAATCATGGTAATTCTGGGACGACTATAGAACCTTGCCTGCTTTCAGTATTTAATGGATTCATTGAGGTTGCGGATGAGCACTCCTTGACCACAGACTTTTGGGGGGCTGGAATGACTAGGCAAGATCTTGAACACTCAAGCTTAGAAACTTATGACTAACGAGTCGCAGATATGCAACACAATCAGAGCTGGCCAGAGCCTATCCTGCTCTTGATAACACTCTTAGCAAATTCGACAATGCCTTTGAGTGAGCGTCAAAGCCAAACTCTTAATAAATTTCGAATCCTATCTACATTTCTTATGTCCTGGACCATTATTACATTGATGTGAGTAATTGATCTTCTTGCACACCTTGTATGGCTATAATAGTAGTCTAATTGATCGAATTTTTAGACCTTTTCAATTTGCTGTCCCGATATTTGCGGGTCAGCGCGCCACTTGGTAAAGTGATAGATATATCCAAATGGGTCTAGAGTAAGGATTTCATGTGCCAAGGACTATTATGAAGTTTATATTGTCGCCGTCACGGTGAGGTTGCATGAGGAAGCCATTTTGGGATTTGGATAGCTGAGCAGGGAAAATCGACACAAAGGAGGATGAATTCGCTCAGGTGTAGAGGAAGTCTTTTTGGCGTTATATGTTTGTGGGACGAATTGAGGGATGAGTGCATTATTCACAGTCTCATTCTAATCATGTTTCATTAGTTTTCTTCTGTGAGTGCAAGGACTGGCTATGAGCCCCAACAGGCGTGACAGGGTATTATTTTCTCTCTGAGTCAATGTTCGTTCATCATGAATTCTTGCGAAAACACGAAATCAACAGATGTTCTCAAGGAATAAAAGTACTACCGGAATCCTGGAATATGCACAACGACCCTAATATCAGCATCCAGGGAAAGCCGATTTTGCAAGCGACTCTAACGTGGAAGTTCTGATGCTGGAGTAAATCGAGAGCATCGAAATATGCACGCGTGGATTTAGATTTAGGCAACAGCTTTTGCAGATTTGCCTGCTCGTTTCTGCGATCTTGGAGCAGTAGCCCCCCGAGAGTGCGCATCGGGCCTGCTGGGTCACGTGTATTGGTGCAACCTCACGTCATCCTTCTGCCTTGAACGCCTCTTGCCTTGCCCGTGCCTGCTGCCGCGACGGGGCTTTTTCTTTCGGACCTTTATCCCATCAGATGACAAGGGACTAGTGGGCAAACAGGGCTTAAGCTGCTGATTGTGGACTCGTGGGGGAACCCACTTGACTCAGGCACTGAGCCATCGTCTAGCGCACTGTGTACCCCGTCCGGGGGGCCTAGCCGGGGAACCTGCCGAAGACCCAGTCCCAAGGCTTATCAACCAGGAGTGTGGGCTGTGCGCTCGAGCCCGAACGGCCGGGCCTAGGGTCGAGAGTAGAATCTCCAACACTTGACTCGTTCGTCGAGCATCATCTACGAGTACGTCACTACACGACCGCTCAGGCTCTTCGGACAGAGAGGCCCCAACGTTCATGAAGCAATTAAACCCTCCTCAAGTTCAGGAACGACCGGCGCACGCCTCCGTAGGATCAATTCAAGCTCGTGAGCTTAGTTGAAGTGTTTTGTCATATAATTCGCCCCCTGAAAAAGCAGTGGTTGGCGTGAGCGTAATCTACTAGGGGTTATGTCCATTAAGAGCTCTGGTCTTGTGCGCCACCAGCCATCCGGAACCTTCCCACGTTACCGGGATTGAGATAGAGCAACTGGCTCGTGATCGACGGCCGCTGGGGGTTCGATAACTCAAAGCGGCCCTCTCATTTGTTCAGGCAAGCCGGGGAAGGGTGTCACTGCAAGGCCCCTCCCCTGTATTGTGCCATGAACGGAGTAGAAAAAGGAAAAGAATACCACGCCATACCCTCTTGATTGTCGCCACATCATGTATATCTACGTCTCTTTATCTCCATCAGCTTTTATCGCTTCTAATCAAAGCCAAGGGCAAACGAATAATCTTCGCTGGGAAATTCGAGGCAATACTCAAACGGTTGAATACACATCTTGCACCGTCAAATCGCCGAACTAGCTGCAACCATACCATACCTTCCAATGGTTCAGTGTCCAATCTGTACAAAACCTGTCAAACCGACAAATATCAACCAACATATCGACTCGCAATGTCAAGAATTCATTGAAAGTCACTCTCCTGATCCTGATCAAGAGCATGGTGCGGCACCAGTGTCATCCTTCTTCCAGAGACCAGTAGCAAATCGAGCGGTTGCCAATGTATCTCCGAAACGAGATGCACCTCTCTCTGTCGATGCGTCGCGATCGACCCCAAGGAAGCCAGTTGATGAAAGTGCAATGCGAAATAAGAGACAAATGGACTTCACCATGCCATCGCATATTTCAGACGACAATCCTGGGGACAATGTTGGAGAAGGTCTTGCTCTTAAGAGACAGAAGATTGGCAACGCCTTTCAAAACGAGCTGCCTCTCGCCGCACGAATTAGACCAAAGACCCTCGATGAAGTTTGTGGCCAGGAGCTTGTTGGTCCCAAAGGTGTGCTTCGAGAACTAATAATGCAAGACCGGATACCATCAATGGTATTGTGGGGTGGTCCGGGAACCGGCAAAACAACAATCGCCAGAGTGATCGCTTCGACGACCAAGAGCCGGTTCATAGAAATGAACAGCACGAATTTTGGTGTTGCAGAGTGCAAAAAGGTGTTTTCTGAGGTATATATTAATATCTTGCTCGTGTTACAGAGTTTTATAGACACCCACTCACGGTCTTGCAGGCTAGAAGTGAGCAGAGGTTGACCAGTCGAAAAACAATCATATTTTGTGATGAGATCCACCGCTTTTCAAAGTCACAACAAGAAATATTTTGTACGAAATTACTAGCATATTCTCCTCTATTTAATTCCCGATGTGGCTGATATTCTGTTCATGCAGTGGAACCAGTTGAGTCGGGACTGATAATATTGATTGGCGCAACAACGGAGTAAGGTGCCCTACTCTCGGCAATATACTAGAACCACCGTTTATAATTATAGGAACCCGTCTTTCAAGATTCAGAATACCTTGTTGTCACGATGCCGTACTTTCACCCTCCAAAATCTGACCGTCGCAGATATCACGACTATACTCGAGCGCGCTCTCGAACTCGAATATTCAAATCACTCTCAGCCGTCCGTTCTTGACCATGAAATGATATCCTATATCTCTGCCTTTGCTGCTGGTGACGCACGCACTGCTTTGAATCTTCTTGAGCTCGCCTTGAGCCTTACGACAAGCCCTGACATAACAAAAGAAGTCATCAAGAAGTCGATGACGCAAACACTTGTGTATGATCGAGGCGGGGGCAGTCGCTTTGATACCATGTCTGCCTTTCACAAGTCTATCCGAGGTAGCAATCCAGATGCCGCCCTCTTTTATTTGGCACGCATGCTCGAGTGTGGCGAAGACCCTTTATGGATTGCCCGACATCTTATACTAATCGCTTCTGATGATATTGGAATAGCTGATAACAGCTTGTTGCCTCTTGCCACGGCTGCTTATGCTGCTGTAGAGAAAATCGGTGTTCCAGAATGTCGCATAAGCCTTGCGCATGCCACGGTTGCTTTGGCTAGGGCGGAAAAGAGTACGAGCGTGTTTATCGGCCTAGCCAGCGCTCTTGCCAGTCTGAAGGAGCCTGGGGTCTCTTCTCTGGCCGTTCCAGTGCATCTTAGGAATGTCCCGGGAGAATTGATGGACGAATTGGCACATGGAAAAGACTCCAAGTCTAACACCGAATTCAAAAGGGCAGTTGAACAAGAGGTGAGATAAGTTTTATATTTCGACTTATTTTATTGCATAACGCTTGCGAAATCGAAACTAAATTGGAGTTAGCAGTTTCTCCCCGATGCTCTTAAAGGGAGGAAATTTTTTAAAGAATAAAGACAGCCTTGCTATGAGATTAATAGATAATACTAGATTGCGGCTCACAGCACTAGAAACTCTTTGAAATGCCCTTCCTAGTATAATTTAGTCTGTTTTAGTGAAAATTTAGTTTAGTTTTAAGAGCAGCCTCTTTCGCACCTCTATATTATTAAGGATTAATAAATGTGAAGAATCATAGCCTTAGCCTTAATCTAGATATTCTGAGTCATATAGATGAGCGGTTTAAAGATGCTAATAGTTACGACGAGAACCAAGAGCCGAGAACTGAAAATCGCATTCTCTTCTATACGCTATATGAAGACTACGATTTCATCCCTTAGATATAACTTATCTCAAATCCTTGAGGCTGGAGTAACTTGAATGCAAGGAGATAGCCAAATGGTCCATAGTCTATGGTCGTATATTACAATATTTTCCTCAAACGTATATCTCTATCCGAAAGCAAAGCCAAGGACTCGGGACTGAACAGGCCTGGAATGTGTAACGACGAGTTTTCGGATCACGTGCACGCTTTGGGGGCCCCCCCTGAACTAGGGGGCTTTAGCTTGCGGCGCGGCCGCAGGGGCATAAAACCTCTCCTTTAGCTAGCTTCTCTCCCTTCTTCTTCTTTATCTTCCTTGTTTCCTTCGTATTAGGCCTATGGAATCGATCCTATTAGCCTCGTACGCACTCCCATATGCCTCTACTGAGCTTGTGATCGCCCGTGCCGTTATAGAATGCTGCGCGATATATATGACAAATCGATCGCAATGAACAAGGCAGTGACCTCAATTCAAAGAGGGAGGGTTTTCGTTGCCCTAATGTAGCTATAAGGTATGAGTACGACCGAATTGCGTCGTTCTTTCAATAATATATTTTGAGTGGTTCTAGAATTTCAACGGTAGAGCGCCTATGTCCGCTGCCTGTGCTAGTATTTCTCAGTCAATGCATTCCACTTCTTCTAGCTTCTCCATCGCTCCCCATAAGTTCAGATATATCATCCAATTTTCATCCCTCGGTCTAAACAGTCTGCCTGGGTTCGCCGCTTAAAAGCGATTTCTTTGTGCTAAACGAGCAATAATACCTGATCTATTGTGAAATACTACATCCTTCCAAGCTGGCACTCTGGCAATAATCTCAGCCTCGTGCAATCGTACCCCTTATTCTTGGTTTCGTTCTTCGACAGCCATCTCGCTTCTCTTGAATCCTCTTCAAAGCAGCTATTTGCTATATCAAGCGACAACAGGATGCAATAAGTGCCCATGAACTTTCCAGATTGCACATAACAGTAGTCCATGGACCTCAGTATCTCACGTGCCAACGCTTCCACATCGGAGGATAAACCGAGAAGCGGTCCATTGGGCTGAATTTGGTCATGGAAAACAATAAGCTCTTGAGCGTTAAGAGGAGTCAGCGTCAAAAGCTTCTGTGAAGCTTGGAGTAGAAGGATGCGTACTGCATCGTAGAGGATAACTGTATAGGCATTCGATAAATTATCGAAATGCAGGATTGATGGGAAAAGAACGCCCTCTGCGTCGCGGGTACGAAATTTATTTCTTTTGCATCCGGCGCAATCACCGCAGCGGAATTTGAATTTTGGCTTATCCAGCCGCTCCACCAAGAGTTTAGATCTGCGAAAAGTTGGACAACCTTAGAAATTACTTCACTGAAAGAAGTGGCCTGACAACTGGCACCTTTTTCAAGCTCAGGGTAGATGGTTGTCATATCGCAGATGATATCCATGAGATTTTCTATTGGCCTCTTTGACTTAGGATCGTCCGCCCATGGGATACTTTTCCAGGCTTGGGTCGCGAGAAATGTTTTTTGACGAGTGATGATGGCTTTGGATACCTGTGGCTATGAGTTTTCTTCCTATAAATCAAAGTAGAGACAGGAAAACATACAAGAATAGAGCGCTGTTCAAATAAGAGGCTCTTATAGTGCGGGTCGACGTAAAGATCTGGACCTCCAATTTGCATCAGATGAGAAAGGCCATCTGCGTGCATTTCCCAGCCATGATTTGATCTTAAAATGAGCAGCTTTTCGAGGTGGAATTAGCACGAAGAATCGCTGATGGAGTGCAATTCAGGAGGGAACATGGCTTACCTCATACATACACAAGGATGTAACTGTTGCTAGTATGCAGAAGTTCGTCTTCTGCAACAAAGCTTTGGACACATCTGGCAGTGCTTTACCGTACGTGGCGGCAGCTTCCAACTTCAACTGATTGACTCCATGGCACTCCCCAAAAAACATTGCGGCAAGGGCAGCCAGTGACTTGCTGGGAGGTTGTACTTTGGCAAGTTCCCAGATCCAAAGCTGATGTTGAATGCCAATATCTCTCGAACCATGTGTGATCCCTGCCAATTCCAATGTAGCCCTGCCTTCCGAAAGCTTACTAGCAAGAAATGAGATGTAAAAGTCATTCTCGGACCCCTTCACAAGCAAGGACTGTGACAGTAAAAAAGAAAAAGTGGAGCTTTGGCAGTGGCTCTGTCCGCCAACCAGAAGAGCCATCTCATCCTCCTGGGCTCGGAGAATGTTCTTTGAGCGCTCAATTCGTGGTCGTTCATCCACGAACCTATTTGTAAGCTGGTAGCCTCCACACGTGATCCCAGCTTTGTTGCATCTCCGGCAGAGCGGCAGGCCTTCGTCACACTTCAGTCTCCTTGCTTTGCATGTCACGCACCCTTTACTTCGGATTCCCATCTCTTCGATTTGCATCTGTCGTGTATGCCAAGAGAAAAGCGGAGGAGATGAAGAAAATGAGTGAGTCTCTTATCCCCGGGATGAACTGCGGCGATGTATGGTGCCAAGCTCTCGGCTCGCGCAAAATACCATGCATTAGGCCTAGCGTATGTTGTCGTCAACTCCAAGAATAAGTGGGCCAACTTTTCAATCATATACGACTGTGGGTTGAAAAAAAGAGCGGTTATGGAGCTCAGGCTTGCATTTGTAATATCAGGACCAGCTGCTTTGAAATGCAGCTGAGCTGGGATTCGATAAGAAATTGGAAACTAACACACCCTACTACAGAAGTATAAAGTGTTGTCAGGTTCTGTCCCTTTGCCTGTCTGCCTCTCGTATACTCCGAGGACCTGCTCTCATTTTTCGTTTTCTTGAAATACTATTCCCTTCTCTTTGTTTTTATGAAAGTTTCAGATATCTCAACTACAATGACTTCGGCATACCAGGTCCATCTCGTCGACACCTCGCGTGATCACAACTCAACCACAGCGCTTCAGAACCTGGTCTTGAGAACCGATATCCCAAAACCTATTCCGGGACCAGGTGAGGCGCTGGTGCGTATCCGTGCAGCAGCACTCAACTACCGCGATCTCCTTGTTCTGGTCAGCTCGCCTTTCTACATTCCGACCACATCAGGAATCTCTCCTTTGGCAGATGGGGCCGGCACAATCGTAGAAACTGGACCAGGAAGTATCTGGGAAGACAGCATTGGAATGAATGTTTTGCTCTGTGCCAATCAAGCTTGGATTGACGGAAGTGATGCAGCACAATACATCGTGGAGAGAACTTTGGGTGCTGCCAATGTGGACGGAACACTCCGGCAGTATGCTATTGTTGCTGATCATCTACTTGTTAAATCCCCAAAGAATCTTAGCCATGAGGAGGCAGCATCGATGGTCGCTGCTGGGGGCACCGCAATACATGCTCTTACTAGTATTGATATCAGGGAAGGGACAACGGTGCTCACACAAGGAACGGGGGGCGTGAGTTGTTTTGCCATCCAAGTAAGTTAGACCTACCTAATTTGCTTTGACTCCAATTCTCATTCCTAATCTTCTAGTACGCCGCTGCTATGGGAGCCAGAGTCATCGCAACCTCGTCGTCAGATACCAAACTGGAAATCGCAAAGCGCTTAGGAGCTACTGAGTTGATCAACTACAACAAAACACCACAGTGGGCCCACGAAGTTCTTCGTCTCACTCATGGCAGAGGTGTTGATCTAGTTGTCGACGTTGGAGGCGCTGGCACGGTTGAACAATCCATCAAGTGCGCTCGGGATGGAGGAATGATCAGCTTAGTGGGCTTCCTCACCGAGTCAACAAAAACTGATCTGGTTCCATCCTTGTTATTTGGAGGGAAAACTTGTAAGTACTCCTTCATGTGGTTTGCAAATCCCATGTCTCATGAATAAGAATCAGGTGTATTGACAAATCCCATTAGTGAGAGGTATTCGTGGGAACAGCAAAGCTATGCTCCAAGAAGCAGTGAACCTTGTAGAAGAGCATGATTTACACCCAGTGATGGAACAGCCCTTTGAATGGGAAGATGCCCACGAGGCATATAAGGCATTGAAGGCACAGAAATTTGTTGGGAAACTTGTCATCAAGGTTTAAATCTTCCTATATGTTGGTAACAGGAATACTTCCTATCTATCTAAAGGAAATAAGGGCGTCATATTTCCTTACAGTCGCTGTTTGCTTTATTCTATCAACTGCGTGTGACATAGACACGGTACTCATTTGGCCCCTCAGCGGGTTCCTTTATAGAGTAGTCAGTTCAAAGTCTCTAAGAAATCCAAGATCAATACTCCACGAAACTCATTTCAAGGATCCACATAAAAATAAAAAAACGTGCTCGTAGCTAAAGGCTAGCACACCTGCTTAGGGTTTCAAAATCTGGCCTTGCTATAAATAGTGCCTCTCCAAGGGTTTAAATTTAGCACCCCGTCATTTTAGGTGATTTGGTTCAGGCACTCCGATGTGTATTTCACTACGCTGTAGATAGCTGCTTATAGTGGTTTGTTTAACGAGTTAGGACTGATTACCATGAGTGGAAAGAGTAGGCGGTAGGGGAGTAGAAATAGAACGCGATATTTCGAGTAGCTATTAGATAAAAAGATAGCCAAGCTGGGCCTAAAAGGAAAAATAAGGCCGGTTATTAAAGTAATACATACTATCAAGATCTCTGTGTTTACCTGTCCCTTTATATCTAGTAGTATAAATATATAAAGGGAAGATTTTATAATACTCTATAATAAAGGGTATGTCGGAATTAACTTAGGAATAATATTCTAATAACATATTCATATTAAAACGCCCAAGCTTATTTCTATTAAACTTGTTATATAGTATAAAAGAAACTCTTTATACCTAAATCAAGTATCAAGTTTTAGCGCCCTTTTCGAGTAATAGCCTCTCCACTGCGTTATGCCTTTTCCTTACAGCCCATGATAGTGGCGTCCGACCCTTATTATCTTTAGACTCGAACTTAGCACCCTTCTCAAGCAATAGCCTTACTAATCCTTCATATCCCTTCCTTGCAGCCCACGATAGTGGCGTCCGACCATCATTGTCTTTCGAGTCGAACTCAGCACCTGTCTCAAGCAATATCCCAGCTACTGTCTCGTGCCCATTCTCTACAGCCCAAGAGAACGGCGTCCGGCCATCGTTATCTTTAGAGTCAAACTCAGCCCTCTTCTCAAGTAATAGTCTTACTGCCCCTTCGTGCCCGTTCCTTGCAGCCCACAGCAGTGGTGCTTGGCTATTTTTGTCTTTATATTCGATCTTAGCGCCCATTTCAAGCAGCAGCCTCACTTCCGACGTGTGCCCCTTCCTTGCTGCCCATAATAGTAATGTGCGACCATCCTTGTCCTTAGACTCGATCTCAGCACCCCTATCAAACAACAGACTCGCTACACTCTCGTGCCCGTTCCTTATAGCCCATAACAACGGCGTCTGACCATAATTGTCTTTAGACTCGATCTCAGCGCCTATATCAAGCAGCAGACTCACTACTGCTTCATGCCCGTTCTCTGCAGCCCACGATAATGGCGTCTGCCCATAATTATCTTTCTCATCTATCCAATGCTCATTCCTAAATAAAGCCAAGATCGCCTCATTCAATTCAAAGTACGCCGCAAGGTGAACTCCTGTTAGTTGCCCTGGCACTCGTTCACTGTAGCCAGGAAATG
Source organism: Hyaloscypha variabilis F (assembly GCA_002865655.1). Lineage (NCBI taxonomy): Eukaryota > Fungi > Ascomycota > Leotiomycetes > Helotiales > Hyaloscyphaceae > Hyaloscypha > Hyaloscypha variabilis. Next base: position 916,323 of record KZ613943.1, on the reverse strand, counting down.
AAGCTATCATCGCCTGGCCAGCAGCAAAGATCTTTTGTTGATTCTCGAGAAATTTTAGAGTCAACTGTTCCACCTTTGTTGAAGCTGCAAGAGCATGATGGCCCCAGTTCTGGGCCGCATAACTATAAAGTGGGTACAATCGTAGCCGTGCCTCTAGCTCGTTTTTTGTCAAACAGAAACCGGTTTCAAAAGCATTAAACGATAGATAGGTAATGCATACTACTGCAATATCTTTCTGAGCATCAGGAAATGAAGAACTCTGAATCTTCTCAAAGTATTCCTGGGCTGTGTAATGGACCAACCTGATAATATCGCCCTCTTCATCGATAGTAACTAGTCCAGCGCATAGTGAGACTATTTCTTCAATGTCTTGAAGATTATCTTCACCTGGCTCTAGATCACCAGCCTCGATCGCAAGTGCATGTTGTAGCTCTGTACTGGTTAAGGGTCTCTTAGCGCAGGTGATCCATGAAAGAACACGCCAAGCAAGCTCTGCAAAGCCTAGTTCTTGTCCTTGGATTCTTCGTATCGCTTTCTCATAAGCCAGTTCTAATGCGTTTGATCCGTTCAGAGGATCTGGTAGATCTTTCAATGCACGTTTGATTGTCCTCGGCGTGGCCTTACAGGTAAGTGATTCCATATAGAGCTGGGCAAGAAGAAACCTAAAGGAATGTCAACTTATTTTGCCTATTTAAGAGGGTTAGGAAATACATACATTCCATCAACTGTTTTAACAATGACATCCTTTATTTCTTCTTGCAGGTCAGGACTTTTTGAGACACATTTTGGTAGCCGCCACATTTCGCCATCAAGATATCTCCTCAAATCACTATCACTAGCACGGATTTCCAACCAAGCACCAGTTTTGAATCGATCTGTAATCTCTGGAATAAATCTAGAAGTTGTAAAGAGATTTACTCCACATTTTGCCTGGAGGTTGAAGATCTCGGAGAGAAGCTTGGGTTGACATTTGTGACATTCGTCCAGTGCATCGATAACGATAAAGACCTTAGAGAAGCTGGAGATGACAGAATATAGTGCCTTAGATATTTCCTCAGTCGAGGGTCGCTTTTGCTGGTATTCGTGCTGATCGTGGAGCGATCTCACAACATCGGGGATTTCTAGCCGTCCCTGCGCCAGCTGCTTTAGAAGACTTAATAATAAGTCATCTAACTTTTGTTCGTAGCTTCTTTTAAAGTTGCAGTAGAGGTATGCAATAGTAATGCTACTATCAGTTTGGAATCTCGTGTGCAAGTCTTCGATGACAATTGACGTGAGGATTGTCTTTCCTGCTCCAGGAATTCCTGGGCAGAATAACGTCTGTTTGTCGGCGTTCAACCACGCCTGGAATTCGACTGAGTCAAGAAGCCACTGGCCGGTCCCACCCTGTCGCCGGCTGATGAAATCATGCTGCTGAGGAGCATAGTTTATCGGAGTAAGCCAGTCGAGGATAGCTTGGTCTTCTCGCCTGTTATAGCGTTCATGCAACCGTTGTACCCCGTCTTTAGTCTCTAACGTGTGTTTGCTATTATATGTTAATTTTTTTTATAGTACTTTTCTTTTATAACTTCGGATATGTACCTTATTAAGCTTCCATTGAACGCGTTTAAGAGACCAACATTCAAGGCAATACGAGATCGAAGCTCTTCGATATTATCTGGCTGCCATGTCAATCTTTTCAATACTCTTCGCGACTTATCACGGAAGCCATGAATATTAGACAGATCTAATTGAGAATTCTCGTCTACCACTTTCCCTAGTGCGATAAGAGCGTTGTGGCATTCTTGAAGAATATGTGCTAAGGTATTCTTCTCATAGTCGGCGAATACTTGTTGAGAAAGAGCGCGCTCGACGTCTCGAAGGACATTCGATAGACTCTTCATTCTGTGGTAATATTAAGCTGTAGGCATTATTGTAGTGATTGCTTGGGAGAACTTACTCGTTTGAGATTGCTTTAAATTGCTCAGGAGCATCATCGAATCGCTCAAGGACTCTGTTGGCCAACTGAAGTATGGCGATACAGTTGCTAGCAAGATGGCTAAAGCTCATTATGACTATAAAATCGATGCTGTCAATACAGTATATGAAAGAAAAGGTAGAGTGAACGAGGTTGTTACATTTATAAGATTGGGTCCAGCCTCGCAGGGCTCTTTTGTGGTCACTTAGGCAGACCGAGTACTGCACAGTCAGCACACCGCGTCAGAGTTGCATAAAAGATTCCCAACTTGACCAGAGCGCCCCACTTGTATGAGAGGGGTTAATCAGCTATGGGATTACAATGGAAACTTAAACGGGAAAGAGACTTATAAAAATAAATGCTGGGCGGGTCTATTCATGACAAGGTTACAGAGAGGGAATTTGCGAGGCGAAAGGTGTTCAATGATGCTTAGTCAAGGTCCATCCAGCCCTGGCGGGCCCGAGGACCCACCCAGGGTGGACGACTTGTTGGGTTCTTTCCGCTGGTACGATGCACTCTGCATTAACCAGGATGATCCAAAGGAGAAAGCTCATCAAGTCGCACTGATGGGAGCAATCTATTCGAGTTCGATTCAGGCAATAATCTGGCTCGGTCTAGCTTCTGACAACAGTGGCATGGGAATGGACTTGGTTGGAAATATTTCCAAGGGAGACTTCGAAATTCAGAGTTTGAACGCGAAACTCGCGGAATGGAAGGCACTCTATGCAATCATGAGTTGTTCATGGTGGAGTAGATTGTGGACGATACAAGAAGCATGTCTTTCGAAGCAAGCGATAGTCAAATGCGGAAGGAAAGAAGGCGACCTAAGCAAATTCCGCGAACTGTACAAGCTCCACCAGCAGGCGAATCGCGATAGAGCAAAATACCTGCCTCCAATTTTCAGATCTTTGTTCGTCAACGTCTCGTTCGGTTTTGTGCTCTCTAGGTAGGACACCATGGTCCCTAAAGCTCTGAGATCCGAGCTTGGCATTGAAGTTTGGCTCACGGTTTTGAGTTTGGCCCAGTACACGCTAGCCCGGGACAAACTATTTGCGCTCTATAATCTAAGCTCGCTGGAAGATCGCAGAGCTATCCGAAACTATGAGCGACCAGACAGAGACTTGTTCAAGGAAGCCGCGGCTTATCTTATCAAGAAACGTGAGTTCAATGCTCTGCTTACTGGAAACGTCAACAAGTCAAAGAACTTTAGCCTGCCGTCATGGGCACCAGACTGGTCCTTCCACGACCCTCCCAAGAGCACCTTTATTGTGTCAGATGTTCACCCATACAAGGTGTGCGAAGCTGATGCAAATTGGGAACGACTCGGCATACCGGATTGGAAGCTGAACAAGGAATTATCACCAGCCGGGAACTTTATTCAATTCTCTCCGGATCTTGATACCATGGCGGCTCGAGGCTTGGAATTCGACACCATCAGTCTGACTGATAGCAGCATGTTCGAGTCTCTGCCACATAGCCGGCTCGTTGAATCTGTGAAGAATTTTATCCAAATGGACTTGCGATCAGAGGTAGTCAAATTTTTTAAGTCAGCTGAAGAGAAGACTATGATCTACCCTATCAACCCATACGAGGTATCTTGCGGACGTAATGATGCGTTCTGGCGAACCTTTATTTTAGACAGATCTCGGTTCCGCGACTTGGCTGACTCCAGCTCTGCTTGCCGATTTGAAACGATCATGGGTCGGAGGAACGAGTCGCAAAGCGAGCAATGGAAATATGTCTACGGAGAGCTGTACTTATTGAATGCCTTTGCCTCATGCTATAAACGAGTTTTTATTATTTCCAGCAAGGGTTATATAGGTCTAGGGCCACCTGGCACACAAGTTGAGGACTTGATCTGTATTCTTCGAGGAGGACGAGCACCTTTTGTGCTACGGCAAGGGCGGTATCCATTTGGTCGGATCATGATTGGGGATGCTTACGTCCACGGGATAATGAATGGGGAGTATTTGGAGGAAGCAAATCCTGGACACATTAGAGAGCATTGGATTCAGTAATCGCTTTTCTCATGGAATACCTCGCTTGCATGCATGCGTTCTACTACTCAGTGAAAGTCACCCGCCAGGTGCAAATCCAGTTCATAGAAGAGAATATAGGTTTGCAATAATTTTGAACTTACTAGACCCTATGATCTTGAATTTATAAGTAAAAGAAAATGGGTTTAGAAAGTGAATGGGGGTTATATGGAGCTAAGATACTATTTCTCCGTTCTCGAAACGTAGCCAAAAATACGTCGAAGCTAGAAGTTTCTCGAGGTGACTTTAATAACTCAAAAGTTAATACTACAGCTACCTAAGATTATTATGATAGCCAATACCCCTTAGTTTATAGTCGTGTATAATAGATAATAAATTATCTTAATCTATAGCTTCTATCTTGTGAAGCAAATTCGATCACGTGATACTTCAAAATCATGTCGCACAATGGACAGGATGCTCAGGTTTCCTCAGTCTTTAGTAGTTAGTGGCATCTTATTTCTTACTTATCGAAGATATAACGTATGCCTCAGATTGCATGCTTAGTTCTTGTTGGTGTGGTATGTCCTCAGCGTATGAAGGGGAGCATGATCCATTCTGAGTTTAAACAATCACAGGCGATTGCTTAGTGCCTCTAACCTGAAACTCTTCCGCAGGCTGAGAAAACCCCCCTCCAGTTTCTGATGCGCGCTATCGCGTAGGGTGCTGCTAACCACTTGGCAGCCAGGATTGATTCCTACCCCATGTTAAGGCAGAAGGGTCAGCGATTCACTCTATGATTGGACAGTTTAACCCGAGGGCGAATCAGATCGAGTAACGTCCACGGAAGGATTCTATAGGGATTATTATTGATCCTTATAACTAATTATGACCAATGACCAATGATGAGAATCGTGCAATCCTAAGAAGCCTTATCAGCGGCAAAGGCTGCTTTCTAAGGGCGCAACACTCTGTGAGGCTCACCACTATTGCCAAGGACTAAGGGTATTTCGCTAAACTCCCCAGCCAAGATTGCAATCTTTTGGCAACAAAGCACGGCAGTGCCCACGCTTCACGCGCACCTGCGAGACAAATCTTTTTTTGCCCTATCAGAAGTTTAAAATGCAAGAAATGTTATGTGTACCTGCTTCGTTTTAGAGTTTGGGGCTGAGAAGGATTTACGAAATGCGCTGGAATTTTAGCCTTACAGTAGCTCCCATTTGTTGCACGGGTCGTTGTGGCTGAAGGGGAAAGACGCGCTTTAATCCTTGGTTTTGAGGAACATCGGAGCTTTTCGTAGCCTGAAATTCGCCCATGACGCAGGAAATTGGCTCTTTCTTTCTACCACCTAGGCGTACTCGTCCTTGTATCCACTTGCGTTACGCGAGAGCACCAATCAACAGCCTAAGCGTTGCACTGCCCGGACCGGCAAAATGCCCTACGTTCCAATCACAATTGTTGCTGACACAAGGGCAAGTACCCTGCACAGCCAATAATCGGAACTGAGTGCCTTGTACTACGTAAAGGGTAAGCATGAAAATAGTTCTGAGGCTGACAGAGGTTGGGATAACTACCAGGTTTATATCTTGGCCTTCTGCAGACAGAAGGCACGGCACGATGTTATAACCAGCCATTGTCGCGCGACGTGACTGAACACCAAAACATCACCCATTTCAATCAACCCCACAAACTCAAAATGGCTTTCGCTATCGTTGCAAGGCACGTTCCTACCCTTGACTGGTTCAATCCCGGACTCAGTCCACGGATGGACCAGGCTTCATACCATATTCTCGACGCCAGACAGAATTCAACCATTTCAAACACTACAACCACAGCAAACGCCACTGTAAACATGTTTATAGATTCCGAAGATAGCAGTTATGAATACGCTGCATCCATCGTCACAGCCTGTGTCGATCAGACTGTTTACGCACTTCAATGTACAGCTGCAGCAGAATTCGATCCTGTTGGTTCTAATACCTGCGGGCCCAACGCGGTCGTAAGTTTTCCCCTTTTCCATATCCATGACTCCTGACAGCTTAAACTATCATTCAGATTGTCACTGTGACTTCGGGAGCGTCTTTGTATTCGGTCAGCAGCGCTATCACAACTCAAAACCCAAGCTTGGGCGCAGTGACTGGTACTGCTGTAGAATCATGTTCCCTTGCAGGTACAACTGCGGCTAATTGCGCCGCGACTCTCCTGGCCACTGGCGACGGCTCAACCATATCCACAGCCACGACAGAAACCCTGTCTGGCTCTAACTACTACCGCTTCAATGTCGAGATCACGGGTGGCGCTGAAAAGACTGCGAGCGCGACAGCCACATGTGCTGTCCCTAGTGCGAAAGGAAATGCTGCTGCGAGTCTTAATGTTAAGAACGTGGTGATGTGGGCGTTGGCTGGTGTTACGGGTGTTGCTGGCATTCAGATGATGTTGTAGTCATGCTACAAGGGTCTCCTACTCCAATGTGCTCCACGACACCACTACATTCGTGTATGCTTATCTTTGAACGATAACCATAGGCACTGTAAGCCTGTGTTGGAATTGGCTTGCGTCGATCATATTGACTGAAGAACTGTATTTTCTTTGGTGTTTGAATGAAGCTTGGGCCCTTCAGTCAATGCATGTCGGACCCCCCGGTTTTCAATTGGCGACAGGCAGATTTCAGGACATGGGGTTCAGCATACTCTACGATGCCCTTGTTTGTATTTTGGTATCTTCAGGTAGCCATTTTCTGTGTCTCGTGATGGGGGTCAATTATATCACGATTATTACGATGTCTGAAAATGTGTACAGCGCATGTTATACAATGAAGCACTACGTCCTTTCGTTCGTAGACGCGAAGTGATTACTTTGAGTTCATCTCCGATCACGCACGCTTGGGGCTTCCTGAGACTACTGGAAGAAGTTTTATCGTTTCAGTTCGTGGGATTGTCCAAGAGAATGACTTCACGGAACGGAAGCATATCTAAGACTTTTTGAAAATAATGCTGTCTCTTCTCAGAGTTCGTTTCTCCTAGCTCCTTGATATACTTTCTTTCGAGAGGACAAGATGTCCCCTTATTTATAAAGCTATTTTCATCCCGGAGGTTTGTTTACTTGCAGTTTTAGAACTCCTCATGAGCAAGTGCTATATCGGGAAATTGCTCCTAATGGCACTAAAATAAGTTTCAAGATAAATAGGTATTACTAATTTTGATTGTGAGAGCAAACCTCTATGTTGCGTTACTGAAACTTGAGAATAGTCAAGCTTATAGGAAGAAGATAGCAAAGAAACCCTCTATAGTAAACTAGTACGCCTTGCTGCGACCTCAAGGAATTTTATACATTAAAAATTTTGAACTGTCACGTGTGACATTTTTTCTTTTCACGTGCATGTCTCAACGGGCCAATCGGCGAATGAGACTTATTCTTAACCTCGGTAAAGCTAAAACATTTTCATATCCCAAATATCAACGATTTGGACAGAGTTACACAAGACGATTCAGTGCTTCAACTTCCAGACCGGAGTTTCGACAGCAAACCGGATTCTGGTGTTTAATGTTGAACGTACTAAGAGCATTCGGGTTTCGAGCTGTAACAACACTCAAAGAGCATCCTCGAGTCTCAAAAATTTAGCAACTGGGCTGCAAGAGGGTTTCAAGTTACGTTTTGAAAATGACATCTATCACCTACGCGTCGTCAGTAGAGCTTCAAGACAGATCTCGACAAAGCCCACCTTCACCACCTCAAATATCTACTCAGCCCGAACCCTTCCACTCAGACCATAATGAAGCTCCTCACGATGCGGAAGTTATCCAGCAGCATTTGGAACCAGTGGATGGAGGAGCAGCAGCATGGAAGCTTCTTGGTGCTGCTTTTATCTTTGAAGCTCTCTTCTGGGGTATATCCTTTCACATCCAAAGACGATTGCATGATATTATTACTAACACAGAATTCTCAAGGGTTCCCCCTCTCCTTCGGAATTTTTCAGAATTACTACTCCCATCTTCCACAATTTGCCGACAATCCGTACATTCCTATTGTGGGCACTGTAGCATCTGGGATATCCTACCTTGGAGCACCGCTGGTCACTCCGTTTATAAAAAGATATTCGAGATATCAAAGACAAATGATATGGGTTGGCTGTAAGACTACCCTTTCTCTAATATCATTTTGCGTTTGGTTTATTAATTATGCACCCAGGGCCGCTTTGCTTGGGAGGACTCGCTGTAGGGTCCTTTGCCACAACCCTCAGTGTGTTGATATTCACGCAAGGCGTCATGTACGGTGTAGGATTCCTGATCTTCTACTATCCAATACTGAGCTTTGTGAACGAGTTCTGGATTGAGCGAAGAGGCATGGCATACGGGATTCTCTGTGCGTCTTCCGGGATATCAGGAGTATTGATGCCATTCGCTGTCGAAGCCATGCTCAGCAGATACGGATACCAAATCACACTTCGAGCCATCTCGATCGGTCTGGCAGTCTTGACAGGCCCCTTAATACCGCTTCTCAAGGGCCGATTGCCGCATTCGGAACACAGCACTTCAAGACGAACCGATTGGAGTTGGCTGAAAAGGCCGTTGTTTTGGGTCTACTGCATTTCAAATGTCCTCCAAGGGCTCGGATACTTCTTCCCATCTCTCTATCTTCCGTCATATGCGACTTCTATCGGACTCAGCTCATCTATGGGGGCGCTCTTATTAGCTCTACTCAGCATCTCTCAAGTCTTGGGACAACTTAGCTTTGGTTTCCTATCCGACCACCGATTAAACTTAAATATCCTCATTATCACATCAACCGTCGTATCATCAATTGCATCTTTAGCACTCTGGGGCTTAGCGCACTCACTCGCCGCTCTCATTATATTCTCCTTCGTCTATGGATTCTTTGGTTCTGGCTATGTTGCCATGTGGGCAAGAATGGGAAGCGCAGTCAGCAATGAACCAACTGCTGCACTTGCAACCTATAGTTTGTTCTGCTTCGGAAAGGGGGTTGGAAATGTGGTCGCGGGCCCGATAAGCGCAAGTTTGATTCGGCCGATGATTGAGATTGAGAGTTATGGGGTGATGAAGTATAAAGCAGTCATCTTATTCACGGGCGCATGCATGTTTGGCAGCACTGTAAGTGTCGTAGGCTGGTATGTGAGGCAGAAGACGTGGCTCAGGGCACGGTGAAGAAGTATTTTCGCAGGTATATAATATGGAATGTCAGGAAAAGAGCTTTAGTAAATTAGACTCACGCCGTTATGCAAGAAGTGCAATCAAAAGATCATTGCATAACAAATGTACCTGATGTTGCACGCAAGGGTAGTGCCCTCTACAAAGTACACTACTGAACATCAGGCTTTGGCATAATCGGCAGACTATAATTTGTTTGGTTCTATATAAACACACACACTTATGACCCAAGTCTCGTTTACTAACGAGATTTAAACTTATGAAAATGACGGTCATGTCCTAAAATTGCTCCAAGATTGCGACGAAAATCTTTTTTGCGAGAGCCAATACTGTGTAACCTTAGTATTTAAGGACTCCTTCTTGATAGAAAGAAATATGTCCATAAAGGCCTCTGCATGCTAACCACGACTTTAACATCTAAGAACGATCGAGTACTTTCAATGACTTGCTGAATTCACTTCGGACACGCCAAAAAATTTCAAGAGCAACTGATGTTTAATCAAAACACATGTCATGGCTATACTGATGCGTGTCGAGACTTATTACTCGAACATTTGGCATTAGCGGCACTGCCGCTTTAAATTAACCTCGACAGTCAAGAGGATAAAGGAAATGTTTTGCCTAGCTCTTGACCAACCTAATATAACCAACCACATTATGTGGGCAGATCAGGTGATCTTTGCGGGTGCTATTTTTAGAACACCTTTTCTGCAGCCTGCATTCAGCCCAATGTCTCTGTCAGGGTCTCAGCCTCACATCCTCTCCAAAGTGTGGATCACAGCTCGACAGGTGCATCTCATGTTTGTACGCCGCCTCGCCTTGCGAAATGTCGAAACTATTCCACAGGCTCAAAAAAAATCGAGCAGATCGAGCTTCAAATGTTCCTACGACTCGCGTTGAGTCGTCCGATGGAGCGTTCGCTTCTGCGTCGAAGCCAAAGAGAGAAGAGTCGGCTACCAAGGCTCCAGCAGGATCCCAACGCCCTCGGCCAGCAGAGAAATCTGGATTGTTTGAGCTCGCAAAGGGAAAGCATGATGTTGAGACAACGATCGATGTGGTCGCTGTTCACGGGTTGCAGGGAGATTTGTACCAGACGTGGACACACGAGAATGGCACGATGTGGCTGGAAAGCATTTTGCCCGATCACATTCCCTACGCTCGCATCATGACATTCGGCTACAATTCGAGAATTGCTTTTAGCAGCTCAGCAGCTCAGCTCGAAGATAAATCTATTGAGCTCATCAATCGATTAAGCATGAAGAGGTCTTCTGTCGAAAATGGTTCCACACGGCCGATAGTCTTTGTGTGCCATAGTTTGGGCGGCATCTTGGTGAAGAAGGCACTTATTCTCGCACATGAACATTCTTCGGATGAAAACTACAGGAACATAGTCGATAACACGAAGGGCATAGCCTTCTTGGGTGTTCCACATCGGGGGTCTGATGCCGCTTGGTGGTTCAGTTTTGCAGCAAGCTCTTTGAAGGGTGCCACTCTAGGTATGTCGACGCATACGGTTCTAGTCAAAGACCTTCAGAAAGCTTCCCCAGCTCTCGCGACCATCTCGAAGCAGTTTGTCGAAAGAGGAAGGTCCCTACAAATATACACATTCTACGAGACGCGAAAGCTGTCTGGGATAGTGGTATGTAATATGTTTAGCTTTCTTGGCCTTCATGCTGATCTGCTACAGGTTGTGGATAAGCAATCAGCAGTTCTGAACCTTCCAAATGAGAAGCTGTTCCCCGTAGATGCCAATCACAGAACCATCTGCCACATCCCGTCCGCCGAGAGCCAGGAATTCGAGGCTATGGGTGCCTGGATTGAAGACTTGGTTCGTTCAGTTGCCAATAACACTTCTCCAAATTCGAGTATGTTGCCTCAAATACGCATCACTGTATTTTGGCATCTAACCGTTCAAGAAGCACAATTAGAATCATATTTCGAAGTGCCCAACCGCCGAGTTTCCCACTTCTTTGGACGAAAGGATGTCATGAGTAAAATCGACCAGGCCATCTTATTAGGTCCGGGCCCGTATCTCGCAGTCCTTCGAGGTATAGGAGGTCAAGGCAAGAGTCAAGTAGCGATGGAATACTGCTATCGAAAGAAGGATGCCCCATTCACCGATGTTTTCTGGATTGATGCAACAAGCGAAAGTTCTGTAACAAGCACCTTTATCTCCATTTCTGGTCTCATTGGCACCGCGAACGACCAAATGCTTGATAATAATGCTAGAGTCGCCTTCGTCAGCCGGAAGTTTGCCCGTTGGCCTACTAGATTGCTTCTGGTATTCGATAACTATGATAGTCCTCACGAATTCCCAAATATTCGAGATTTCTTCCCTTCAAATAACCTCAGTTCAATACTGGTTACCGGCAGACACGCCGATATTGCAACACTAGTTCTTGGTCAAGAGAGTAATTTGATTGAACTGTCTGGCCTCGAAGACACAGCGGCCGTGGAATTGCTTGAGCATCACAGCCAAGTCAAAGAAACGGATACCAAATTTGGCGAACAGATCGTAACCAGACTGGGATATCACCCACTCGCTATAACGCAGGCCGGTACATATATTAGAAAAGGAGGGATTCCGCTGAGCGAGTTTATGGATGTATACAAGCAAGAGAAAGAGGAGATCTTGAGAAATACTCCACAACTCACTCAATACCGAAGGAAGCTAGGAGACGCCGAGAACGAGACATCCTTGAATGTTTTCACCACCTGGCAGCTCTCGTTTCAGCAACTACTACAAAACACGCCTGAAGATAGTGCTGCGGTCAAACTCTTGAGGCTTCTTGCGTTTTTCGACAACAAAGATATTTCGGAATGGATTTTTTTCGAGTTTTACCGCAATAAAGGCACCAACAAGACATCTGAACTTCTCGAATGGTTTGATCAATTCACAGACAGTCAACAGTGTTGGAATAATCGCTTGTTCAAGAAGAATCTCCTTCTGCTACATGATTCTTGTCTACTCCAATCAGTCGCTCAAGACTCCGATGGATACAGTCATACATCTTTGCACCCGCTTGTCAAAGACTGGATACAGCTACAGATGGGGAAGTCAGCATGCCAGCAGTACACGCCCATGGCCGCTGAAATCTTAGGTGACATATTGTGCTCATTTCGGGACTCCAGCAATTATTTCAAATTGCCTTTGCATACAAAGCAGTATCTTGCATTGCACATCATTGCTCAGGAGGATAATAATAGCGAACATGTTGGAATTGATGGTGAAGAACTACCCCAGGACCTTGTGCTCGACTACAAAACCAATCAGTCAATGTTTGCATCATTTTTCAAAGAGCTGGGTCTTTTTGAAAAAGCCGAACTGTTGGGGGTGCAGGCAATGGAGACGAGGAAGAAACTCCTAGGCGCGGAACATCCGGAAACACTCACAACTATGTTAAACCTAGCAGGGACATATTGGAGCCAGAGCCGGTGGGAGGAGGCAGAAACGCTAGAGGTGCAGGTGATGGAGACAAGGAAGAGAGTGTTGGGCGCCGAGCATCCGGAAACACTCATAAGTATGTTAAACCTAGCAGGGACATATTGGAGCCAGAGCCGGTGGGAGAAGGCAGAAATGCTAGAGGCGCAGGTGATGGAGACAAGGAAGAGAGTGTTGGGCGCCGAGCATCCGGAAACACTTCAAAGCATGAACAACCTAGCAGTAACATATAAATCGCAAGGCCGGTACAAGGAGGCCGAAACCCTGCATTTGCAGGCGTTGGAGATGAAAAATAGGGTGCTGGGCGCCGAGCATCCGGACACGCTCTTGAGTATGCACAACCTCGCTGTGGCATTTGGAGAGCAAGGCCGGTACACAGAAGCTTCTAAGTTGATGGAAGAATATGTGCAGCTAGGAACTCGTATCTTCGGTCAGGATCATCCGAATATTTTGTCTTCTGCTTCAACATTGCTTGAATTGAAAGCAAGGAACCTGGAAACTGGCGGCGTGGTTGAAGAGAGTCCAACAGAAGAAGGACGAAAAGAAGAATAGGGGCAGGCCAGGTCGAGGGTATGAAAGCACTACTCGGTAGCTCATACGTTGCCAAAAATTGCGTTCTCGCAGCCCCAATTGAGGATAGTAAGAGCTTGCGCCATTACTCTGCGTGCCTTACTCGGTCTCCTTTGTTCAATTTACAATCCCTAGAATGTTCCGAAATTTTTAGAACATTCAGATTCTCGACAGCTAGTCTTTTAATAAGCTTATTGTTCCAGAACCTTCGGAATATTTTGTAGTAGGTGGTAATATTTATATCGTGATCGCTAAGCTGCTGTACGCAAAGTAATGGTACCAGCTCTTTCCACAATTTCAGCTGTCATTTTGTTATTTTTCGAACCTGTCAGGATACAGTAGCGTGAGCGCACGAAGATATCTTCACACTCCCCAATTTCTGATCATATATGAAGTAATAGCATTATTCTAATACAAGTTCTCAATTGAGTTTCTCGCTTTCGGAAGATGGCGAATTATAAGTCGAGAAGCTACTCCCTGAATCCTAACCACACGCTGCCGGGTTGCTTCTCGGCGGGATGTTATTCATTACGGTTCAATCGAAAGCGCGACCAGTGCCTGCAACGACGAGTCACTCATGCGAGAACCATCCCAAACCGTGGTCAACTGTGTGACCAAACCACTGCCATCCAGCTCCAGTGCTGTGATTCCATTCAACGTGGAGTTGCCTTCAGCCTCCCACTCATAACCCCCTCCTTGAATGCTGCCGAGTACATGACGAAGAGTTGCGCCTGAACCATATGGCAAGCCGGCCAATGCCCGCTGGAGGTACCTGCCAATTGCTGGCTGCCCTTCCTGCCTTGTCCGCAATGTAAGATCCATCCAAATGGCATCGTAACTAAAAAGTGCCGCTGCAGCATCAGAATCATTCGCTGTCAGCGCAGCGTTTAGTTGATGTGCTGTCCTGTTCATTTCGGGTGCTGCGTGCTCGTCCACAGTTTCCACCCCCAAGCCGTACGGATACTGGCTATTCGGGCTAGCAGTATCATCTGGGTTTCGCCGTCCATCCCAATAGTCGACCTGGCGGGTGACTTTGCCGTCCCGGAAGTCAACTGCAGAGATGGACCGAATCTCAGCAGCCCCGAATAGCCCTGGTGTGTCAACGTAGTGCACCACGGCGCTGCTGGTGTCACCGAGGATTTGGAGGGGATACGATGTAGCATTCTTTGGCCACTCTTGAGTCAACTCTATGAACGTTGTCACCAGGAGAGATCTGGACGGGAATCCGATGCCTAAAGTCGCGTCGTAATAGACGATCTGCATCGGGTGGAAGAAGTTCAACCACCAGGTTGCGTTGTGGAGGCTTTTGGCAGTGAAGTAGCCATGGAAGAACTTTGCTGCAGGCGGTGAGGCGTGGCTGGTGTCGACGATATCAGGAAACAAATCGTGTCTAACAGAGAAGGCACCACCCGATCCGATGAGGCTTGCGATTACAGAAACCAGGTACAACAGAAAAGGGATGTTCATGGCTGAGCTTGGAGGGGGGGTTGAATGATGGCGAGTAAGAGCAAGGATAGCTAGAAAGGAGAGATATATTTGAAAAGGCCAAGAATGTGATTCTAGCAGGACGACCTGAGAGGAATACATCATTGTTTAAAACTCAGCGGTGTGTATGACATTGAAATTTCGTTGGGAAGTGCTGTGGGAGCCGTGAAATTGTGGCTAACAAAGAAAGGTAGCCATACTCGCGGAGGACGGAGCGTTCTGCTCTTCCGAATTGATAATCCTAATAGTACCCCTGGGGTTGTCGGCTTACACATTGTATGGTTTCAAACTGTGTTCCTCCTTGCAGCTCTTCTAACTTGGTTAGTCAAGAGACCTGTGCTCATGGAATAAAAATTCGGAAATAGGAATCTATTTCTTATCGGTCGTTCGTGGCAGCCAGTGATCAATTTTGTAGGTACTAAGATGTACAAACTCGAAGTTTCCACCAGACCTGCCGAGGTTTTCCAGCCCATTTCCCATCATCGGTTCCGGCAGATACTTGAACTTGCCTTGGTTCCAGCGAAGTGGGCAAGAATGTCCACATCATCTCCGTTATCATGCAATATTTTTTGATTATAACTTGCTAGACTTGTGCATTACTGCTGATTGCCTTTGTGGACATTACACGAGTGAGCCAACCTATCATTCCTACCTGTTGTTCCCCACGAAAATTGCCCAGCTGTGAGCTGTGGTCTCGCGCTATGATATTTGCTAGCTATGGCGCTTCCCCTAGAGCTTGACCCAAAAGAGGCCTGCCCTGCGAGACAGCAGCGTGATAAAAACATAGGTTGCGTTCCGTTCGGTACTGGAAGGTCTTTGTATTCTTTATCTCGAGGTCCCATCCCAAACAACAAAGCTGGTGAGGGTTGCTTAGCTTAGTTATCCAGTTTTGTACCTGCTGCAAACATGCTGTGACAGTGAGAGGGAACCAGGTGCAGAAACAACCCTTAGTTTCCAGAGCCCGAAGTATGGTAAGGGTTGTCTGCAGAGGTATTATATGGTTCGAAAAAAGACATCATTGTCCCGAGTTTCTTATAAAGTGTGTAGAGCGGGGGCATGTACAGCGGAGGGAAAGCTCGTCAAGAGAGCAGGAGAAGCAGAGCTTGTTGTGGAAGCAGAAGAAGAGTGGCTTGTCGATAGAGCGTTTCGTATGAGCTAAATGTCGATAGCAGTCCTTGTTAGCTAGGGTCTGCTAGGAGTAGTGAAGAAGGGGAGGTAGCAGTTTCCTGCACAGAAAGAAACTGAATTGGCTCACAGGTAGCTTCTGAGAGAAGACTTGAGAAGCTGACAACCCCTGCAACCCTGCAACTCGCTTCGTAAGGATTGACTTCCCGTCGAAAAAAAAATCAAGTCAAGGAGCTTGTTCACATACACAGACACGAAGAGATGCTCTTCAAATCGAATTCGCGAAGGTGACCCGCGAAAAGCAAAGAAATACTATCAGAAAGCGCTTTATTGCTCTGCTGATTGGAGCATTGGCATAATTTCTCGTTTACTATTGTATCGCAAGCGCGATTTGCGGTTATTTATTTAGAGTTGCCAACTGTGAACAATTTCGTCACCTTTCTCCGCAACACCACAAGCCACGCTACCTTACAACTACCCTCTTATACCAAACTCCCCGCTTTTCTTGACCATTCCTGCTCTTTCTCACCATCAGCAATGTCATACATGTTGTTTGGAGTTGGCAGTGACGCGGACTATGGCCAGCCTGGCTACTTGGTAGACGCGCCGTCATACACAATCCCTCGACACTCTGCTAACGCATGCTAGGTCCATGCCGGCGAGCTCTACAGCCTGACCGCCCCAGCAATTTCACTGGTATGCGAAGCACCTCAGTAATGCGATAAGCTTCCAGGCCTGCTCCTGACTGTACACACTAGAGCGAATTCGAGGCTGAGCACGGCTATATACCCAGGATGGTAGTGGTGTTCCAGCAACCCCTAGATGGCGACTTCGACGAGTGTGAAGAGGGCCCAGATTTCATTGTAATTCCACTAAGCATTGCATAATTGACTTAGCTGACACTCCTTCAGACATTCAACTCTGCCGTTTATCAAAAGTCGCCGTTCACCCAGCCGGTATGGTTGGAAAGTAGTCTGCAGGTTGGGATTGCTTGGCTGACTGAAGATAATAGTATACCATCCATGACGATACACTGAGAACCGTTGAAGCCGGTGGCAGACTCTACGAATCCCCAGGACCGAGTCCCCAGGACTTCTATGGCAATGCTCCCTCATATTACGAACATAGTTTTTCGTCCTCCACTGCTCAAGCCGACACGAGAGTAAGATTCCAAGTAGAAGTTCCCACAAAGCGTACAATGGCATCTGCAAGACCGAAGAACTCAAAGATAAAGCCACTACAATTTCTTTTCGACGTACCAGTTGAACATCGTGCGGCAATCCAGGTCATTGAACCAACCTTCCACAACCCACCTATTCCGGTACGACCAGGACAGAAGAAACCACGATTTCATTGGACTGTTCGACATCATGAACATCTGTTCAATCTCATAGAGGTTGCAGTCAGTCAGCTTCAAAGACCATTGGAGCATATAGACTTCAAGGCTATCACTGAAGCTCTGCATCGTCAATTCAGGGGAACAACCTCACTCAACGATCAACCATATCTTGAGAGAGGGTATAGCACTGTACACACCTATGCCACCAGAAAGCAGCAGTATGTGGACCTGTTGAACCGTCTGCTTCCATAGGACATAGTTGGCAGCGAGGCGAATTTCGCTGCAGGGAAGTAAGCTGCGATTGGATTGTGGATTGTTTTGGGGTTTCTCCAGGAGATGAATAATATTGAGGTGGAGATGGAGGATTGTGGATTCTTGCAGACCTTTTCTTGACATTGCATTGCGAATCACATTACAAAATCGTAGCATAAACCAGAACATGATAGAGTCGGAATTTTGCTCAAAACTGGGAGTAATCAATAAAGTAAACTCTTCCTCGGACAATGACTCTCCCTGAAGCCGTGGAAGCTTAGAATGATGCGAGTTTGCCATCATGCTTCATATTTCTTAATATATCTAGAAGCCTCCATCACCTATTCTTCCTCCTGAGAAGCCTGCTGGATCTGCGCATCATCAGCAGGCACATAGGTTTTTGGTTCCTGGTTGCAATACGGCGGCGGCTCCGGCTCACCCTTGGACTTTGGCGAGAAGCTCAGGATGGCCTTGCCACACTTGAGACTCAACGCCTCAGTTCGCATCACATCGATCAGATTGAGACCGTGCGCCTTGGTATGCATGCAGCATTTCATATCAATCCTGTCTAAGCGGCCCGGCCCGCCGTTGCAGATAGCGTCTTCAGCCAGGGCCCATGCGAGTGGATTGATCCTATTTCCCCAGAGTCAGTCATGCTTCAATGATGCCTCGAACTCTGCATCAAAGCTCCACCACACTACAACTCGCACACAGCCAACGGAAAATGTAGCCTACGAGCACCAGAAACAGCATTCCTTGGAGGGGACGAAACTTACATAAGTGTAAAGTGTGTGTACACCAGGCCTGCTGGCTTCTTGCATGCTACTGCCTGGACTTCACAATTCGTCACTCCGACTCCGCGCTCGTCATGCATCAGAGCAGAGGCCCATTTCCCGAATTGTGGCTGGACAACCTCATCCGTTATGGAATATATGGAGGTGGTGGGAACATACGCAGAATCACCGCCGTTGGAGAGCAAGGTTGTGATGAAGTTGGAGCGTCTCCTTTGCTGGCGCACGGATGGGGCACAAGGCACTCCTTTCGCAGGGGCCACGAGCCAGGCATTGCTGGTCCCATGAAAGTCCGCCGATAGACATATGAAGTTGTTGACTTGTCCGCGGGTGCTGGGCCAATACTTGAGCGACCATTGAACAGAGAGATTTCCTTGGGACCAAGCTACTACAGCGATCTTTCTGTTGTAGGCAATCGAGAGGTAGTTGATGGCGTATGCAACATACTCGGCATTCTTTATCGCGCCATCACACATCTTGCCAGGAACATTGAGCCATACTGGATCTCCGAAGCTGCTGGCTTTGAGCAGCTTTGCAAAGTTGTGCTCGAACGCTTCTCCTCCGAAGGAACCGGTGCCAGGAACGAGCAGTACGGGTACTTTTCCATCTTGACCGTATTTGAATGGCTCAGGAATGAATATTGCAGACCGTAAATTGTCTTCTCTCACTTGGTACGGGGCGTCGTTTGGCAATAGATGTGGATAGATGGCAGACCTTGGACTTGGGTGTACATTATTGGTGTTGTTGATATCACCGTGGCGGTGGATTCCCAAGCCCATATTTGAGAATTTGCAGTCTTATTGTCGCTCTCAGATTTTTTAAACAGAAGATGGATATCATATCCTTGTCAGATGAAGACGATGCCGCCAAGAAGCTGAAGGTTGCGTAATATATACAATCTTCAGTTCAACGTATCCCTTGACTACATCGCAAAAGCTCAGACAAAACTGGAGTCTGAACAGCTAGATAATGATGCATCATGATGATGTTGGCTAGTCTCATTGGATCTATATTTGTTCGCTTGTTTCAAGTAATCAATGCTCCGCTCGTCTGATACTTTCCTTGCGAGCCGTCCCTACACGTGGATGGCTCGTTAAAAGTTTGCGAAACTTGGGCTCAAAGTCTAAATTGACCACCACGAATAAATTTGATTGGACTTGCTCGCGAAATTTGAACGTGACCGGATGATGACACATAGATGCAGGAAGCAAGTGAGAAAGGCGACAGGTCCTGGAGAAGCCAGAAACCAGTATTGGAGGAGAATGAAGTTGACGGGTGGAGTGAGGTGAACTTTCCTGTAGTAGTACTTGTATAGTGAGTGTGTCACTATATGTGGGAGTTTTCGGAGTAAATAAGTGAAAAATCAAGAGGGTTGAATTTAATTCATTGTATCTTAAGTCTGCATGCTCGTCCCGACTATAAGCGAGGAGTAAAGGGGGTCAGAAGCCGGAGTAAGTCTGCAAAGGGTCTTGTGCAAGAGCGTAAGCTAATAAGCTGCAAACACCTCCAAAATAATTATGCTGGTCGATAATTCTCTGAATTCCCCCAAAACTCAAAAAGGAATCGAATAAAAACGGATGATGGAAACTGAATTTACTCAACCCTGTGAAGACAGCCCTGCGAGGATAGGATCCTTGCGGGGTCGCGTACTAGAGCTGTAAGCCGTCCACTGCCTAGGAACGTTGCAAAGTTCCTCTTCTAGAGCTTGGTCTCTCAAACCTGGCATCGTTAACCTATTCGAGTTCGACTAATGCAAATAATCAATACTGTGCCGGTTTATGCAATGGATAGGGTTACAGCAAGACGCGGTGAGCGTGATTACCACGGTTCAGCTCTCGTAGCCGCTGACTCCTGGTCTACAAGAGAGCAGTTAGCCTTGTCTCTCGCTTTCGCGTCTGACCTCCACTGAAAGCTCCGACCAGTTGTGGGGTGTTGGGGGCGCGTACTGTGCCACAACCGGTATTGCTGGGGCCCCCGGAAATATCTTTCGGTCGTTCCCGTGCCTCACCTCGCCTACGCGTAGCCATGCGAGATCCCCGAGGGGGATGCAAGAAATTTGGCCGAACTGGGCCGCATGGCTGCTTAAATAACATGGGATGAACTCCTTCCCCAACCGAAGACGGAAGGTCGTATTGGCGAGTGCAGTTTTCTCATAGCACCATTAGTCTAGCAGGCCTATGTAATGTTACCTGGTTGTCTCCCATCGTGAACTTGAACTTCAGACTAATCCTCATTAAATGCAAGCGCAAAGCGAAGTGGGGTAGAAGGAGTGGGACCATGAGAAGAAGCGCATTGTAAGATGAAAGCACTGAACTGCTCTCACCACCAAATACTAGGTATAAAGAGGTCCCAAATGATCTCAGAACTAAACTCTCGAGGTCCTACAACAGTCAAAAATCACAATTGTATTTTCCAGTATCTCCATTCTTGACTTTCCAATCATGAGATCTTCTACCTTCTTTCTCGGAGCTTCTCTCCTCGCTTCAGAGGCTGTAGCGGCTTTCAACTACACCACCAGGATGACCCATCACGGCGTCGAAGTTCCTGTCGTGCTCACAGAGCTACCTCCCCGGGATAGACTTCCGCAATTTGGTCCGAGTCAGAAACGAGACGGTCCAGTTAGCAATACAGCCAACTGGGCAGGCGCTATTCAGGAAGCCCCTGTCTCTGGACTGTTCTACTCAATTTCTGCTACCTGGCAGGTTCCTGGGATTTACTCTCCTGGCCCTGCACTCACCGACGATACATATTGGCTTTATGAGTGGGTTGGTATTGACAGCGCCTGCGGTTGTATTCTTCAATCGGGGACTGGTCAAACTGTAAGTTCACCTTGAATATTAATTATTGGAGATAGGAGAGGAGACTAACGTTTTTGTAGTTGAACGTGAACGGCTGGACCAATCTTGTCTGGTGGGAATGGTTCCCCGCCGCCCCTCAGGGAGTTAACATGCCAAGCAAGTTTATAAAATCCGTAGCAATCTTCACCACTAATCATTCTTCTCAGTTAACTACCAAGACACCTTCACGGTCACTATCACAGCAACCTCCACCGAAAGTGGAACTATGTGAGTGCTAAACTTCGATCAAACCCCAAAATTAAACAGAATCACTAACAGAAACATAGCGTAATTGATAATAACACCCAAGGATACTCCTTCACTGTTGACGTTTCCGGTGGCCAAACTCTCTGTCTTCAAAACGCAGAGTGGGTTGTTGAGAATCCCGTTTCCGGTTCTATGCCTTGGCCCAACTTCAACGAAGTATGGTTCTCCAACGCTGTTGCAACCACAACTACCGGGGCTCAAATGGGCATCGATGGCACCACTGCCATCCACGGGGATTCTAGTGATGGTACTGTTATTTACAGCGAGTGGGTAGATAACAACGATATGTATGTTCAATGGTAGGAGGACGAAAGAGGTATCCTTTATTAGTAAGATGCGACTCTGAGAACTACTTGTGTAAATTCCTGCCCATATTATTATTTCCGCTTTCCGAATTTTCCCTTAGTATGTCAAATATAGGCAGATAATCAACTTATTTCCTCTGCTCTGTCCTGATCTCTTGAGCCTAGCTTAACTTTCAACTTACCATGTAGTTATGACTACCACGTATACTTACTTATGTGAAGAAGTCTCCCTCTCTTTCACACCTTCCCCGTGCTCTCCTTAGTCTTTCCCCACACACCTGCTTTCTCACTTGAGCCTGTTGGTGACACGACCACTTCACTAGTCCCACTTTCACCTGCCACCTCTCCCGAAGCATTCTTCTTCTTCCTACCTAGCGCATGTAATCCATTGTGCTTGGCCGCCCATTCCTTCCCAGCTTCTTGCAGCTTTGCATCGTCTTCCCTTCTGAGGGGATGAGCTTTCACAAGAAACACGGTCAGGAAGAAGGATATGCAGCAGCATGGGATCATGAAGTAGTAAATGTTGCGAATGCCGTGTGCTGTGAGAGGTTAGCAGACACACTTCTTTGACAGCACCAGATGTGGTTTGGGAGAGATATTAAGAGATTTAAGGAATATGACGTACAGTATGCAAGGAGGGCTGCACGTTGCTGTGGCACGGTGAGGCCCAATTTCCCCGAAGTTATCCGTGTCGGATCGGAGATGATAGCTTGGATTGTAGCATATGGCAACACAGATAAAAGTTCAGTTCTAAAAAAAAGCAAAATTAGCTTTTATCTCCTTAAGAAATTTCAGTGACGAACTTAGCAGTATTATTCAGAATCGCTGCACAAGCAGCAAGAGCTACAGTGCCACCCAACATCCGCAGAAAGTTCCTCATCCCAGTAGCTACCGCCATTTCACTTCTCTTTACACTAGCTTGAATAGCAATCAGACTAGTCTGAAACGTCTGACCTGCGCCTATACCACTCAGCATTTGATAACCGACGAGTTTAGCGTTCGAGGTCGTTGGTGAGATGGTGGACAGTAGCCCACAAGCCACAGTCCAGACGGCGAATCCGATCCAGAGGTTGAAGCGGTAGTTGCCTGTTTTGGAGACGATGAAGCCAGAGGTAAAGGAGGTGATGGTTTGGGTGACGACCAGGGGAATGAGCATAATGCCGGAGTGGATGGGCGATGCGTGACGGACGACTTGATAGAATTGGGGAAGCTGCATATCACGCCAGAACTTAGAACAGATGATAAGCAGGATATTGTAGTGAGACTCACATAGTATAAATTAGAGAAAGTCACAAATCCCGTCAAGAAGGCTCCTCCGACTGCACCGACGACAGTCGGGTTTTTGAAGATGTGCACTGCAGGCTGATCAGCTCTGCTTATGTGACGGGTTCTGGGTCTGGGGGGATAGCTTACTCGGGATCAGAGGAAGCTTTGCCACTTTAACTTCGACGAAGATGAAAGCGCCAAGTAACACAATACCGATGACTAGAGGAACGATCACTCCCGCTGATTTCCAAGGATACTTTGTTCCTCCCCTGTTCTATGTTAGAAATTCCTGGTTGGTCGTCGAAAAAGATGGAGGGACTTACCAAGACAGTGGAAGTAGAATCAGAAGTGATGAGGCCAGCATGAATAAAGATCCTAGATAGTCGATCTTCTTGAGCTTTTCCTTTGCATTGCCCTTGACGCGCTTCAGAGGCAGAACGAGAATAACGATCATAATCGCAATGCTAGTGAGTGGAATATTGATATACTTATGGCTTCATGTCAGTGGTGCCCACATGAATTAATCAAGAAGTTGGAGCTTACAAAACACCATCGCCATGAAACTTTCTCCGTAAATATGCCTCCGATTAAGGGACCGATAGAGTTCGCCGTGGCAACCACCATTCCAAGAATCCCCTGGTATTTCCCACGCTTCTCAAGTGAGACGACATCGGAGACAGTGATCATAACACTTGTGAGAATACCCCCTCCACCAATTCCGGAAATAGCACCTACAAACAAAAGTCATGAGCGTTCCTTGAATAAAACCGGGAATGGAGCTAATCAGCTAGGCGAAACTCACGGAAAACAATAAGCATGGTCATGCTTTGCGACACTGCGCACAATATCGAGCCAAGCAGAAAGCAGCCCATACTTGCCAGCAAGATCATCTTTCGACCAAATATGTCTGAAAGACGACCGTACATTGGTTGAAATGCTGTTGATGAGAGCAGATACGCTGTTCCAACCCAGGAGGAGATGGAGGCATCGTTGAATACACGACCGAGAGTGGGAAGGGCGGTTGCGACGCTGAGGTTCTGTAATTAGCTTGGCTAGGTGCAAATAGCATCTGAACTCACATTGTTTGGTCGAGTAGAGAACCTTGGCATCATCCGGTCAGCACTTTTCGTCTCGGCAAGTGTGGGGTAATGAAAGGACTTACAGAATAGAGCACAGCTCAATCCCGCAAATACGATCAGTAACTGCTTTAGTGGTAACAGATTTGTTTGATCTTGTAGTTCGACCTTCTCATCGGCGGGCGTAACAAGTTCTGGTGTCTGAGTTCCCACATCTCCCGCTTCCGCATCTATGTCGTTTTTGGTATTCTGGTCGCTGGCGTTTACTGCGTTGTTCGCTGCACGATCTTGAGTATGTGAAGTCTCATTGGTGGCTATGCGGATCATTGCATCTTGAGCATGAAAGGTGGACTTAGAGTCAGACTCTTCCATGATGATGAGTAGATATTGATGAAAGTAGGTTAGACAAGAGTTATTTTGATGGAGCAAGATGGTGTGCCCTGTACTTTGATTTTGAAATTGCTTGATGTTTTCGGATGGAAAAATTATGAATGAGCGCAATGATTATCAGTCACTCCTCAATCAGTAATGGCATCAAGTGACTAAAGCCACTTATCGTAGATCTACAAGGATGTGATGTTATACAGAAAGTGGCGTCTGCATAGCTCTGGAAGCAGCGTTAGTTGAGAGAGTAACTCGCCTAGTCAGGGGTTAGAGCCGTCGCTTCCGGTCAGCGGGATTGGAAGCGAGTCCATCTGTTGAGTCAAAGACCTGATCTAGCGGCCATTCACGAGAGGCGGTGAACTGCCGAGGTCGGGGCTGAGAGAGCTTCAACTTCTCTGTGGATTCAGCCGGCACGTAGATCCGTTCCGACTTCCGCTCAAGCATCACTCATTGGCAACGAGCAGGATGTCAGGTCTTAGTTATTGAGCTTGGTGCTAAGGAAAATGCCGCATTTCGAAAGTGGAACGTTACGTTCCACAAACTAATTTCCTACCAATGCTATCAAGGACATTAAGTTGATATGACACACTTCAGATCGATGATATTTGGCTTTGACTAGCACTTTGAAAGACTTCGAACCGCTAGCTCTCAATTGTCACCGTCCTTGCAGCGCGCTAGTACGTATGTGCCTGTTCAATAAGTGAGTCGCCATCACATTTTTCGCATCTCAACAAGACCTTCTCCTAGCTCGGGATACTTCTCAAAAGTAACCTTTAACCCAGAGAGCTCCGCCATTTGATGCCATTGTTTTGAGCTCCTCTCGCCTCCTCCCATCATGGCTATCATGCTCGCATGCATATTCGTGTAATTCAGGTTCTTGCTAAACTCATGAATCAACAATCTCGACTCGGAATCCATAGCTACACATAGCTTCTTCATGAGTATTAAGGACTCAATGTCTGGCGCGTTGTGGAAGATATGCATAAGTGAGTATATGCTCGCTCCAAGGATAGGTTGCGGTTTATCGCCTTTGGCATCCCACTCAATAGTCTGGATGCTGGCGTCAGGATGAATAGCAGCGTTGTATTCCTGCAAAATGAGGTTGTCGTGACCTAATCCTGGGTACGCATCTTTGATCTCCTGGAGCATTTGGCCGTTGCCTCCGCCGATGTCAACAATAACCGGGCTCGTGACTGATCTGATTACTGTGTCCAAGTTATAACCAAGTGCAACCACTCGCTCTGGCATGGGACGCGATATGACGAATTTTCCTTCCATGAAATAGTTGAAGCTTGGCATCCGACCTTGGTCGTACATTGTCGCATATAGATGCTGACTTCCGAACTTTGAGTTGCGTTGTTTCTGATAAGCATACTGGAAAGCAGTTTCGTTTTCCATAAATGGGTAATTGAACTTTGACTCTAGAAGCTTCGGGTATAGAAAAGCAGCTGCCATTAATGGCTCAGTTGCGCTTCAGCTAATTATTAAAGTCCCCCATAATTGAGGTCTACCGACTTACAAGTGGAGAATGCCTTGTATCTTCGTTGGGTGCTCTACTAAATGTCGAGTGACATCGTTTGCCCGAAAGGAATCATCTGCTATCAGGTCAAGAAGTCCGAGACCTGCCATGATGTAAAGCGTGTCCTCTTCTAATGTCAAAACTGCTGAAATACGGATTATATAAGTAGTAAAAAATTACCTGCAAGTCGCTGATCTGCTTTCTCTTAGTTTCCTAACTCTCAACACGTGATTTGAGTATGTTAGCCTACTAATTTGATCCCCCTCGTCTCTCTTCTCGTTTGCCGTGTTCGCAACACGCTTCGATGAGACTTCACCTCCTATGTGGACCAAGATATCAAAGAGCTCGAAGTGCACAGCCACGGGTATGAATCCAATGGAACATGCCTGACATTTGAGCGTTTATTAGCATCTTGGTCACCAAGCCGATTCAGCTTCAAGCTTTGCTTACAGGTGTCACAGCCCTCATGAGCACTGCGATCGGAGCTTCTGCCATCCTGAACATGTGTAGGTGATTATTCTACGAAAGCGAAATTTTGATAGAAAGATTGAAAAATAGGAATTTACGAGGGGTACAAGAGATCTTATAATAGATTTCGACTTCTTATCGCGCAACTACTTCCTAATTAGGTAAGCGAGAAATAGGAGAATCTTGGATTTCCCAATGAGATCTTCTCGTACCCAGCGATTGCTGACCGTATGCTGTGATGCCTATAAGCATACGAATAGCCTAGCAATAGATCATGTGCAAAGTCTGATCGTTCAGAGTGCATTTTACCCCTTTTCGACTCGCTCACGTTTGTTTCGTCTAAAGTTCATAAGCCGAGCTGAGTTGAAACGGCAAGGATTCGGAAATGTGCGACCACCACTCGAGCGGCCTGGCGCGCCGCTGGAAAGTGGCGTGAGCATGTGCACATCGACATCGAAGCTCTAAAAAGTAAATAGGTTAGATATAAGCTAGAAGGATTAAGTTTAATATAGAAAGTTTTATTAGAGGATAGGGGAGATCTATATTCTATGTTCTCTATTCTCTATTCTAGGGGTTTTGGACGAAGCTTACTCTAGACCTCGGTAAAATGGCTAATTTCAGTCTGCTATGCAAGTCCAGCGCATCAAGCCCGAGTCTGCCTAACCAGCGCAATCCTGCCTCGTGAGGCTGACTACAGACACACGTGTCTGCGAAGGCGCAAGGCAATCTTCTTTCACTTCTCTGCTTTCTCTCCTTCTGCTCTTTTTCATCCTACCTCCTCTTGTGCTAATAACAGAGCTGTGCTGGAAGCTGTGGCAATCGAATCTCTAACGGTCGATCAACACCCACACGACACAAGCTAAATAGCCCTCGCGAGAGGAGCAAAGGGAAGGGCGTTCCCAAACACGAAGACATTGCCAATATCCTCCGTAAAATTCTATCATCTTTTCTAAACCTTCACTATTATCCCTCGCCTTTGCTTGTCCATCCTACCATGGAGGGGCTCGGCGCCGCCGCCAGCGTGATCGCTGTCGCCTCTCTGGCACTGCAGCTCGCCGAGAGCGTTACGCATTTGTGCGAATTCTGGCAGTCTATCACTGATGCTCCAGAATCTGTTCGCGATATAGCCAAGGAACTTCATGTTCTTTCGACTATCCTTGCGAGTATTGCGAATACGGCGCTGCCGGAAAGACAGATTGATATGAAGCTGGTCTTGGAAACTTGTATGTATTTCCCTTCCTTTAAAACTCCTATTTGGAAATTCATGGTTTAAATGCTGCTGTTATTATGCAGGCGCATCTCAAATCGAACCACTACACTCGATAACCAGACAACTCATGGAGCAATTTTGCTCTACTTCTAAGGCAAAGCGCAAGTAGGCCGCAATCAAGTCAGTCTTTAAAGCCGAGAAAATCAACCAGTGCCGAGATGCCATAGAGCGAACGAAAACAACACTGGTTCTGGCGAACCAGCAGCATCTTATGATGATGGTAGCAGCAGGATTTCAAGAACAACGACTATGGCGGAATGCAATGACACATCTGGTGACAGACGATCGCTCTCACAAAAATGTTGTGGGAGAAGTATTCTCGGACATCAATCTACCTCCAATGTGTGGTCCACTCGAGGAAATCAACGAGAAACGGAGCCATGAGATCCAAGATCTGTGTCATGGAGTCCAATATAATATCACCTCCAATTCCAGAACTAAAATTCGCCGGCGCCGAACCCAAATTGCGGCATCGTACACAGGTATCAGCAGTATCTTTGGCAACCTTACCCTCAGGTCACAAACATTTTCGGCACAATCAAATATGTACCCGGGTGAAGAAGAAGACGAACATCAAACCGGGGAGAGTTACTTAACTATTCGACCAGCCCTATGGCTCGCACGTTTTGGACTCAAATACGGCATACGAGTCGCCATTTCCCAGTCGCCAGGGAATTGGAAGCATGTTTTAAATACCTTTCGGCCCGTGTCTGACAACTCCTTGATTTTCGAGTTCTGCAAATTGGGCAATATTGACGGTGTCCGGCTTCTCTTGGACAAAGGGGAGGCATCAACTTGGGACACGAATTCTAAAGGTCGAACACCATTGCATGTAAGTTCATGTAGTCACAGATCATTTTCGTTATCTAATTTACTGGTGTTAATATCTGAATTGGTTTTAACAAATTATAAGGTAGCTGCAGCACATGGGCATCCTCGACTTTGTAAAGTCCTCCTTGAGGTAGGAGCAGACGCAGAGGCCCGAGACGACACAGCCAAGTAAGGGTCAGCAATTTTGGCCCTAAAGTCTTAACTAATTCTGTGCATTTTAAAGGTCGTGTTTCAACATTGCCTGTGGAGAATTAGGATACTCTATAATAAAATCTTCAAACAAGATCGATATTCTTCGACTCTTCATCCACCAAGCGGATCTATCAGAGCCTAAAAACCTTGACTGGATTTCTATTGCAGATTTAGCAAATGGCCAAGGTCTAGAATATAGTGCAGATAGTCGCTATATGCCCGGATTATCCAGCTTTACTTGGGTAGTGAAAATGTTGAAGGAGAGTATTAGGGAAAATGTTGACGTGGACGAAATGGCTTACATACTCTGGGGTCTAAGTTTGCGTTGGAGCAATAAAGACATGAAAGTTTTGGCTGACTTCAAAAGCCCTAAAAACAATTTGGAATGGACTGAATGGACTCCACTTCATTATTGTGTTTGGTTTCAAGACTATGTCGCCGCACATTCACTAGTCCAGCAAGGTGCCAAACTCCACTCGACAGCCTTAGAGATATTATGGGGTCCTGTTGAAGAGTCTCCAACATCCATCTCAATGTATTCTTCTGCAGCGTTCTTAGCCTGGCGTCAACTTCTGGAAGATGAACAGCTGCCACTCGAAAAATTCATCACACAGGAACTTCGACAAGGGCCTCTGAAGTCGCAAAACTGGGACAAATGGTCTCTGACGCAATTGTTTACCCTCAATCTCAAGCCTGCAGTCTATCCAGATCACTGCTGCGAGCAGTGTGAATCGAGCTATCGACTCTTCAGCTTGGTCGAGATAGCTTGGCAAGATATCCTACAACAGTTCAACCCTAAGAAAGAAACGATGGATTTACTGGACGATCTTAGGCTCATGGACGATTCAAGCTCATTTGGCTCTGTTGGGGAGCACGAGAAATGTAAGTCCCAGCACTCAAACGACTCGACAGCCGCGGAGACAACGAGTTATTCGGGGATCAACCTTCCGGATATTGAAAAGGGTCCCTCAGATACCCTTTTTGATGAGACTCCGGGGAACCACAGCTTTATAGTTGAATGGGTTTGCGTTCGCTGTTGGCACAAGATGCTTGGAACTCCAGGTGCAGGCCACTTTAGCAACGGCGACAGCGATACTAGTGACGAAAAGTCCGATAAAAGCGATAGCGACGGTGATGATTCTAGCTGTGACGATAGTGACGATGAAGATCGCGACAGTAGCTCAGACGATTCTCCTTTTCTCTTACCGATCTAGTCAAATTTCAAGAGTACATTTTGCAACTCAGCAATTTGGAAGGAATCAGCTCATTTTCGCTGTTTTTTCAGTTGGATATCACGTACATGTCTTCCCTTAGTGCTCTTCTTTTGATCTAATTCTCTTCCTCCTGTATATAAACCCTCTCGTCTTCCACACTTCTTGTACTTCAGACGTCTCAATCACAATCAGCTTTGCCCTCAGAAATCACTTCTTTGACATACAACCATAAATAAGCTTTCAATGACACTTTTTTACGGTTCCCTTGCAATCCGGCGTGCCCTCCCTCTCCGGCGTGACCTGGTTCTGCGAAGGCGACGCCAGCGAGACTAAAGAGGAAGCCGCCTTCCCCTCCACAACTTGCTCCACACATTTACAGACATTGCTGCTGCTTCATGATTGTGTGAATGAAGGGACGTTGGAGAGTGCTTATTCTGCCACGCAGAATTGGAATGCGACGTTCAAGGCGGCGAATAGGTGCCCCGAGGGCATGAAGAGGATGCCGCAGTTGAGGTTCTCGATTCGGTATGATTTGAGGACGTTATTGCCTGGGGGATGGAGTGGGACTGCGCCGCTGGGGTGAGTGATGCAACCTGACTTGCACGATTTTGGATACTAATGGAAGGCGTGTAGGCTGGTGTGTGGATCGTCGTATTTCTCTCACGGCGATTTCATCAATGGGTGGTTGCAGAAGAGAATTTCTGGGTTTTATTCACTATTTCATGTATAGACTTCTTGCTAGAAATTGTTCCAAACAAGGAAATCAAACATTTGAATGAGTGGCTTTCATCGAAGGATGAACAGGTAGACGCGAAAATGAGAGACTGAATTGCAAAAGAAAAGCCTAATAGTCGTCACCACGACTGATCACCTCCTTCCCACCACTATGAAGCAGAATTGTCTGGAAATCTTGATTAGCTTTGAAGTTATTAGGATGTGGAACTCGTACGTGTTCAAATTGAGCCGTATATGAACCCTTGACATCGACAAGTGGCGCATAGGAATCAATTATTCCATTCTCCATCAAGTTTCTCATCTGTACAGCTTTCAATTAATAACCTTCCTGGTTTTGGGGGGGCTTGTTTGAGCTTACCCCGAGATGATAATGCTTGACTCCCAGGCGCTCAAGATATCGACGACAGAAAACGATGGTTCCAAAGTTCTCATCGATGGTCTTGAGGAGCGACTTGGCCGAGGAGAGATGCGCATGAGCAGCTGAGACATTTTCGTTCCGCCCATAGCCGTAGACTCCCACCTGTCAAGAATTAGAATATGTAACAAACGCGGCGTCATGAGAAAGGAATCAACACTTGCATCATCGCTGAGATATCCTTTGCCAGTACTCCCGAAAGTCTCAATGGCAAACACTTCTCCCTCCTCCATCTTGTCTCGATTGTTGTTCTTGATGAAGGGAATCTGTTTCCCACCATGAATATGGTATCGAAGGATGTCATGACCTGTGATATTGCGAACAGCTTTCACAGGGAAGACTTTTCCGGAAATCTCGACTTCGTAGCTTTCCATAACCTCTTGAATTGCAGCGCCGATGTCACTCATTCTTGCGTCAACGCCAGCATGCTACTTATGAATCAGCTCTAGTTCTCGTCCCAGAAGATAGATATACCGTAATGCCAGTATTGGTCGCTTCCTTCACAGCAGCGAGCAGGTTGTCATACGTATGGTCGAATGCAATTGTAAAGGCCGAATCAACAATGCGTCCGTTAACATGGACTCCAAAGTCGACCTTCAGTACATCGCTCTTATCCAGAATGACTTCTTTCCCGCCCGGATTAGGCGTCCAATGAGCAGCAACGTTGTTCAAGCACAATCCAGTGGGAAATCCCATGCCAGCTTTCAAGCTATCTCCGACTTCAAGCCCCTGATGACCATGCAGGGCGCGGACTCCATCTTCGATGCCCTCAGCAATTGAGAGAAGACTGGCTCCGGGCTTGATGAGCTCCTTTTGGGCGTACTGACGCACCTGGCGGTGGATCTCTGCGGCCTGGCGATAGTCCGTGAGAAAATCATCGTCCCAGAGGCGCGAATTGTAGCGTGATTCCTCTTCGGTGGTCCGGGAGTTGTTTTCATACGGGACGAGCTCGCCTGTTGGATACCCTGATGTGAACAGAGCTGAGACCAGCACGCGTGGTGGGGTGGTTTGCTTGAGCTCCGTTGCTGGCAAAGTTGCCGTTTTGGTCTTCTTCTTCTTGGATCTCTTGCGCTTCTTTTTCTTTTCTGGAAAGGGCGAGACTGTTAGTTTGTAACCCCTTTTCAATGATCCTGGACGAAGGATCAAATGTCTACGTGCAAGATTAGAACATACCAATGTTTGCCGTGGAAGCATTCATCCCAGCTTCCACATTCGCATCGTCGTCATCGTCGTCGTCATCACTGACAACTCCACGATCCAAATCGGCAGAGCTGGAGCCACGCTGAGAGATCTTTGGATCAGGGTTGGCGGGCTTGAGTCCATCGGAGTTGGAAGCTGGGTGGCAGGATTAGCTTAAACGCTTCGATTAAACGCGGCGGGGAAGGGGAATTATACCATCAGGCGTTTGCTGATGGCCTTCTGCTTTTTTTGATCCCATGTTGGTGTTTTCAGGATTGATGACATGAAATGTGGTGAGGAACCTCGATAGGTGTTGTTCAGAGGTAGGAAGCAACAGGAAGGGTGAGAGAGATGAAGTCGGCATTTTCAAGGCGGTTTCGTGCGGCCGCGCCTTCCGAATGACATCCGCCAATAAGCGAGCCCCTTTCTGGGCGAACCCCGCACTTACAGTAACCCCACCACAACTCCCCGAAATCATGAATTGGGCGATAACATATGTAGGTAGTCTTCCTTGCTTGAGAACTCTGACCTTAAGAGGGAATAGGTAGGCTTGCCCTTGTCAGTTATTGATTCCGTTGACATTGAAAACCATGGAAGTTCGAAAGCCTAACAAGTCACACTTCATCTCGTGCCCCAAATGCGAAGGAGCATCTCTGATTTTCTGCCTATCTAAACATTAACTAGCTAGTGCGCTATAAAAAGACGAGTCTCAAATCTTCGCCCATCCCCTGTAGGCAATATCCCGAATCCAACTCTTTCCGCTCAGAAGAAGATAGTCTTCGTCTTCGTCTTCGTCTCAGTCTCTAGGAGTGTCACGGTGGAGGCTGGCTTGACCGAAGTTACTGTCCCAGTCTGCAGGCGAACCGAATTAGCATTGCCAGACCAAGAGAATTCAGGATGAAGATAAGCTGACCTTTGTGATTGTTATAATGTCTGACTCGATGACTGTGGATGCCGGTTTCGTAACAGTCACAACCGGCTCTGTAAGAGTGTACGTAGATGCCGATTTGGTAACAGTTGAAGCTGGTAAAGTTTTGGTGATGAATAAACTGTCAGTCTGAATCTCAATTATGGTCGTTGAAACATCGTGCGTCGTTGTTTTAGTGAATGATAAGTCGTCAGTCAATGTGGAGACAATTGTGGTGGTTTTGGTGAACGATAGATCATCAAGGAGTGTCGAGATGATCGTGGTGGTATGAAGAATCGACTTTAGAGGTTAGGAAAAATTCATTCAGGAGAGATAACTTAAGTAGCATACCTTGGTAAATGACAGATCATCAGTCAAGGTCGAGATGACCGTGGTGGTATGAGGAATCGACTTCGGAGGTTAGTATCAAATAACCGGCCAGGATATTTGAGCCAGCATACCTTGGTAAGCGATATGTCATCAGTCACGGTGGAGATAACCGTGGTTGTGTGGAGAATCGACTGTAGAGGTTAGCATGGACTCATTTGACAGGGATGGCCGAATCAACGTACAGTAGTGAACGATATATTATCAGTCAGAGTGGAGACAGAGACAACTGTAGTCGTATACGGAATTGACTAGAGAAGGAGTTAGCATGACTTTCTTCTGCAGGGAGCTTGAAGGTAGGGTACGGTAGTGAATGAAATGTCATCAGTCAGAGTGGAGACAGAGACAGAGACAACTGTAGTCGTGTAAGGAATTGACTATAGAAGGAGTTAGCATAACATTCTTTGGCAGAGAGTTCCGAGGCAGCATACAGTAGTGAGAGTATTGGTAACGGTGATATCATCTGTCGCTGTGGTCGTGTATGGTATCGACTAGAGAAGGATTTAGCATTGAATTACGTGGTAGGGGGCTTGAAGTAAGCATACCGTGGTGAAGGACAAATCATCAGTTATAGTGGATATTGAGACTTCTGTGGTTGTGTACGGGATCGACTAGGGAAAAGTCAGAATAAATTCATCCGTCAAGGAGGCTCAAGGCAGCAGACCGTGGTGAAGGACAAGTCGTCAGTCGCAGTAGAAACTTCTGTGGTGGTGTATGAGAATGAGAAGTCATCTGTCTGCGTAGTGGCTGCCGTAATTGTATAAGGGATAGACTTGAGGAGAAGTAAGTACTAGATCGTCTAGACGAGGGGCTAAATCGGCATACCGTAGTAAGGAAAAAATCATCAGTCTGCGTAGTCGTTTGCGTAAAAGAAAACGAGAAGTCATCAGTCTCAGTGGATACAGCGGTAGTTGTATAAGGGACGGACTTGCGAAGTCAGTATGAGTTTATCGTACAGGGAGTTTTGAATCAACACACCGTTGTGAGAGTGTTAGTGAAGGAGAAATCATCCGTCTCAGTAGACACTGCTGTGGTTGTGTACGGAACAGACTTCATGAGTCAGTACAATCGATTGACAAGGGGTTTGCGCAACCATACCGTAGTGAGAGTTTCGGTAAACGAAAGATCCAAGGTGGATGTGATCGTCGTCAAAATACCAGATTGAGTGGTAGTAACTGTGATAAATGATACCGTGACTTGGGACGACGAAGAGGAGTTTGATTGAGAGACACTGCTTGACGATGTCACCTGGGAAGATGAGGTTGAACCGGATTGAGAAACACTGCTCGAGGAAGTAATTTGCGAGGACGAAGATGAGCTCGTCTGGGACGCACTGCTCGATGTCGAGCTTGGAGTTG
The DNA here is from genome assembly GCA_002865655.1 of Hyaloscypha variabilis F. Taxonomy (NCBI): domain Eukaryota; kingdom Fungi; phylum Ascomycota; class Leotiomycetes; order Helotiales; family Hyaloscyphaceae; genus Hyaloscypha; species Hyaloscypha variabilis. The sequence continues at coordinate 881,611 of KZ613943.1, read as the reverse complement.
GACTACTGGAACTCGAAGTCACAACACTTGATGAGCTTGATGTCGTAAGCGACGCTGAGCTAGAAGTAGCCGAAACAGAGCTAGATGAGGTGGAAGTCGAGGAGACAACAGCGGCTTCAGGGGACCAGACAACATTCAGCGTGTAGGTCAGGGGGGTAGCATAGATAGTCGGCTTGGCGGTTCCAACTGGTGTCGACCCTCCAGGCAGTTGCGAGGCATAGAACAATTCCGATCCTTGGTATGTCAGATTTCCATCTGATGTTTGGCCGAAGACCGTTGCTCCAGCGGCCGCGGCCGCACAGCCGAAGGATGCGTCGGAACCAATCGTGCAATAGCTGCTGCTGTGCTGCAAAGTAAATGAAGAGCCGCTGGGATTAAGTGGAACCGCAGTATAGGTAGCCACTATCAGCGAATTAGCTTCGAGCTCTTGATGGAGGCAACTTGCACTTACCACTCTGGCCCACTGCATTATACCACGTTCCTGCACTTCCAATGTCGCCCTGGTGCACGCCCAAGAGGTAAATCAGCAAGTGGCCCAGGCCACTGAAGTTGGTGTATGTTGGGCCAACGACACCGCTAGTCGTTGTCATGGCACTGCTAGTGGTAGTTGTTGGTGGAACGGAGCCCGAAGACTGGACTGTCGAGGACGTGGCAGCAGCACTGGCGGATGAACTGGTAGACGTGCTCACAACAGCAGTGTGCGCCTTGTAGAGAAGTGCGCTATCGAAGACAGTATTATTGGCAGACCATCGTCCATCGAGGCTCATGTATGTGCTGTTGATGAATGTGAGGGTGGCCCAGGAATAATCTGCGACTGTGTGATAGGCGCTATAAGGTTCGATTGCTCCAAAGGTATCAAGACCATCGTAGTGACCTGCTGCACCGTTGGTGAGGTACATAGGTGCTCTGGGGTTGTTGAGACCGTTGGGATCGATCACGCCATCGTAGATGGGAACAGTTCTCTCGTAAAGATGAGCATGTCCATTGATATATACATCGACGCTGTACTGATAGAGGAGACCCTCGAACGCGGTTTGGACAGTTGGATTGGTCGTCGAGGAGAGGTACCAACCTAAGAAATCTCGAAGTCAGTATTGCCTAACTGCAAAGCAAAACTCAGGCTTAGAGAATGTCACATGCCTCGATGTCCGAAAACCACCACCCACGGTGTCAATGTACGGTTAACGGAGGCTAAATCGTTGGCAAACCAATCGATCTGTTGATTGTATGTGCCAAAGGGACCAGCAAACTCAGTCGAGCCCTGATCCGGGCCAGGGACGCCGTTGCCAAGATCAGTTTCGGTATCAATGTGCACAAAATGCGCCATGCCATAATCATACGAATACCACATGTTGCCAAGACCGCCGGATGGGCCGCTGGGCATCCGGAAATGGTTAATATAGCCGGTGAAATTAGTCTGGCCAACCATGCAAATCGACTCTGTGTACTTCACGCCAGAGGTTGTGTTGGTGGTTCCGCCATTGTCGCAGTTGGCTTCGTGGTTGCCCGGATTGACCATGTATCTGCGAACATCAGCATTGCCATCTTCCGAAACGCAAAAGATCTCACGGTTTCGATGATGTGACCTGTTCCAGTTCATCATAGAACGCATTTAGAATATGCTCATAGACGACCGCGCCTTGCGCTATGGTCGTGGCCGCGATATAGTCTTGTATTTCTTCCTTCAACCAGGCGTCGGCGTAGGAAATGTCACCAGCATGAACTAGGAACTCGTAACTGTCAATCAACTCCGTGAGTGCGGTGATGGTGGTCTGCTCGCCGGGTCTAAGAGGGTTTGCTGCCCCGTTTCCGACCGTAGTACTCAAACCAAGAGGACCAAAAGTTCCCATATCAACTACGACACCGACGGTGAAAGAGGTCATATCACCGGCAGCTCGGGCGGTAGTGAAGGAGTAGGGTGTGGTTGCATTACTGTACTGAGGAAGATAATAATAAGTCGTGAATGGCGAAAGGCCAGTGATATTGACGTGGTTGTTGTACGTCAAAGAAGTTGGGTAAGTGACAGACACAGAAGACGAAGCGCTCAAGCTGAGATCGTCCGGATCGGTACCGTAAGAGACAGTGGGGTTAGGCAGTTGCTCGAAAGTATTCCAGGAGACTATCATGGCAAAAGGACCTTGGTAAGCAAGGCGGATCTGCACCGGATCCGTGGGAAGATTAACCGTCTCATAGCCATCACTATACTGAGCAAGCACACGAGTAAAGACTGTAGCAGCTACAAAGAGCTGAGTAAAGGAACGCATGATGGGAAAAGTCGAATGAGTGTAGACTTGGGGTCCCTGGGAGACCGAAAATGTGCCAAGCACCCATCCTTATAACTCAGCAAGGGCTGAATAACTGCAAGCCCCGCATGCACACTAGATACTTCTAGCATTAAGAGACTGAGACGTCAACCTGGAGGTGCAAAATGAGCTAAAACCTATATTGGAGCACGTTGTGGTGGGAATTTCCCCCACCCAGAAAAAGTTCAGCCTTCAGGTCCCCTGCGGCTCGACGAGGCTGGCTCGTTACCGGCAGAAACCGTCATGGCTAGCAACACGTGCATGCTGTATAGTGGGATAGTGACATGCTTTGCGGATCATGAAATTTGTTGTATGGGGGTCTGAAGCCTAGTGTACGCGCCACGGGAGCATGGCATGCATATTTGACCAGAACGCGCAGGTATGAAAAAAAGAACGAAGCCATCGGATCATCAATACAATGCTACACGAGAACTTGTGAGGGAAGCTCGCGCATCTTAAAGTTGAAGTGCAAAAATCCAGAGGGTGATCCCGCCTCTAAAAGCGGGAGGAGCAAATCTTAAATTCTGATGGACGGTAAAAGTAAAAGCGGACCAAAATTAGAGCGCACGTTGCACCCTCCAGTCTTCCCCGCACGTGGGCACAACGCTGAAGATGAGGGGTTGCTTTCGGGATTTTAATTTGAAGACGCAATAGATAAGATAGGCAGTCACAAGCACGGCCCACCATGCTTGTGGAAATTGGAGAAGGAGGTTGAGGGAGCGCGGCCGCGGGGGTCCCCTCTTTATGCAAGAAAAAGGAGAATGGCGCTAGTGTTCGGCTAAAATTGTACCTCCATGGCCGGGGCAGCTTTATCCTATTACGAAGCAAACCTGGAAGGGAGCGAAAAACGCTCGAAGTCTCCGAGATTATCATTCAATTCAATTTAACCTGTTCTGGGCTCCTGAAAATGCTACCGTGCCATGCAGTCTGTATCCATGATTCACCCTACCTTGCATTCTATCCTTCGCGAATCCTGATTCATCAAATCGGCTCGTCCCGAGGCTCAATGAGCACCTCATTCACAGCAACATGCTGCGGCTGCTTTAAAGCATATACAATCGCATTCGCCACATCCTCAGCATCCAGCACCTTCGCACCCGATGGCTCCCCATACTTCTTCAATGCCTCCGCATCCGTCGACATGGCCAGGAGTTCCGTAGCCACATTGCCAGGCTGGACACTCGTGACGCGCAGTCCGGTGCCAGCAGTCTCTACACGCAGGGCTTGCAGCGTTGCTTCCACGAAGAATTTACTCGCTGAGTAGACACCCAGGCCTGGAAAGACTTTCCTGCCTGCGTCGGAGGAAATGGCGACGATATGTCCCCGGCCTCGGGAAAGCATGGAGGGGACGGTAGAGGAGAGGCAGTGAAGCAGCCCTTTGCAATTCACGTCTACTGTGCGTTCCCACTCCTCGGTTTGCACGTTTGCCATCATGGTAAAGTACATGACGCCTGCGCAGGATACGAGGATGTCGACTGGGCCGAGCTCAGCTTCGGCTGCACGCACAAGTGATTCCACTTGCTCTCTTTTCGTGACATCGGTTTGGTGGACGAGTACTTTTCCTCCGTAGGTGGCGAGCTTCTTTTTGAGTGATTCGAGAGCGTCAGTACGCCGTGCAGCAAGTGCAACGTGGGCACCTTCCTTGGCAAGAGCTAGAGCTGTTGCAGCTCCGATCCCAGAGGATGCACCAGTCACCACAGCTACGAGTCCATTCAAAGCTCCTTTGCTTCTTTGCTTCACGGGTCCACCAATCTGGTTCAATCTTAAGGGTGGTCTTGGCAGCCAACCTCTAGCGTACCAATGTCTGGCATAGGTTTCAAGCAGCTTGACATCAATCTTAGGGCGCTGTAGATCACTGAGGGCTGGCTTCGTAGCCTCATCATTGAGGATTGTAATGTCTCTCAGGAATTCCACAGTTGGCATCCCACCACGGAGAATATCAGCGGTAAAGGCACCAGCCCCTCTCTTCGCAGATCCTCGCTTCTTAGTCCAAAGACGAACCCACTTATCCCAGTCAAGTTGCTGTGTGGGATATCCGAGCTCGGCTAAGTCATCAAACAACGACTGTGTGTCTACAGGATTGGAATCGCCGATATGGAAAACGCGTTGCGATCTGTGAGTGTTGTTGGAGAGGTGAGTGATGGCCTTGCTCACAAAGTCCACTGGCGTCATCTCAGCACGCCAGCCCGTGATGTCTGGGGAGTAGCCGATGTGCAACGATTCCACAATCAATGCCGTGAAAAGATCGTAAGTGTTCGTTGAGCCCGACGTACTGTGCCCACTGATAGTTCCTGCTCGCAAGATTCTGACTGGCATCCCACGACGACCGGCTTCATGAACAAGCTCCTCAGCAACGTATTTCGTCTGGCCATACCCATCAACCAACTTCTCTGGGACATCTTCAACCGCAATCATAGCACTCTCAGGCCATGCATCTTTGGATGGTGGCAAGACGCCGTTTGATGACACGTATTGCAAAGTCGCACCGCTTTCGCCTGCTAAACGCAAGATCTCCCTCGTACCGCCCACATTAGCATCCCGTAGAGCAGCGTAAGGATATACCAAATTGACGGTCGCTCCAGCGTGTATGATAACCTGAACATTGGATACCAGTTCTTTATATGCGTCGGGAGCAAGGCCAAGTCTTTTGTGCGAGAGGTTGCCCGGCAGCACCTCAATTCGATCCAGAACCGAGTCTTGCCACAGTCCCAAATCGAGCAAGTTCTTGCGTATCCTTGCAATACCGGCAGAAGCATCGTCTTCTGCAGGATCGGCAAAGCGCACCAGGCACAAAATTCGAGCAGTTGTCGCCTCCAGCAGGTCATAGAGAAGAAAGGCACCGAGAAAGCCTGTTGCTCCAGTCAACAAGACCGTGTTCGCATCCTTGAGCGAGCACATAGAACTGCCAGAGGGCTGGATATCCTCGGGAAGAGCACAATCCGCACGCAATATGGCAGGTAGATCTGCTTGTACTGCTGCTGTATGTCCGTCCCGAACATCGCAGACAGCTTCCAAGTGTCCCTCGAGTGTCGGGTTCACAACGAGGCGTGCAACTGGGACAGGGAAGCCAAATGTCTTTGACAGCCTAGTGGCGAGATCGGCAAGTGTCAAAGAATGACCTCCCAGGTCGAAAAAGGTGTGTTCCTTTGTCACGGAGCTGAATGGCACATTGAGAGCTGCGGCCCAAGTTTCCGCGATGGCTTCGATGGTGATTCTAGTATCGCGCTCAGTCTTTGTATGGTTGAAGATTGTTGATATAGAAACACCAGGTGGCGGGAGGCGTTTAAGATCGGCTTTCCCAGACACTCTGTTAGTGGGCAACTCATCGAGCTCAACCCACAGAGCAGGAATCATGTATTGTGCAAGTGAAGTGGATAGCGTTCTTCGAGCCACCAAACTGTATCCAGCTTCGTCAATAATGGGAACGGGTCGGTCGCCTGGCTCTTCTTTGTCTCGCACAATGTACGCAACGAGTTGGCGGTCTAGCCCATCGCCATGAGCAATTACCGCGCATTGCTTGACAGCTAATTTGTCGATAATAGCATTCTCAACTTTCCCAGGTACCACCGAATATCCTCTGACCTTGATCATCGCTCCAACGCGGCCAGTGATCTCGAGGATTCCTGAAGGTAACATTCGTGCCAAATCACCAGTTCTGTACATGCGAGAACCAGGTGTTGGATCAAATGGATTGGGTATAAACGCTTCAGCAGTCGTATCAGGAAGGTTGAGATACCCTCTCGCAAGAAGAGATCCACCAACGAATAACTCTCCCGGGACGCCGACGTCGACCTCTCGGCCGCTCTCATCCAGGATATGGATATTGTGTGGCTCCATGGGCGGTCCAACAGGACAATATGGGGCATCATTGTTAATGATAGCCCGAATGTCGCCACAAGCAATCTCGTGAGTCTCGCTGGCGCTGTAGCAATTGAGCAGTCTAGTCTTCGGAAGAGCTTTTATAGCTCGTCGGGCTAGATCTGTCGTGACAACCTCGCCATTGAACCACAAAGTCCGAAGATCCGGAAGATCGCTCTGAATATCAGAATGCCTAGAAAGCACCGCAGCAAGCAGAGTTGGCGTCATTAGAGTTTCAGTAACTCGTCGCTGCCGAAGCAGATCCACCAGCGCCACGGGATCGTAACTAGCTTCATCCGGCACACAAACCACAGTCGCTCCTCTCAATAGCGGTCTGAGCATCTCCCAAATAAAGAACACGTTGCAAGCCACACGATCCCCTGGTGACAAGTCACTAAGCCGGAATCTCAAGTCATACGATAAAACAGGTGCCATATGCGGATTCGCAATCCCCTTCGGCCGTCCCGTCGTACCAGAAGAATAGCTCACAAACGCAAGACGCTGCAAATCGTCCTCAGCCGGTAACGGCACATCCTCTCTCTCCATCCTGGATCCAGGGGGACTATAATGCCCAATCCCAACCTCATCGAGAATAACAAGCGGAATCTCAGCATTGATCTGGTTCGCCTGCGTCTTGTTTGTGATCACGACCGTTGGCTTGGCATCCTCGATGACATCCGCGAGCAGGTTCGGCGGGTACGCCAGCTCGAGCACGAGGAATGCTCCGCCGGCGCGCAGGGCGGCTAGGCAGGCTATCACGTAGTTTGCGCTGCGGCCGAGGAGCACGCCGACGAGGTTGTCGCGGCTAACGCCTTGGTCTCGCAGCTGGGCGGCGAGGACAGAGACACGCTCGTCCAGCTCGCGGTATGTTATTGTAGTGTTCTCGTCTTCGAGAGCGGTGGCGTTTGGTGTTGCTCGCATTTGCTGGGTTATGAGTGCCGAGAGGTCTTTCGTGATGTCAATGATGGGGCCCTGTTTTGAGTTTGTTGTCTCGTGGGATTTTCCCCCGCCGTTTGGGACCGAGGACCCCTCCTTCGAGCTCTGACCTCCCAAAGCAGCCCCATTCGGAAGTTTGTTGTCGTTGTTGATTTGCAGTTTGGCTGTTTCGTCACGGGTACCGCCATTGACGCCAAATGACCCGTTGCCGGTTTCGGAAGGCATCTTGTCAACCACCTCGACGACTTTGATGGTGGATGGTTGGAATAGACAAGGGTGAGATTCAAGTGATATTTGTCTTGTACTGAGGCATATATTCGTCAATGAGCCCCGGTGTTTGAGGGGTTTGTTTGTTGCGGCGCGATTTTAATTTACGTTCCGTCAGGGGAGTGGCGGAGAGGCAACTTCTAGCGTCGGAAGCGGACTAGAGAATTTAAAGAAATTGTGGGAACCTTTCACGTGTGACGTAGCTTGAAAATTGGGGACAGAAATTAATTCACTTTTTGTCCAAATAGATAAAGGTGAACGAGAAGAATCCCCTAGTGAATTCCAAAATTTCTCGTAATCTAGTCTAGAGAAGATGGAAAAAGCAAACAATGGAAAAGCTTGCTAGGCCACGTGAGGTATGAATTGCCCGATGTCGGAAAAGCATCAACCGAGAAGAACTGTTTTTGAAGTAAAGATATATACATGTACCAGAGTGGACGATTGACTCGATTTTTCCAAAGAACCAACATTTGTGGGACTTGGTGTACTTAGTACCTCATGCAGAATGCTCCATTTCTCTTGCCGCTCTTCAGGTGTTACGGGAGCCCCTGAAATGGCTAAGCGAGCCCCTATAAACTTAGCGAGTGTACCTCGAACAGTGTTGCCAAAGGACCAAAAGAAGGGGGCATGGGAGGAAGCACACGAAATGTGCAGTGAAGGTCGAGAGGCGGAGTCACGAGAATCGTTATCACTGGAGAGAACAATTTAATTTGCCAGCCGAAGACGTGCAGGTGCCTTCGACTTCATTGGCCTTGCTGCGCGTAACCCTGGTCCCGTCTAATGCGCGTGTAACACGGCCTATTCGCAACCCCGACTTTGGTAAGCATCCTCCCATTCATCACGAAAAACACACCCTATGCTTGAAAACGGTTGACAAACCGCATTGCGAAGACTGGAGATCAACTCTGACTCGAGACGTTGCTGATGCCGAGAGCCAGACGCGGAACTTCCGTCCGAGGAGGAAACAACAAGCCGCATCCCGTGCTGCATCGGTTAATCGGTTCCCTTCTGGCTTCTTACAAAGCTGAGCCAATATGAATGTTCTCTTCTGAGAAACAGGACTCTAAGATCACACCCATCAATCCCGAATGCAGTGTTTGATGGGGACTGCTATTCGGCACTGGCGTCTAACAGAACCTGAGATTATTCACGTGCATTACAACTTGGACATCTCGAACAGATCTCCCCATCTTCTTCTCCGCAGCAGGACACGATGGGCCTCTCGCGCGCCTTTGGCTGCTTCAAAGACCCCGAAGCACGACGTCCAAAGAAGCAAAAGAAGGCAGGAAAGTCGGCTCGAAATGAAGAAGTGCGACCGAACAGAGTGGTGGCCGCAGCTGTGAAAGATGCTCAGCCTGGGATTGCGATGCGACAATTGCCTGAGCAGCCACATCTACCCGCCAGCACAATGATTCAAAACTATGAATCCGCATCTGAAGCACTAGGAGATGATGAACTAGAGCCGTGGAGCATGGGCGCAGTTAAACGTCGCACGTTGATGCTTCAAGCAAAGCTTGCTGAGGCTAACGAAAGGAAGCAGGCTGGAGACGCAGCGGATGGATCAAATCGGAGAGCAAGTCATCAAACAATAGCAGAGGAGGACACGGAGAAGAACCCTGAAACAGTTGAGACAGAAGAGGGAAAGGAGGAGATGAGTAGGGGGCAGTCAACAGGAGCAGGAAGCGCAGTCCACACCATCATGATCTCCGGCGTCCCAGCGACGACGAGAAAAGAACCGAGGGTGGCTCTCAGAGCCCTAGACAAAGAAGCCGAGCTGAGAAAGCTCATGGAAGAGCAGAACGCGCTTGCGGCTAAAGGAGCGCATAGTAGCAAGTATGGTGGGGCGGCAAGTTGGGATGCGGCGCACAGTCAAAGAGCGGCGCCGGTGTCGCAGACCAGGGATACAAGGATTAGCGGTTGGGGCTTGTCTGGTATAGATCCGTCGGCTATGGGGCAGGTGTATCATGATTATGAGGGTAGAGCGGCGAGTGGCGTGGCGAGATCCCCCGTTGAGCGTGGTTCGTATGCTGGGATGTATGGTCATCTGAAGGGGAACTCGCAGTATGATTTTATGTCTCGCCCTGCCAATTAATGCAATCTGCTTTTAGATTCGTGGGTTGGAGTTGAGAACTTTCACCCAGAATAGGTGTCGCCTCGACGAAGACGATTCTGGGAGTCTGACAGTGGGAGGCTTCACGAGTGTAGATGAACAAACTGCTTTTAGTTGCAGCTGTGCCTCCCCATAATGAGTGTCAGGCGTCAAGACGGAATTCGGTAAAATGCTTGCGGAATCTCGCCTGAAAGCCATCCAGGTTTATCTATTGATATAAGCCTTTTTTCGTCAGTGAATTCACCTACGTTTCGTACGTTTGTGGAGTACCACCTCAAAAGTGGTATAACTAACAACCCCACCGAAAGAGCCACTGTGGATAAACTAGGTATAAAAGCGCACAAGCTTCTGTCAATATGCAGTTTCACGACGAAAACTTTCAGTTAGTCTGGTTTTCCCCTCTGTTCACCCTTCTACCACTTCACAACTGTGGTAGTTGGCTGAGCAGTTGAGTTTTTGCAATTTTGTGTGTTGATTTTTGGGCTCATGGGCTAAAGGACGGCTGCGACGCTAGTTGATCTATGGTACCGAAAGCTAGATGTATTCCCAAAGCAGTCCATGGTCTGAGAATACTAGATGAGAGACCGGGCGTAGTAAAGTAGATCTTGATTGTCCACTGCTAACGAAGATGACAATGCAACCTGCTTCCCTGCATCCTCTCTTTCCAAAGACTATTTCCTTAAAATTAGCAATGATAATTCTTCTAAAGACAATTTATTTTACATGCACACACCGAAAGATAACAGAAGCTGAAAGGACACAGGCAGCCGCTCAACATCCCAACCTTCTACTCCCACTTCCGCTCAAAAGTCCCCATCCACCTACCCCATCCCACAACCTTCCCTTCAACCGCCTTCACACACTCCTCTTTCGTCGGAAACTCACTCAGCCCCGCCAGCCCCTCGCTCAACCCCACAACATCAAACATATACCTATGCACCCCATGTCCCAACACCGGTCTGGGACCAATATACACCGTCCCCCCCCTATTCTTCCCAACTCTAAACCCCGCCCCCTTCAACTCCCCATTCGGCACCACTTTCTCCCCACCAAACTCCCTGGTTTCACCTGGAATCCCGAAATACAAGCCATGCACAATCGGGCTCGGGAGCGGCGCATCGGGATCCTCGACGATAACCAACCACTCCTTGACCTCTGGGTTTGCCGGCCACTGTAAGAGTGGGAAGCGCTCGGAGCCGAGCTGTGAGTAGTCTTTGGCCATAGAGCTACCGGAGGCACCGCAGTCTGGAGAAGAGATGGGAATTGTGGGGGTCGGGAAGGAGGCGAATGGCGGGGTGTTTGTGAAGAGCTTGGCGTCGCGGCCTTTTTGGCTGGACAGGAGGGTGCCAAGTGTGCCTTCTATGAAGGCTGGGAGACCCATTTTGAGTGTTTGTTGTGAGTGGTGAGAGGTAGATTTTGGGTTTGGAGAGTGAGGTATTGGTGATGTAGTTTCTAAGATTATGAGCTTGATTGATGGAAGTTTATGGGTTGGTGAGGTGTGGGATGAATGGATTGAAATTTCGGTGGGAAGAAAAAGAGGAAAGAAGAAGGCTGGGATTTTATTTAAGTAGAGGTGTAGTCTTTTATGGTATAATCAATTATTTGTGCATCCTGCTGATTGCTGACGCCTCGCCGACGGGATCGGCGCCGATAAGGAGCGAATTTTTAAATCACGAATAAATTCCGGAGTGAAGGAAAGAAGAAGAAAAATGAGAAGTAGATGAAAGTTCGACATAGCGGTAACTCGTATCAGCGTGTCAAGCGTGTAGGGGTGCTGCGGGGTCAAAAACGCCCGGTACCACGTGACTTCCATATTGCGAATGATCGCTTGAGCATTGCGCTTGAAGATACATCGAGAATATGAAAATAATGTCTTAGCTATAACATTTTCTTTGATATCGCCCTATGTCTTGTGATAGAAGGCATCTTTTCCTTCATTAGACAGAAATATCATGTGATCAGCTACATGCACCGCAAACGCCACCCTGGAAAGCCACCACATCTTGATCGGACTACACAACTTCACCGTCTTTTTGTATCCTCCGTGCACTGAATCATGGCTTGCACCCGCGATTTCTTCAAGCAAGTCATAGCGATTCCCCAGCCGCCTCTCAACATCAACTTGTTTCTATTGCACGGATTCGTCGTATTCAGAGTCGTGCAGCCTCTGCAACCAAGTGGCCCACCACTGCCTTGGCTCTTCCCTATAGCACTCGGACTAATGCAGCTGCTGCCAGTCACTTTCCAGGGCATCTTTGGGGTTGCAGGTTCCCTGACCAGCACTCCTCGATCTCTCGGACAATGGCAGGCGAATGGGAATGGAAATACCATATTTCACGTGCAACTACCACGTGACACTCATTACTCTCACGTTCGACCACCTTATTTTATTGTTCACCCCTGAGCAAGGAGAGAGCTCTAAAACGACGCCAGGGATATATATATCATATGTCTGCATTTGCATGTAGTAGAAACCAAACCGTACTGCACGTGATATAGGCTATGGTTGTGGTCACGTGACGTCTAAATCTGTTTACCCTCGTCTAGCTGGAACCAGAACACACCATACTTACGTCCAAACAGATCCAAAACACCCATTGTATCACCAATTAAGTATGCCAGCGTGCTTCTTCTATTGTATTCGTTGCATTGGGCTTCGCCTAGCGCCGCTAGATACGCTTCTGCTTTGCGTATTATGCGTCGTCCAGTACTGCAAGCTGCTCTTGCCACTTCGTCCATATTTCCACCATTTGCTTTCTTTTTAGGAAAGTGAGGTCCAAAGCTAGGAACCCGCTATGCTGACTAAGCCTCCAAACTCACCTCGCTTGGAAAAAATCTTCATGCTTCACTTCTCACTCATTTATACCTTGCAAGTGCATCAACCTCTCCGAATTGACGTTCAATTAATGTATTGCTTCCATCTGCTTCTCCTTGTGGCCATTAAAACTGTTGTTAGGCCTTTCTGAGGCCCGGGCAGGTGCATTGAGCGCGTTTACGGCAATCTGTCATTCATCAATGTGCTGCGTGTGCCAACCTCCGATTTTGCTCTGCGTTGTTTGTATTATCTTGTTCGCAATTCAGTTAGCCAGCATAGGCGCTCTTACTCTGGTTAATTAAAGTCTCACACACGGATCAAACAAGGAGTTAAGGAGCGTGATGTTTTCATTTCAACTCAACTACCCGTCTCGCAATTCCACCCCACCAAATTCAGTTCCAAGTTTGAGCCCATCGCTTCAGATCAGCATTTAATGGCCTTCCATTTATGCCGGAAGCTTAATGTACCACTGCTCATTAGAAGCACCTGCAGTCTCTGGCCAAAGAATCACTGGCGTCCCCAATGCAGCGGAAGCTCCTGAGAGGTTGAGAACAGATGAGGGTATGCCGACATTGTAGAAGCTTCGAGTGTACGTTAGGACTGGAGTTCGTAATGAATGTTGAAATCACGTAAGGGAAGAGATACTGACATATAAGCCCCATTTTTGGCGGGTTTAATGGTCCATCTTGCGCTGGTGTTGGTGGGGGAGATGAGGTTGCCTGTAGTAGGGCCGGCTTCAAGTTAATGTGTTAGCGAGGATTTCCAGTTCCCAGAGGAAGATCATGGAGCATCGGGGTGGAAAGATATTATGTTTTTACTTACAAGCACCACCACTTCCGGTCAAGAGGGTGCCAGTGGCAACATTACTGATCAAGTACTGTCCATTTCCAGCGTCAGCGAGCTCCCACTGCGCATTCGGCGCTGAGTCGTTCGTCCTATCGCAAGTTAGAACAAGAAGAGGAATGGGAAGGATAGCGTACCAGCCGATGACTGCGGTCTTGTTTGCAGGGTTGGCTCCAGACAAATTGACGATGGTGCCGGTGGCGACGGAAACCAAGATGTAGACGCCTGGACCAGTGAAGTCACTCATGATTGCGATAGGTAGGTTTTGATTTTTGAAGTTTTGGTAGAAGTTTTTGATGGATGAAGAAGTATGCGTGAGAGCTTGAAGATTTGTTTCTTACTGAGCGCGATGCTGTGTACTTATACTTCACAACCACCATAGTGGAGTTTTAAGATCTCATCATGATTGGAACCTACGTCTAGCCAATATGAGAGCAGTTCGCAACTTACAGGCGCCCTTTGACTCGAGTGTCTTCGTACCTTGCCCTTGGAGAACGAATGTAAGACAATACGAAAACCACAAACTTACAGTTCCAATGATTTTGCTGCGTCTTGACATAGGCGTCTTGACCTACCGGTCACGTTTCTATGGGAGCATATTGCACCACTGAAGCACGCTTAAAGCCACAATACCAGTTCATGAGCGATCACGACGTGAGACAGCATGCTGTGCAGTTATGCACATTGTTCATATGATCACGTTGCATCAATAAACACAACATGATTGTAACGTGAGACAGCATATTTTTCAGCTTGGCGCTATTGCGAGATGATCTTGCAATGTGGCCATATTGCACCAATAGATAGCAACGGTATGAGTCCGCTAATACGTACCCAATAACTATTAGATTCATGTGCAGAACTTATGCAGAAAACCCTCTATTTTTTCCACAACACCGTGCCTGTGGCGTGTTTTAATGCAGGCGATTGAGACCTACAAATCACGGGCCGGTCCCGCGGAAGTCGGGTCTTGCCGAGTCCCACCAAGGCGTTCAGAAACCGACGCTTGGAGGCGTATCTTGACCAATGTCAGATTTCGTGGATCGCTACCTTCGTCAATTCCTACCAAGCCCCGTCAAGCCCTAGCCCTGTGAACATCCGAAGACTCCCGAAAATAATTTTTTTACTGCCCGCACGTGTTATAACGTCAGAAGTTCCTTCGCACACATTACAATCAAATTATTTTACAAAATTCTGCCTAGCTTTACAAACACACAACTGTATTTTATGTTGGTAGCCTACATTTAGTTCAAAGGCTAAAGTCATCTGAAACCTGTTGCTGCATTCCGTATCACACAAGACGACTAGTCAATTGTTAATGTTTCTGCCACTTAGTGATACACTAGTATGCAGCAGAACTTTGGGACTGGGCTGAAACACAATAACCAGGAGGGGTTCCCTTTGAAAACGCGTCCTTGCAATATGGTTCGTTGAACGTGTCTCGGGCAACTCAAAATCGACTGCGCGGGCTGCCTTCTTTTGTGGTCTAATGACCAGAGCAACACTTAGAGAAGCGCTCTCTCTTGTAGATTAGAAGTATCCACCTTCATATTCACATAATTGAGCTCTTTTTTATGTATTTTACGCTGTGTTCTTGCATTGCGCGGATTGGTGCACGATTTCCGCTGCATCTGACGGAGCTTCTGCCCCAGCCACGTCCTGCCATGCGTACAGACCTCCGCCACGAGGGCAGCCCTCACCCTCTAGTGCTCAAATCGTGGCTGGCTAGGGATCTTTGACCTCCTTATTGAGAAAGATGGCCGCCTTTCGGAAGTCGAATGAGGGGATGGATGAAGGGCCACATGTCAAGACGACTCGCTCTGCCCCGAGCGTGAATTCCAGCTAGAAACACAGCTTCTCGGATGCTTGGGACTCTTGGTGGTCACAAGGCAGCTTGAAGGTCAGATCTAGAAGAAGCCGGAAGTACATGGAAGCCATCCCGTTCTCACGTTTCCATTGTATATCTTTGGCGCGGATTTCGAGCGACGTCCAGTCGATGTCAATCGAATTCTCGATACGCTGCAGTATCGTTATAGCATAGTTGCTATCATGTGTTAGCAGGCCAAGCCACGCGAGCACTTATCCCGCCGGTGAGTATGTCTCTGACATCAACTTCACCTGCTCGGATCGTTCATTCGTATCCTCCTGGTTTATATAGACTGTATCAGTCCATCTGAAAGAACGTGCAAGTCCCCCACCCCCGGCATATCATCGGGCCTGCCAAGACCCTTTGCTCTGGTAATGAACCCTGACTAGAACTAAGCATCGCCAAATAAACTCTCGCTTCGTGAATTTCTTCCTTTATAACTTCTCGTTATAGAGTGAGTTTTGCTTCCAACCACGTATCTCGCCGAAATCGCACTGCAAATTGATCTTTTAAGGGTGAATTATAATACAAAAGCTTTTAACAAAAAATTCTATATGACTTGCTATATGCTCTTCTATTCTCGTTAGCTCTCAGCACAGTATAGTCAAGAGCTCACGTGCTAACGCGATACGATAATCCTACCCGATTAAACAATCCCTATAATTAGCTACTCATAACATAGAGAATGACATATTAGTACATGGCTATAATGACAAAGAGGATGAAAATACGTAATAGAAGGCCTGAATAAGTCCCTTTGAAAACGATTGGGAGCCAAATTAGAACCCCTCTAGAAGGGGCTATTTATAGAAGGTGACTAGTTTTGAGCCTCGAATGAGGGGCACCAGCACTATAATTGCGAGCAGGTTGGTTTGTAAGACTCCAACTAGAGTAATCGCTTTTTAAGTATCATATTTTAGCATATTATATAGTGACGTACGTGCCTTATTCACATTACAAGTCCGAGTACTCTCAATTGCAGTACTACAATTGAGAGTACTCCAGCCTCTAGTATGTCGATTTGGCGCACGAGAACGAGACTTGGACGGATAGAGACGTTTGGACTTAAATAGCTCTGGCTAGCCACTTGCGGCAACACCCCCTTACCCAATAGTTTAAATCTCCGAGATCGCGCTCCGTTAGGAAATGAGAAACCTGCCGTTTGTGGGGTAGAAAGGCTCTAGACGGCCGTCGAATTATATAGCACGAGATCTAGGGCCAATAGTCCCAAAATTCGATTTTTAATTGAGCAGAATGGGTTCAATCAGCTCAGCCGCAATTGTTGACCCCCGCCCATTGGGACCTCATGGAAACGGGAGCCCCAACTTAAAATGGCATTGCCTTGGACATAAAGCTGAAGTGCATCCCCTTCTTTGGGAGTAGGCATAAAGCAACATCTTCTGTTCGCATCAGAACCTCTTTACTTTTGCCTTGAAACATCAAAATGTAGCTCTACTCCACCGCCGCATATGTTGCCCTCCTTCCGGGAAGCTTAGTCACTGCTTTCCTAGCTGAATTAGAGGACAGAGCAGCGACCTGCAACTCAGGATGGTTGACCTCTCTATCCAGTAGACTCGGTACTAAAACTGGTGCAAGACAACTGTTAACGCTTTTTCAAACCGCAAAGTGTCCTAGTTTCTGCCTCATCATTCTGCCAGTCCTACCTCTCCTGACCCCTGGGACATTCACGGTTACAGCCTCTGCAACCTCGTATTTCACACCTGCCCAACCCACCGTCACGGAGACCGTAGGAACCACCACAGAGACTCTGGGGACGCTGTGCACGACAACCACCACGGCACTGTCACTATGTATCAATAAACGTGCTGTAACTACGCTTTTTAGCGTCTAGGCTTCCTCTGCTTGCACATCAGCAAACAATCTTGTTCAGAGTGCGCGCCTCAGCAGCGCCTGCAGCTGCGTTTTGACAACTCCAACAATTACGGTCACATCCACAGCCACCAGCACGCTCGCCACTCCCGTACGTCCTTCTCCAGCCTCAAGCTGCCCTCGTTCTCAGACTGATGATCTCTAGCCCGCAGCAACTGCAACGACATCGTTCGCTTTCACGGCCACTGCAGATACTCCCACCTGCACTTCATATACCATAGCGTAAGCTCTCTCCCCTCCAACATCCCACTAACCATCCTGTAGCATTGACCAACTAACACCCTGCTACTCGTCCCTCGGCTGCTATCGGAACGACTACCCACCAGGCAGCACGTCTAACAACGGCGGGTGTCTTGGGTGCGTGCCTCGAGGAGCAGGTTGCGACGACGGGACGGGCACCACATATTGCATTGTCGGCTACCGCTGGCAGGGCCCGTCCTGCACCTACGACTCGGACTGCTCGAGCCTCACCCCGTACGGCGACAGCATCCTGCTGTGCATGCGCTATGCGAATGGCGCCAGCTTTTGCGGGGATAACGGACGGTATGCGGATGGAAGTGGCCCCCGCCCGGGGATCTGTACTGTATTGCCAATACTGCTTCTGCTACCCGCGATTTGGAGTAGGAGGAGGTGGTTAGGGTCAAGAGGGATGGGCGTGTGATGGGGAAATGAATAATGATTTAGGAAATTATGGTGAGAGTTAGAGGGACATGTTGGCCATCCACGGCGCCGAGGATGGATATCTTATGAGACCTATGTGATAAACGATATATTTCAAGTTCACTGATGTGCTGGTGCATTGAGAATTCGACATCTGGCAATTCAAAAATGAATGAACTTCAGTATTTCACCCTTTGCTGCATATCGTAAATCTCTTAATGAGTTGAAACCGTGTACTTGATTTTTATCTAGATGATATATCAGTTTCCCTTGTTAAACAATGGAATCAATAAATTTCCCCACGCCATCGAACTGCTGGGCTACCGCAACGACTCCATCGACATTTGAGATTCTAGGAGGTCTCTTCACGTCCCAGCCTTCGTCAAATCCGATAGTCACTAAGGCTCCATAGACCACGACAGAGGTGATACCAAGGAGGCAGCTAACCATGACACCTGTCGATTGCTGTTCTTCATGACCAAGATGGACGTAGATGATAGTCAATGCGAGATTAGAAGCCGATCGAAAGACCAGGAATGGCGTAATCATCGATACGAGGAGAATTGAAATCTAGGGAGTTGAGACCAGGAGTGATTAGCCGAGGTTATTAGTTTTAGAGCCAACTCACCTTGGTCTGCTTGGATCTTGATTGCCACCAAATGAAAACCCCATTAACAAACATCTCAACACTGATGGCGCAATAGATTGCAACGTATGGAAGATGGATCCTTCTATACCAGTTTGATATGTTGGCCCCTTTCGCGCTGTCGATGTTATCGGATATGTATACTTGAGCAACTGAGTAGAGCACAAGATCCGTAATACCAAAGAGAAGAATCACGATCCAAATTCCCAGATGTGTATCCTCGATTCTCTCAAGCCCTGCTCGTTCGGGGTTGCAATGGATGAAGCGATTTTTGATAACGCTGTAGATAACGTAAATGAGGGTTGTATCCGTTCCGTTCGATAGGACCTGCTTGAGGATGGGAACTATAAGATAGGCACCTGTCATGTTGACCTCGTACTCGTGGATAATTTCGTCGGCCATTGTGCGAGCATATGCACTGGCTCATGTAAGCTTGAATCACCTAGATAATTCCATGTGGCTAGGGACAGGAAGACAGACAGGAATAGCGCAACCAGCAAGCCATATAAAACCCCAAACACCTTACGACCTTTAGCTCTGCTGCCTTTCATCCAGCACGTAATGATCACCAGTACGAAAAAGCATAAGACGCAAAGCCCGTTCATCGCTATTGCAGAAACCAGGATCGGGACTTTGAAGTGATTGCCAGTGAGCTGAGTGCTGTTCTCATTAAAGCCAAAATTGTATCCACCCAGAAGGGCAGTATTGGAACCCGAAAGGGTAGTGTTGGAGTTATTAGCCATTATGGAATGAAGTAAAGATCAGTTGATCTTGCAGAGCAAAAGATGAAAGACCGCAGGAATGAGCAAGGAAGGTTGTGGGAAACCCCTGAGGCTCCAGTCAGCACTACGTGGAACTGCCTTCCCTAAATACCTCTGAGGCTCACACCCTTCAGCTCCTTCGGCTCACTTGCACATGCTGACTACAATGATGGCTTGCACAGCCCAGCATAAGATAACGAATTAATAAACCAGAAAACCTGAATATGCCTTATGACTACAGCCATCGCATGCAAGTGAACGCATGTGAGGGGTAGCTGAATGTACGAAGAAGTGGGCGAGATTTCAGTGGACGTCATAGATTCCACAATTATAGCTACTGGGCATTGCAAGACAAATGATTCAGGCTCAGCCTTGGAAGCATGTTGGCAAAGAAAGCTATGGCGAATTATCGCCGCCTGTGGCTGGTTCAAGTAACACAGTCTGGCAGGTTCCGAGCTGGACGACCTCGCCGTTTTGAAAAGCCAATGAGATGAAAGCACTGGGTGGGGTTGCACTGAAATCCTGAGTGCGTTGATAGGGCAACACTAACTTCCATAGGGCTATCATGTCTGATAAGTCGTTTGCGACAACGCCAATCACTGCAAAAGGCCTCGGGTAGTCAGCCCGACAGAAACGTTGTGTAACCTCAGAACTTGACCATAGCCTTACCAGCTTGCGTAATAATCCGCTATTGAGTCTTTATAATTATTATAATTTGATAAAGATATAATATTAAAGCTTACTTTAATATGAATTATTTTAAAGAATTACATGAAACTATGCGGAATTAATGAAAAGCGAGATAGTAATCCGACTAGCGCAAAACGAAAACCCTCAGGAAGCTGAAGCCTAAGCCTCAAGTTCCCGTGGTATTTCATTCAGTATCAATCGACTTATGTGCAGAGTGTATCAATCCGAAGAGCGTACAGTGCAAGTCGTCCATCCCCCGGCAGATCCTCGGGCCCACTTGAACTCGCCTCGCGAATTCCTTCCTCCCTGCAACTTTGCATAGAGAGACCCGCCCCCGACATCCATTGAATCGACCCCCATGAGCGAAATCGATAAGTCACACACCCCCGGCAGATGCTCGGACCCCCTAAGACTCTTTCTCAGCTGTGATACTTCGACACATAAAACCCTCACTGAAAACAGAATAGTACAAAACGTTCACGACCGAAATCTTTACCAGAAACCAAAGTAAAGTGAAAGGTATATAGAATGATCTCCGAGTTTGAGCCCATAGGGCTTGTGCCTAAGCACCATGCCTTGTTACAAGGTTGGCAATATCATCACATTTAAGATCATGGCGAACGGGCAAAGCGATACTTTTATATTAGCGTAAAAGTACGCACTTCTTCCTTCAGCGTTCTAACCTTCTCCAATTGTGCAATGAACTCTCCCTGGGGTGCCGTGTTAGTCTATTCACATAGCCCAATGAATACTGTATTTATCTTACCTTCATGAATTCCGAGATGTGGGCCTTCCCAACTATTTTATGGAACTCTCCATCAGGTTCCTCTCGTAGCAGGTGAAGCTCTCGGGATCCGAAAAGAATACAGACAAGATCTCCCTCTCGCGCCTTGGGCGTCGCTAAACCCAAATAGCCAGATGGAGTGTAAAAAAGCCGAGTCTCTGACCAAAGCTTACATCTGAATAAAAGGTCTGTGAGTTTGTCATTTCTTGCCTGAGTGTTGTCCGGCTTTGTAGAAGTTGTAGTAACAGTCCAATGGATCTTTCTGGTATATAGCGCTTCACTACTGAGCTCAAACGGTGAAGGTACCTTGCTCTTGGACAAAGTGCGCGGTAACGTTTCTGCAATACGCTTAGGATCTACTGTCCCCGATGCCCAAGTTTCTAACACCATATCAAAGAAGCAAGTTAAACCTCCACAGCAAATCAAACTTGAAGTATCCTGGCTTAAATGAGCTTGGCGGTGTACCCAGAGTGTATCGCGG
The DNA here is from genome assembly GCA_002865655.1 of Hyaloscypha variabilis F. Lineage (NCBI taxonomy): Eukaryota > Fungi > Ascomycota > Leotiomycetes > Helotiales > Hyaloscyphaceae > Hyaloscypha > Hyaloscypha variabilis. The sequence continues at coordinate 860,700 of KZ613943.1, read as the reverse complement.
CTTATAGAGTCCATGGCTTGCTCTATCCGAATTACCGGTGGTAGTGCGTCAATGTACTCTGAAGCTAAGACGCAGCTAGTGCTGATGATCCTATCTAAAAGCACTCCCTGTACCTTGAGTACTTTACTATTCAGATCATTGAAGAATCTTTTGAATGGCTTCCCTAGATCCGGTCGAGCATGAGCCGGCAGCCTTGTCTTCGTTGCCGGGTCAATGGCAAGAATACTCCAGTGGTCACGCCAGTCCTTTTTGCAATACTGATCATGCTGAGGCACCCAGCTCGGCCAGTCGGTTTCAATGGTAGTTTCGTGGTCAAGGTGGTCTATTGGCATCAGATATTCAAGCGCCGTCAAATTATTCATTTCCCAGAGGTTGGCAAGCGCAGCCATCCGATAGAGAGCTCCAAGCGGCCTTTCGTAGTCCGGGCGTAGAGTTGTGAATGCACGGCCAATGCGAAAGAGCTTAGGCGGAAACATCGGAAAGTAGTGGCGGTGCCCGTAGGTCTAATGGATGCCACATCCCTCTCTAGAGAAGGAGTTGACTACTTGCCAAATTTTTATGAATACACTCTATGTAATTGTTTTTTCTAGTGGGCGATAGTGGGATCGCAGGTTTTGGCACCTGAAACGAACTATCAAAAAGCAAGTTCAGCTGGGCGCCAGTACAAAGATATATTATAGGATAATCGAGAATACCAAAACCTAATCACATCCCGCCACAAATTCCTTAGTACAGCACCATGCAATGACGAAAGGGTCATAACCCCCCCAAATCACAATTGACAAATCTCACATCGTAAATCTCACATCGCAAATCATAAATGATAGAATTTTAATAACTCTAAGGCTAAAATCTCTCAATCCTCTCTTAGGTTACTAGAAGGTACCTCTCCCTTCCCCGCTTCTCCTACCTTCCTCGCTCTTCCTACCTTCCTCACTCCTACCTTCCTCACTCCTACCTTCCTCACTCCTACCTTCCTCACTCCTACCTTCCTCTCCTGACCGCTCGCGTACTTTACCTAGCGATAGGAGGTAGGAGTTAACTCTAGGTAGGGGGAGAGAGAAGAAGGTAAGGGGAGATAAGGTAAAGAAAAGGGAAGAGAGAAGAGAAGGAGGGAAGGGAGAAGAGAGGAGACGAGATCTTCGAAATTTTTTACTAGTGCTTATATTTTAACTTACCTTACCCACGAGCTAAAATACCCGGGTTTTGCCCCTTTCCCTTCCCCTCTCCCCTCCTTACTATACGTAGAAGGAGGAGGGGAGAGGGGGAAAGAGGTAAGACTAGGTAAGGAGCTTAGCTTAGTCTAGGTTAGGTAGGTATATTCTATTAGAGGGGTATAGAAAACGATACTATATAGGATTTGGGATTTGGGATTCTAAATCGCAAATCGCAAATCTCATATCGCAAATCGTATTAGGATTTGGGATTTCGTCCTAGGGAGGGTTATGACCCTTTCGTCATAAGGTGCTGCCGTATTAGTCCATCTTGGACCTATTGACAGCCTCATGCAAGACCACACCAAAACCTAGCCACTCCTTGCAGCACAGCCCACCTTAAACTCGTTGGTCTAAGTTAGACCTGTCGGCAGCCGCGCTTCATAGCTTCCGATTAGAACTTTCCAACCCCTGAGTGATTCCCCGGGAGCATTGTGGTCTAACAATGATCGATAAAGGGAAAGGTGTTTGGTAAGTGAAGACAGCTAATAATAAATATGCGTCCGGCCAAAATTCGAGGTTAATGCATATAAGTTTCTTGTGAGCAGCTGCTCAGGCGACAGATTATCTGGGCAACAAAAGGGTTTGGTCAAAAGGACACAGTGATCGCCCCAGTAACCTACTCCTACATTGCGTTAGATTAGTTAAGGGCCCTGGGTGTGGCTCGGCCCGCAAGTGACGCTCCAGGCCCCGGCGGCCAGGAACTATACAGAACTTGTAGAAATGGCACACGACCACTTATCGCACTTGATCATATGAAAACATGATACTCGCACGCGAAGAAAGCCTATTGCAGTATAGAAGTAGTAAGTATCGTAGGAAAAGCTGGTGTTTTACAAAACGTCAAAAGGGAGGGTTTGCAAATTGCAAGATGCATAATTCCAAAGGTGATGTGAAGGCACGGCGGGTTGTTTTGGTTGGGGATGAAGGGGTCATCGACTGTCTGGGCTTGGTGCGAGACGGGCAAACTCCAGAATGGTTTGTAATTCGACTCTTCAAAATGAAATATGGGATTCGGAACTTGGTGTAATAATGCATTGGAGCTCGGAATTGGGAATCGATATTAGGGATAGATAGTGTGCAGTGCTGGGGTACAGTATGCAATTGCGAGACTGGAAACAAGCACTCAAACAAAAAAATAATCAAGAAGACTTTTGTTTCTCTCGCACTTGGCGTATTAAGAGCCGTGGAAATCAGTCTGTGTACTATCATACCTCAATCCATTCTCACGAGGAGGCATTTCAGCTCGTCCCATTTAGTTGGTCTTGAAGTTTAACCTTCCACTCCAAGTCCTCAACCTCTTCCCATAAATCTGTAAAAACACAATGATAAAGAAAACAAACGCACAAACCCCAGCCTGGACGCCAAAGCTCCTCTCCGTCCCACTGGCCTGGGCCCACTGCACCTGTACATAGCTAATCGTGAAACCGCCTAGAGTTCGAGACTGATTCAACCACTGACCAACCTCACCAGAACCCTCTGGATAAGAATCTAGATTGTAGCTCGCAATGGCAACGGTGATGATCATGAGGCCAAAGACGTAGAGTCCCCACGCGAGAGAGGTGAGCATGTAATGGTAACCATTTTCTAAGCAGAAACCAATGAGTACGAGGCCCGAGACGACGAACGGGGTCCCGAGCCAGATTACAGAGAGGCGCCCTTCGGGTTCGAGGACGCCGTTGTGCCGCCGCATATAGATGCGTCCTGCTAAGTCGTGGAGCCAGTGGCCAGCGAACTCGCCAAGGAGGGTCGCGACGACAGGGGTGAAGTAGAAGAAGCCTTTCACAAAATACTCATTAAAAAGAGTCTAATGCTTGAAACGGGGAAGTGAGAAGGACGACGTACCAACCTGCTTAAGTCCGAAGCCATACAGCGGCGTAACGAAAATTGAAAGCGTAGTGTTAATCCCTACAGCCCACGCAAATGTAAAGCAGTAATAAGTCATGCTCAGCAGTACAGTTGGCTTCGCTAGAACCTTCCATGGTCTCACAAACGCCTGCCAAAGAGTACTCCTCTGCTTTCTGCTTTTCCACTGCTCGATTCCTACAAGTCGTAGCCAGCGAGATTTTCGGACGGGCTGCTGAGCGGCGGAGATGCGTCGGTTGTAGAAGGTCTCGTCGACGAAGAGGGTTATCAAGATAAGGCAGAGGCCAGTCAACATAGTGAGGAGCCAGAAGCCCCAGTTCCATTTTGTTACATTGAGGATGAAGGCTGTGAAGAGGGGGCCGAGATATGGGGAGAGAATTACGAAACCTGCCCAGATGTTGATTTTACGACTAGGATAGTGTTAGTGTAGTGAGCTTTGACGTTAGGCAGGAGGCTTACGGGTGCTCGTGGAAGAAGAATATGTCTTTGATGAACATGAGCCCTCCCTAGCAAATAAATCAACTTTCATCCCATCAGACCCGGCAAGGAAATATAAACTTACTCCCTGGGCCACAGTCGAAAAAAACCCATTCAGCACTCTCGCTGTCATAAAGCTATCGAAACTCGTAGCAGCAGCGCACCAAGCTGCAGTCAAGAAGGCAAAAATCACAAAAAAGAACAACACAGGTAGACGACCAAAATACGCCGCGAGAATAATTGTCGCTAATCCACCCGGCCCAAGCATAAACACATTCCCAGCTTGTGAATGATTGACCGTATTTTCTGGTATGCCCCAAATTCTTATTTTCGTCAGCTTTGTTGTCCCTGCATATGTAGGCTCCCGCAGTCTTAAAGGGAAGGGGGAAGGGTGCAAACTCACTTCGACTGCGGAATCAACGCTACAGCACCCGTCGCACTCCCATAATCCGGCAAGAAAGCAGTCATACCAATAATAATCAGAGTAATGTGTTTCTTCTGCCAGCTCCAGTTCAATGGATCGTTTGGATCATCGCTTGGTTGGGGAATAAGGATTGTGTGGCCGTCTGGTGCGAGCTTGAGACGCTCGGCGAGTGATTTGTCGGTTAAGGCGGAGACATCAACGATATAGCCGTTGACTTCGCCGATTTCATCGAGGTCGGGCTCGGAGGGGGTTGATTCGAGTTGAGTGGTGGGTGAGGGGCCCTTTTCGGTATCGTCGAGGTTGGTTGCCATTGTGCTGTGATGGAATGCCAAGTGTTCCTGTTGTCTGGGAATACCACAGAACAGCTTGTGGAAATGATGAGCGTGTAGACTCAGAGGTTTTAGGGCTTGGAAGAGTACAGAGGGGGTGTCTGAAGACCAAACTTTAAGGTTCCGACAAAGCTGGGAGTGGGTCTACCCCAGAATATATAGCTCCATTCCCCCGTATGTCAAGGGAGGGGTAAACTAGCAAGCCCTCCTGTATACCTTAACCCTTGGGACTGAATTGCTTCCCCAGACGCTCTTCTCCCTGTAAGTCTTGTCACGCCGGGCTCGGCAGTTGTGCTCGGGAAGACTCAATAGAAACGTGGCACGTTATAGGCTACTGATGGGAATGCCACTGGGTGACTTCCAGAAATGGGCGTCACCACCACGTAGGAGCAATAGGATCTTATAGGCCACTGCGGAGAACGTTGCGGGGTGATACCCCATAAACGGGCACCCACCGCGCGGGGACAAAAACAAGCCACGCGATTAGAAAGCTTGTATTTATTTAGCGTGTGAAACCGACGTTATAGGCGCATTTATAGCGCTAGGGCGCCGCCACAGAGTAACGTCATTACAAGCATGTGTCTGAGAGTCCGTGACGTACCCGGAGCCGGGAAAGCTTAGGATTTTTAGAGTTCGAGGACGTTCTTATGATTTTAGCTAGCGCCGGCAAAATCAATCCCTCCGGGGCCAAAAGGCGTATGCTTATATCGAATATGTTTATGTCGAGTTTCTGCTGTTTTACGTATGACTTTGGCCTTTGAGCTTTGTGCTCTCTTCCAAGTAATTTGTCATAGTGGGGCCGAAGTGGGTATTTACACAGGGGTTTTATCAAATAGGACTCGCTGAGTTAAAGCCACAGTCCGAGTTCTCAAGGACCCAGGCCTTGACGGAGGGACCCAGTTGTGGCCAGTCCACATGTTGCAAACCAGGTTCCCCGCATAGATCGGACCCACCTCGGGCCCACTCTTACAAATATTTGGGGCCCTACTGTGCTGCATTATACCGTACGGTATTGTATTGCAAGTCGTGGTGGAGGATGGTGCAGGTTCCAAGCAAGAATCGGAAGATAGTGGGGAGGCCCAGAACGGGTCCCGTGCAGCTAGAATTGATTGGGCAACGGAAGGCACAGAGGTTTGCATGGAAGGGAAATACCAGTACCAGAGCAGCGGTTTGACAAGGTAGAATGGAAATTCAATGTTGCGGGAAAGACAAGGTTTGTTCCCCCCCGTTTGTTTGGGTCACGGTAGACATTATTGTCAGATCTGGACATGGCGTCATCAGTAATGTGGACTGCTCCCAGATACGCAGACTTGCCTGTTATGATAGAGTCGCCAATAATCGATATTTGGAGTAAACTACCCCATGGGCTAATGTAAATATTATTATTCTGCAGATTTCCAAGGAACTGGTGCAGCGAGGCCCAAGACTGCAAAAAGGTCGAAATTTAACTTGTTGCGGATCAAGTTGATTTGTCGACAATTTCTATATAAAATTTCTATAGACATTACATTTAATCCAGACTTGCCGTACCAAAGATTCAATGAACCTTTATGTTGCCGGAGAGGCCGGCGGCTCTACAAAACAGGCGCACAATAGTCGCTTGTGGGCTTGTAGAGCTCACTTGGTCTAGCAGGTTTTGAGCGGTCTGAATACACTCTAGGTGTTCATCTAACGAAACAAATTCTTCTAATGTGGAATCCGTTCTACTCGTGTCGGCAATTAAGACCAAAGTTGCGATGAAAAGGAAATGCCTATATCTAAGTAAGTATTAAGTGCGTTTCGCTATAGATAGAACTTACTGTGCAATCCAGGACGCCGACAATGGATACTCCGAACCTGCGATCTCATCGTAGAGCCGTATCAAGACAGTTGCTGACAGGACGCTATAAAGAGGTCAATATTCATTGAGCTTTCAAATTTCAAGCGACCATTTAGAATGCCTACCATCGACGAGCGTATATGATTAGTTTATTCTCGCTTGAAGATGAGGGGTCTTGTAAAATAGCCATTAACGCAGGCTGTAGTAAGACACAGACAGTTCCTAAAAATAGAGACTGGACATTTAACTTTAACGACTAATTAGCATAGACGTATAATTCCATAATCGAGGAATTTGGGACCTACTATTGTAGTCTTTTGCCGATAATCTGCCTCCGGATTAACCATTCGCGAGTCCTCCAAACTTGGTGTTTGCAGGCTTGTATATATAGGAAGTTCGGCGTGCCGGCTGTTAAGGGCTTCGAGGTGTGCTTGGTATAGAAGTGAGGAAGGCTGATTTGCCGAATCGCGGCGGTCGTTTAGGATTTCCCGAAGATCGTTGCTGAGGGCTGTAATGCTCATTTGAATTAAGCGGCTATTATAGCAATGATTGGATAGTAGCGGAGGTTGCTGCATATATTAGTATCCGGATCCTGCGATTTACCTAGGCCTCACAAACCTCTATGTTCAGGAAACGGCTAGTATTTGAGAGTTGTCTGCCTATTGCTTGCGGTTGGAGAAGAAACCATCTAAAGCATTTAAGTCAACGGACTCTGGCTAAAGTGAGCGGGGAAAGGGTAGCCACAGATTCAAAATCGGATAGTTTCCCAGATGCGAAGTCACCGAGAAAGTGCGGGTTCCTCCATCCCTTTTAGGGTAGGCTCTTGAGCGTCCAATCCATGATGCAGACCAAGGTTCGTTGCGGTACCTGAAGGACGTTAGTCAAGCAGTGTACAAAGTATCAGCCAACTCGGCTTCTCACTTAGGAAACGATAGGAGACATCGAGGTCGTCATCGATCTCAAAGATACAAATCAAAGTCAATACACGCATCATCCACAAACCATTATAGCAGTTTTCACTCAAGAGACGCAAGCGTGCCCTTCTATATCACTTATTCGGCACGTCTTTTCCTTGGACGACACTAGCCTTAGCCTCAAGAGCGAGTATACCTAGTACTTTACTATAGACCTTAAATATAAATTCTATATTAATTAATTGAGAATTCAAGGCACGATTTCTACTTTTATAAGAACGGCTATGGAAAAAGAAATAGAAGATAGTAGAATTCTACTAAATAATCGTGCCTTTATTAGACTAAGAATCTACAAGTTAGGCATATAATATTAAAATCAAAGTTTGTCTTAGTTAGTCCATAACATAAAAAATACCTAATACTGCGTAACTCCTTGATTTATATTAATATTCGGTATACATTGTTTAGAAAAATAGTCCAGAGAGTGGTTCCGAAAACGTGAGTTATGCTCGATATCGCTATAAGTGGCTTTCAAGCAACGGCGACAGTGTCTGAGATGGAGACACTAACAAGCCCTAATCACTCTCCTCTTCCTCCTGCTCTCCGATATCTCTACCTCATCCTCTATAACCTCTTCCCCCCTTGCGTGCTGCGAAAGAGCTCGTGCAGAGACTCTGCGGTGACATGGGTCTGGACAGAGAGTAGTGGAGCGTTTGAAAAAGGCTTTTATAACACTCAAAGAAATAGAAGTAGTTAACAGGGCCTGCTTACACAGTGGAAGAGGAATACGCTGCAAAATAACTATCTAAGAAGCTAATAAGATAGTGGTATCAGTATACCGGACAAGTATGCTAACCTTCTATACCCCCTGGAGATGCGTGCACGACATTTCGGCGAAGCAGTCCCCGTCAGCTATAGTCCCAATAAAGATTGATCATCTCAGAAAAGCAAGTGCTCCTCCAGCCCCAGGCTATTACAGAGTAATCTCTGGACAAGTCTAGAAACTTACCAATCTCAACATAGGTGACTAGGCAAATATGCCAAAAAGCAGGAAGCAACATATAAAAACGAAGGGCATCGCCGACTGAAAAACGAAAGAATGTGAGCATCTTCCAGCTCCAATCACGTACACTCGCGTCGACGAAGCGCTCGAAGTGGAACTTGAAGGACCTGAGATTTTAGTCGATGGAGCGTCATTTGATGTCCTTGCTGCAGGTGTAGTCGTACTGGACCCCGCACCGGAATTGATTGACTCTGTAGTAGTGGGAGCGGGTTGAAACGTGGGAGTTGCTTCAGGTGCGGGAGGGCCTACAGACGGGGATGAACAGTGAATCGGAACTCTGCCCAGTAGCTGTGTTCGAAGGACTTACTGGTAACGCTATTCCCTCCACCTCCAAAGGTTGGCGGGCAATCAGGCGAGCTGTCGTCGCAGCAGATGGCTACACCCGTGGCGTCGATGGCGCAGGTTTGGGTCAGCTTCAAGCAGCCGATCAAACCGCCAGTACAGCAGTTACAAAGGGGTGATATGTAGCCGCTGCCACATGTTGTCCATGTGTCAGGGTATAGAAGGAAAACGGGAACGCAGAAGAAGCCGGATTGGCGCGAAGCGAGGTGGAGCGGAAGCTCGTAGTCGCTTGCAAGCGTTCGTGAAGATGTAAGGATAATTAGTTGAATGGTTATGAGTGAAAAATGCATGGTCTTAGCAATCTAATGTGGTTGAATAGAGGGATCGAAGAATGTTGTCTGTCTTTGATGCTTGTGGACATAAGTTGAGAGACTGTAAGTTGAGATATATTGAGATAAATTGTGGTTTAATTCCTGCTCGCCAGGGATTCTAAGGCTTCGAAAAAGCAACCTAACTTGAGGCGGTCTTGAGTACTTTATGAGCGACAGGATCGCAAAGGGTGCGCCAGACACCGCATGTTCTCAGCCATTTCTGGAAATTGACTTAAATAAGACATGTCAGAAAGATCGCGAGACAAGCTGAAAGCCAGAAGCACACCAATTCGACGCCTCAAAGCTGGAGCATGGGGGTGCAATCGCCTCTTGACATAGTCAAAGCCAAATGGCACCTCAGGGCGCTCTTGTTGGGATGTGCGGTTCTGGTGGCTCCTCGTTTCCTTTCGCTTCAGGTTGCAACCATGATGGAGTAATAGCTTCGTAGTTGTGCTTAGCGAAGCGAAGGCGTAGATAAGACTTCATGTGCGGCGTTTGGCAGGCAGTGGCATTTGACGGAATAAACCTGTTCCATACCCCAGATATGGCTTGTTCCGTTCACGGTCTGATTTGATTTGCGGGGAAGTCCTTTAGCCCCATGGGGCTGAGGGTCGAAACCTTAGGGCCTATACAATCATATCTCCTGACGGCCGCCTCGGAGAAAAGATGTACGATATAATTAACTTGCAAGGGTTCGTGTGGCTTTTCTACCAAGCCGAGCGACAACTCGCGAAAGCAATGAGGCGAATGAGGTCAAAGCCTACGATAGGCGTTTCCTCCTGTAACCTGTTCGATCCAATTAACCTTCTGCCCATTGAGCCGGAGCAACCTCCGTGAATCAATATTCAGGAGGCTTTAATATGCAGCCGCCCTTTTACCATATTTGTGTTCTCCACATTCTTCCATACAACTCCCAATGAATGGAAATTGATCCTTTGACGAGTTTCCGACTATTTAGTTGCGCCCGCTCGGCGCATGAATTTGCTGGCTTTTTACTCAAGCCCGCGAGCTTTTGAGCCAGACTTCGGATTCAAATGTAATTTTATAAAAAGGCTAGGTCAGCCAACCCCAAATTGAATTTTTCTTTGCGGTTAGTTAGACGTCTCTTTTCAATCCGGGCTAGTAATAGAACAAGCCCGATGTGATAGAGAGCTTGAAATTCGAGCAGTTAAGACTGGGTACAGCCAATCGACTATTCTTGCTGGATGTGCCAGCGCACCATGCAGAACGATCTCAGCCTCCTCAACGGCAAAAAACTTATCGTCGATGAAGAACATCACGTGTATTAATGCATTATATACTTGCTAATAATAGGCTAAATCACAAATATTCTATTACTATATAGAAAGATAGCTAGTTTACACAAAGGGTCTAAATAGGACCTCTAATCAGGCTACGTAGGCTGACTCAGGGGATGCTCACGATGCTCCGGCCATGGTTCGGATCCTTAGAATGGCTCAGGCATACTACCCTTACTAGATTGAAGTAGCAGCTGCTTATATCCAAAGACTAAAATGGAACCAGCGAAAGAAAAAATTGTTCCTGAGTATATGGGTATTCTTTCCTCGATGGTTTTCTTATAACTTTCAATGGCATTCTCGCTAACGCATCGCCTCGGAATTGGAAAAGGGGGGTCGAATTACATCATAGTCACGTGACGATCTCCGATGAAATTAATTTACCGCCAGTCATCTCTTTCGGTTCATCCTCCCACTTTCATTTCAAATCTCCTTCACATTTCACTGTACCGTCTTCTATCTTCGTCGTATTTCTTTGTTTCTTTAGTCCTCCGATAGGATTGGCATTCCAGGATGACTTCAATTCTCACATTGAGACGGCATGGAGACGTTTTTACACGAGCCGGCAGCCGGAAAGAGCGGGAAATTGATAATGCTTCAACAACACCATCACGAGATCCACGCTTCCTCCAGCGCTTCGAAGACTTACCTGTCTGGTACCAAGACAACCCCTCCATCCATTCCGGCTACCGCCCAGTCTCTAACTCCTCATACCACTGTTTCCGCTCTTGGACCTTCCTCCACAACGAAACGCTCAATATATACACCCACCTTCTCCCAGCCCTCATCACCCTCTTGGCCCAGCTCGCCCTCCAATCTCACCTAACCCACTACTTCCCCCACGCCACACCCCAAGACCGTGCAATCTTCAGCCTCAACCTGCTAGCCTGCACGGTCGCCCTACTCCTCTCAACCCTATACCACACACTAATGAACCACTCTCTCGCCATCTCCTCCCTCTGGCTACGAATAGACTACCTTGGGATCCTTCTACTCATCCTCGGAAGTTTCTTCTCCGGGATCTATGTCGGGTTCTACGACTCTCCAGCCCGTCGCTGGACGTACTGGACAATGATCCTTTTCCTCTCGCTGCTCACCGCACTCCTCGTCATTCACCCCAAGCTGCAAGGTCTCGCGTACCGCAGTGTGCGCACAGCGGCTTTCGTTGCAACGGGCTTGTCGGGATTTGCACCTGTTGGGCATGGACTGTGGTTGTACGGGTGGGACGAGATGTGGGTTAGATCCGGGATGCCGTTTTGGTTCCTTGAGGGGATCATTTATGGGATTGGAGCGGCATTCTTTGCTACCAGATGGCCGGAGAGCAAGTGGCAAGGAAAGTTTGACTTCTTTTGTTCGTCGCATCAAATTTTTCATGTGCTGGTGGTGGCCGGGAGTGTGGTGCATTTTATGGGGGTTTGGGATGCTTATCGGTGGCATTATGAGAGGTTTGTTCATTTATAGGGAGAACGAGTTGTGAGCTTCGCTATATCGTGGCGCTTTTCCTATGTCTTTGAGTTAGATTGATTGAGGAATTCCCTGGTCAAATACGCCAGTGGAGAAGGCTTTGGCTTGAATTCATACCTATCTAATTCTCATGAAGTGAGCATCTATAAAAAGTCGATGTACAGTAGTTGTGCGAATAAAGGGGGGAGCAGGAAAATAAGCGAGCAACCAGAAGAAAGTAAACAATTTCATTGCGACACAATTTCTCTAGCTATCAAATCTTTAAATCAATTAACATTACCCCAAATAGACAAGAAGTTATCAAGTACCTATGTTTTAGAGGTTTAAGTTGCAGAGTCGGCACGGGAGGTGCTTTCGCCGGTCGGTTAGAAGTAGCAAGAATGTCCGACAGGGGTAGTGGATATGTATCTTCAGAGGGGCAAGACCTAGTTTTGACGCTGTGTGATTCGTTTCACCGCCTGGCAGAAAACTTTGATCGATCTCTCAAAGCGATTTGAATAAATTTTGAACCTTCCCTCTACGACTTCGGCAGCACCACCTTCTTGGACAATTCGTTCTGCACCACTGCAACCGAGAATCAGAGCATTATTCCTGCTTCCTTTGAACAATCAAATCAGCTAGTTCAGATTTAAAAGGTATGTTTGTCCCTTTTCCTGCAGGTGGATATGTTTGGGCTCTTGCAATTCTTTGGCAGTTTGATCGGATCAAACTGCTAAAAGGCGTTCTTCCATGGAACTTCAGTACAAGTACTTGCTGTTTCGTCTTCTCTTTAGCCTTATACACTTGTATCATTCGATGATCACAGGGTTCTATATATGCTAATCAGACAACAGAAACAGCCATCATGCCTCCCTTCGATTTCGCCGCAGCTCGAGCGCAAATCGAGGAGTACGAGACGAGAAGCCACCCCGCGGAGCGCCGAGCTCCTACCGAACCAGGCGAGAAGCCTGAACAAGAAGGATGGGCGAGCAGAGTGGAGACGAGACTTGCCGCGGCCAACAAGATAAAGGCTGGTCTTACAGCCGACCAAATCTGGCGGCTGAAGGAAACAGAGATTTCGGACGAGCAGCTCCGTTTCTTTGACGAGAACAAGATCGAGCCGTCTGAAGACGAGTTCTTGGTGGATGATGACGGAAACGTCATCGGTTTATATCTGAAGCATGGCTTCAAACTCCCTTGGGATGACGAGACGGCGGATGAGATCCTGGATGAGCTCGAGCGAGGCACCCAGGGCCTCGTCGACCACTTTCCTCCCCCAGGGAGAGATAAGAAGGATAAGAGGTTCCAGAAGGACTTCGAGGAGGACAAGAAGAGATGTGACGAGAATGGGTACCAAATTGGGCTCTTCCATTTTGGATACAGACGGGTGTTGCAGTATTTTAACACAAATATCGGATAAAACAGCTGACTCGATATTACAGAGAGAACGGTGTTCCCAAAGGGGTTCCCGTTATTACCAAGGAGACGATCATGTCTGGCATGAGCCACAGATACAAGGCAGTGATCAAGTACTACAAGTCTCTCACGGCAGTCAAGCAGACAATTGGCATGGTTTACCAAATGGCGTTTCCCAAGGAGTGTGAGAATGCACTCAGAATCGTGGATCATTGGAAGAAGGAAGACGCGCTAGTTCACACGCCGAGAGAAACAGCAACATACTTCGTCCTAAATGTCAACTGCCTCTCCGAGCCTCACGTCGATCCCAGCGATTCTGAGACTACCTTCACCGCTATGCACGTCTGGGGCGACTTCGAAATCGAGAACGGAGGACACCTCGCTCTACCTATATTCAACAGGTCATACAGGATGGAGAGAGACTCTATGTTCTTCCTCAAGGCCAGTCTAATCCGCCACCACGTCACTCGATCGAAGGTCATGTCGGGTCAACGATTCAGCGCTGTTCATATCACGCAAGACAACATGGCGAACTTCGAGGATATGGTTGAGCCACCAACTCCAGCACAAAAGAAAGAGTGGCAGAGCACTTATAAGGTGGATGACAAGGTCAAAGAGTGTCCGTTTTGCAAGGCACCAATGGCAGGCTCAGCGGCTGTCAATGGTCATCTTTACAAGATCATTGAGAAGGGGGGTGATGAGTTACACGAGCTGGAGGCTACAAAGAAGTGGTCTGATGACAAGAAGAAGGAGACATTGGCCGCTCGACGAGCTCGTAGCAACAAGAGAAAGGCAGATGCTCTGGAAAGTGCTGGAGGAGCTGATGATAATGAGAGAGATGGGAAGCAGCTGCCGGTGGAGAAGCCCAAGAAAGTCCAGAGAGGCAAGACTGTGAAGTTCTCGAACAAGTATGAGCAATTTGGGAAGGAGTTGTATGACGAGAACGAGAATCGGAATGAGAAGACTTGTCAGGAGAATGAAACAAAGGCTGTCAAGAGGTCACGTAGATAGAGTATGGAGACAGAAGGCTAGATGAATGTCCTACTGGAACTAGCAGAATGGGAATATCGACTCAGCTAACGAGCGCAGATCTCTTGCCTTGCTCATAGAATGCAATATTCACATGATGTCAAAGTTCAGGCTCAATTCCTAAAAGATAAGAGTTGGATGTTTTCCAGATCACGTGTCGGCTCACAACCCCGCATGACGCGACAAGGTCTCGAGCTTCAACAACAATCGCATGTTCTCTCTACTACTACACACATTCCTCCCTCTCCGCCAACAATTGCATGCGTAAGAGCGATACATCAACACTGGTCACCAGTTCACATTTTCCTCGAAATCAGACCTTCTAAATCACAATAGCGTCGTCCCAAAAATGCCAGAGCCAACCCCTCCTCCCGAAGCTCCAGCGCGACACCAAAGCCCCTCTCCCTCCCTTGGGCAGACGATCAATCACCGCTCGAGCTTCGCAGATAACCTTCGACACTCGCCACGCTCCCAAAGACACCCTTCCTTCACACAAGCTGCAGTCCAAGAGCTGCTCAATCATCCTCCTCCCTCGAAGGCCGGCGATCCGAGGTTTGTGGGCAGGGATTGGAGACAGATACACGTTGGAGAGCTGGTAGAGAAGAACGAAGTAAGATGGGCTGAACTTGATGTTGGGGTTGAGCAGGCTACGAAGGTGCATACTTCCTCGAGGTCAAAGGTGGCGCAATACTGACTTGTGTCTAGATGCTGATCGAAGGCGGTCCTCCAAACGTTATACTCCTCCGCGAAACCCCTCACGACACCGCTGCCTGCGGAACATTTGATTACAGCGACCTCAATGCATATCTGTTGGTTGTTGTCGGTCTGGCGAATCCAGAGGAGGATCAATTGGTTGATTTCGATGCGCTCGCAAAGAAGACTCGTGATAGGGAGTCAATTCCACTTCGCGAAATCCAGACCTTGGCCAAGAAAGGGCCACTGGTCACTCTATCCGAAAAGGCAGATCTATCGAAAGCCATTGAGCAATTTGGAAGTGGAGTCCACAGAATACTGGTTTGCAAGCATGGAACCACGGAGGTGATTGGCATATTGAGTCAATTGAAGCTGGTTAAATTCCTATGGGACAATGGAAGTAGCTTCCCTGCTATCGATGCATTATACCCCGTGGTTCTGAAAGATTTGAATATTGGGACGCCTCAAATCATCGCCATCAAGTAAGTGGGAAAGGCACGCACTTGTGATAAAAGGCTGACAATATTGTAGTGGTGACAGGAGTTTATCAGATGCTCTTCAAGTTATGAGTAATGAGGGTTTGACTAGCATTGCTGTGGTCGACAACGCTTTCAACGTTGTTGGAAACATCTCTACCGCGGATACCAAACTTCTCACTAGCAGCACACAGCTTCCTCTCCTCCAATCCACTTGCATCCACTTCATTTCAGTTATTCTTAGTGAGAGAGGCATTGGCGATGGAAAGGATTCATTTCCAGGTAAGCACTTGCTACAAATCCACTTCCAGACTTCATACTTATGTTAAATAGTTTTCCATGTCAACCCTTATTCCACGTTGGCACATACAGTAGCCAAGCTGGTTGCCACCCGCTCTCACCGCATGTGGGTCGTCGAAGCAGCTTCACCGTCTACCTCAGCTCCAGCTACACCACTAGCAACCCCCTCAATCTCCCACGCCGTCCTGTCTTCTCCAGCAAACTCTACACCCGCCTCACCATCCCTACAAACCACTTTTCCCGTCGTCTCGGCCGCAGCACTCCCCGGAGCCAGAATCTCCGGTCGGCTGACGGGTGTCATCTCACTTACAGATATCCTCAATCTCTTCGCTCGACAAAGCGGTTTGAATCCCTTAAGTCCAAACGATCAACGAGCTCGAAGACGGAGAAGTTCAAGCAGCTCGCTAAGACCAATCGTCGACAGACCAAGCTTCGACTCAGCCCGTGGATCGAGCGTGGATTTGAGAAGATGATCAGACAAGGGACGTTTACTCGAGTTGAACGGTTATTTATTTTGGAGTGCATGCCAAAGAATCAAGGCCCGCCAGGGCAACAAAACAAAAGCTTCCTTCACTTCACATGACGCGTTAGGGAACCAGGTGCCAAGGGGGGCATCCCGAAACTGCACTGAAGATCTTGATACCTTGTGGTTGAGAGCATGGGGTTCTTGGGAAGGGATATTCGCAATGATTACGAGCATTATACAGAGAGTACCCGGCATGAAGTTACGACGCAATGATCATCAGAGCATAGCAGAACAGAAGAAATGCAAGTCATTCAATTGATGTGTTGTGCGCAGTTCAAGAGCTTCATTGGGAACAAGATGTTAGTTGCACTAAAGCTCAAAATCCGGCAACCTTTCCCTAGTTCGTCCCTCTCATCTTTCCATTTTTCCATCTTTTTGCGATCCGTCAAACCTTTCCCAAGCTATCTTCCGTCCGACCGTAGAAGGTTCACGGGGCAAAGGCCTAAACTCCCTAAAGGCCCACGCTTACCGCACCAAAATTTTGACGTTTTTTCAAAGTACTTAGAAATTTCTAAAACCCCATCAGAAAACCGTATCGAGGTCGCTGATTATAAATCTGAACTCACTTTTATATTTTCACGTCGTTATTATAGTGATATTTGGTTTTTAGCCGTTAGGGGTTTTAGGCCTTTAGCCGTGAACCCTTCTGGCTTCGGCAGACTACCCCTATCCTTAGCTGTACATTCGCTAAAATGGCCTTTCAAGGACGAATGAATGCTTGCGCAGAGACGCGCCAGCCTCAGGCGGTAAAAGAGGCCTGTGGCTGCAATACAATGTAAATCGTTAGAAACAGTTTCCACAAAATCGCATCTTCGTAAATAGCAAGCGCTTCAAGCTCCGGGAAGAGATCAATCCGACCCCCGCCCTCCTTCTCCCTTGTTTCACTATCCGCTGTGCTAAATATGCATACACCTTCAAACGTCTATAGCGCATCGCAAATCAATCACCGAAGTCTATGATTAGCCGCCCACTCGCAAGTGAAACGCATCTAAACCCGCTCTCGTAGCCTCAAAATTATTCCACATCCCAGAGTCCTAGAGTAGTCATGGTTGTTTGCTCCCCAAAGAGTGTATGATACGGGTTGGATGGCAGCCTCCGCATAGGTATAGTACGCTGGCGCTGTCTTGTAATGCGACGGTCGTAGAAAGTGGCCCTGACCTGCCGGCGGCCCACAAGGTCACTGAAGATATTTTTCTTCTAGACATTTGATTCTCCGTTTGCTTTTGTTTTAAGATATCCATATTCTAGAATAGCAATTAGTGGCATCGAACGCAACTTTTTGAACCTAGGCTTCTGATTTACTCGTACAACAAATCATCGCGGTATATAAGATAAGGTAAGCTCTGTCGCTATTTACGATTGAGACGGCAAACTAAATTATAATCAAGGCATGGCTTCAACAAACTTCGAAAACGCATCTCATGGTTACTCTTTTCAATCCGTGGCCTCAGAATCGTTAGGTACAGTGCAAGACTTGCCCCAGAGCCTTTACCGAGCAAGCGCAATTCCAAGCCTTCTCCCTCCAAGCCCAGCAAGTTCGAGGGATATAACCCCTCTGTCAGATAGACAGAATCAAATGATGGAAATAGATACCCCAGCAGGCCGTAGTTCATTTGTATATCAAGCATCAAGGGTTACGGCTTTTACCGGAAAACACTCCAGGCCCGCCACTCAAGAAACAACTCCGCCGCCAAGTTCGCACGAATCCATGCTCCAAGAGTTAGAAGATTGGCAGCTGGTCGACTCTCCACGTCTTAGATTCGGTGGGGACGAACCACAGCAGAACCATGAACGGAGTAAGAAAATTCACGGCATGGACGAGATCAGCAGAATTATCCGGAATCATCTTTCAAAAAACAGTTCACACTATGACGTTGAACAACACCTAGAAGACGGACCAAAACGAAAGCGACAAAAACGATACCATGAACCCAGTGCTCCAACAGATCAGTCTCCACAGAGTGGCAGTGAAACACGCAAGCATCGTGCTATATTCAATGTTCATTGGCAGGTGAAGGAATTTATCGAGGAACAATTTGGCAATGTGAAAGCGGTAGCTTTGGATTCTGTTATTGCAGTGACGGGAAGTGCACGAGACGCATACGCAACAACTGTCGGAGAATATCTAAAGAGGACTTGGCCGGATACAGGCCCAATGCTGCTTGCATCGATTCAGGAAATTTTGAATGAGGGAGGAGATATTAAGAGGCAAGTTGAATTTGCTAGAAGTTACACAATACACTCTTCCCATTTTGCGCATTTACTGATTATTATTAGATAATGGCCGGATTTTGAAAATGTCGTATTGCAACCCCACCATTGCTGTTCATGTGGATGGCATAATGGAAACCATTATTCAAATAGCCCAAAAATTAGCATGGCTTGGATCAGCGCTCCGTACATCAGAGAGCGGTTCAGTCGGGCGCTCGGAAGCTCAAATAAGCGCATGTACCAACCATCCTCCTTTTGTGTTCAACATCGAGTTCGCCACGGGTGCTCTCGAGGAGAAGAGTTGTTGGCATGGCCTTTTCTCTAACCCAGTCATCGCTTACAATTTTCCCATTCCCCGCCGAGACGATGGTTTGGTTGGATTAGAGATCCCGATAAAAATGATGGCCACTTTAGGAGGTGCCAGCCATGCGGTTGAGTTCAACGGAGGCCTGATGCTTAAAGGATTTTCGTGTATGTTTGTCCCGTACAAACGGCATGGGAATTCTATTCAGTGGCATTTCATAGCCAACGAAGACAACAATAGGCTGGAATATTTTCAAGCGGATCAGCAATGTCCAAAAAGATTACGCAACGTCAATCAAAAGTCACTGGTCTCAACACGTGCATTTTTAGGCTGGTGGGGGGAAGTGACAACAAACCTTGGAACAACAGATGCCAAATACGAGAATATTACCTGGTCATCTACCAAGGAGCCCGGTAGACCTAGATCTACCCCTGTTCTATCCATTAGGCTTCTGGATATTCTGGGAGTTGGAGTCAGCTTCGCTATGGGGCCTAAAGATAGCAAGTTACATGTCTCACGGGCTGGCCATTATGAGAGAATACTCGAATATGCCTCAAAAGTTTCAGTCATCCTCTATGACACCCGCGACAAGCGAGGGTGGCTGGTTCCATCATCTGCGGTGATCGCGCATATCGCAAAGACGAGACATTTCAGAGGGTCGTTTTCCATTGCAGGCACACCTGTAGATATAATTTCCACAGATCCAGCTCAGAATATCTACGAAGCTGCAAAGAAATTGTTGCTTGAAAATAGATCCACCAAGCTGATTGATGGAAAGGGTGGCTCCTCAGACTTCTATTTTGAGCAAATGGTGCGGGAGATCTGCGGCTCGTTGGAAAAATTATTGGAAGATGGCGCCAAGAGGGAATCTACATCTGGCTTACCAATGCTTAAGAAACAGAAGCTCCGAGGGTGGGAATTCATGGACTTGGTGGATGAAATATCGCCACTGCACCTAAAAGAGACAAGTATCGAAAAAACCTGTGGGGGTTGGATCAATTTCGCGCAAGGAATCGATGCAATAATTCTCTTTGCGAGCGGATTCGAGGATATTATTGAGCCAGCCAAAGGCTCTACGAATGGTCTTTGTGATAGATGGAAACATGTCCCTAAACATAAGGACTACCTCGTCGCTGGTGTACCTATCCTCAATACTCTCTATGAGAGAGCGGGCAGGCTGGTAACGAAGGAGAACCTGACTAGTCACTATCGCCAACGGCACGGAGACCATATACTCTTCGAAAAGTGTCGAAGTAATGAAAATCCTAGTTGCAATTGCGATCGTCTCCAGCAGATTGAAAGCAAAGAGCGAATGGGATCTGGAAGTGCTATGTTCTTAGGGCTGCCGGAGGGCCGAGGGGCTGTGATATTTGGCGCACCTGAGTCATCCTTTCGCAGAATTCAAAAAAGGGGCACGAGAGAAGGCGACGAAAAGGAAAATAACCCACGGGAGCCCCATCTAGATTCTCCTAGCCTGCCGGGAGCAGCAAGCTCCCTCCGTGGTGGGAGGTCTCCACTCAAAACGATAACACCAGCACCGGTTTCGCGCCGACCTTTCGAAGCCGACAAGGAAGATACTAAAGACTATTCTAAGGTCGTACATGAAGCGGTACAAGAGGTGCCTTATCGAATTTCTAAGGGGTCTCAGGAAGGACCTGAAAAGATGGACCCACGGACTCCAGAGGTTCAGTGCCAATTTCCTCAATGAGTACAGGAACAAAAACAGGATGTGCAGCAATCCCCCACAAGGCTGGGATGTCGACCAGATTCTGATGTATGATTTATCCCTTTCAACGTGGGTCTTGATTTAGACAATCATGACTTATCCGAATCCAGCGAAATGTCTTCGACTTTCTTCTATCTTTGCGAATGTCACTAAATATCCCTTGATCACAGCCAAATAATAACTCGCCAACTTACTTTCATTATCATTCCACGAAGATTATCTTTCTTAGATCTTTATATGAAATCTGCCCTGAGGAGCTTTCTACGATCCACGTGCTCGAAGCTGGCGTGAAAAGGCTTCGAGAGTGGATATTGGCCGAGATTAAGGCTACAGCTTTTGCAAGTCCACCTGCTCGACTCTACGTTCTTAATAGATTATACTTATAAAAATTATTATTAGCAAATCTCGGTTCTATAGTCTAGATATCTAAATTATTATATTATATAAAAGAGAATATAATTTTTAGTTCTTAACTCTTAGTATTTTACTCCCTCTTAAGGTAATTTAAATTCTTTAACTAATTCTTAGTTACGACCTTTCTCCTTTAATAGAAGCTTACATGCGGAAATTCTTTACTGGCTTACTTGAATAATCAATCCTCGGAGAGTTGGGTGCGTGGTTTGGTTCGCAGCGTGAAGTGAAAGAGGCTTAGAGGGCATCGACGGGAATCGGCGAGCTTTGATCATGGTCGCTTTGTAATATTCTGTGCATAGCCAATTACAGTAGCACCGGCTCATTGTGGGATTCTACAGTAGAACGTGCTGCAGCCTCATCGCATCGTGGCACGATCGGGCTTTATTGAATCCTGAGGGCCGGAATAATTGGATTTGTTTTTCGTTTCGGGAGAGACATGTTCAATTGTGTTCTGCGTGGGAGCGCCTGTGGCGTCAAGGGTCCCATGCAAGTCTTCCGCCGTTTCACCGTTTGAGATAGTGGAAATTAGGAGGCGTTGAAGCTCTGCTGGATATTGATTTTGAGAAAACTGATACGTCCAAAAATATAATAGGAGTGAGGAGTGCAGCTTGTTGTCTTATTTGCGGCGAATGGCTTGTCGTCAGTCTCATTCTAAGCCACCACATGTCATGTCTACGAGATATTCTGGGTGAGTGAGAAGTCCTAGGCGCTTTATAACAAGGAAGCTCCCCCCGATTTTTGCGCCTGTAAAGTTTTCGTACTTCCTTCTAGCAATCATGTTGCCTTTCAAACTTTATATATCGCTATGTGCGACATTCCTTCAGGCAACTTCTGTTCTCTCTGCTTCGAGCACGAGTAAATCTACAATCGCTTCAAGCGCAGCACCTTCCACCTCCACTGCATTAAACCAAGCAACCTCAACCTCATCCAACACATTCATCCCATTGCCTACCGGGGACCAGCCCGCAGTGCCATCCAAATACCCCTCTATCCAGGAACTGGCCGATTACTTCCAAATCTCCCCTGGTTGTGCAGCATGCATGGTGCCACCATTAGGGCCATACGCGGGCGGTTTGGAGGACTCGCGCTGTACAGGATATGCGATGAAAGACCTCTGCACTTCCTCATCCACCGAAACCCCCGGAGTTCTGGCCTGCGACCCGCCATACTCGAGTAATGAGCACTGCTACATATATAACTGCTCGACGCCAGATATCCAAAGGTTGTTCTATCCGCAGACGTGTCAGGATAACTATGATCCTGCTTACAACGAGATTGCACATCTCGCAGAGTATTGCTTGGATCTTGGCGTTAGCTATGCAAATGTTTCTGGTCAGTTGAGACTATTTCGATAACGTTTCTGATGGGACTGACCTTAGTTTAGCAGGTTTGAATGTCGGCTATGAGGACCCGAGGTCTGAGCAGGAGATCTTGGCGGATATTAAGGCGGGAACATACTGCTTGGTAAGATTAAGCCCTTGAGAATTTGACTGTGCTGAATTTTTTGGGAAGTATGGTGGAAGTAGATCGGCTGGCGCTCTTACTGCAGAAATTGTCGCCGCGACGGATACCGGATATTCGACTCCTCCTGCTACGACTGCAACAGCAAGTTCGAAAGGATCTACGATGACAGCAATTAGTACTTCTACAACAGAATTCACGAAGTCTACTGCTGCTTCGTACTCTATTGGAGAGTTTGGGATAATCCTTACAGGTTTATTGTTGATTTTGGGTGCTGCTATTGTAGAGTTCTCGTGAAACAATGACAAGAAAGCAGCAAGCTCCTTGAATTTACAAGTAATCTTACTGATCTCCTTTCCAAGTGTCAAAAGAGAAGCACCCACGTAGTCGAATTCGCTTCCCAGAACTCAGCACTGTAATTTCAGCGTCCAGAAGGCTCTGGGCACCCCCTCTTGAAGCCACAAAACGGATACTCAAGGCAACCACGCCGCAATTCGAGCGAATATAACAGGTCTGTCTGAAGTCCAGTCTACGAGACTGCAGCTCTTACGATTCAATAAAGTAAATAGATATCAGTGAGCAGTGCACTAAAGCCTCAGGATCTACGACGATCTTAAAAATCACATGGAAAGAGAAGAAAGGAGGTCTTAGCAAAGGGGCCTTCGGTCAAACTCGAACCTGGGGACTCGGAGAGTCTGAAACGGCGGACGCACTGCAATCTTAGCCTCCACGAAGTACTCGAGAACGCCCTCGAGGAACTCACCGGAACTCGAGCCGAATCAAAAGGAGACGCCAACGCCCTTATGATCTTCGATCCAATGAAACACCAGAAACTCGGCGAGCACTGCATGTTTGGCATCTACTGAAGGCACCTATCAGACCAGGCTGAAATTCCCCACGAAGGTGCGTCGGAAATCTACGGTTCCTAGAGGGCTTAGGAGCGAAAGTGACTCGGTGAGAGAGCACTGCAATTTTAGCGTCCCCAAGAGTCTTGAGAACCCCCACCTACCCCACCGTAGGCGAAGGAAGAGAGATCTCATGGGGCTATTAAGCTATAAGCACTGCAATTTTAGCGTCTGTGAAGGCGTTGAGAGGAGCTTCGCTAAAGGGGCTCTTTAGCGATTTTTAGGTAAGGCCGACTATTATTTGTTGTTACGAGCGCTTTTTTATTGCCTGACAGCACTGCAATTTAGCGTCCGCGAAGGCCAGGCGTGCTCGCAGGACGAGAATTCCTTGCCAGTTGTCTCTCGGCTACTGTTGTACTTGTTGTCATAGACCTCAAATCTCGCTTTGACACCGGCACAACCTGGATACCTGACGTTGTGCTGGCGCCCTCATCCGGCTGCAGTCCAAAGGGATCACTACCAAGATTTATCCCGTTGCAAAAATTTTGCATCCCTCCACAGAGTGGTGAATCATCAACAGGGATGATGAAAAGGTGCTGTGCCTCGAGGTTTTGAATCACGCCGCAGTAGA
Source organism: Hyaloscypha variabilis F (assembly GCA_002865655.1). Lineage (NCBI taxonomy): Eukaryota > Fungi > Ascomycota > Leotiomycetes > Helotiales > Hyaloscyphaceae > Hyaloscypha > Hyaloscypha variabilis. The sequence continues at coordinate 837,168 of KZ613943.1, read as the reverse complement.
AATATCCGAGGACATTCTCGCAGTCCCCAAATGCTCCAGAGTGAGTATCGGCTGGGACTTGGGTCGTGTTGGCGCAGATGTTGTTGAGAAGATCCCAGCATTTGCTTACCGATGTGGGATTTGGCAGGAGGTATGTAAGGGTTGTGGTTTGAGTTGTGACTTGGGTGGTAGGACTTACCTGTGTTGTTGTGAATGAGATATCGTCCGTCTGAGTGGTCGAGATCAGCTGTGTTGATACTAGCGTGGTGGAAAATGTTGTCGTGATGAAGATAGTCGTATTCTGTGGTAAAGACGACGTATGTTTCTTGTGGGCGACAATGGGAAGTGCTACAGTAAGTGCGACGACGACCAGCAAGAGGAAAATAATTACACCAATAAACGTCTTTGTTCTCGAGTCTCTATGAGGCTTGAAAAATCCGAAGTTGAATGGCTCATCTCCTGGGCCAGGAGGCGGCGGTACTTGTACTGCTGCTAGGTTGAGAGGTTGTGGAGGACCAAGATTATGCATCTCGATTGAGCCCTGATTCTCGTAGCTTGGAGGAAGTACTGAAAGGGGCCAGGCTGAGCTGGCGCGATCATGCACAGCGTTTGATGGACCAGCCATCTCCTCTAGGGTGAAAGCCAAGTCTTCGCCCGCTTTCTGATCCACGTGATGATTCTCGACGTTTGACATTTTGGAGAATTGGTGTGTTTTGGGTGGCTCGAGTGTGGTGTGTATTTAAAGTTTTTGAGGTAGCTTGATTTGTCTCGATTTGAAGTAAGCTTGGAGGTAGACAGAGCTGAATATCACCTAAATCAAGGAAACGCTCAGAGTTTGTTTGAGAAAAATTTGTCTACGACACATGTTATACAACGTTTGTTGCTTGTTCCAATACAACGTGATTGTGTCATTGTTTCCAAGAAAGTTCTAGCTTGTGGCTGTGATTACTAGATGGCTTTTATTGTTCTTTTCCTTGAATAACGAGTAAACAAAGACTATCAGGGAGTTTTGAAGCCTCAAGTCAAGAACAAAGGAAACCTGAATCTACTTTGACCTTGGTCAAAGAAGACATCCCTGTATCTTGCTCTAGACTCTTTGTTTCTAGGTTTATTGTCGTCAACATGCCTTTCAAGGAATTTGATCAAATTCGATATTGTGTTGATACTTCTGTGAGAAGGGGAATCGATTCACGTATTAAGATATAGGAAAAGTTGGATGATATGTCGAAATTCAATAGCGTGCTTCAATGCCTTGTTATTCATGAAAGAAAAGAGCTTTATGCTTCCAATTACTGAAAGTTCAAGGTTTCACGGTCATTTTTTCGCATGCAACAAAGCTGAATGATTCACGTTCTAGCAACAGCAGACCAATTCATCTTGTTGCTCTGTGCCATTCGTCGGAGTTCCATGATTCTCTCTCAAGGTATCTGACGATTGAATAACAGTGGTCTATTTCCACCACAGTCTACCGCCAGTGTTTGGTGCATAAAAGGGTCTCTTCAATCCTAGGTCTTGTAACAAATTCCATCTTCCTCTCAATACAATACCAAGACGTCCACAGCAACATATCGTAAGAAAACTTAATTCAAGATGAACTTCCAAAACACTGAACGTTCTCCGGATGCAACACCTCCTGAGTATATCGATGCAGACTCCGCAGCTACTAAATCTGCTCCAAGCCCAGGAGTGAAGACTGTCATCGTTCCATTCGATCCCATGTTGGGCCCGGAATGGATACATGGCCAAGGAAGGCCCCCATGGAAAACTTGGGGCGAGCAAACAGTTCTCCCTGGGACCGATAAGAGAGGCAACTTCTTGTATCCGAAGTGCAGCAACTGCGCCCATCATGGATGTGAGGACTGTGAGGAATACGAAACTCGAGATCGAAGCCCTAGAAAAGACACGATATGGCACTGTTGCCGCTGCAGAACTGAAATGAGGATCTCGGACACGGCTTGGCATATGATTATATTTGTACCACGGAATGACAAGTGGGGACATGACGCTGTGAAGAATGATGAGCCGTTCAGGATTGAGGTGCTACCTAGGCCTCCTAGGGATGAAAGCAAAGCATACCTGATTCCGCTGCGGCCTACATATGAATAGGTGTTGTGAGGTGATAAGGGTTATCAGACCTTCGTCATTGTACATTAATCGATAAGCTTCAATAGAATCATAAAACCCACCGCAGTATACTATACATCTTTGTTCTCGCGTCTCCGTGATTGCTCGTACCCTCGAATAGTGGGTAAACAAAGACTATCAAGGAGTTTTGCGGCCTTAGGTCCAGAACAAAGGAAAACCAAGTCTTCTTTGACCAAGATCAAATAATTCCCTGTATCTTACTCTAGAATCTTTGTTCCTAGGTCTAATATCAACATACCTTTCAGGGGGTGTTCGCCAAATCTCGATTAGAAAAGGGGGTATCACGTGCTAGAAGCTCGAATGCTCTGTTATACAAGATTGCATTAGAATTGGGTTCAAGCCTAAACTGAACTCGAGACTTCCTCTCCAACTTCGGAAGATCTTCTTAGCGTCAGTAGATTTCTCTCGCGCCATGATGGAAGCTCAACCTCCAGATCGGCGTTTTTGTGACGCCGCGGTTTTGGTCGCCATTCACCACTCTTAAAGCTCATCCACTGCTCCATAATGGTTTCCAAACTCAATGCCAGGCCATATGTGCCGACTAAGAAGATGACAGTCAATAATGCATACACAGCATTCGTAGCATTATCCATAAATGTTGCATGGTTTATCGAAAACAAGCCCGAGACAAACCCAAGAGGCAGATATGCGATGGTGATATATGTGAGGATTCTGATGTTGTTTCCTTGCTTGATAGTCGTGCGGTTATCCTCGACATTGGTGACTGCGGAGATCTACCTTGAAGGTCAGTGATCACAGTTTCGAATACTGAAGCAGGAGAACGCTTACACCGTCTCGCAATCCCGTAACTTGTCTGATCTTCAATTGCGTTCGAATCTGAACCTCCGACAACATACCAAATCGTTTCTCAAATTCTTCTAGCACATTGAGATATTCTTGAAGTAGATCGATATGAAGCTCCCCTGAACCCTGGATCACGTGTTAGCTCCAGATTCGGCTGGAAATGGAAGAAATTGCCTGTTTAATCGTGCGTTCCATTGCCTCCCTCGCTTTCTGTATCTGGGACAATGCGGCTGTCAATCTGTCGTCGAAGACCCGGAGGGCTTCTAGACCCCATAACATTTTCCTAAGCTTGTCAACAGCTTTGCTGCTTTTCCAATCAAGACCCTGAAGCAGAACTCTATCCTGAATTGGGAGCACAAGTTAGTCCTTGCTTGAATCTGAGGATAGAGCGGGATTTACGAACCCCAAGTTCTACAATACCATCCAATGCTTTCAGGATAGAATCATATTCCTCCGCCAGTTTCTCCGAGAAGTGGCCAAGTAGGACCAAGAATACGAGACATCGTCCGGTCACTTGCTGGTTGATGAATCTCTGGAGAACTTGAGGGAGGGAGCGAATCATCGCGGATACTGGCTCGTGATCTGTAAGTGAGGACCAAATAGAGCATATCCAAAAATAGCCAGAAGGATCACCCGTTATGACCAATGACGAGGAGCGTTCTTCCATGATGTAAGTCTGTACTTTCTCAAGCGATGTCTGTGGGGCAGCTGTTGACCTTCCTAACTCTGCGATGCCTGTAGGAGGAAAGTCGCCGTTCTTTCTTCTAGGTTCTGCGAATCGAAGTGGTCCTTTCTCGTCACTCGATCCAACACACCAGTGTGAAATTGTTATCGAAGTCGTCCAAACTGCTTCCCTTCTGTCTTGGAACCTGGAAGTAGAGCCGAAATAGTCATCGAAGGTGTCAAGGCCGTCTGGGTGCCAGAGATATACGAAACCTTTGACTAGAGAAGGAGAACACTTCTGGGTGAAACTTTTCGAAAGGATTAGCTGGAGGTTACGTACTTCTTTGTGTTTAGACATTGCTTACAGTATTCGGTGCCTTGCTCCAAGGTCGACAGGCTTCTCTCAGTCAGTAAGGAGTACTTCGTTGAAGTTGAAACTGTCATTGGGGAACTTACTCTCTTATTCAGGACGCTAAATACTTTCTTCTGGTACTCTTCCAGCTGCTCGGAAGTGTAGGACCTGGAGGCCCTGAAGTGTCGAGCCATCTCATCTATGTTTGTTCCTGATCTTGTAATAGTTCTACGCTGTCGAACCGGTACTAGAGAGGCCACAAAATCGTGTATATTTATGCCTAGCAAATTAAACTGCAATTCCGAGTTCAGAGACAAATCGAAAGCACTGAAGTATCTCAGATCTTCGGGAACAATTTTCCTTTCAATATTTGCGAGATTCCAATCCGGCGGGATGACATTCCCGTCTTCATCTCTGTCATGCTCGCCTTCATTTTCAAGATACTGGTAGAGCTCTCTGCGCAGCGGAATGTATCTTGTTTGGATCCCACGGGTAGTATTCTCTATAGACTGTACATGGTATCTCTGGGGTAGAGTTAGCGTTTCGGGGTCCGTTTCAGAGCCAGGAGACTTTTGAATGACTTACCGGATGGAAAGAATACCCTGGATGGCAGCTCATCCAGTCGAAGAACTTTCCTTGAGCGCCTAGGGCCCCTTCACCAGTTGCTGCAAGGGTCTGTCTCATTCGAGCAATGATATCGCCCAAGCGGTCTTCATCCTCTTTTGCTGTGGCTGTAACCTGTGGTTCCATGGGAATTTCAGGGACCGACTGGCTAAGTTTCTCATCAGTCTCCTCTGACTTGGCAGACTTGAGCTTTCCTGGTATCAATTAGTCCTAGACGTCGTAGTAAGAGATGAGAATTATGATTACCCTCGGACTTGAGATCAAGAATTGTGGCAGAGAAAACACTCAGAGGCTCAAGATCCCACCATGATCCAACGACGTTAAAATCAGCTCGGTCCCAGGAAGTCATGAAGGTATAGTCTGCAAGAACGAAGTCGAAACATCTATCTCTGCTCGCACGAATGTTGTCCCCCTTCGCAATACGTAGATAACTGTGATGATTGAGAAAGGATAGCTCCCACGGGCCTGAAGAGGTAACCCTGGATGTCTTCCATGCTTTGGGGCCTGGATTGAACCTTATCGTTCGTTCTCTTCCCTCGATTCTTCCTCGCGTCTGTCTTGCTCGTGCTTCCGCCAGACCTGCGGTGAAAGGACTTCGAAGTGTGTGTAATTCTAACTCTTCTCCCAACAAAATGAGACGGTCCATCTCCTCGTGTTCCAGGGTATATGGCTCATTTTGCTTTGTTTTCAGTCTGGTAACATACTTTTGAAACTTGAGTTGCGATTTCGTCAAATTTTCTCTGTCAAGTCCAGCTGCTCCGTATCCGTCTAGGTCTTGTCCGACCGGTTGCTCGAGAATCAAAAGCAGGCAGCACAAATGAAACCACTGCAGGATGTCATTCTTTGGGGTAGGATCTTCTTGGCCACGGGTTCGTCGCTTCTCGACAGAGGTGTAAGCTTTTTGGAGTTGTGGTAAGAGGATGTCAGATCTGAGTTCGGTAGTTATTGCTTGTGGACAATATCTCATGACATACCATACTGCTAGAGATGCAAAGCAGGCTTGATTATAAGATCGGTCTACGTTGACGGACTCCCTCTTTTCCCGGCAGTGTTGAATTCGTGCCGCCGATATATGGTACTCTGCAACTTCCGGGCCTCTTTCGATCTTTAAGGGAAGTAACAACTGTCGTGGTCTGAGGTCGGTCTCAATGAGCCAAATCAGAATGGAACGAATATGCTGACGCAACTCTGCGAGGTAAGACGCCCTCATATCATCCAAAGGACAAAACAAGTCAAGTAAGTCTTTTTCCAAATATCTTGTTCGGATGAACTCATGTGTTTTCACGAGCAATCGAATTTGCCAGCTTCTTTCATTAGCAATGTCAGCCTGACAAGGAGTTTTGAAATCTTACAAGCTGCTTTGAACATCCACGTATTGGGAAGTGATGATGTTCCGAACAAGAGCGATGGGAGTCTCAATTCCGGACTCCGGTACAGGGACAGAAGAGACGCAAAGAATTTGTTCCACACATCTTCCAACAACGCAGAATTCGACAGCCTCGCTCGATTCGTAGTTCGTAGAGCACAAGGCTGTCCATAGCCTGTCCGTCATATTCAATGAACTGTTAGATATACCTAAGTAATCCTCGAGATTCTCAAAGTCTGATGCTTCCAGCTTAGAACGCCTTCCCGGGTTGACCACGGCGCTATCTTGCAAGGTATAGGTAGACACGATGAATGTCGGCTTACCAATGGTAAGGCCAATATCATGTGTCCTCAAGGTATCTGGTAACTGGACTCGCTGAGGCGTCTCTGGGGCGAATTGTATCGGTCCCAAGTCCTGGGCAATGTCATTCACGAACATTTGAATATCTAGACGCTTCTCATACATATCACTGACACAGCTGAGTGTGTGATCAGCAAACTGTACATCGAACGAATCAATAACAGGCGGCCCTCCATTTGAACAAGGACAGCCAAATTGGATCTTGCCTCCACTCTTCAGCTTGATCATTTCCTGTTCTGTGGTGTCCGACGAGGAAAACTCACTCAATGAACTCCCTCGTCCCCATTTGATTCGTGCGATCTGGAACACCGTTCTATCTTTGACAAACGATATCTCCTCGTAAGTACCACTATTTCCATCTCGTACGTCGGATTTTTTCCTGAGGTCATATTGGATATATGGCCATCGAAAATTGATTAAACCTTGAGCTTGCTTCTCGCCGAGTTCAAATTGAGAATCCGGGTCGATTTGAACGCCAAACGAGCCTTTCAGTCCAGAAACCTCCGACCTCTGAGCCCTTGCTAGGATCGCATCTGGAGTGTTTTGGAAGCATCCTCTCACGTATACGATTCCACAATAGTCATCCGGCGCCGTAAGCTGAAGAAGTTCGTGATAGTCGCTCAGAGACGCGGTGTAGCCGTCACACCCGTAGTCTGTCGTTTTGGCAGGATGATCCGCCAAACATGTTGTAAATGACTGTGCTACAGATCCGAGAAGATCAGAGATCTGGGGCTCATATTTGTTGAACAGATTGAAAATTAACTCACATTTCTGCAGATCAGCGAGCCACGGAAAGTCTGTTGGCTCCGGAGAGTCCATATTTCCTCAAGCAGGGGAGCCTTATCGACGATTTATCTCATCCTCTGCAACATTCAGACTCTGATGGTGCGACCACAAACTTGATAGCCAACATATGCGTTCTCCTACCCAATAGATTCATGATGAGAGAATAAAAGAGTGGGTAGCCTCGTTTTTATGTATGAAGAGAGAAGAGGCTCACGCAGACCGGGGCGAAATGAGATCTACGCCCACTTTTTTTCAGCTGGGCGGGGTTACAGTGTTCCCATAGGCCCAGCGAAACGAAGTGTCAGCCTAACCGCCCGTACGGCAGGGAGGTGACGACCCGTAACAGGGTTTATATCCCGCTGACTATGCCAAATCTGGTGAGATTTTGGAAGGGTGCAGGCTTCTAGCGCATTGGAGTAGCGAGAGCTAGATCCAAAATAGGGGCAAAGTGTCTCGGAAACCTTTCGGTCTTTTCTTTACAAGATCGTTGAGAAGTTCAGTCCAACTCCGAGTGCGACAAATATCCAAAAGGTATAGAGACTTGAAGGTACAGCACGTAGTTGTGCGAGAAAGTGCCTGCATTCTTCTTTGCTTTTTGTGCTTGATCTTCAATATATTCCCGTACTCGGCGTTGGCTCAGCCTCAGCGCGTGATCAATTCTGCACCAACTGCGTAATTCTTCCTTCTTTCTGCAAACTAATCTCCCCGTCTCTTCAGTACTAGGGGCCAAGACTCCTGAACGAGAGTTTATTACAGCAAGTATTGCCTCCATTTTTGACTAGGATCAGCACGATAGGCTGCTCAAGTCTGGTGCTTTCGCTTCCGTCCTACAACCTACCCAGATATAGCAGTGTCGCATGTATGTTTGACCAAAGTGATACTCGTACAATGGGCATCGATGGTAAAGAGCTCAACATCACCTCCAGTCTCGACAGGGAGCTCCAGTTTCTCAGTAACGCCAAGCGCACGATGAAAGTCTGTACTGATGGAATGTGCTGGTGATGCATTAATCAACTTGAGAATGAGAAGAAAACCATTCAGATACGCCAAATGGGGCTATCTATGGACTGCCTCCAACTTTGCAAAGGAAAACATGATGTTTCATATTGTCACTCATAACTTCATCTGAATGCATTGGTAATTGTACTGAGTATCTCATATTAATCTACTACTATCGACTTTAAGTCAAGCTAGCACCAGCCCGCTTTCTTCGTAATCTTCTTCATCTTGTGCCCTGGTTATCTGCTCACGAGCTACATATGCTGCGTCATGCTTTCAACAATGTGAAAGCGACAGTGATGAAAAGCAGCTCGAGACACTGCATTTATCCCAAACCAATACTTCACATACCATATACACAATAAACGCAAACGATGCTGAATAATCGCCACAACGTGTAGTCCGAGCAAGAAGTCATTCAAGGAAATGAGGGCGCAATCTTCTTCGTAGGGTTTTCGAAGGACGTCTTTTTTATCGGGGGCTCCACGGTCATCTCCTTATTATGACCTTTGCAATTTTGCGCCTTACAATCAAGACAACCTGGCATCGGTCGTCCGATCGGTTCCAAAGACGGGCCTGTTTTCGTGTCTTGCTGAGGCCCTGACTCCTTCCTTTCCTGAGGTTCATCGACAACACGTGTTGGATGGGGTACCGGCAGTTTCTTCACTCTCATCTCCGAGAGAAGCTCCTCAATCCAGCTTTCCAAGCAATCCCGCTTCCAGACTTCGGGGATCTTGACTCCCTTTGACGTCCTCTCCTTGCGCCAGAAAGGGCACTCTGCAGTGAACTGTTCTTTGACGGGCCAGAGCGCCTTGCCCTCCACGGGGGCTCCATCGGTGATGTTGCTGAGGAGGAAGACGAGCTTTGACGAATTAGCTGCAGATTCTTGGAGGGACAGTGATTCAAGAGCTGAAACTCGAAGTAGACAGTAAAATTAGTCCTCGAGAGAAGAGGCAAAGAAATGTACTGCTTACCATGGCGTGGCCGGCATCGTACTCCTGGGATGTGATGTCGAAACCACGGGTGAGCACATAATAGGGGCTCAGGCTACGAGTGATATGGTTGACGAGGTACCAGGCATCGATAACAGGTTCTGAATGGTTCGCGGGCTGTGTGCTGTTGGCCGGATGCTGTTGGCCGGCATTGGCGGAGTTGGCTGAGCCCATCATGTTGGTAACGATGGCTGTACTTGAGATGGTGGGGAGAATGAAGTGTAGTCCTCGCGAAGAAAGCGATGCGAACTGATGGATGCTTGTGGAGCAGAGTAGAGAGGATTCGAGCGTTGAGCAGGAAGCAAGAAGCGGTCGAAAGCAGATGTTGTATATGACAAGCTGGAAATAGGCTGGGACTTACGAGAAGAAGGTGGCTGGTGGGGAACGGATTGCCTGAGCTGATAGGTGGTAGAAGTGATGCGAGGGGACTGAAACGTATCTTAAAAGAAAAGCGAGGAAGGAGCATTGGGGGGGGAAGTAAATGAACCACTTTTCAGCCAGCAAACTTTACCTTTTTCTCGGATGGAGAAGGAACTTGATTACTGAATGTATACTTAGACGGTATCGCATTGATAGCAAGATCGAATACAAGTCAATGGCAAGACCTGAGGATTCATCCCTCATAACCCATCCCTCCCTGTAGTCCCCAACCCAGCAACTAGAACGCCTCACCCTAACGCCGAGTCCAATCCAGCACTCTAAAACCATTTACCCGTAAGCCCACCAAGAACCAAATTTCGCTTTTGCTTCGAAATATACTTATTCACATCTTCCGCCCACCCCGCACTGTTCTCCTGCAGATTATCCATACTATCCCCCATGATATTGAGCTTCTCTGTCCGCTCATTCAACTGTCTGGTCATATACTCTCCCCAACCTTCCGTCGACTGCGAGCCTGGGATTCGCGCTGAGCCAGGAGAGCCGAGTCTCGCCAGGCGATCCTCTTCTGCCGCTGCAGCCATCATCCGCTTACTCGGTGGTCTATCTGGGCCTCCGATGAGAAGATCGAGATCTGTTGGTGATACGTATTGGGTTCCGGAAATCCATTGGATGTTAGAGATTGTTGGGCGAGGTGGGACGATGGCTTGGGGGTTGTAGAGCTTGTCTAGTGATTTGGGGAGAGGTTGCCCAGTGCCCCAAACGCTGATCATGGCGATTTCTGAGGGGCCTGTCCAGCCGAGTATGTCTCCTGATGAGGTGACTACTGCACTAGTTGTTCGGGTCTTGTCGAGCATGCTAAGTTTGGCGACGCCAATTTCTTTTAAGCCTGGGAGGGAATATGCTCTTGTTGTGCCGTCACCGAAGACGCCAACAAGTGCGAAGCCGCGGTCTTCAAATTCTGTGACTCTGGCCGCGTCGCAAAGGAAGTCGTCCCAAGACTTGTGCGCCCCTTTAGCGGTAGCTGGCTTGAAAATTCGGACTTCTGTTTGGGTAGCTTCAGGACGATTAGTTTTGTCTCGAGGGAGATTGGCTTAGAATGTTGATAGCCGGGCCCTTTCCTGTGCTCGTCCGAGAGTGACGAGCACAGGAGGGGGCCCGGCTATGACTTACCAACTACAAGTGTGCCGTGCGTCTGCCGGCCATCTCTTAGTCCAGCAACTGATGGTCCAGTGGCAGCCGCAGGTCTTCCTGTATCCGCCACAATCGGTGCAATAGAGATGATCTTGTCCGCAAGTGAAGTGACGCCAGCAAATTGAGCACTATATCCACCGTTTGCTTGTGGAAGAATCTTGAATGTGGCAACTTTGCCCATATTTGTGCCGACAAAACAAGCAATACTGGAGTAATTATCTCCTTCAAGGGTCATGACACCGAACTCGATGACCACGGGCCAGTCTTTTCCTGACGCCGAACTGCTGCTACCTTTCTTGATGAAGCTGCTCCGCTTATCTGCTTTGGCAAAATCGGCTGTTGAGGATTTGAATATGACAGCGGGGCCGCGGAGATCGATGATAGAGAAGACTCCACCTTCAGAACCAATGCCAACAAAACCAACATCAGACATCTTGAGTGCTGTAATTGGCCCTTGTGCCATATCGTAGAGCACGAAAGGCTGCAAGCCCTCCTTGAGCGGAGGTTCTGCTCGTGTAGAGATATCTGTGATGCCACCAGTCACAGTCTCTACAGCTTGTGGTGCCTCTCGACCATATAGCTTGTTGCCTCCCCATCGATAGATGACGACCTCGCCAGTGGCAGTACCAACAGCAAATTCACCAGTACTGCTTCCCATGCTCATGGTTGTAATATTGACGTCATCGTATCGAGCAAGAGCTCTCGCGATATCGACTTGCAGAACGGTACTATTCTCAAGTTCATCGGCATGGCCAGCATCCCAGATTCGGACAGTACCATCACCATGAGCCATTTGAATGATATTACGCGCTTCAAATCGCTTCATAGGATGCGTGGCCTCTGCGCCACCCTTGACCAATTGAGGTCCTTGCTGACGGCTTTCAGTCATGCCTAGCCATCTGCCTCTATCGACTGGTGTGACAGCTATTGATGTGACAAACGGATGCACAAAGCAGACGGAAGGATGCAATTGATTCGTTGGTGAGATGGGATATCCAGAAGGGAAGCTCAAAGTGATCAACTCTCCTGATGTCAGAAGAGCAATGACAGCAATAGGATTTTGTCCTCCAGCGAAATGAGGTGATTGACGAGGAACAAGACAGAAGTCCACGATCTCGGCACCTTCGGGAGTAGGAAGGAAGTGTTGTTTTTTGGTTTTGAAATGGTCTGTAAGTATAGGCCAAGTTGATGTTGCGTAGACTGGAGTAGGGCCTAGTTCAAGAAACGTCAATCCTTTTTGCGGGAGTGTAGTCACCGCACCACCAGCTATCAGAATGCCAGTATCATCAGGATTGTCCTTGCAACACCATGCAATTCTCGCAAACGGCTCTTTGATAGCGAGGGTTCCTGGAGTATTGCCAAAAGCAGTAGATATCGTTCCTGGCTTGTTGACATGACAGTCCGTCAAAGTTCTAGCCATGACAATTCTGCCATCTTTGGGATCCCAAAACACCATACTCGCATCATCATATGCCGTGCCAACAAATGTTCCGGTAGGATGCCAGAAGACGTTTGTCAGACGTGGTCTCCGTGCCTTCTCAGCCGCCTCGGGATCCGAATCGCCTCCAGGTGCCCCAACTGGTACCTCATAATCGAAATATTTGATCGGCCTGGCCTGCTTGAAGGAATAAATACAAGCTCCCTCAGTATATCCTATCAAGAGCTGGCCAATGTCCCGAGGATGTAATTGCATAGCAACAATAGACAACAATCGTGATCTTGGGTTCCTTTCCCTCCAAAAATTTGGTAGCCGTAGGGGTGCCAATTTCTCCCGGTCGATGTCAAAGGCAATAACCTCTCCATTTTGTAATCCGATCAACGCCCAGTCTAGCATGGGATCAGTCACCAGGGCCATAACTACGCCCGGGGGCGAGTAGTTGGCAATCTTCTTCCCCGTCGCCAGATCCCATATTATCAGCTCGTTTTTCGAGTCAAGGCTTATGAGCCGATCGGAGACGAATTGGAGGGTCTTGACTGAAGCTCGGCGGGGCAGGGGGAGAACGACTTGTACGCGGTTCTGGCCGAAAATGTATATCTGCCCACTGCCAAAGCTCGTTTCGTTCGTTCCTATCGCGAGGAGGGATTGTACGGGATTGTATGCTAAGCAACTGGTTGTGAAAGCATGGTCAGCGTGGGGCTTGGCGGGGTCCTCGAGCTTCAACATACCTAACCTGCGAATTAATCCCGAATCTTGCTTGGTCATCTGGCGCGAACAAGCCCGGAAGGATTGCAGCGGATAGATCATTCTGGATACCAGCTTGCTTTCCGCGTAGGAAGCCTGCCATCTTGGGTAGTGGACTGCAGAGTGAAGTAAGGTTGGAATGTTGTCGAGCTTCGTCATAAGCTGCACAGCCCACCCACGTGATTTGTGATATATATCCCTGCAACGCTGATTCCACGCTCTCACTTGACACAGCTTGATAAAAATTAGGGGTTCATTGTTCATGTTTGTATGGGAAGAAAGTATTATGTCATTAGGCAGGTCTAGCACCAGTTGCCGTATAAAGTAATCACATTATTCCAACTCTGAGACATCCATCTAACCCTCCTCCACCCAGCAGGAATCCTCAGAAAGAATTTGCTTTAAATCAGGCTTTTCTAGCCTTCTTACCAGAAGCTCTCCCCTTGATTTTCAATGGAGCCTTTCGTTTCTTTCCTCCTGTATCCTTAGAAGGTTCCTCTACAACATCCTGAATCTCCTCTTCCACGGGATACTCATTGGGAATCTCAGGTCCCTCCCCAGGCCCCCAGATCGCCCAATACTCCTTCCACACCTCCACCATCCTCAGTTCCGTAGCTTTAATCTCATCTGCCAACATTTGTTTCATCGACGGCAGTGTCTTCTCCAATTCTTCATTCTGGATGCCTTCCGCAATCAGCCGCTCTGCCGATGCGATGTGGTTCTGGAGCCCTTCAATGGGGCTTGCGTATGTTGGGGGAGGAAATACTGCGGCGGATTCTCGCGTGCTCGCAGCGATAAGATCGCAAAGTCTGCATCTTGGAATAGAACGATCGATGGTCTCGTTTGGTGTAATGAGAGGGAAGTCCTCGAGCATGAATTGAAGGGTTGGAGGTGTGGAAATGTAGCATTCTTCGTGACCGCAAGTGCCCATCATGCTTAGGAGCTCCACAGTATTTCCTTTCGTGATGAGAAATGAAGTTGAGAGTTATGAAAGCGAAGCATAAACTCGAAGGTTTTCTTGCTGCAAAAAAATGCCCGTGAATCATACCGTTGTACCCTCCTTGGAACTGCTAATGTGAAAGCCATGAGAGGACAAAGAATAAGTTGCATCACTGAATGCGGGCATGACATTTTTGGTAAAGAGAAAAGAAATCGCGACGATTCATTGGTCCTACCAGTCACAAAGCAAGATCCTTTGTTCCACAGATCCAAATGCGACGCCTCAGCAGAGGCAAGAAGCCTTCCACGCAGTTCATATGACGACTAGGAAGGCAGGTGCACTCCCTTGGCCTTTGACTATCAGATCAATGAGCCCTCGCTCGTGAATGTCCCGTTGTTCATATTTCTCCCACCCGATGCATTCTCATGCCACAGGCTGGAGGGTAAGTATAAACGATTATAATTCTCCTCTCTCCTCCAATTTCCCCTCCAAGACCTGCCATTGAAGTAGACGTAAGCCAGAGTGAATATGAAGGATTATAGTTTTATGTAAGGAGGAAAGAAGAGCTCGAGATCGGGCAAGAATTTGAGGCGAAATTTTCGGGATCATCATGTGACTCAAGCTAGCGTCGCACTAGTCCTAAAATATACTGCGGCATCTCGATGTGGGTTGGAGGGGTATCTGACCTGACTCCTTCGAGGGTTAAATACATCGCCCGTGGGTCAACACGTCCTGATCTTCAAAAAACCTCACTCACTTCTGTCTCGCATACTTTCGCTCCTAAGCTACCTAAGTATAACACCTTCAAAAACCAATTTCGCACAAATTATCCTATCTCCCACACAGACAATGGCTCCAGGAGGACCCCCAGGTGCCGCAGGTCGTGGCCGTGGAGGCAAATTCAAGAAGTTCACCAGAGGGGGTAAGTCGTCCTCATATTCCAGATAACTTGTCACACTATCTGACATTGTTATAGGAGGCAAGCATTTCTCCCGTAACCTTCGACCCCTCGACGCCGACGGAAACGAGATCAACGAAAAGAACCCCGATGCCAGCTCATCCGAAGAGGAAGAAGACTCCGAGGAGGAGTCATCTGAAGAAGAAGATACCAACAAGCCGACTCTGACCCGCGAGGAGCGTCGTGCTGCCGCAAAGGCGAAGAAGGAGGCCGCTATCGCCCGCAAGAAGGGCACGGTCGCACAACCTGGTGATCTGCCATCGAGCTCTGAGGAAGAGAGCGAGGATGACATGCCTGCCAATCCAAATCATTCGAAAGCTGCTCGAAATCAGGCCAAGGCTGCTCCGGTCAGTGTGGATGAGGCTACCGAAGGCATCAAGGACTTGAGTGTGGCTGGGAAGGGCAAGGGAAAGCCGCCTGCGGAGCTGAGCCGTAGAGAGCGGGAGGCGATACAGGCACAGCAGGCAAAGGAAAGATATCAAAAGTTGCATGAGGCTGGCAAGACCGACGAAGCAAAGGCAGATTTGGCTAGATTGAAGTTGATTAAGGAGAAGAGAGAAGCGGAGGCAGCCCGGAAGCAGGTTAGTTCTCCCATTCCTCCTTTCGCTGCAAGTGCTAACCAATTTCAGGCCGAGAAGGAAGAACGAGAGGAGGCTGAAAAGGCTAAGAAGGCAGAGATAGACGCTCGGGAGGCAAAGCGACGAGAGGCTGCCCTGGGTCCCGCGAAAGGCAAAGGCAAGGCGAAGAAGTAAAGCGTTCTATTACAGTTTTCCTTCTTCGTTCAGGATTTCGATCATTACGGTTTTCATATCGGCATATAAGCATGTCTCTTTGTGCTTCTCATAGAAGAATACCCAGCATTGCGTAGAATCTATGCAGTCTGAACCTCTCGAAGTCATTTCCTTGATCTGCACAGCTGCATACGAGTTCAGCACTGACTAATGTGGTATTTCTTCTCGATTTTTGGCTACCAATAAATTCCGCGGAAGCACATCCAAATGATGCAAAATGCAGAAGCCCGATGTTGGAGATACTTTGTGCCCGGTGTCCTGTTTCGATCTTCAACATGCCAATTCATTCCGTGAGTTGGATGTTCGCCTTTTGATTCTTCCCATTATGATATCGCTCATTCTTATATATACTTTGCAGTAAAGTTAAGACTTCTTGCAGACGAGTCAGCACTCCTTTTCGCATTTCCGTATTCCCTTGGTAGACCTAACTTCATCCCAGCCCAACCCAAAAACCACTCCAAAGAAACCGACGCCCTGGAAGTGTCCTCGTTACATCCTTTACGGGGTACAAAACAAATTCGAGTCTCGGAAACGCAAGAACAAAAAAAGAAGCCTCATAGATTTTGAACGCTACCCGATTTGAACGAGTGACCGTCTGGAGTTCCCGAGATCATTTAAATGAAGACACTGGAATCAGAAATGCTACCACTACACCAAGCGTCCATGCAATTGGCTACATTTATGCTTATTCTGGACTGTAAAGGCAGAGTCGAAAGTGATGTGAATTGGGAAGGCACGGAGATCGGCATCGAGAGGGCGAGCCTCCCTGTGTAACAGCCAGACAGCCGACAGCGCTTTCAAAAAATGAAAAGGAAACACAACTCCTAACAAACAATACATCCACTCTAGTTAACTCAATCTAAGTTTCTGTCCTTCGGGCCACGCTTCGGTCTTGAAAACTTGAAGCCATTCAGGAGAAACAACAAAGGGGGTTATATGCACGTGATCACCCCGCACCTTCGGTCCCCCCACGTGCTCTTTCCCTCAGTGGTTCTTGGCTTGCAATCTACGTCTGTTTTCAATTCCAAACCGATTCGCAACCTCTAAATACTAATTCCCACAATACATCAGAGTCCTAGCTCCAATAGATCTTCGTATCACGTCGACATATGACATCAGGCCACCCCGGGAGAAGTCTCCTTCAAATTCAAAATCCATCCTCTTGAGAACACCACCGCCAAACCACGAATCTGTCCAACACGAACTGACCTCCAAGCCATGCCTTCACACATCCTCGTCCTGGGCGCAACCGGTATTTATCCCCTCCCTTCTCCAGTCCCAATTCTAACCCGACCGATCAAGGACAAACAGGCATCGATTTCTGCAATCTCGCCCTCTCATCACCCCATAACCACACCCTCACTCTTTATGCCCGGAATCCAACCAAAGTTCCTGAGGCTATTTCTAGCAATTCGAATGTCACTATTATCAAAGGAACGCTTGAAGATGAGGTAATGTTGAAGATTGCTGCTTCGTGCGGTGCCAAAATCTTCGTATCGTTTGCTGGGCCTACGGGAAGGTTGAGCGGAACTGTAAGTCTAGATGGTGCTCTATCAATTTTTCTGAACCCTTCCATCCTAGCAATTTTCCTTTTTTGGAAAACCAAATCATGGGCTTGCAAGAAAAAAAGTTAACAACCACCCCAGCCCGTGACAGACGGAATGAAGCTCCTCTTCCCTCTCCTAATCCAAAACAAATTCAGACGCGCGCTCATCCTCGGAACCTGTTCCTTCCCCGCTCCCCCCGACAAACCATCCTGGAAATGGTCCGCCCTAGTTACATTCGTCAAGGTTATCGGCGGCTCTGCGTACTCCGAATTCAACAGCCTCGGCGAATTCGTGACCTCGCAAGACGTCGATAAGATCAAGTGGACCTTATTCCGAGTTCCGTTTCTGGGGAATGGAGAGGAGAAGGCTGTGACGGCGACGTTTGCGGGGAGTGGAGAGGATGGCATGTTTTTGAGTAGGAAGAGTATTGCGGCTTGGGTGTTGAGTGAAATGGGGGAGGATAGTGAGTGGGTTGGGAAGGCGCCTGTGCTTTGTAATTGAGGTTTTGATAGAGCAAGGGGATCAAGATGAAGATGGATTTCATTAATTGCCTTACCGGCTACCGAGTAAGTAACAGCTGAACAGTCAAACACTCTCACTGAGGACCGCCCAAATATTCAGTATGTTGCAAAAAGTTCTTGAGTATTGAAAGCCGTCATATTTTCCACAACAGCTGAGATAAAGCTAACAAGTACTACACGCACGCCACTTATATAGAGCAAAATCTAGAGATCACAACTAAAGTCTCATACACGGTATCTCAGCCCTTAACCCTAAGACTTCAAGCTCTCAGAATATCCTATCGTCATACACTGAAAGAAATATGACATTCCCAGATCGTCTCTCCCCTCTTCAGTGCAGCCAACAAGAAACCAAATCAACCAGAATACTCCGTTGCTACTCCGCGCAATCGATGAAAAGCTAATGTTTGTAACCTTGCCCATCCTCGTCCTGAATCCTAAAGCGTTACGTTTTGCCTCATCGGTCTCACAAACGAGGCCGTTGGCCTTCGCTATATCTCCAATTGAACTTTGTGACCTTCTCATGAAGTGGTCTATTGCGTTTTTGCATACCACCGGTTTAACTCTAACTCTGTATGGACACATCTTGCTCTTGAATCATTTCTTCACTCTTGGCATCCTCCTCAATATGTGGTTCCCTCGTGCCCCTTTCGCGCTCGCTTACCACTAAGCGAACACCTCTCACCACACTCCGCCTTGCTGAAACTGGCCTCCGCACACCTGCACACCCGCAGAACAAGAGCGAGGGTCGAAGCGAAAGGCATTTGTGCTCATTCAAACTAAGTATACTATCTAAGCCCTCCCCTGTCACCATCTGCATGAACCGTAACAGAGAACCCCCATCCCACCAACTCCCCCAGAGCAACGAAAACACTAACTCTGCCCAACTCCGGCTCCGCCAGCGCCAAGGATAGCAAACTCGAACCTCCTCGTTTTCGTTTCTCGTCAAGCTTCAGCATTAGATCTTCCACAGCCGCCAATATTAAACAACGGTAGAGAAGAGATAAACGGAAGAAGGGGAGCAAGAAACTCAGCCCCCCTCCTCCCTAATCCTCGTGATCCCCCTATCGCCTCCCTCTCGAAAACCCTGGCTCAGCCCATGCACCGGCCGACTCTCCACCGTGCTCCTCCCGCCCAAACTCCCCGGCATCGCGGCTCCATCGCCCTTCATATCGCCCTCTTTCTCGACCTCCCGGTTCAGGTTCGGGGTGTTGGATGTGCTTTGGATCGTGGAGACTTCTTGCGCGAGGGGGGAGGAATGCACTGGTGAGTTAGAGTGCTGAGATTGGGTCTGGCTGTTGTTTTGCGTCTGCGAGGGCTTGGAGCCGTCGCCGCCGCGGGTGGAGGTGCGGGGCGAGACGCGGCCGGTCTGGGTGCAGAGGTTGGTTAGTGGAGAGTTGAGTTGACGAATTCATACAGTTAATGATCTGACGAAGGAAATGAAGATAGGAATGGAAGTAAGTGGTGAGGCGGGGCGTAACGGGAAGCTAACATTTACTAAGAGCAGCAGGACACGGCGAGCAAGCAAGACAACAAAATGAGGGCGTGGGTATGGAACAGAACTGGACAGAACAGGCGGCGCGGCAATCGAAAGTAATACGGCATCTTGCCTCGTATTTTCAATTTCGTCTTTCAAATCTCTTCACCCCCAAATTATCTTCCCCGCCGAGAATTGGTAGCAAATATCGATAGAAACAGCAAAGCAACCGCGATGGTGATTTTCAGAGGGGAGGGGGTGTTATGGGTAATCGTCGAGCTGATTAACTTCGAGATGTGGACGAGTCTGACTGGGACAACCCCTTATACGATGATCGTCGGACGGTGCTACTGTGATCAGAAGTACTATTACTCACCTGTTTGGCCCACCGCAGCCCGCAACTATTGCACAGATCCCTATTCCCGCTTGGTCCTCGCCGCCATTCAGGCGTCACTCGAGTATGGCAGTTAGCGCAGTCGCGTGTCGTGGATCCTCCCTTGCGCCGCTTCCGCTTCTTCTTATTCTGCAGTAGAGCGGCAAGTTCCTCGGCCAAGATGCGATTGCTCTTCTCCATCTGTCGAAGTTCGAATTGCCAGCTCGTACAACGTGTTGTCTTCAGCTCGTCAAATATGTTGTCTTCTGAAGCAAGAATGAGATCCTGGCTCCCGATCGGGAGTCGAGGACCGCCAGCTTGAGTGACGGCGCCCATCATTTGTGTTGGTACTATTTGACCGGAGTTTGGGTTTGCCCCATCTGCTGGAGGCCCGGATGATAATCCGGAGGGGTGGTTGAGAGGGGTTCCTTCATCTGAAGGGTGATGACCTAACGAGCTCATGCCTTTCGAACTGCCACTGTTATGAGAAACTAGAGCAGGCGCGACGGAACGGGAGGACGACTTTAACAGGCGTGTTTGAGCGACCAAGAATGTTGGTTTCTGGCCTTCTGCAGCATCCCCCGGATACAAGGTAGTCTGTGCTTGCAATACCAAACCTCTCTTGTTGAGAATCTCATGCTTGTGAATTACGCGCTTCCCAGTTCTCGCCTTCTCCAGAGACCGACCAAATTCGACTTTCGATTCGGGTCGCATAAGAGCTTGGATGCTAGTTCCGACAAGATCATCAGGGTTCCGATCCAGTAGAGTTCGCACATTGGATGAAAGGAATAGGAACATTCCGGAAGTTGATAATTTCGTCCAAATCTCACTTTCGCCAATACCGCCAGCGGCCTCGACATCATGGCGAGCCAAGGCATAGACAGGTCTTTCTCGGCCAACCAGTATGATACACTTTCGTCCCTTGCCTTGCTCAACGCACAGAGATCCATGACTCTCAAACCAGGTGTAGCCACTATTCTTCCGCCGTATTCGAAAGACAACGTTGACTGAGGCTCCAGGAGAGGTGTCCTTGAGTTCTCGGGTGACGGGAACAATGTCGCTGGGGTGGCAGACAGATGAGAGTGCCGTACCGACGAGTTCAGATGAATCGTACTCCAAGACATGGCGACTCGAAGGTGATAGATATAAGAAAAGGCCTTTCAGGGAAAGGACATGAACTACATCGTCTGTGTTCTCCAACAACACCTTATCCCACATTCGTTTCGTCAATTCCGACTCCATGCTTGTATTGATCGAGCTCAGAACTGTGGAAACGTCATCTCGACTGATTGTCTGGCCGCCATCTCGTGGTCGATTCTGTTCAGGAGGTTGCCAGATATACTTTGGCAAATTCTCTTGTGAGTAATCGACAGTATATAGACCGCTGACACCCTTGGCCGCCAGCGCCTCTGGCTTCAGCATAAGATCCACTTGGAATCCGACGATATACCTGATCTCCTTGTCATCCTCCCCCGTAATGGGGATCATACTCAGCATATTCATAAATGGCTGTCCTCCCTTCCGGTAGTTGATTATACTCTGCTGGGCTTCCTTGCAAGCTTCTATCCGTTGTTTCAGATAGTAAACGCTATCATTATTGACAAAATTCCGATATGCTCCAGCCTGGACCTTCCCATTGGGGTCCTGCAAGAATCGACAGTTCTGGCCAATGATTTCGTGTTTCGTATATCCAGTCAAGCGCTCGAAAATCTCTGAGATGTAGATGATGGGGCAATCATACATAGTGATATCGCAAACCACAAAGGCGCACGACAGATCAACCTTTCCCAAATCAACTTCTGGATTTCTTCTGTTGGCCACCTTCATCAGAGCTCCAAGCATGTCAAAACCACTCGTAGAATATATTCCAGAGTAGTCCGGCTTCCTCTCTGGCTTGACCATAACCTGTGGTTCTTCGATTGGAGCCGAAGGGGTAGGTGCATTAAAAGGTGGTTCTTGAGTCGGTAGAGCTGGCATATTGGCCATTACAGGGGAACTGTATGCGGCCATGCTCTGGCTCATACTGATAGCCTGCGGAGAGTTGACCAAAGACGAATCAGCAACATTAAGTGAAGGCATCGCCGGCATCATCTCATCAGCCTCTTCGGGAACCATGCTGTCACGCCGCGCCGTCAAGCCAGTCTGGAGATTCTGAGGCATCATAAAGTCGCTAGTCATCGAATCCATGGTACCGGGTCCGTAAGGCTGTGAGAAGTTTGTCGGAGAGAACATGTTCATCGCGTTTGAATCCTCTTCTGATATGCCTTCCATGCCCATTGATCCATATCCCATCATCCCGTGTACCATATCTGCAGACATCCCCGGAAATTGTGCATTGGTATCAATTGATAAAGGATCTGAGACCATAGTCGCAGAATATCCCATCTGTTGACCCGGCATGCTCATTCCCGACCCCATATTGGCCATGTTCCCAAATGCCGCCGCCATGTCCAGTTCGCCCGTTGACTGTCGTCTCATATTCGAATCTCCAGACATCGAGGTCGCCGGCCCAAACTGAAAAGCACCCAGGTTCGGATCCGTCGAGCCAAACTCCATCATCGAAGATCTACGGTCGATACCCTGCGGGTAAGCTCTTGGTAGACTCTGCCTCCGTTGCAGCTCCTGATTATTCTGCATTATGATATCGTCCAAGGAATCTCCACCGCCCATCATCATATCCATCGTGTCATCATTGGCCTGCTGCTGGGGTCCTGGGACTATCGTCGAGCCTGCCCTGTTCGGCGCATTGCTGCGTCGTCTCTCCGCCAGCCGCTGCTGCAGATCCTCCTGCGAGTACTGCGTCCCAAAGAACTGATTCATGACGCCAACATCTGCCCAGCGGCGCGTCCTCTATCGTCGTCGATGAGCTGCTTTCGTTTTGGAATCATGGGCGTGTTGGAAGAAGGGGCCCACGAGCGAGAGAAGTGTGTATCATGGAGGTGTCAAGGGACTCTGCCTTCGATTCGCGGTCGTGGTTTCTCGGTCGTGTCCTAGAGCTTGGGATCGGAGTAGGCAATATTGGTCTCTGCGTAACGTTTCTCAACGGAGTGATCTGTGCGAGGAGGCGGTTTGTGGGGTTGCCACTATCACGCTGTTTGAGACCTGTGGGCACCCGTGTATGCGCGGAGCTACCCCTCCAAAGCTGACTGGAGCTGCAGCGTCGAGGGCGGGATCTGAACGCTCGCTGGACGAAGCTTCCCCGTGAGGCGTGAGGGTCGAAGGTCGACGTCTTGCTTGCGCTCCCCAACGGTTGAAGCGGCGGGCCAGGTTTCTTTTGACGATGCTTCGTGTAACGCGGGTGAAGCTCGGGATAGGTCAATCGTGTCGACGGCGTACTACAGCTCGAGCCGGTGAGACAGGGCGTGAGTTTGATCTGCCGGAGGAGATTGATGAGATATGTGTAGGTCGACAAAGGTGAGCTTGTTAGCCTTGTTCGAGCTGCTGGTACTGTTTGCTTTTGCTTGATAATAGAGTAGTGGAAGTGCTAGCCCGAATGCGCTGATCATGAAGCTAACTAACTTGCTAGTGGGGTCTCCACTCGCAGGTCGCAAGCTCCACTCCCGCCTGAAACCGGACTTGCGAAGAATCGCATTGTGCGAGAATGGCATCTGGTACCAATCGAATTCTGTATTCTTTACTTCCTATCTTTTATATAGAAGTCACCATCAAAACGCCATGTGAGCTTTGCAATAGAGTACCAAAAATGCCATCTGTTCAAAGCAGCCCACTATGGTGTGAGACTTTACACCAGGGGAAGAATAATTGCGGTTCTATAGCCAGCACGGAGCCGTGCGCCGTGGGCCCGTGCCATGGAGTCAGTACCATGGAACTGGTTGAAATTAACAATAAATCCACCTAATGTAACCAATAGTGCTTCATTATACGGGCGATATATACGCTTGCTTCTCAAGTCACATACCTCAAAATTGGCACCAAAAGTCTAGCCGTGTATTTGGAAAGTGCATTGTGAAGAAGATGGCCAACACCGCAACCAAGCCACCACCCGCCAGTGCCGCCAAAGGTGCATTACTTCTCCCCTCAGATCTCGCTATGCTAAAATCCAGCCCCAGAGACAAAGGAAATAAGAGGTGTAGCGCGTGTGGTATCAAAATCATTCTATGAGTCGTCAATCTTGTCCCTTCCATTCATTCCCTTCCCATACCCCAGCCTCCCATCCCAACTTTGTTGCCTGATATTCGTAAATGGGATGCGTTCAGCCAAACATTGCCTTTACTGTCTGTTGAGTTTCGACAGGTAGAGAGGCGAGCACTGTTTGGGGATCAAGCCCAGCCACCTGCAACAAGACCTTGCCTGCCTCCACGATTCGCTGAGCCGTTAAACCTTGCAATGTCTCGGCTTCTAAGGCTTGTGCAATGAAGACGAAGACCTTCCCAGCTTGGCCGATGACAAGAGGGTTTCGTCTGCTTTGGTCAGTTCTGGATTCTCAAAAGAGGCAGATTAGACTTACTGGTCAATCAATTGAGCAAGATATGCATAAGCATATGGTGCAGCTTCTTCATCATTGACCACAGGAAGGGTATCAATCCACTGACGAACTACCTCTTCCTGGTTCGGAACACTTGCAGCGTTGTAGTGCAACACCTTGGCAATGGCAGCACATGCATTCTCGGTTGCATAAACGTCATCATCGCCTCGGGCATTAGGCAGGCGAGTGACCTCGAAGAGCAGTTCGATTGCTGGGCCGAAGAAGGCAGACCATTGGTGCCCACCTTTGTGAGCTGCAACACCGATACCATAGGCAGCAGCTTGTCGATTGGCTGGTGCTGCGTCTCTGCAGCCAGCGATGAGAGGCTCAACGATGTAGGCCTTGTATTTCCAGCTTTCCTCGCCGCAGAACTCCAGAACATCATCCATGATGCAAAGGCCCCACTGTCGTTGAGTACCATCTTGGCTCTTGAGGAATTGCTCGTATGTGCTGTGGAGACGCTCCCAAGCTGGGAGGAAAGAGACTCCATGGTTCTTGAAGATACAGTGGAATGCCTTGTTCATGTCTGAAAGAAGGGTCTGATCGTCCTCGATGGCAAACAACATATCCTCCGACTCTTC
Organism: Hyaloscypha variabilis F; assembly: GCA_002865655.1. Classification (NCBI taxonomy): domain Eukaryota; kingdom Fungi; phylum Ascomycota; class Leotiomycetes; order Helotiales; family Hyaloscyphaceae; genus Hyaloscypha; species Hyaloscypha variabilis. The sequence continues at coordinate 812,670 of KZ613943.1, read as the reverse complement.
TTCGCCTTCTTCCACCGCATCGCCTTCTCTCTCTTCAGCTCGGGCAGCCACTCGGTCTTTGTAATCCTCCAGAGCTGAATGTGCGGAATCGATAAACGTCTCCATGTTTTGTTGAGTGAGGCAATTCTTGCCGATGACCTCAACCGATTCGTAGAAACATTGATACATCTCAGCCAAGGTGTCGACTGCTGGTTCTGCACTGAGCACCTCCAAGAGCTTCTCGACAGTCGCTCTCCACAGGGTCTGCAGCTCATTTGACGCCTCCCCAAAGGCTTTCTTGTACGAGTTCAAGAGCTGCGGTACACACTTTGCTGAAACGACTCGGACGGGATCGTGGAAAAAGAAAGCCAAGCCAGGCAGGGCGATCTTCTCCATGACTTCGAGGACGTAAGGGGCGAACGAACCTTCTAAAACTTGGGCATACACAACCAAAAGCTCAATTGCCATGTGCTTGTCATCGAGAGTGCTTGTCTTGATGCCAATGACTTTGCCTCTCAAAGGTACAAGCTCCCAGCCCTCATCTTGCTGTACTTGCTCGACTTGCTCCTCGTCATCGAGAAGCTGGATATCAGCCTTCGCACTAGCCAACCCTAGAAGAGGTGGCATAACACTTGGCAGGAATGGCAAGAAATCCTGTCCGAGAACTCTGCACATACGTCCCCAACAATGCATGAGATATTGGGACTGAGGATCGTCCGGATCTGTGATCCCTTGTTGGATGGCAGCGAGAAGTTGGACCAAGCTCATGGAATCGTTCCCTAATCTCTCCTTTCCAACAGCCAAAGCGATGAGAGTTGCACATTCCATAGCCTTAGCTCTGAGAAGACGAAGCTCTTTGGTGTTTTCTTGTTGCAAGACCTGGAAGAGCAAAGGCATCAGAGTGTCATAATATTTTGAAAATGCAGCTTCGGCTGAATCTGCGATGGTTGCGATTGTCGAAAGGGCCTGTTCTTGAACGTAGCGTTTCGGACTTTGCAAGAGTTGGAAGAGGTGGGTCAACAGATCGTCGAGATATGGCTCTAAGATGGCTTTTTCGGCCTCCTCGCAGAAGTTAACAAGTGCCGCTGCTGCGTGAGCTTGGACTCGTGGTTCGGGAGAATCGAGCACGGGAATAATAGCGGGAACTACAATTGCGTGATATTTCTCTTGCATGGTCCCTGCGAAATCTGTGCTCATCTGACCAAGGGCATTGCAACCCGCCCATCGAACCCGAGGGTGTGGGTCTCGTAGAGCGGGAACAACGAGCTCCAGGACCTGGCTCAATTCACCAACCATCAGGTCTCTGCAGCCTTCTGAAATTGCTGAAATGGCCATAAGTGCTGCATGACGGTCTCTCCAAGCATCCGAATTCATCATTCTTGGTAGCCAGCTGAAGGTTGGAGCCAGAATGGTTGCGCCACCAAGTTTGTTGGCCAATCTATCCATACATTGCTCGCCCGCAACGTGATTCAAATCACTCTCATCAGGATCCATATCATCGGAAGCATTCCACTCAGCAGCATCATCGTCATCGATTCCAATGTCCGTCATCAAACTCAGACATTGGGTGATCATGTCGTTGGTGTAAGTGGGATCTTTCTTGACAATTGCTGGTGCATAGTCTGCGAATGTGGCCATAAGTTCGAGGGCATTTTGCCTAGCTTGATCCGTGAGCTCCTTATCTTGAATCACAGATATGCTGAAGGCCACTAAGTTGTGGAACAAAGGTCGGAACATCTTTGGCGCGACTTCGGCGAGGTCAATGAGCGAAACCAGAGCTCTAGTCAGCTCTTCTGACTCCTGCTTCTCCTTAATTGGTGGTAGGATGTTGAGGACTTCGGGAATGAGAGCATAATATTTTTGCTGGGATTTCTTGTTGATGCTTCGGAAGAAAGAGGCAAAGGCCTCCATAGCCGCAAGTCGGACCTTTTCCAGTCAGCCATTGCTCCTTGTACCCAAACTACCATTTGACCTACCGTCACATCATCATCTTTAAATCCTCTAGTGAAAGCTGTAAGAACTGTATCCTCATGCTGCTTCTCAATGATTCCAGGAGTGGTGGAAAATATTCTGTATGAGATCTCACGCTGCCCAACTACAGTTGACATGCTAAGTTCAAAGAGAACACCCAATATCTCGGGCCATTGGGCTTCTACCAGGTGTTAGTCTTTCGAACAGTGGGAGTATGATCGAAAAATCGCGGTGGTAAGACGTACTGCTGTCAGAATACTCTCGGGCAATCTCAGCCACCGCATCACCAATCTTGTTTCGCACAGGGTTGGTGCCTTCCGACTTCAAAGCTTCCAAAAGTTTGGATCTGATGAGGTACCCTTCCTCTTGTGGCAAAGACAGGAATAGTTCAACGGTCTCCCCATCCGGTATCTTGCGAGCTTTGGAGGCTATCCGGCGGAAAATGACGGCAGCAAAGGAGCGGGTCTGGAATATCGAGGAGTATCAGCAAACGACCTAAGAGGGTGGTTCCGTTATAAATTACCGTCGGATCATTGGAACCTTGAATCTGTTCAACCAGGCCCATCAACAGCATATTAGGCTTGTTCGTTGTCCAGTTGTTCGCAAGATGCTCCTCAGCCTGCGATCGCACGCTATTGTCGGATGACTGCAGCGCATCCAACAGCTGTGCAAGCTCATTATGCACCTCGGGCGCGAGGACCGACATCTTTCCGGCTACAGATGTTCTTCAAGGACGTGTTGGAAGGGCGTTGCAGGTGTAGCAATAGACAGGTTTTGTCGAGCAAGGGCGTTGGTTTGCGCGTGGGATATTGCTCTGTGAAGTTGATCTGATCACCAGAAGACGTCAGCAATGGAACAAAAGAATTTTCTCGGCAGAAGAAATGCGAGCGACGTGGAAGGTATGGGCAGAGTGAATGGGAGCAAGGGAGACTTTACCAGGTCTTGGGCGCGGTGTAGCACAGGAGAACTGAGTATTCTGTGGCCTTTCCTCCTCCGGTCACAATATCCTCATCTCCAAGTAGCGGGAGTAGCACCTGGAGGGCAGCGGATAGGACGGTAATGTTTATGTCGTGGCGGGTCGAGAAGTGTTGTGGGAGTGCAGAGGCCGACGCGCGCTTGAAGTGCGTGGGAAAATTGGGAAATATTTTTGGTGATGAGGGGTTGCACGCATTTTGATTGGTTGCCGAGATACAGCGGAGGACAAGCAAATCCCAAAATGCTCTTCTTAGTTTCTGGACCCCACTACATCTACTGTATCTTCATGCATAATCTATTCAAGACTTTAAAGTTCAGTGTTTGGACTGTCTAGAAGATTTTCCCAAGGTCTTAAGCTGTAAAGCAGCAAAATCATGACTTTGATCCTTTGCCCGCTCTCTCTTCACCCCACTGCTTCAAGCCCGTCTCCAAGCTTTCAATTAGTGAAGACGAGACTGCATCCTCCTTAAAGCTCACTCTTCCAGTCCACCAGTCCAGCCAACTCTCCACCCTCGCGCCCTCCTTGGGATCCAGCAGCCCAACACTAACATCAAGCAATTCGGGTCTGAATTTGCAGTGCCAGAAAATAGTGGCTCCACAAACTCGGCAGAACTCTCTCCAGATATCCTTTGAGCTCTCGTACGTCTTCATTGTTCCAAAATTAAAATCAATCGGCGATCCATCCTCCTGGAAAATATTGCATTTTGGAATGAATGCCTAATAGATAAAAAAATCATAGTCAGCATACCTGTGCAATATATTTTTCTGGGCCATGATGTCCTAGGAGCTATTGTACATTGCGAATAGAATGTCGTAAGAGGCATAGCGATATTGCTGCGACAGATTGCAAATTCTAAGAAGGTTTAGCTTACCCAAGGTTGGATCTCGAACCCTGAAGCTACTCGACAGGATCTACATGTGCAAGTCCCCGCCAGATACTTTGTATCATTGTCTCGCAACCACCAGGTCTCGTTATTCGGATTTTCCGGCGAATGCGAATGAAAAGGAACCATTAAATCTGGGAATGGCGACTGGGCCTTCTTCGACTCTTCGTTTGGACGAGTGATGTAGAACTTGACCCCTCCACAGTGGCATTGTGCCTCTAGCTTGTTCGGGTTTGTGTGGACCTTCTTCTCTTCGGGCAGCACATTCAACGGGATATGGTCCGGAACCAACGCCCCGCCATTCCAGTCTTGTAGCATATACCTAGGTATTGGCTTCTTCTTCCCATCGGGTCCAGTGATCTCCTTCAGCCAAACACTTATGCCCCCATCCAGTGTGTCCTCAACCCACTTGCAGTTTATCCAGTTGACGATTCCTTCTGTGCGATCCAAAGGCCCAGTCGCAAGATGCCATGATTGATTATGGGAGACTTTGACAAGAACGTGACAACCGCAAGTTGAGCAGAAATACCGCGTCAATCGATCGGTCGTCCCGTAGCTTGTCAAGTTGAACTTCGTGATATCGATCGGCTGCTTCGAAGGGGCGATGATGTAGGTAACTCCACATGAGCCAGTAAGTCGTCGACAGCTATTACAAAGGCAAAACCCTCTGTCAAGCGGTAACGTATCGTTGAGGTAATCGACCTTGAGATTGAAGGAGCCGCATGCGCAGGTTGAGGTGATGCTGGTGGTCATCTTGATCTTTGCAGCGTGTAAAGCAATCAATTTACCTTGGGACAAATGCTGGTTGGTGAGGGGAAATAATCCATCGGGGAGGAAGCTTGAAATGCCTACCTACCTTGACCACAGCTTGGCTTACCTGTAGCGCCCCTTGGTCAGACATAGACGTTCGAGCAATTAGCACGGCCCGTGATTCCGAGCATGAGCCTCCGTAAAAAGAGTTATGTTGTGCTCAAGTTGATCTGAACGCTCAATGGTTGTGTGCGGAGGATCAGTTTCTCCGGCTGACAACTCGAAAGTTGAGTGGAGCCGATGACGGTCACGTGTTGACTGCCGACCTCGCAGTGCTCTCGAACGACTTTCCTCGGCAACCGAGGCTACAAATCTTCTTTTCTTCTTTTCTGCATCCTTTTCATCCCTTTTTCTCAATGGGGTCCACAAACGCAGCGATACAAGGATCAGTCTTTCTTGTATCAGCTACTCCACAATCATACCTTCGGGAAATTCTTTGATGCAGCCAAATGGATATCATGGCCAACACTCCAACATTGCATCAATGATGGCGTGGCGGCTCTCTGGCTGACAGTTATCATCTTCCTTTGAAGTTTCCAACATCCCATGGCATGTCCGACCCCAGGCGTACCATACCTGTGTGGCTTGATAAAGGTAAGGAGGTACTGTGTCTTTCGTCATTTCATGTCCCCTGATTATCAAGTATGCAGGCAGCCGAGTCATGCCAATGGATTCATTCCGTTCGGGACGAGCCAGCTCCCTCCATTGGCCAACTCAAATGCAGCCGCACTCGTTACCAGTGTATGTGCCGTACGAAGCGGAATTTTTGAAACCCAAATCAGATGTTCTCATCCCTCATCTTCGTTCTGTTCCTTGATTTTCCGAACAGCGAGATATCCCCGTCCAATCCAAACGCCTCAAATTATCTGAGAACAGTTTTCTTGTGGGTTTGTGGCTTGGCATACTGTCCATGTGGCATGAGGCTTTTGGTATTAATTATCGCGATATGTACAGGCCTCGGCAGGCGTGCCGGTGGTTGATATATAATGGACCTGAGCCCGTGTATAGAAATTTCATCATGCCACTTCTTCATAACTGCTTCTGAGCTGTTACTCGTTAACTCCACAAACAAATACACCTTTGCACCCGTTCCCTTGATTTCGGCATATTCAACTTGAAAGCCATTCATCATGTCAAATCCAGAAGAACAACCTGAACCTCCGCTCCGAACCTTCCAGTCCATAACGGCAAATGGCCCTACATCTCCAACATTAACTCGAACGCACACAAATGGATCAAGGATTCATCGAACCAACACCGCAGGGTCTCGAATCCACAGAACTAGCACGAATGTTTCCCATAAAGAGGCAAAAGACCCAAATCTTGATGTCAATATTCCATACAGAACCTTCAGCGATGGCGCGAATTTGGAGGAATACACATCGGAAAAGCCTGAGGGAGAGATCGAAGGCCCAGTCGAGCCTGATGGAAAACACCACTACAAACTTGTTACATTTGTCCCAAACGATCCTGGAAACCCGAAGAATTGGTCAAAGGCGTATAAGTGGTACTGGTAAGTTTAATCTCGTAGTGTTTTGCTCCTCGGGAGGGCTTTGCTGATTCGTTGTAGTACTATGGTAGTTGCTATCACTTGCTTCGTGGTGGCATTTTGTTCAGCTGTGATCACCGCTGGGACTGTTGGTCCCGAGAAAGATTTTCACATTTCTCGGGAAGTTTCTTTCCTACCTATAACGGTATTCGTTGTTGGTTTCGGAATAGGTATGTATGGTTCTTGCTTGAAGTCTTCCAGTACTGACATATTCAAGGTCCCATGGTTTTCGCCCCTTTGTCAGAGATCTTGGGCAGACGAATCATCTATGCTACGACACTCCTGATTGCCGTAGTGTTTGTCATTCCTTGCGCTGTCGCCAACAACATCCAGACCCTCGTAGTCTGCCGGTTCATTGATGGAATAGCTTTCTCGGCACCAATGACGCTTGTAGGAGGGACTTTGGCAGATCTCTGGAAGACCGAGGAACGTGGCGTTCCTATGGCAGCCTTTTCGGCAGCACCATTTATTGGCCCTGCCGTTGGCCCTCTCATCGGCGGCTTCCTGTTTGATGCAGGTGGCTGGCGATGGTTATATTGGATCCAGTTGATTCTAGCCGCAATCGTCTGGATCTTGATCACCTTCACCGTACCCGAAACTTACGCCCCCACCATCCTGGCAGCTCGAGCGAAGAAACTTCGTGCATCCACTGGAGAGACCGACCACGTGACAGAGCAAGACCTGGACCTTCGACCATTCAGCGAACGTCTGCGGATCTTCTTGGTCAGACCCTTCCAACTACTTTTTGGAGAGCTGATCGTGTTTCTTGTCGCCGTCTACATGTCCGTACTTTACGGGCTTCTCTATATGTTCTTCGTGGCATACCCAATTGTTTACCAAGAAGGAAAAGGTTACTCGCCTGGCATCACAGGTCTAATGTTCATCCCAATCGCCCTTGGCGTCCTCTGCTCTGCAGCCTGTGCCCCTCTAGTTAACAAGCACTACATGAAGCTGTCAAACAAGCACAACGGCTCTCCACCCGCAGAAGTCCGATTGATCCCCATGATGGTCTCCTGCTGGTTCATCCCCATAGGCCTCTTCATCTTCGCCTGGACCTCATACCCACACATCTCCTGGATCGGCCCCGCCATCGGCGGTTTCCCCGTCGGCTTCGGATTTATCTTCCTCTACAACTCCGCAAACAACTACCTGGTCGACTCCTACCAACATCAAGCAGCCTCCGCATTAGCCGCCAAAACCTTCCTACGATCATTCTGGGGCGCTTCCGTCGTGCTTTTCACGGTGCAGATGTATCACAAACTAGGTTATCAGTGGGCGGGCTCCCTGCTAGCGTTCATCAGTCTCGCGTGCTGCGCAATTCCGTATGTGTTTTACTTCTATGGTGCGCAGATCAGGAAAAGATCTAGGTATGCGTATAGTGGGGATGATAAGGAGGAGAAGATGGAGGCGGGTGGGGAGAGTGGTGGGGAAGCGAGCGAGGGAGAGTTGGAGAGGGCGAGGAGCTATGTTAGTACTCCTTAAATAGATACTGGCAGATGTCCAGTCCCCGATAGTACAGCATCTGGAAACCGGATGCTTGGGAGTGAGCCATGTCGTCGTTGTGGCTTGCTCAAAATTAGACTTGTTGGATCTGTCGGCATTGCTGGCATTGGATCTTAGAGAATTAGAAATGGGCTGATATAGAAGGGGTCAGGTCGACGCATCGATCTGTAGGTGTTTGAGGTGCGGTTTATCTGGGAGGAGGAGTTCTGGGTCTTCATAAGAAATAGAACAAATAATGAATAATAGTCATTCCTGCGTTTAGCGCCTAAAACAATGGACTATAGCGAGGAGCATATTGCTTCCCTGCTACTTCCTCCTTTCGTGAACAAACATCTAAGCCGGCATTAGAAACCCTTGCAATGCCGCTCCCATCTATAGTCAATAGTCTCAAGTTACCTTCAATTTCAGATTTCAATTCTCAATTCAGTTTCCGCTAATTGAAAAATTCAACCTCCTAACAAATCTAACCATGAAGAATCGCTTGTGCCAGAAGGATCAAAGATCATAATGTAGTAGGCAAGCGCAGCACACAAGTTAATTATAACGAGGATTTCGTGGAACAACTTCTCAAAGATAGGGAAGAACAGGCCAAGACTAGCAGAAGTCGTACCCAGGGTGATAAAGTAAAAACGAGCGGACCATGACTTAAGAGGAGAATTCCAAAGTAAGGAGTTGGCCCCTAAACTCGAAACAGCACTACTAATAGAACCAGAATAGAAAGCTAAAGAGTCATAGGTCTTAAATAGTCCCCCTAATAGAGAATATACGCAGGCAGTTATCAGAAACAAACATAAATAATACAGCCGAAGACATATATAAAAAGACGTAAAGCATTTGACATCGAAGTTACAGATAAGGACCGTCCACATACATATGAAATGTATAAGCAAAGAAATCTGACCAAAAAGCTTCGAACCAACCAACTTTTTCGAAATATCGGGACCGTTTAGGTCGTCGAGAGGGAGGTCTGGCTCTTCTTTACCTGCAAGCAGCAGGAGAAGCTCGATGAGAAGAAACGAAGCCAAGTAAAAGCTGCACCAGGTCTTCGTCCACGGGATACCGCCCAACGTGTACAGCTTTATCACGGCTGGCAACATTCCCACAGCGAACAGAATTATTCGCACGGGCTTGCTCCACTCGATGTTTTCCTGCTCATTACCGCCACTCTCACTATCAACGAATCGGCCTTGTAGAATCCGGTGTGCGGCATTGCGAGGGGTTTCACCGCCGTAGACGTAATAGGACAGTTGGAGGAGTATGCAAGTTCCGTCAATGGCACAGATGAATGGCGAGCTGCGCAGATAGATGCGATGCTTGGAATGAATGCCGCACACGCGACCAGATGGTTGGGCCATGACGTTCGCTGCAAGGCCTGCAAGCATCCAGAATGCCGTCCATCGTGATACCGTAGTTGTAGAGGAAGCTTGGATAAGGTTTTCTGTTGAAAGAATGCTTGGTCAGCAAGTAGCTACTATTTAACCATCCGTCATCTAGTTCCGGTTTCAAGAACATGCCTATACCCATTGTGATTCAAAGCGTAGATAGAAGCGATAGATCGGCTGAACTTAATGTGTTTAACCCCAGACAATGCTGATGATTATTGACAAGGCTAGGAGTAGATCCGGTCCATGGGCTTGTGTTGCCATTTGCAATGAGGGATTCACCGGCAGGAGTCAAGCTTTCAAGGGTTGAAGCTGCTAGTAGATTCTGGATAAAGCGTGCCAACAATTTGCCGTCAGTACAAGCTGACTGTTTGGGGGAACATTGCGGTCCACTCGGAAAAGTGGGTTATCTTCCTTTGCTTGGCGATTGAATTGCCTGAGGCTATAGAACTGCCTTTTCTGTGTAACAGTGCAGGTGCCTCCATCCCGTCTTGTGGCTGCATGAAATCATGCCTGAGGCTTTCACTTGTAAGACCCAAGAGCCACAGTTATTGAGATCAACGTCAGTCTCTGTATTCTGGCGAGTAACTGGTTAGTATGTGTTTCATTAAATGGTGTCTTTACCAACTTCGACTTGTGAATGATCAACTCTTGACCCCTTTCCCCCGTGCACACGTGACCGTGGATCCCGGCAGAACATCGGGTATCTGACTCCCACCTCCTCGGGCGCTTTCTAAACTCTCCAAACCAATCCAACACAAGCATCTCCGCACTACGCAGTCTAAACAAGCTCTTGCCAAGGACGCGCTAGAACGAGGCGGGTGGGGAGAGTGCTGGAGAGGCGAGCGAGGGCGAGTTGGAGAGGGCGAGGAGTTATTAGTACTCTTTAAACGGATACTGGCAGATCTCTAGTCTCCGATAGCTCCGTATCCAGGAACTAGGTGCTCTAGCCCTAGCCACTTCCTCTTTATAGCTTGTTAAACATTAGACTTGTTGGATCTGTCGATATTATTGGCATTGGGTCTTGAATTTGGAGTAGATGGGAGTTGGGTCCGTCGGCGTACTTGGGGAAGCGGTCCAGATGACGTTGCATTTACAGGAAGCTCCCATAGATATGTGTAATAGAATCAAAATAGAGTCAGTAGTGCATCATGGTGTTCTTTCTAGCGCTGGTCTGTTCAAAGTAAGCATGCCGACCTGGAATGCAGCCTGCCCGAAGGCAGAGTAGTGGAGCGGGTATTGTTTCAATTGCCGCCAAATCCAACCTGTCAAGAACAAGCTGTCTTGAAATACCTGGAGGCTACTTTGTGATCAAAGAAGCTCCCACAAAGCAAGCGCCTATATTCCCAGCTTCTCCTTATTCGTCGCCCTGGTGTTGGTCTTTATTGGATTGGGCCGGTTAATGCAACACCGAGTAGGAACCATTCCCTCCGAGCCGCAACAACCCCCCCCTCCCTTCGATAACAATTTCTGTCAACTTAATTTCTTATTGAAAAATAACCCAATTTTCGACGGCAGCATGGATGCAAATCAAGCGCGACGTAGAACAGATTTGTTGGATCACGTATCGACTCCTGAAACTGGTTTGATCTCTCAGCCCTCACAAGCCTTCGTTTATCAACCACTTGACCCGGACGAAGAGGCAGATTCTGTCCGCCTTGTGCGCATAGAGCTATCCACTGGCCATGACGATCCATTATCTTGCAGCTTGATTCACGTCAAATTCGCCCAAAAACCAAAATACAGAGCTCTTTCCTACATGTGGGGAGACGAGGCTATGCAGGCTGAGATTCTCCTCAATGGCGTCCGGTTCCGGGTTGGGCAGAATCTCTGGGATGCTCTTCACTACTTACGGAATTCTGGAGCCCAAAGGCCTTTCTGGATCGATGCAATTTGCATCAACCAATGCGATGTCGAGGAACGTAATAGGCAGTTGGCAATGATGAAGTGGATATACTTCAGAGCTGAGACGGTTGTCGTCTGGCTGGGGAAGAAATACTCGGCATACCAACTGCCTAATAAGCTCCGAGACGCGAAAGATATTGTCATACAAGAATCGAGTGATCGAGCGACTGCCTTGGACACTACATCTGAGCGAGAGTCGTCTGACGAGAAGACCGTGAAGATAACCGGCGAAGAACTGGCTATGGTCACGGAGCTCTGCTCTGATGGCTACTGGGACAGGCTATGGATAATTCAAGAGATCGGCCAGGCAGCTCAAATAGAAGTATGCTTCGGTATCTTGGCCATGGATTGGAACGCCTTCATCGAAATGGTAACTCTGCACAACAGCAGTTGCGAGGGGCCTCTGAGACTAAATCGACTGCTTCAAGAAAAGTATTCTGGTAGCCATACTCTTCGTAAGCTGCTACAAGACCACCGAAAAGCGTTGTGCAAGGAGCCGAGAGACAAGATATACGGCTTGGTCGGCTTGGCAGCTGATGCGATCGGGTTTCCCATGGACTACAACAAGTCTCTCATTGAGATCTGGAAGGACACAATGATATTTATGAATGGACGAGGACTGCTTCCGGATACCGATATCATACCGTTTGGAAGGCTTGTGAAAAGTCTGCTCATTGGCGATAGTATTGGACCACTCGAACAAACGCTCCGACCTTACGATCACAGGCAAATTCAGCACCCACCATTGAAGATATAAAAAGTCCGCAAGTCTTTGAAGTAAGCGGTTTTGTCGTTGGGTGTATTTTGGCTATCGGTCCTTCCACTGACCAGATCATTTCGAGCTTGCACAGGGCCGATGACTGGGTTGGTGAGATTCAACGGAATTTCAAGAGTGACCTAGGTGAAGCTCATCGTGAGAAGGATATATTGATGCGAGCCATTCAGGACTTCGACAAGTCACAGTTGGCATCAATGTGCTTCAGTCATGTTAGCAGTGTTCGTTGGTCCATAGGCCTGGAATTCTACGCGGCCCCCTCTAGTTTAGTTCCTTACCAGGATCTTATTAGACAAGCACAGAGCCGCGACGAGGTTTCCATAGAGACCAAAGCCCAAGCAGCTTCCAAAAGTGTCCAAACCTCTGCTAACAGTACATCACATCTTTTCCTTGTCGAGAATTCTGTCCACAGGCAGACCCCTTGGAAGATGGGAGTAGCTTCAAGCCTAGCTAAGCCAGGAGACCTAGTTTGCTGGATCCACGGCATCACCAAAGCTTTGATACTACGAGCAAATTTGGGCGAGAGAGCTGGAACCGTGCAGGTATTTGGTACCGCGCTTTTCACAGAAGATTTCAAGCCCAACAGCAAATCTCCTCATTCCAGTCGTCTTTATTGGTTTACCAAAGATGAAACGATAGATATTCAGATAGACGCAGCAACAATCTACGTCCTGTTGGCTTGAACTCAAATGCAATAAACTCTTCGAACTTATTACAAGGAAATTGTGGGCTCTTTCATGGATCTGCACTGCCCTCCAACTCCGACATGTATCTGTCGGTGTACTCAGCTGTCGACTCGCCCTATTTTCGCACACATGTGGCTCCGCCAGTCTTCCATTACAGAGACTTGAAGTAAACGGACAGGGCTATTCGTGGGATTTAACGTGGTATTAATGGGGGCAATATTCGTCGCAACCATCTCCAGTATACGTTCACTAATTAAATTCATAGTTCGAGCGCTTGGTAAGGCATCGTCCTCCTTTTGAAAGTGTATAGGATGATCGCTACTCACTCCTCCCCCACCAACACTAAAATCAACAAGATTGATTTTTTCCAATGAGCCTAACCCTATTATTTCGCTTCAACAGCAAAATGGTCTCCCCCTACCTACCCCTTTTCCCTGTGCACACGTGACAGTGGACCCCGGCAGAACACCGGGTACCTGAACCCGCCTCCTCGGGGCGCTCATCTCCAAACATTTCCGCACCACGTAGTCCGAACAAGCTCTTGCCAAGCACGCGCTGGAACTTGGCTCGTCTTAAACATCCTCTCTCCCTCTCACGTCCACCCGATGAGGTGAAACGGGCCAATCCGATTCTGAATTTCTAACGGGACGGATGGCGCAGACCGTGGTGACGTAGCGGGTTACGACGCCAGCGTCGAAGCTTTTCTCCTAATGGGGGAAAGCTGTCTCCACTTTCCGTCGTAACACGATGGTTTTTCTGGGTCGAGAGGTGCGAATTGGCCAACGGGATGAGGCGGGTAGATCTCTCTTTCTAATTTTGGGAGGCGTTTGAGATGACAGTCTCTGGTGGGGGCAGCCATGCTGCCGTTTGCCGTAGTCAGGTGGAGTGTTGTATCAGGGTTGGGTCGCGATGGGAGATTTGGGTGGGTGATTCCCTTTCTTGTTTCTCTGCGTTTAGTTTTCCGTCTTTTGAGTTCTGGTTTTTGAGGTCTTGGAAGTCTTGGAATTTTTGGAACAACTTGCTGTCATTACCTTACACTGGCGATTACTTCTCCTGATATCGGGCGAGATATACATATTTGAGATTTGGGTTTTCGAAAGGGTTGAAGAGAGAAAGTTGGGTCCGAATCGAAGAGCATGAGGGGAGGAAAGGTCTTGGCCTACACGGCTGCAATATGCACTTCATGGGGTGGGATGGCTAGTGCTATTGATCTGGATCTCACTTCAACAGGCAAGTGATCAACTTTCTCCAGGCCAATTGTTTCTGACAATCAACAGAATCAATAAAGAATGCCGCTGCAACAGTTGCATATGGAACGATGAGCTACTACTCAGGGAATCAGACAGGAAACAACCCCGGTAATATGCCTTCACCGTACTACTGGTGGGAAGCTGGCGCTTGCTTTGGCACGATGGTTGAGTACTGGTACTACACCAACGACACATCATATAATCCCTCAGTTACCGCAGCCATCCTTTCTCAAGTTGGTGACAACCAAGACTTCATGCCCGCCAACCAGACGAAGGATGAGGGAAACGATGATCAGGGATTTTGGGGAATGACAGCTATGACCGCGGCCGAGGTGAACTTTCCGAATCCACCGTCAGATCAGCCACAATGGTTGGCTCTCGCACAAGCAGTATTTAACGACATGGCCGCAAGATGGGATAATACAACTTGTAACGGAGGGCTGCGCTGGCAGATCTTCACATTCAACACTGGGTACGACTACAAGAACTCGATCGCAAACGGGTGTCTATTCAACATCGCAGCCAGGCTAGCCAGATATACAGGAAACTCCAGCTATGCTGACTGGGCGGAGAAAACGTGGGATTGGGTAGCAGCTGTTGGTCTGATGAGTGATGAGTATGCGGTCTACGACGGAACCTCAGACACGACAAATTGCACCAGCATCGACAAGATACAGTTCACTTACAACCAAGGAATCTATCTGTTCGGCGCAGCCATGATGTACAACTACGTACGTTCTCCCTTCCTCCTTCACAATTCTTCCTAACAACCTCCTAGACAAACGGTTCATCCGTCTGGCGCGAACGAGTTGAAGGTGTCCTGAACCAGACCGACATATTCTTCCAAAACGGCATCATGTACGAAGAAGCCTGCGAGGACGTAAACACCGTCGGAACCTGCGACACCGACCAACAATCCTTCAAAGCCTACCTCTCCCGCTGGATGGCCGCCAGCACAAAAATCGCTCCTTTCACTGCCTCATACTCCCTCCCTCTCCTCGCCTCCTCCGCCAAAGCCGCTGCTCTGCAATGCTCCGGCGGCACAGATGGCACAACCTGTGGCGAGCACTGGACCGAGAACGCGACCTACGATGGGAATACCGGGCTGGGACAGGAGATGAGTGCCCTGAGTGTGATCCAGGCCAACTTGATTACGCAAGCACCGGAGCTGGTTACGAATGCGACGGGCGGCACGAGTGTGGGGAATTCGGCGGCGGGGAGCGGGAGCAGTAGTACCAGTCCCACTGTCATCACGGCTGCGACGGGCGCGGATAGAGCAGGAGCCGGTATCTTGACTGCGCTGTTGATAGCAGGTGTCCTTGGGGGTGTGGGGTTTATGGTTACTGGTAAATAAGCAAAACTGCTGTTTCTTGGCTTTCCTGTATATTTTTTTCCGTCATTGTGTATATATCACACCTACAGCGGGCGTTCGGTGCATCCAGTCCTTCAAACCATCATCGTCAATATCATATAAATATAAATCATATCATTCGTTGATGAGCCTCGTAGGAAGGAGTGATAACCTCTTCTACGAAACATCAAAATCTCAGCAGCCAAGGTAAAGTAACACGAGAAAGAAAGAGAAACAAGCCGAAGCCATACATCTCGGATATCATCCTATGAAATCATGCGGAGTGACGTCCTAAATGTAATCTTACGTACACGCGGCCATGGGGCTCGAAATGTCACTGTCCGGGGTATAAAGGGGTGATATCTGGGGTCCGGGCGTTGGCGATGTGCCTTGCAGCACTGACCACATGTTTTTTTTTTGCATGCCCTCTTGAACTTGCGAAAAAACGATGTTTGAGAAGGTTTAAGGTTTGTGCTGAGGTGGCTGAGAAATGAAAAGTGAAAGGGACGTGGATGGTAGTCGGTGTGCAGTGGCAGTCATGAGAAGACATCAGATGGCAATGGTGCAACTCTCCATCTTGGCCTGCGAAGTTTCAGTTCCTCTAGGAAAACATCAGACCGTTGTATCCAAACACTCTCCGCTCACATCTTGGCAAGCGCCAGGGTTTCCCCGCATCAGATCTCAGGGTCAGATCTCATGTCGGCACTCTGCCCCTGATCAGGACCATTGTTTCAGAACCTAGCATCTCAACGTCCCTTTTGTATCTCTGGAAGGGGAGATGTCACGTGAGATTTTCGAGTATTTGGTTAAAAGAGATAGTTTTCTGAGTCCGGTGTCCTGAAATCGATGATATATCCTCAATGTGAGATCTTGGTCAGTTTATGCAGCCGCTTGAGTTGAGTTTAGAGGAGAGGAGAGGAAGTGCAACTGTTTGGGGCCGAAGATTGGAAGACATCGGATGATTGTATCTGGTGTAGAGGCATGGCGTCTGTACCTAGTTCCCCAGACAATGGACGAAGAATACCATGTGCCATTCGAAGCAGCACAACAGCGACACAGAGAGCTATATCACCTCCCCATTTCCCTCTCTAGACCGGTTCGTCCTCACCAACTGCCATCAATACAACACTTCAAACCACAGCTCCACCCAAACCTCGCAATAATGCACTTCCCAACCCTCCTCACCGCCCTCACCACAGCAGCAACCACACTCCTAGCACAAAACCTCACCGGGCTACCCCTCTGCGCACAGGCCTGCTTCGAAGACAACTTCGCCAACAGCTCGTGTGCAAACACGAATGTGACGTGTTTGTGCGCAGATAAGACGTTCTTTGGGGATGTGGAAATTTTGCGTGTTCACGGGTTGTGATGATCCTGATGAAGAGAGTATGTCTTCAGTTCTGAGGTGCAGCGAGGAGGGAGAGGAAGAGGCTGATGTGGTGTGGTGTGATAGCTACACTTGAGTGGGCTACGGATAAGTGTGATGCTGTGGGAGTTCCGTTGAGCAGGAAGAGGGCGTTGTTTGGTTAGTTTGGGAGGAGACATTAGGTGGCCAGATCACTCTCCTGGAGACTGAAGGGCGTAGGACACAGATGTATGGATGTTTGGATGAGTTTTGGTTGAGAAAAGCGCAGGTAGAAATTCATGTACTACTGCCCATCCCGGCCATCTGCTCGTCGAGATCTATGAGGAAACTATCCCAGTCCGTACTATTAAAGTCTGGACCAACTGTGAAGAACTCTTGCCACATATCGTCGACGGCGAACTCGCCTGAGGGCTGGAACTCGTCGTATGGTGGAGGAGGGAGGGTTGTTTGCTGCTCTTGAGTTGTTGAGTCAAGATTCGCGGTGTATTTTTCGGATTGTGTAGCGTAGTTCTCGCTGTTCATTGTCCTTTGTTGAGCACTTTCCTGCCTCTCTGATGACAAGTTCATCCTGTTGATCGACTGGTCACCAACTTCCTGCCTGACATGTGTGGTTCCAGAAGCAGCCTCAACTTGCAGCAGTTTATCTTTGCTGTTCGTGTTCCTCAGCAAACCACGCAATTTCCTCACCGCCGTTTGAAATGCTCTCAGCATCCTATGTCCATTCGAATCACCCCCATTCCCCAGATCACTCGCTGGTTCCATCTTCGCACTCAGATCCTCCTCCAGCACACGACAGGCTCTAAAAACATCCTGCTTTCTCTGCTCCACCCGTATCTCATTCGGGTTGAAGCAGACATCCATAGCTAGAATCACTGCAGCCATAAAGAAGTGAGCTAGAAAGATGTTGGTGAAGCTTCCCACACTTCCGTTCCCAATAACTAGATTCCGTACCTCGAGCACGGTCTCGGCGGATTGAATGCACTGCATGCGGGAATAGGCAAACTTAGGTTGTGTGCTTCCTCGTATGAGAAACCGCCGATGGAGACGTGCGAGGTTGGTGTGGATTACGAAGGCGAGGAGGTAGCGTTGTGGCTCTAGGTATGGCTTCTCTTTGATGAGCGTATCGTACGCATTGGGGTCCATCCGGTTAGTCAGCTGGAAGAAAGGAGGGAGGGATTTTATAAGTTGTTGATATTTTTGATCGAGGAGGAGGATGTTGGCGTACATCTCATCACTGTTGTCGGTTTCGGGTGAGGTGCAAAACGTGGGAGTCAAGAGATCGGTAACTTCTCGAGAGAGTGTCGCGACTTGGAGGCGCTGGAGGAAGTAGCTGATGGAGGTTGGGGTGCTGAGGGGTTTCTTATAGGACTCTTCGGTGATGAACGTGAGTCCTGTGGGAATTTCTTCGTCTTCCACATTGCTCGGATGATGTACCTGAATTTGGTTTGGGTGAAGAATGTATGTGCCCTCGTAAGGCCCCCCCACGTTTGACAAAAGCCTGTGATGCTGTCAAAACATTGTATAACGGTGGTGTATGCCCGGGAGCATAGGTACAAACCAGTCTGAAGCTACGATGTGCCACCAAACTCTTCTTTTGAGTTCGACATCAACCATATCGGCACCATTCTTCCGTCTCTGCTCTTGAGAGTGATGGGAATCAAGTCTATGAATCCTCATCGTCCGGGCCATCTGGAGACCAGACATTGCAAGGATGCCAAAGGTTCCTGAAAATCCCTCAATTTGAGTACACAAATGAGCAAGAGTCATCAGTGCAATCAATGCCTGCGTCGAGGGTGGCACTGGTGGCTTGGTCAAAAGAAACACTGTTTGCTGGTGCCACAACTCTCCAAGTGCAAGAGGAGATCTACGACCTGAGAGACAACACTCGAGCTGAAAGCTCATTTTGGAAACATAAGCACTTCCTGCAAAAATACCCAAGAAGAACGCGAGCTGGGTTGCGGTAGGGAGTCGGCTGGATTCGAGATCATCATAAATCTCTTTGAGCAATCGCCATGTGGTAGGAACATGCAAATTGCGATACATGGTATCGAAAGTTCTGATGAAATGCTCAAGTAAAAGATTGGCATCGTTGCGAGTTGGAAATTGGCGAAGAATCGTTGGCAGATCCAGTTTATCTGGTGAGACAGCTGCGACTCCTGCTGGGAAAGCCTGGAAGCTCCGTCAGTCGAACAGTATACACGTTGTTCATTGATGGAGAAAGACCTTTGCAGACTTTGGAACTGTTCCTTGTGGATCTGTCAAGAGATCTTCAAGCCATTCTGATGTTCTCTGCTGCTCTTCATCTTGATGAACATTGGCTTTTGTAGATGAAATATTCTGTACTAGTTCTGATCCTTCATCAGGAAAGATCGCAGCTTCCAGTCGCGCGATCCTTTGAGTTAGAGTAGCACAGTCCCTATTATGTGATTAACCAAGGGCCAGGCTGTTTGGGGAAATATCCAGCAATGTAATTACCTTTCACAGGAATGGGAAATATTGCTTCCAGGTACAGATGTCTGGATGGGTGGCTGGGATGGCTGTCTCTGATCTACGCTTACCGTCAGTACTGAGCTCATGCAACCTGAAGAGGTGACAAATATCTCACCTGAGAGATATGAACATTCAAAATTTCGAGACGAGCAGTTGAAACAGGGTCGACCTCGGTCGCATTTGAGCTTCCTAGTGCGGCACAATTGGCATGATACTGGCTGCTGGAAGGACGATTTCTCAAGCCCTGGAGCCATTGACGATGACCTCTTCATGGTCTCTCTGCACCCGTATGAGGAAGGTGCTATCCGGATTGGTGGCACGAGTCAGCAGTCGTGCTGTGGAGCACCAACCCACGACGTCAAAATTTCGTTTGCCTGGTCAGAATCAAAAGAACATGCGGGGAGATTCATTCTCCGAACTCAACGATAAATGAAAAGTAGAAAAGGAAGTCTGACAGACCATGGATGAAGGAAGATGAGGTGTGTGTCCGCGGGATGACAGGGATTCAAGCGCCATGGAGCACCGCGGAGCACCATGAAGGCACGCTGATTGGGCAGGGAATGTGGGGCTCGAACATCCCCCTGAGTGATGAGGGAGGTACTAGTGATCAACTAACTCATTGTGTCGAGTTTTCAGCTTGCGCTCGAAAATATGGCCTTGCTATTTACATGCAGACAGAAAGCGACGGAGCAGGAAATTCTCAAGAGCTCAATGCTCTGAATTTGGCAAGCTGTTACCCAGCAAGTGTTGGGTTTGGTACCCATTCCCTGATCTCAATTCAAACACTTTAACTTTTTGAGACAGCAGGCTTATTTATAAAGGAAGGAAATTTGGCATTCGTAGTTTATTAAGGTCAATGATTCTCCACCCTAGACCGTCAGAGAATTTGAACAATTGAGGCTTTGAAGGGTTCCAAGCTACTCCGTCGGAAGCGAACACGCAAATTACCAGCTCCGCGGACCCAGAGCTGCTACCTTGTTGAAGAAATACGAAGCAATACGGATTCGTAATTTTCCCTCCATGGAGAGCCATGGATTATGTCGTGCTCTCGGCTTGATCCGCTTAATTTGGGTATATGAGGTGGGAACGCCAGGTGACGGCTCCATTCCAAAACCGAAATCTTCATCCATCTCTCAACATCCGATCATTTAAAGACAGTTCTTACTACACCATGGAAAAAGAACCAGGGACCAACGCGACCGTTGCCGGTGATTCGTCTAGTCTCGAGAAAGGAGCGGGAAAGATTTCAAACGATGATATTCAAGAGCAGCAACCCAAGCATGCAGAATTACCTGATCTTCCAGAAGGAGGCACAAAAGCTTATCTAGCCGTCATCGGAGCATTCGCTGGCATGTTCGTGTCTTTTGGCTGGGTGTGATCCCATTTCCCAATATTTATAATCGCCCAGGCGCTCACTAACGGTTGAGAATAGGTTAATTGCCTCGCAATATTTCAGGCAGAGTACCAGACCAACCAACTGAAAGATTACACGAGTTCAGAAGTCTCCTGGATAACTTCAACAGAGTGTAAGTCGTGTGAAACCTCGAATCCTCCCCTTCGGAGCTAATTGCTTAGTTTTCTGCATGCTCTTCGTCTCTCCGCTGAGCGGTAGACTCTTCGATCAATATGGTCCTCGCCTCCCCATCGCCATTGGGAGTTTTATGCATGTATTTGGTATTATGATGACAAGCCTGTCGACAAAGTACTATCAATTCGTATTGAGTCAATCCATCTGTTCTGGAATTGGAGCCTCTTTGATCTTCACACCGGTGATTGCTGCGGTATATACTTCTCAACGCTCCCTTCTACTTGGATCGTACTGATCAAAACCTGCATCTAGCCCATGACCTATTTCCGCAAGAGACGAGCAATTGCAGGAGGGTTGGCAGTCGCAGGCTCGTCTTTGGGGGGTGTCATCTTCCCCTTAATGGTCGTGCACCTACTTCCCAAAGTCGGCTTCCCATGGACGATGAGAATCTGTGCCTTTCTCATTCTTGGCCTGCTTATCGTCACCAACCTAACAATCTCTTCGTATCTTCAGCATAAACCACGACCTTTTAAATTGAGCCAGTATATTGGACCACTGCGAGAACTCAACTTCCTTCTCATGTGTATTTGCAGCTTTTTCTTGTACTGTAGGAGAGATGTGCACCCCACTAAGAATGAAGCTAAAGGTCAAATAGGGGGAATGTTCGTTCCACTGAACTATATCGTCACTTCTGCCATTCACGATGGGATGTCCATAACCATGGCATTCAACCTTATCCCCATCCTCAACGGAGCCAGGTACGCAAGAACCCCTTCTCTCAAGCCCTGCCCTCTCACTTGACACCAACACCACACTGATATGACAATCAAAGTTTCATCGGCCGAACACTCCCCAATGTCCTCGCCGACAAATACGGCCGCTTCAACGTCATGACCCTCATGATACTCTTCTCAACCATCATCGTGCTGGGACTCTGGCTCCCCGGCCACAGCCACGCAGCAATCATCGTCTTCGCGGCGCTCTTCGGTATAGGTTCCGGCGCTTGTATTGGCTTGGGTCCAGTGCTCATCATGAATATCTCGCCGATGCAGGAAGCGGGGTATCGGATGGGAACTGTGATGGCTATTGCAGGGCTCGGTACGCTGACGAGCCCGCCGATTGGTGGTGCGATTGTGGCGAGGCATGGGGGGAGTTATGTGTTTGCGTGTGTGTTTAGTGGGGTTGGTTATTTGGTTTCTTTGCTTGGGATACTGGTGTTGAGGGGGAGGATTGCGGAGTGGAAGATTGCGGTTAAAGTGTAGCTGGGGCTCATCTGTTGGGTTGTCGATTTCGAGGTTGAATAACTTGAAGTCGGTGGGGTTGTGGGCATTTGAAATGTTGTCGAGCAGACTTTCGCATGCTGGCCGGGTTGTAAGATAATGAGATAACCTCCAAAATTTGGGTGAATAGAGCTATAGAAGAGTATGAAAATGCCTAAATGCTTCTCGACAAATCTCTTACAAGAGCCACCAAATCCCGTGAAATCCTTTGAATATCGTCATATCAGATCCTTACACCTTCCATCAAATGCTTGAAATGGCCGTCAAATCATCTTACATCCAAAACAGAAATATGTACCACTCATACATTATGATCAGCGCTCTTCTTTCTTCCACCAGTCAACTTGTCGAACCACGAAATTTTATTCACTGTGCCATTCTCCGCCGATACCATATTTTCGACTGTTTGAGTGGTTGTCTTCGCCCGACTCGAATTCGCAGATTCACCTTCACTGACCAGCGTGAGCTCGATTCCCGACTCTCTTTGAGGCTGGGAGAACCCGGCGGAAGAGTTCAATCTTCCTGTTCGCAATGTTGTCATTGAAGCTGAAGAGCCATGGCGTCCTTGGAAGTCAGAGGGGTTTCGACCACGACTGGGATCTGCGGAAAGGGATCTTCTTCTGCTGCTCAGGGTTTCTAATTATGTTAGTACGGCGTTTCCTTTGTTCAGTTGTGTTTCTTACCTTCGGTCTTCAAGCTTGCGTCGTCATTATGTCTTGATCTCCAGGAAAGGACAAAGTCGAGGAAGAGGTGCCATTTGCCTGTCCAGAATTCCATGCCGGAAGTCGTGTTCAAGGACCCGACTAAAATGTGGCAATTAGCTTTCTGTTGTGTCATAGCATCACGGGATTCTTGAGAGAAGAGCTGTCAAGTTCAGGAGCTCGGGTATCGAGATCGCTTACTAAGGAGAAAGAACGGGATGCACACTGTGGCCATGGTGATGCCGAACCATTTGAAGAAATGCTCAGGTGGCATATCGGTCATTCCAAATACAGACTGAATTGGTACGTCAGTGACCTGTTGAGGTTGATATGTCTTGGGTCGAGGAGCGAAAAGCAAACACAAATCTCGGTTACTGGGGGTTAAGGGGACGTACCGTAACAAAGGTCAAAGGAAGGAAGAAAATGCTGACCTGTAACGTGGATTAGTATTCTTCATCCGCGAGTGTGGAAGGTGACGTACCAGTGTCAACAGCTTGATGTTATGCCCCTGCAAGATAGTCACTTCTGATAGCTCCACACTCTTTCTGCTTTCTAGGACGCTTGTCCCACTGAAAAGCTGGTCCCGTAGCGTGCGAATTTCTTTCCTCCCTTCATCAATCTCTTCGTACAAATGATCCAATTCCTTGATAATCTTTTCAAACTTTTCCTTGAGTTTGAGCATTCGCTCTTTCCAGTGAACATTGCGACTGGACTTTTTGTCCAGCATTGGCCATAGCGTGCGATGCTCCCCTTGCCAAACCTCTTCTCTGAACGTCTTTTGATATGAATCAATGATAGCTTTTATGCCATCTCTCATAACCCCAAGAGTTTGATAGCCCCAGAAGTATCGCCGAGAATAAGTAAAATATTGATCTTCGAAGAGAAGTTTGTCTCGAAGTTCTCCGTCGAACATCAAGTCTGATGGCGGAATCACAAGTTTGCTTATCTTCTTGTACAAGTCACTGAATCTGTTCTCGGCGTCCTGAAATTCGGCAAGGAGTGTGTTCATGAAAGCCTCCGGACCGTTCACGTAATGTTTAGTAGAGTCGTGAACCTCCAGGCCATGTAGATGATCTGGGTAGCATTGGATATTGAGTACATGCCACTGTGAGGCAGTTAGTACCACTACTACAGACGGTCAATATTCTGGGGTCATAATACGAACCGGTGCCCATGGATCATAGACATTACCGTGATCCGTGTGTTCTTTTCTTGCTTTCCTCGTGTTATTTCGGAGTCGTTTTACGGGTTCTCCAGATAGTGATAGTGCCACGACGGAGCAACATCTCGAAATAGCGATATGGTCATGTGGCCGATTTTGTAGCTTTTCTGCAGTATCTGATTGCTGCCACGGCATAGGCTGAACACCTTCTCCCACTATGGTGAAGTAGTCGAATTTGAAGACGAAAGAACGTTGAATCCGCTTGTCATGAGAAAAGTTCCTGTTCAGAGCATATGCCTTCAATTTGGTATTAGAGGTGGCGGTATCAATAGGTTCGATGTTGGACTTACGTGAGTTGTATCTTCTGCCACTAAAAGCCTAAAAAGTTCGTCCATATCGAAGTCTTGATTCATGGTGAGGTGTAAGGCACCGAGGATGATCGGAGACGGCTCGCGGATAATGGTGATCCTTCCAACTGCAGGCTGTTGACTGTCGGGATCCGAATTCAAATTCTGTCAATAATCAGCATGTTGAAGAACACTGTACATAAAGGCTCCTCTTACTTGAATGCAAGTCCATATCGCAGCATCAATTTTGCTACCCTTCTCGACGATTTCGCTTCTCGACAAAGGTGCCCCATCTTTGCCCACATCAAACACAGAGTAATGGGAGTCATGCCATAGCTCATCCACAGGATATTCACGAATCAACTTTGGGTGAATTGGGTTTATGAGCCTTCCATCGTGAACTACCGTTTCCAACAATTCTTGCCCATATTTATTGAACTTGTGTGTCTTCAAATGCGTTTTCAGATGCTCGTGATCGAAGGTATAGGAAGGTAGAGGTTTCTGCACGTAGAATTCCTCCTCGACATCGGACTCTTCACTCTCGCCAGTTATGACCGAGCTCCCAAGTGTGACGGGTCTGCCATCTGCATCCCTTGGCCGATCAACCTTTGCAATCCAATCCGCAGGTCGTTCGACCTTAGTATCTTGCGTCGACCGTCTCCGTTTCTTCGCTGATGTCGTGCTTGGAGCTCCGGCCGTGCCCGAAGCAGAGTTGATACTCGGTGTTGGCTGTGCGAGAGCTTCGTGGACTTGACGGAGTGTTCGGAGATAGGCTTGTTGTTGTTCCTCGAGTCTGCGAAACAGCTCTTCAACGTTTGGTCTCGTGCCCATAGTCACTCGAAGTCGCACAATCGAGTGAAACGACGCAGAGAGGGAGGGACAACATTTCCATCCAGAGTGGAAGCGCGCAGAAGGTGGGCTACATCCACTTCTTTATTTAGCAGCCAGCGCGATGAGCCGCAAGGTCTCGGATGGCGTCCCCAGAGTCATCATGCACCTTTCAGCTCGCCCCCAACCTCCCTGGCCGTGCAAGGCTGGCGCCTATCAAGGGCAGGCTTTCTATATCACCGGGCATGATGGCCCCGTAAAATTGTCAGGAGTCGTATGATCAGTCTTGAATTTCGGATCTCTTCAAGCTTAGAGAAAAATAATGAGGCGTGGTGTGCGCAACGAACGGGGTGAGCTTGTACAGTTTGGGCGCTGCAGACCTTGAGGCTGCAGAGGTGGGGGACCCCTACAGGGTGATCTATCAACGACACGTGACCCTTTACCCCACATCCCCGCTTTTCTGCTCCTATATGTAATTAACATCCGTACTCGTTCATCTCCTGGTAGATGCACTATCTGTCACAGTAGTATCACTGGAACTGGCCATTTGTCTTTTATACCAGCTTAATAGGGTAAACTGTTGAAATGAAGTTGGTCACTGTGTCAGGTACCGTCAACCGAAAACCAGTACTCAGTCTCAACCAGGCCTTCTTTCTTCCAGGAAATGTTTGTCTTTTTCTCTATGATAGAACTAAATAAGGAGTTGCAAAAGTCCTTGGGTACATAATTTTGACGCGTTGTGTTATTCATACTGGATAGGGCCTTTCCCGAACTGCGCTCTTGCTGTCAATACGTCCCGTTCCCAGTCACTATCTGAAGAAATTGTCCTCTGATTCCCAGTCATCTAGTACATTAATATGCCTTCGCCGACTCTGAGTTCTTCGGAACCCTAATGAGAATAACCATTCCAGGAGTGTGGACCAGGTCCAGCAGTTTGGGCATTCGTCACATTTATCGTGCCAACAGTATAAGCACGCTGTGTCTCTGTGAGGGTTTTCTCCTCCACACTGCTTTTTATTAGCTAGAAGATTACTTTGAGATATCTGGAAGCCTGTGTTTACCTCACAGCACGACCAAGGTCCGCAGTTCATGACCGCAAGTTCTGGCAACAATTACTGTATTCTTTGTTATCTTCTTCGAGTGATAGTGATCTATTGTGGGTTGGCGCTCATCTGATATTTGAGCCTTATAAAGAATATTTGATTGTCTTGGATGTTAGAGAGAAACTCTGTGTTCTGAATACTTTCGAAGTCAGACCTGGGCCCAATCATTTCCTTATTCATACGTATTGCCTTGAATTCTGACTCCCTTTCTGATTCCGTTAAAACGTATTATCCTCATTCTAGCTCGGCATAATTGTTCACTATGCCTCTAACTACTTCTTGTGTCAATCTAGCTGTTCCATGCCACACTTCAAGACTGCATTCATCTCAACCAACGTCCCATGAGCCTAGTAAGCCTGCCTCCCACATTTGTACAATCCCAACACTTGTAGTGCAGGCATCTAGTACACATCGCAGCATCTCCGTGGTTTAGTTTGTCACACTGTTTGAGTCAGAAGGTGGAATTCGACATATATTCCGGTACTTACACGGCAGCATTCCCATGAGCCCATGACGGTACCAAATGCAACCCGCATATGATTCCAAATGTATTCTTGGCGTCGCTCGTGGCTTGACGTGAACTTTAACTTGGCTGGTCCGGTTCAAATTTTGGGTGTAGCGGCAATATGCAGAAGTGGGCTGATCAAGTAGGAGGCTTGACGAATTTCACGATACGCACTGGTATTGTTTCCCAACCGACGTCAAAAGGATCTCTTAAGAGATAAATCGACAGCTAAACCCTCGGTATTTGCCGCGAATCACGATTTGAAATATGAATCGCACAACAAACACTCGAGCTGAGAATGCGGAACCATCGCTGAGATGTGATTAACTACCCGAACACGTTAAAATACACACTCACGTCTTCCCGAGACATCGTTTCCTGTCCTAGACATACAAACGGAATACCCCAACAAACAGATCCGCAGGATTAGGATTCAGGCATCTGTCAAGCTAAAATCACGCAAATGAGACACGGCTCGAATGATTTTCCCGTCGAGCAATCTACATAATCACGCCAGCGCCGCAAGAACCCGCTATCTGAGCAATGCAGGCGACCTTTCAACCTCAAGTGTTCATTAACACAAGAAAAACTGTCATCTATCACATTTATAGTACCATTTCCCGACTTGTTCCTAATTTGCTTAGCTCAAAGTTATCATATTTGTGCTATTGCCGGCAACTACACTTCCTGTGACCTCAATATTTGGAGCAGCCACCATCAGGACACTCCTTTGGAAGATTTTCTCTAAATTTTGATACAGCGTTGGAAAAACGTGTTAGCTTGAGAATTCGGCATTCCGCATCTCTTCCAGCAGCAAACCCATAGGTCATCAGGACCAAGAGCAAGGCGCTGGGTGGCCAATAGTATAGCTTGGAATATCCTTGATAATCTTCTTGAACTCGCTTCTGGTGGATGGTTTTGAAGCCCTGCGACCTGCCGTCGACTGCTCAGGAGAAATTGATTGGCTTGGTTCTCTCTCCCGGGAAGGCTGGGAGCCCATGGTCCGAGAGTGAGGCTTACTTTTGAAAAGGGAATTTATTCGGCAGTTTCTTTGTACGTAGAATTGGCTTGGGGTTCGAAAGTTATAACTAAAATTGCTGCGATATGCTCTGAAGCTCGATGGAATGTGGGTAGGCAGATGAACTTTTCGTATGTTTATGACATGAATTCCTGGAACAGGGCTTCATTGAAGATTTTAGACCAGCGAATCTGGCAGGCCGTGAATAATCCTTCCTAGGCATAAAACACCAATCTTGGTCGCTCAGACTTTCGCTGCTGACGGGCTTTTGAGAAACTTGGCGTCTTCGAACCCAACGTATTTCCGCAGTTCAAGCAAACGGCTTCCTCCACTGAGTTGAAGGTACCACATTCATCCTCAGAATAAAATTAACTGGCGTAATCTTCAAAAGGATCATGAAGAACTTACTTTTCGGTCGTCGATATTGCTGATACATTTCCAGCAACGTGCGTTTACTGCTTTGTCTGACCGAGATGCTTTTTGTTTTGAGTGATTGCTGCCCATATTGATTCTTGATAGACTTGGTGTTGAGAGTATGGCGCTCGTGTTGCTTGACTGATGTTTAGTAGGGCAGTGGCAAGGTATAATGGTCGCAGAGGTGGTTTGGTGCTCGCAGTTCGTTGCTCTAATTGATACATAGGTGTGACGAAGCCTGACGCACAACTCTGATACGCACTTTGCAAGTGAGTTTACAGAATGCAGTGAATCATTCTAGGAGCTATCCAATTACAAAAAACTCATTGATCAATCATTATGTTACTGAATTATTGTCGAGATAGTGATGATTGCTCACTAGGATGTGTCTCGTTACACCTCAGACACTGAGGAGCATTTTCAGGATTCAATCGAAGGCAAATAAGGTCATGAGGTATATCCTACTATATTAGCACGCGAGAACTATATCGGTGAGAATTTCCTACTCTATGGTAATTGGAATTCGTGCATTGCCAAGGACTGTATATTTGCACAGGGACAAGTGAGACTTTGGGCTTCCCTGGTGCCTCTGCTTTAGAAGGTTTATTGCCCACAGTGACAAAAAAAGAAACAGGTCTTAGTTGGACCTGTTCCGAGGATCGCCAGCGTTGATAGATCTGAATGATGATCTTGATATCTGGTAATATTCTGATGCATTTGAGTAAAACAATTAGGTGAAGGAAGAGAAAATTAACACAAGCAAGGTGTTGATAGAATGAATCACTTGAAAGCTGAGCTTGACTGTCCATCATCTTACGGTAAATTTGGAAGCCATGTAGGTTTGGAGTCAACGACGCTTGCAGACGAAACTTGCTTAAGACATCCTGTTTGCAAATACCTCCAATAATTCTTGACATTGGGGACTTTGAGTGGTTGAAGTTGACAAAATCTTGGTCTTGGAGGTTTGTGAACCTCTAACTATAGCGGTTGGTGAGGACTGGAGGAACTTGCTGAGGCAACGTTGATGCCCACGGTGCTTTTATAGACCGTAAAATCCTGTGATTCAACGCTAAGAAATTAGTTGCTCACCTGAGGTTACCTTCAAAGTGAGTAAATCATGTTCAGCAAAACCCCCTACGCTTTCCTTGATTCATTCTCGGTTTCCAATCCTTGAACGCGGAATAATTGGTTTCAGCACATGGCTATGTAGAGAATCTTCACTTAATCCGTAATAGATCATAGAAGACTACTGTAGAAAACTCGAATCTCTTGGTCTCATGGTTCTGGCACGGTCGCATTATACAATGAGCAGATGTTAAGCGAGCCCCTTACTTTTGCGGACAACAAGTTAATAACACGTAATCTGAGTTCAAAGGCTCAAATAACCAAATAAAAACTACCATGAACCTTTGGACCATTCAGCTGAGGCTTTGCTTCTTTTCCAATTATTTCCACAAGCATACAAAAGGTGCATATAAACCGCCAAAATATGCGTCTCCCTCCTTTTATTATCGTCCGTTAATACATAACAAACCAAACCAGATTCTACAACTACAACTAAGAATTCCACAAGCACTTTACTCCAACCTAAGTAATTCGCATACCAATACTAGAAAGATGGATCCCAATACTTACTGGCGAGGAGCTGACCTGAACGAGAAGGCCCATTTCCCTGGCCAAGGCTTTATACTCAACATTTATGGCCAGAACGGGATCTACAATGGACCAGCACCAGCACCAAGACCAGACCCATATCAAGCTAGGCTCTACTTCGGAAACATCAATAATCTATCCGCCTTTCCCCCTCGAGTAGCAAGTGATTATTATCAAAGCAGTATTTCACTTGGTGATCCTCGACAAAGCGGAGTCACTTGCCCCATTTGCCAGCGAGTATTAAGTTCAGCATTGGGTCGCAATACTCATATGGGTATAAAGCATAGGCCTTAGTGCATCGCGGAAGCGATCAGCGTGGTGAATAACTTAGATAGAGAGAAGCTATTTCTGGGCAGTGCTCCTTTCGTTGAACTTAGATAGAGCTAGGCTCTATCGAATCTATGTTTTTCCTACACTGGCTGTTTTAGGTAATGCAAAGAAGATAAAATAATGCCCCGAGTACCGGGGCTTAAATTATTACTCATTGTGTTTTTCATATAGTCTTGGAACTAGATCACAGATTTGACTTGGTAGAGTACTAGAGGGTGGTTTTGACACAGAGGCAGAAAGTTACAGAGATTCACGCCTCACACAACGCTACTTCAAATCACATTCATAATACGCAAACATCAAATCTAAAAAGAAATACCATGCAGTACACTACCAACTCACATCGGGAACCAAGGAATCATCTGAAACGGCTGTTACCAACTAATTAGCCTTTCTCTCGCTGCGTCTGAATATGAACTTACCAAAAGCTCGCTCGCCACAAACACTGGACAGTGTTCACATCTTGTGTGTCTACAAGCCTTGCATGTCTCATCATCCGGCTCGTTATACTCGCCGTAGCTTTCCTGCTCTTACCTAAATACAAGGGCATAGAAAAAGCAGAAAGGGGGAGTTACTGTGTATGGAAAATCGGTGACGCCGCAGCAGTTCCACGCCCGCTTGACTAGCTTGACCTTTTTCTTCTCATTTTGCTTCTGATTTTCGTTGGTGGCCGTCTTCTCGGTGGTATCATCATTGGATGCGGGTTCCGGGACAGGCTTTGATTGTTGTGGACCCATTTTTCAAGAGTTGTAGTGCTAAAGGTTTAAAAAGGGAAAGGAGAAGACGATTGGATTTTTTTGATATGAGGGAGATTTGGGACTAGATATAAACCATGAATTTGGTGCTGTGAATAAAGCGATACCTCGGGGCATTCAGTATGTGAATCTTCTTGATGCTGGAGGACAATTTGGAGTAATTGTGTCTAGTTGTTCAACGACTCTGTGGAAAATTCAAGAGGCCACAAACTCAGTGATTTGAGAAGTTGCATCAGGTGTAATTAGAAATATCAATCTATGAGACTATCGAATCACTTGAATTAACCAAATTAAGAATAATTTGGCCCCGAAAAATGTCTGCGCTAAAAATGGGAAATATACTGTCCATCTCCCGAGTCAGCACCCTCAGGCAGCACAAAAAGGTTGAAGATCCAAATCATCAACGCACGAGAAGAGAACGCTTGTGCCTGACAGCTGATTGGCAACTACAGCGGACTTGACAGCAAGGAGAGACTCCAGATTCTTCAGCTTGTTTCGCTGGCTGAATCTTCACTGTCCAAGCCGAGAGTGGCAACGGGAAGTGAAGAAATAGCAGGCGATGGAGGCTAGGGTGTAGAAGAATGAAGACTCGTTTCGTTTAAGGAACAAGACCGTGGGAATGCAACGCACAGCATATATGAGCCTGCGAATTAGAGCTGGGACAAATGTAGGAAGTTTCAGCAGTTCCCTGCTGAAGCCTCCTAGCTTGCAAGGACTTGGCTCCAAGTTTGAGGAAGGATCTTTTTGATATTTCTCGAACTACGCTCGAATCACAACAGATCAAACGCAAGGAATTTGGCCCTTTCATTCATCATTTATTCTCATGTAACTATTGCTGCGCTTCCATAAACCATTATTGAAACTCCTCAAGCAATGAAATCTAGACACAGGAAGGATTTGTATGGGTATCGGGAATCTAATGAGCCATGACCTCATCGACGTGATGCTCAAGTCCGTTTGTACCATTTGGCTTCTCGACACCGTCAACTTCCATGGCATCGTCGCCTTCACCTTCACCCTCAGCTTCTTCTTCCTCGAGCTCTTCGTCCTCGCTTCCACTGCTATCGGCCTCAAGATCCTCGCTGCCGTCGTCAGACTCCTCGCCGGCGACGATGGCACCTTCGCCTTCAGCACCAGCCATCTCGGAATCCTGGACCATAGCATCAGGTGCAGCCTCGCCACCCTCTTCAATCTCCTCCTCTTCTTCCTCTGCCTCGTCAGCTCCATATTGGTCACCGTCGGCGGTGAGATCAGCCTCAGGCTGCTCAGGAGGGAATTCGGGCGGAGCAGATGCTTCTGAATCCCTGTAAATGAACAATCAGCAGATGACTCATTGTGATGCCTGTAGTACTGACCACTTGATTGCAAATCGGGTTACTCTTGGCTTCTCTGCCAAGACGTTCCTTCTGACCTTCTCGAGGATAGGCTTTGCTGGGGGATCGGCGTTGAGCTCCTCAGAGTCATACTCATTGTTGACGTAGTAGCCCACTCGCACGAATTCTCGACTGTCGTAGGCACATGTGAGAAGGATGACGGTGACACCGAGAATCTCAGCGTCTGGGATTCGGCTGGTGTCCGGTGGGTCGGCCTCGAAGATAAACTTGTTCACACCGACGGGTATGGGGCCCACGAGAAGGGAGTCAAGCTCTTGATCGTGTTCGTCTCTGAGGACTGTTAACGTGCATTTCTTACAGGAGAGAGCGAGACTCTTACGAGGTAGCAGATCCGACGTAGGTCAACTTCCATTCGAGGTCTGATGGCGTAAATTAGCATACGCAGTAGCTTGTACATGAGGTCATAACTATATACCTTTCTGCAGAGGCTCAAGGCACTCAAAGGTGATTTCGAACTCGTATGGATCACCGAACTTGGCTGGGTTGTTGAGGACGTTGACGCCCAGGAGAGATACGACCGACATCTTGGGGAAAGTGATGCTTTGTGTTGTATGTTCGGTGTTGTAGAATTGAATGAAGACCAGAACTGGTGGATGTAATGGGAGGTTGTTGATTTTAAATAAAGCAGGCTGAGATGGGTGGAGGATGGTGGAGGACACTGGAAGTAGGAGGCTGGCTTCTTTGTCGGACGCGTTTGGTGCGTGTGAGCGCGTTGACCGCGACTTCCCAAAATCAATCTATTTTGAGCACGTGCCACGCTAGCCCGACAGACAGGAGCTATTTCCTTATTAGGCTTAGTTCCTTCGAGCTCTGCCTCCAATTTCGTAGAGCACCGCAAGGCTGAAAAGCTTCATTCTTCATCATCACAGATCGCCAGGACAGAGGCATCACCATGGCGGACGCGGACGTTCGTCAAACCCCCTCGATTTCATCAACATATTCATGTACTAACATGGCACAGCGCGAGAGCAACGGTTCCAACGGGTCCAGTAGCTCGTCAGATGTGGACATTACGGTTGAGCATTCAACGCCTGACGTTACGGAACTGGAGATCGCAGAAAGGCTTCCTTCAGCGAATGATGCAGATTCGAACAACACACCAAACATCTCTGGTTCTACATCCAACGAGCCACCCATCCAAGTAACGCTTCCGACGCCCACATCGCAACCCACCTCCATTCCTCAATCAGCACCCGTCGCAAACACAGTCCCATCCACCCTTCAAGCAGCTTCGCTCCCAAAAGCCCGCCTTCCACATGATACAACTGGAATACTCGAAGATCGGATCAAGGATGATCCTCGGGGCGATTTGGAAGCGTGGTTGGCTCTCATCAATGAACACCGGAAGCGCAATAAGCTTGATGACGCGCGTGCAGTATATGAACGATTCTTCAAAGTATTCCCGCAGGCCGTAAGTCTCCTGAATTCCTTTTATTCGAACCCACTGACCTGAAGTAGGCCGAAATATGGGTACAATGGGCCGATATGGAGCTTGAGAACGATAACTTTGCTGGCGCGGAATCCGTCTTCGGAAAATCTCTGCTGTCCGTTCTCAGCGTCCAGCTTTGGACTGTTTACTTGAACTATATTCGACGCCGGAATGACTTGACGAATGATGTGTCTGGTTCTGCGAGAACAACGGTATCCCAAGCCTATGATTTTGTCCTTGCAAACATCGGCATCGACAGTCAAGCGGGCAGAATATGGCAGGAATATATACAATTCATTCGGAGCGCCCCTGGTCAAATTGGTGGTAGCAGTTGGCAAGACCAACAGAAGATGGACCAACTCCGAAAGGCGTATCAACGAGCTATCAATGTTCCTATGTCAACTCTGAACGGCATTTGGAAGGAGTACGACCAGTTTGAGATGGGGCTGAATAAGATAACTGTAAGTCTCTTAGAGAGAAGTGGAATATGTGCTGACAAGTCGCAGGGTCGAAAATTTCTCCAGGAGAAATCACCAGGCTACATGTCTGCTCGTAGTGCCAACACAGCATTAGAGAATTTATCCCGTGGAATTATTAGAACAACCCTTCCTCGACTTCCCCCAGCTCTTGGCTTTGACGGTGATCAAGAATACCTGCAGCAAGTTGAGCTTTGGAAGAAGTGGATTGCATGGGAACAAGAAGATCCTTTAGTTCTGAAGGAGGAGGAACCACAAATCTACAAGCAGCGAGTGTTATATGTATTCAAGCAGGCTGTTATGGCGTTGCGTTTCTGGCCAGAAGTTTGGGCAGACGCAGCCGATTGGTGCTTTGCGAATGGCTTGGAACAAGAAGGGGATAGTTTCTTAAATGATGGAATGTCTGCCAATCCCGAGAGTTGTTTGATTACTTTCAAGAAAGCCGACCGCCTTGAAACAACATTATCAACTAACGAAGCTGACAAGGGTCCAGCTGAGCATGGTGAAATCATTCGCGCACCTTACGACAAACTCCTCGATAATCTTTACGATTTGATTAAACAGCTGAAGGCGCGAGAAGCACAAGACCTTGCCAAGCTTGAAGAATCGGCAGCTCTTGATGCCTCGATCAGTGCAATTATCAGCAAGGCTGAGGATGATGAGGAGGAGGAGAAAGAGGCAGACCTAAAGGCCAGAGAAGCTGCCAAAGCTAATCAGACCAAGGCCATCCAACAAGGTTACGCAATGCAGGCGCAACTGCTCTCAAGAACACTTTCATTTGCTTGGATTGCCCTGATGCGAGCAATGCGTCGAGTTCAAGGAAAAGGCCAGCCCAAGGATCCCTTAGTTGGAGGGATGCGAAAGATCTTTGCTGACGCACGCCAACGTGGAAGACTCACAAGTGATGTCTATGTAGCTGCTGCTTTACTTGAGCATCATGTTTACAAAGAAGCTGCTGGTACGAAGATTTTCGAACGTGGTGCAAAGCTTTTCCCGGAGGATGTGAACTTTACTTTAGAGTACTTGAAGCATTTGGTATCCATTGGCGACATTACAAGTGAGTGAACCCCCTGATAATTTTACTGTGGAATACTGACAATGATCCAGATGCTCGAGTTACCTTCGAAACAGTGGTTAGCCGCTTGAGTCAAAAGCCGGATATGGTGGCAAAAGCAAAGCCTCTTTATGCATTCTTCCACAAATACGAGTCAGAATACGGCGAACTGTCACAAATTTCCAAGTTAGAGAAGCGCATGGCCGAGGTGTACCCAGAAGATCCTAGACTCGCAACTTTTGCAGCACGATACAGTGCCGAAGGTTTCGATCCGAATGCAGTTCGACTCATCGTCTCTCCCTCGAAGCAGATGCGCCCGAAGTCTACTGGTCCTTCACTCATGCAATCAATTGAGCAACCAAACTCGATTCAGAACAGTCCTCGTCCTCACTATGTGCAAGAAGCCAGCCCGCGACCACAGTACCTGCAAGCTACCAATTCTCCGAAGCGACCATTCCAGATTGAAGATTCTGATGATCTCAATCGGCCTCGGAAACTTGCTCGGGGCGAGTCTCCGTTGAAAGGTGCCGCAGGCAGACGCCTAGATCAACAGAAACGCTTGCAGCAAGGAACTCCAACCTGGCAGTCAAATGCTCCGCCATTCGTTGTTCCCCGCGATATCACATTCCTTCTCAGTATCATCCCCAGAGCTGATCTGTACACGTCCACGAAGTTTAGTCCTGAAGCCCTCGTGCGACTTCTTCGTGAGACAATCGTCCCCGACTTCAGTACTTGGAAGACTGCACGGGATCAATCGCAACCACCCGTTCAGCGATATGATGGTACGCGTTCTACTTACATTCCACCTCCTCCCACACCCAACGTGTATCCGCAGCAGCCGCAGCAACAATACGGTGGTCAAAACCAACAATATGGTGATCAGGGCAGCGGCTGGCAGAATAATGTCAGCCAGCCTCAGTACAACGACCCTTCTTATCCAGGTGCGACTCACCAGCGTGATGCGTTCTCAAGATTACCGGAAATGCAAGGAATCCCACCTAGACCAGCCTATCCGCCGCCATTACCAGTCCCAAGTAGGTCTGGGTACCAGGTGGTCGCCGATCCTGGGCAGGAGAACCGTGCTACACCTCCCCAACTCATGCCTGCCCACCTATGGTATTACCAATACAGTAGCTAACTTTGGTCTGCTGCAGGATATTACCGCTAAATATAACGGGTCTTGAACATCCCATGCCTTCTGTCTCTCACACCTCCTCGCGAAGGATTTCTTTCTCGACTTTCTCGGTTTCGGATAATGGCAGATGGGCGGGGACCGGAGGGTAATCTGCGGGAAGGCATGGTTGGATGGAACGAAAAGTTTTGTATTCTAAAACGTCCGCGCAGGGACATCTCTTATCATCTTCTGCTGCGTGGACTTTATTTCGGGGAGCAGAGATATGGGTCGCACAAGGATCTGGTGGCTCCTTTCTCTTGCGGCATACAGCATGGCGTTCAGGGGCAGCAAAATCAAAAGCTGCTGAGAATATAAGATTAGTCAGATCAATGCCACGTCTTCTCGTCAAATGATTTTTCGAGTCTTGTTTACTGCGTGCGGTGTTTCTTGATTCTATGATTGAGCCTACTTTGCTTGAAAATTATGATTGCTGGATCTACGTTGCTATGCTATGTGCCTGCCTTCCAAAGTCTCTTTTGGCTGCGGCAGCTAATAGCTTTTAATCTCTGCTCCGTGATTTTCCTTTCCTCGGGCTGGATCGAGACCTCGTGCACTTGCTGGATGTGAAGTCAGATCATCACGTGCAGTTCCTCCTTTCCAATACCCTCTGCCCTCTCAGCCTCTCAAGCCCCAGAGTCCATCTGATGACAAGAGAGGGGTAATGGCGTCATATCTATCCATATCCCTTCGTATTCACCACTCGAGATCTCCAGCGCGCAAGGAAGAAAGTGCATCGGGTAGCTACAGAACGAAGTCACCTTTGCAAACAAAGAGCCTCTCGTAATGAAGTAATAATATCTCTGACTAGCATGCAAGCACTGAAATTTTCACATTTTCGTCCACGAACTTTCTGAAACTTCCCCTCTGCCCTTGAATATCAAAACCGTTGTTGACATACCCCTATCCAGCCAATTTCCCCTCCCTTCTATCCCAAGTGCGAAACCCCTCTGCCCTCTTCCCCGCACTTTAAATAAGCTCACCTCGCCCCCTCTAATGCACTATTCGGCAAGGCAAGAACAAAGCTGCGTGCAGTCTACAAAATGGCGCTAAATTAGTGCGCATCCTTGTTTACAAGAAGCGATCTCGCGACCTTCTTCCCTTCTTTCCTTTCTTCCCACCTTCAACGCAACCTTACGTTACCTTCATTCGTGCCACTGTGTACCAATACCTGGAATTCGCGTTGATTTTCGAGAGAAGAGAGAATTGAGAGAGGTGAGTCCCTTGCTTAGTGTTCTTTTCGTTGTTTGTGAAAGGCGTTTGCGATGATGGTGGTGGTGGAGTTTGTTTACCTGCCTTCGCGGGGACGCAAACGCCAGCACCACGCAACGCAACGCAATGCACGATGGAGCTTGCGCTCTCGTTACGTCGTGAAGATGGGATGGCTGGTTGATTGCTGCTGACGAGATGATTGTAGACTGCTCTTCAGATCTTGAGATCGAGAGCAGTGAAAACTGAGCACCCGTCAGAGCGGAGAGATCATCCGTAAGTCCTTCACCATCTCCTTGACGTCACATCACGGCTTCGCCGCAATGATTCCATCATAGGAGTAAAGCAAGTGCTCTGCTCTCTCGTGGAATCACGCAAGAAGGGCTTGCACCTCGTCGTCACTGTGCAGCGAACAGAGTTGGAGCAATGGCTGACAATCCTTCTGCTGCAGTTCAAGTCACCCGCTCTTGAGCAGCTATTCTCGCAATGGCAGGAGGAGCAGGAGCTCGACGCGGTCCTCCGGGTCCACAACAAGGTGGCAACTATAATGGCCCTCCACCTGGATATAACCAAAACAACAACAACGGGGGTGGCTACAACGGCCCGCCGCCAGGTTATAACCAGAATGGTGGTAACTTCAACGGAGGCAATTTCAATGGCGGTCATAATTACAATGGCCCACCATTCCAGGGCAATTACAATGGTGGTCCCTCGAACGGTCCTCCTCCCGACAAGCCCCGCTCCGGCGGATTTGACGGCCCAGGTGAACCTCAGAGAGGTCCGAACCCCTACGGACCCGGCTTGGGTTATGACCCGGCAAAGCCTTCTCACAAGCTTGCTGAGAAGAAGGTTATCACCAACACACGCATCGAGCTACCTCCGGCTGCCTACAAGCTTGAGGGTGGAAACGTAAGTTCCCTGTTTTGCTCTTCTGCTCTGGTTTTTGCTTTGCGAGTTCTGTGTTGTGGTTTTCACTGTTTTCTGGAAATTGGGACTTCTTAGTTTTCAAGAAGTCTCGAGTTCCCAGAAGTCAATTGTTCCAACACAAGCTCCTTACGACGAGACCTGCTGGATCTTAAAGACTAAAGGGTCTTCTACTGGGGGAGGCGCTCTTGCCCTGTCCTCTTCCTACCTTTTTTCGTTGAAGTGAAGTCGAGTTCGTCTGATCTTTTCATCATAATCATAATCATCATCATCATCAATAACAACAACATCATGAACTTGAATTGCACATATATTTCCTAATTGGGAAGGAACCACCCCCCTCAACCCTTCATCGAAACCACGCTAGTCCTCCTCGACAGCGCTAGTGCCTCGTCCCCCAGATCACCCACCCTCTCCTCCTCCATTATAAAAAGACCTCTCCTTTCCACCCAAACCCTCCCTTTCTTCCATCAAACCGCAACACACAACTTCTTTTGTCTTCGTTTACCCTCACATCAATCAGACCAACATACAACAAAACACCAAGCTTCATTCATATCAATCATACACACAACCGTTTAAGGCCAAAACACAATTGATTTGTCGTCTGCAATACTCACTCACCTCAAACCCCACATCATTGCATTCATCACCCTCTTCTTCATCCTCATTTCTCTTTGACATCTCTGCACCTTCGTTCCTCGTTCATCATGGAGCCCGAAAACTTCCGTGTTCGCACCAAGGAGGTTACTGACGATGCCAAGTATGATTTTCCTTCAGATTTGCCTTTGCGCCCGGGTGTCAACACCTCCGGCAAGGCCATCACCATTCGCGTCAACCAATACAAGGTTGTCAAGTGGCCTCAACGTGATGTCTATCAATATGATGTAAGTTTGACCTCACCTTCACGATACTCTCATTTGGAACTGACATTCTCCAAAGATCAACATTGGCAATGGTGCTGAGAAGAAAGGCAAGATAATGGCCGTTTGGATGTCTCGCGCTGTTCAAGAGCGCTTGAGACAGATCAGCCCTGGCCCATCTCTTCTCTGGGATGGCAACAAGCTTCTTTGGTATGTCCTC
Source organism: Hyaloscypha variabilis F (assembly GCA_002865655.1). Taxonomy (NCBI): domain Eukaryota; kingdom Fungi; phylum Ascomycota; class Leotiomycetes; order Helotiales; family Hyaloscyphaceae; genus Hyaloscypha; species Hyaloscypha variabilis. Next base: position 773,430 of record KZ613943.1, on the reverse strand, counting down.
TTCGCCTTTGATTATTGATCATTTCACTAAGGAACTCAAGGTCCTCCACTCAGTTCCAGGAGCAACGCATCTTGGTTGACTTCGACAAGGAGAAGGGCCGCAACCCTCATCCTACCAAAGGCCCCGACACCTGTTACTGCATCATCCGTCCTGCAAAGTCGATCCGTATGGCTGTCATCCAAGGCTACCTCGAAAAGAAGATGCCATTTGATAATGCCATCTTGGAGGCTATCAGTAAGTTCCCTCATCATTGACTCGAAGTCTTTCGCTCATTCTCTTCAGGCTTTCTTGATCATTTGATGCGCCAATGGCCCAGCCAATCCTACACATTGATCAAGCGCTCGTTCTTCACCAAGGGCAATGTTGCAACTGCACTTGACAACGTGGTCGTTGCCATGAAGGGCGTTTATGCATCCATTCGTCTGTGCAGTGTAAGTTCTCGAGTCCGAAATCCTCTAAGCAAAAGCTGAAAATCCACAGCCCATCTCATCTGTTGGTCAACCAAGCACTGGCTTGGCTATCAATGTTGATGTTGCCAACGGTACCTTCTGGGCCCCTCAAGATGTTCATCAAGCTGCTCGTAACTTCTGCCGCGAACGCAATCGCCAGTTGTCTTACACCATCTTCCGTGATCTCTTGAAGCCTATTAGAACCCCCAAGGGTTTGACCCAATCTGAAGACTTCAAGAGCTTGCGCAAGTTGGCCAAGTTGAAGTTCCGTGTCAAGCACAGAGGCAAGGCCGATGGTAAGCTCCAGAGCCCTTCCAAAAGCTGACGATCTTGCTGATATTTGCTGCAGATAACAAGACTTATACCATTAAGAGCTTCACCTGGACTGCTACCGAGGATGGTGCTCACGCAAAGAACACTACGTTCAAGTGGAAGAATAAGCAGACCAACACTGAGGAGGAGATCACCGTCTTCAACTACTTCAAGCGCATCTACAATATTGACCTTCAATATTGGTATCTCCCTTTGATCGTCACCGATCGCGCTGGTCATTTCCCCATGGAGCTGTGCCACTTGATCCCGAATCAACGATACAACTTCAAGTTGTCTCCTGATCAGGTAATTCAAACTACCTCCACCCATTAAGACCTTGCTAATCAGAATAGACTGCTGCCATGATCAAGTTTGCTGTTACCCGTCCAAAGCAACGAATTGAGTCCATCAACCATGGTGTCGGTATGCTTAAGTGGGCTGAGGATCCGTACTTCAAAAACTTCGGCTTGACTGTTGATCCTCAGATGACCACCGTAAGTCTCCTTGTGGTATTTAGGTTTCATTGCTAACTCTCAAGACTGCTGCTCGTCTTCTGCCCAATCCCGAGGTTCAATTCGCCGGCAAGAAGCTCAATCCTGGCACTCAAGGCCGCTGGGACCTCCGTGGCCAGAAGTTCTTGCTGCCCAACCCTGAGCCATTGAAGTCCTGGGGTTTTGTCATCTTGGATGGTTGCACCAATGAGCAAGTGCTCCGCAACTTTATTAATGTCTTCATTCAGACATACATCGGTCACGGTGGCAAGGTCGAGAATCGCAACCCGGTCATCTACAACCAGACCCGGGCTGAGGAGATCCCAAGCGCCGTTGTCAATGCTCGCAATGCCATCGGCAACCAGGCTTCACTTTTGCCGCAGATCATCTTCTACGTCATGGGTTCTCGCGACTCCTTCAAGTATGAGCGCCTCAAGAGAAACACCGAGTGCCGTTTTGCAATGGTCTCACAATGTAAGTTTCCCAGCTTCCTCAATTTGACGTTTACTAACTTCTCAGGTGTCAACGTTGCTCATGTAGTCAAGGCTCAACCTCAGTACTGTTCCAATGTTGCCATGAAGGTCAACGCCAAGCTTGGTGGTACTACCTGCAAGGTCGCCAACGCCAAGAATTGGTTCACCGCTCCCACCATGATCATCGGTAAGTTTTGCTAATCCGATTAAAGAATGATACTAAATCTGTAAAGGCGCCGATGTCTCTCACCCGTCCCCTGGTAGTCAACAGGCTTCCATGGCTGCTCTTACCATGTCCTTTGATCAGAACGCATGCCGCTATGCAGCTGCTGTTCAGACCAATGGTCACCGCGTTGAGATGATCACACCGGGTAATGTTCGCAGCATGATGATGCCACTCTTTGAGCAATGGATCGCAAAGGTTGGCGGCGGCCGTGGACCATCCCACATCTACTACTTCCGTGATGGCGTCTCTGAGGGACAGTACAGCCATGTACTCAATCTTGAGGTTGCGCAAATGAAGGAGGCTATCTCTGAGAAGTATGGTGCTCAAACTGCTGGTGGTGTAAGTACAATATCCCGTTCAGATCGAACCTTGCTGACACCAAAACAGATTAAGTGGACTGTTGTCGTCTGCACCAAGCGCCATCACATTCGTTTCTTCCCTAAGGACGGTGATAACCAGGCCGGTGATCGCAACTCCAACGCCCTCCCCGGCACTCTTGTTGAGCGTGATGTTACTCATCCATTTGAGTATGACTTCTATCTCAATGCTCACTCTGCCATCCAAGGTACCGCTCGCCCGGTTCACTACCATGTCCTTCAAGACGACGCCAAGGTTCCGGTCGCCGAATTGCAGAAGATGATCTATCAATTCTCGTACCAATACATGCGCTCCACCACCCCGGTTTCCCTCTGTAAGTATTTAAGCCTTGAACCTATCTACAAAGCTAACTCTTCTCAGTCCCTGCGGTCTATTATGCGCACTTGGCATCAAACCGTGCTCGTGCTCATGATTCTGCCCCTGCCTCTGAGGGTCCTCGTGGTGGTCAGAAGTTCGAGGAAGCTCGTCAAGACGCACTTGTTCGTGCTGCTGTCCGTGGTACTCAACCTGGCTCTTCCCAAACCGGTTCTTCCTTGCCGACTGAGGTCGCTCCGCTTGTTCCTTTGGGCAACCCTGAGCAAGGTGGTGAGATGATCAACAAGATCCGCAACGGTATGTGGTACATCTAAGCTACTACACCTTCTCGAGTTGTTTGCACTTGCTTTTTCTCGATTTTCTACATTTTCGATTCTTTGGTGGCTGTTTTATTAGGACTTTTCTGATCCTCCGATCCCTGGCTGCCCTCTGATTTCCCTTGTTCTGGCCTTCATTGATTGGAACAGGTTTGATGAGCTTGCGGACTTGCACATACATTCGATTCTTTTACATAGGAGTTATGGAAGTCGCATGGGCTTGGTGAAGGAGAAATATTATGACTGATGAGCAATGAGGCGATGATCAATGAGGCATGACAGACGAAAAATAGATCGCGATGGTTCAGATAGCAAATCAAAGCCAGCGTTAATCCCAATTAACTTCCTTGATGCTTTGTAATTTGACGGCGAGACTAGAAGAGGAATATTGCAAAGACTGCCTTCGAAACTTTGTTCGTTGGTTAATACCCAAGACCATCCTTGACTACCGAGCAAGCAGCCTTCAAGATCGAAGAGCTTTGGAAGTTGGAGGTCGCAGTTTGACGTTGCAACGAAGAGACTCTTCCAGCACGATCAGATATCCTCTCGAGCCAGAGTTAGACGTAGTGCTGAATGATAAAAGCTTCTTCTGACCGCGGCAAGTGATGAGATCAATCGCAAGCCTTGCCTCTGAGCCTCTGAAATCAACAAGCTTCATTTGCTCAAGGAAGAAGAGCTCACGAACCTACGAAGGACACGAAAATTGGGAGTCAAGAGGTGGGTATCGTTCTTTCCATTCATTATGAACGCCTCTTGTCTAGCTATCTACATCAAGTCAAGTAGCATTCGCACCCGTCCCCCTCCCCTTTGCACCTACATTCTTAAACGAAGGCCTGGAGTTGGAAGAACCACCAGCTAGTTTCTCGGCCTTTGCAGCAGCGAACTTCTCGCGCGCGAGCTGGATCGCGGATTTGCCTTCTGGGTTCGCCTTCCCTTTTGGGTTGTGCTCTGGCTTGCCTTTGCCTTTCTTATCCTTCCCTGCTTTCCCCTTATCTTTCTTCTTCTCGCCCAGCTCACCATCCTCCGGCTCAACATGTGCGGGCACAGAAGGTTGCTGCACAGAAGCGAGAGAAGAAGCATGCGCTTTGATGGTATTAACCCACTCCCCGCGCCGCCGTTTGAATAAATCCAAACTCCAGTTCCGCCACACGATACGACCCGAAAAGGAATCGCGGAGGAGGTGTTCGGAGGTAGTTAACGTGGTGGCGATGCGTTCGGTTAGCGAGAAGAGAGCGCTGGGGGTGCTGGTTGAGAGGAGGAGGGTGTTGAGGACGTGGGAGCCGGTGGGAGAGAGGGCTAGTGTTTGGATTGTGGGGTGGCGTTGCTGGGTGGTGGTTGAGGAGGAGGGGAAGAGGAAGGCGTGGATTAGTTTTCGGCGGAAGGGGGTGTTGTTTGAGGTTGGTTGGAGGGCGGATTGCAGGATGTGTGTTGTTGTGGCGTAGAGGGATAGTGCGAGGAGGGTTTCGGAGGGGAGGGCGAGGAGACCGGTTTGTATTAGCTCTGAAGGTGGGCCGGGGATCGAAAGGAGTGCTTGTGCGAGGAGGGAGCCGTGGAGTTGTGGTGGGCTGGGCTTTAAAGGCGGGGCTGGGCGGGTTGGTGGTTTCGAATCGTCTGTGGGGGAAGGAGCGGTAGGGAAGACAGTAGAGAGCAGGGAGGAGAGGTCGTCTATGCTTGCTATTTTCAGGATGATTGTTGAAGGATCGGATCCGTAGGCTGTGGCCAGGGCAGCGGTGAGGGCTGTAGTGTCTGCCCCTCGGGCAGCACAGCGCTCGAAGAGGGTTTTGATTACTGTGGTTCGGCTTCGTTGGACGAGTCCTTCGAGTTGTGGGATTATTTGTTCGATGGCTTCTTCGAGGTCTTCTTTTGAAAGTCGGTTGAGCACGCGGATTGTGGGGTATGACGAGATTTCGTTCCGGGCCAAAGCCCCCAGTCGTGATTTGAAGGTGCTCCTGTATAAAGACTTGAAGAGCTTCCCTGGGGCAAAGGTGCAGATTGTTTCGAGCAGGCGGGATCCGATTGCGTCGTAGAGAATGCCGTTGACGAAGGTTGCTGATTCAGATCCCTCTTCCTCGATGTTATCTGGTAAGAGAGCAGAGATGATTGTTTTCTCAGCAGCGTTTGTTCCTTTCTTGGTATTTGGGTTGCTGAGTTCGAGCTCGAGAAGGAGTTGTAAGGTCGGGTTTCCGGTGGGATGTGTGGCGAGGATTCGGATAAAGGAGGTGTCCATTGTTGCAATTGTGTCTGAGATTATCTTCTCGACTGCGAAATGGAAAGAGGAGGGGACTGAGCGTTTGCTGAGGGTGAGCTCTGTGGGTGAGGTATCGAGACCTGTGATTGAGATTTTCTCTTTCTTCTTGCTTTGGAGGAGGGATCGAGTTGAGGCTTGTTCTAAGGCCCTGCCGGAAAGGACTACGAGAAGGACTCGGAGGGTGTGGGATGCGAATCGATCGGTGAGAAGGAACGTCATCTTCCCCTCGAGCTCGTCCAGTGTTTGCAAGAATAAAGTCTCCATCGACACAACATCCTTTTCCTCCACATCTTTGTTCTTCTTGGAATCCGCAATAAGTTCCTCCGTAACAACTGGCGCAGACTGGATAAACAGCGTCTCGCAGCAATGGCTTGCGAATCGATGCTGCACTAAATGTGCAAAGTTCCCCGCAAACTTCTCAAATAGCTTCTTCTTCTGCTCTGCAGAACTCAACAATATCAGCCGCTCCATCAGCCTCGAACAAGATTGGCTGCATGCAATCTTCAGCTCCTTCCCATCTGCTTCGCGGTATACATTTTCCAGGAATAGAGAGCGTTCTTCTTCGGAGGGAAAATCATTTAGTTCGAGGAGTTCGTCTGCGTGCCGAAAGTATTCCTGCTCTTCGTCCTCGAGCATGCCATAGAATGGTCTTTCTGTAGCAGCTGTGTCTGCCTCGTCCACAAGTGGAATGTAATCATTGTCCAAGCCTGTGATCTTCACGTCGTCGTTTTCGGCGGGGTCTTCGTCTTGCGATTTTTGCTTCTTTTGTCTCGGGGTATCGTCCTCGCCCTTCTCCCGTTTTCTTTTAAGAGCCTTCTCCTCTTTCTTCTCTTCTCGCCGCCCGCGCTTGGCTTTATTTTCCCGAGGCATTGTGGCGATAAGCAGCGTTCCTAGTGCTAGAGCTGAAGTAAAGTTCGAGATCTTTTTTTGGTGGAGTATTTTTGATGCGGCCGCCTTTGGCGGTGAAGGTCGACCTTGCCCACTTTGGAAGATTCTGCCGATCACCTAAAATCTTCAAGCACGTCATGCCTTCTTTCTATTTTTCATCCTCAGTATTATACACTTTTCATTTTCTTCAGTTCTACTTATAGAAACAATCCTAGACGATTCTTGTAGTCCTTTTGGTATATTAACACTCGTTATGGCTTTGAATGGGACCTCCTTGCCTGTGAGAAATGGCTCAACTAAGGTTCTGGTGCTGAATCGAGCGGATGAGGTTGACGATGTAGGCTAATTCTTTGCTCCATCTTCTCACATTGAGAGAAAAATGCTGAGCATACGTAGCTGCTGAAAGCGGTTCAATCTTTGATCGTACCCTTTATCCGCTCAGCTGATGAAGACGCAAGCACTAAGCCGACGGGTCACGGCCTTGCACTTCCAGGAGGAGGACCTAGGACCTCCCTTGTTGAACACCACAAACCAGAGAAATTGCTCAGTCTTATGAACTTTCAGCTTCCTGATGATGGGAAAGGAAAAGTGGGATTGCTTGCCACCGTTGAAGAGGTTCTCAAATATAGTGTCAACACTTGGGACCAAGGATTCTTGGATAAGCTATATGCCAGTACGAATGCGGTAAGCTTTTCCTACCCATGTTACTTACACGTGCTAAGCTTTTTAGGTTGGTGTCATTTCTGAGCTGCTATTAGCAGTGTTGAACACAAATGTAAGTTTGGGTGTAATGCTTTTTCCATTCAGAGCCTAAAAGTGATCAGCTCCATGTTTTCCAAGTATCACCAGCTCTCACTGTCATTGAGAAGACCACAGCAAAGGCATTCGCAAAGTTATTTGGATTCAATGGCCCTCATGCTGGAGGGATATCCTGTCAAGGAGGCAGTGCCTCAAATATGACATCAATTGTTATCGCTCGAAACACATTATACCCAACCAGCAAGACTGCGGGAAATGGGGACCACAAGTTCGTACTTTTTACATCCGCTCATGGTCACTACTCTCTAGAGAAAGCCGCTCAAATGCTTGGCATTGGTTCGGACAACGTTGTTTCCGTTCCAATCGATGCTCAAGGTCGACTAATCCCTTCTGAACTTGAGAAACTAGTCCAAAAGACCAAAAGCGAGGGAAAGACGCCGTTTTATGTCAACGCAACGGCAGGGACCACAGTCCTCGGTTCCTTCGACCCCTTTAAGGAGGTCTCAAAGATCTGCAAGAAGCATAACCTATGGCTACATGTTGATGCTAGTTGGGGTGGACCTGTTGTTTTTTCTTCCAAACAAAAACACAAGATCGCTGGAGTTGAGCTGGCAGACAGCCTGGCAGTAAATCCACATAAAATGATGGGAGTACCGATCACCTGTTCTTTCCTCTTAGGCCCTGATCTCAATAAATTCCACAAAGCGAATACATTGCCTGCGGGGTATCTTTTCCACGAGGGCAACGAGAGCGGTGAGGTCTGGGACTTGGCAGATCTGACTCTGCAGTGTGGACGAAGAGGCGATAGCCTGAAGCTTGCCCTGAGCTGGATCTACTACGGAAGTGACGGCTTTGAAAGCCAGATTGACAACGCTTTCGACATCGCGGCCTACTTCGCCACCGAAATCTCGAAGAGGAAAGACTTTGTCCTGGTGTCGGAGAACCCTCCTCCATGTTTGCAAGTGTGCTTTTATTTCGCCAAAGGAGGTAAATTAGCAGAACGGATAGAAGACAACACGGCAGCGACAAGCGAAATTGTCCATAAGTTGATACCGCGAGGTTTTATGGTCGATTATGCTCCTGGCGAGGAAGGATCTTTCTTCAGAGTTGTTGTCAATCGAGAAACGACACGGGGAACGATTGATGGATTGATCAAAGCTATTGGGGAGGTTGGAAATGAGCTATGAGTTGAATGGCTAAACTATGATCTTATAATTAAATATGCCTCCAGGCCATAAAGATGTTTGTCCTGTTTGCCTGAAAGTGGCCAACGCGAAGCCTCCAACCAATGCGTTGTGGCTTGATGTTCGGCCTCGAGGGCGGACAAGGGTGCTTAGGCAGCCAACCGAAAATTCACATGGTCTGTCTTCATCTCATTCATATAGGTCCACTCATCGAAAACACATATTCGAATCACAATGCCATCTCCTCGCTTTCGAGATGTTTCACCTCTATCTCCCCCGCCACTGCAGCCCTGGCTATGTGACGCTTGCAAACTGGTCGGTGAAGGAGAGGGTACCTGGGAACGTTCGAGAAGACATCATCAATCATTTGAGGCCTTCAATGAGGCTATGCGACTCAAATGCCCGATTTGTACACGACTTTGGGCAAGACTGCATTCGGAAAAGGACTTCACTCCATCACGAGACCTGGGGATATGCATCTACTATTACTTTGTGACTTCCTTTGGCGGAGAAGCCCTCTTCGGAGAGCACGAGGCACTGCGGTTTCGATTTTCGACTCCTAATCAGATCCAATATTCTGAAATTGGGTTCGACATGTTTAAGGACAACACTGAAATGTATGACAAAGTCGGCGAACTCAGATCGATCAATATTCTCCCCGTGCAAGAGGATGGACTATCGCCCCAGATCCAGCGCTTGGACCACAAGATCAGAGCCAACACAGATTCGGAGTGTACCACCAGTCTTGCCCAGCAGTGGCTCTCAAACTGCCAAGCAAATCATCCTGAATGTAACCGCAATGTAAACGTTCACAACGTTCTTCCATTACGTGTTATCGATGTTGGAAAGATAGGAGACCCCTCTGTCTGTCTCTCTGTCTCTGATTTGTCTCATCCGTACGGCAAATATATAACACTCAGTCATTGCTGGGGAGATTCAGATGTCCTGAAGCTCACGACCGATAATGAGATGGCTCTGAGAACAGGGTTTGCAATTAAGGATTTGCTGAAGACCTTCCGTGAGGCAATTCAATTCACTAGGGCTTTGTCAGTCCAATACTTATGGATCGATTCCTTGTGCATTTTGCAAGACTCGCTGGAGGACTGGAAACACCAGAGCGCTTTGATGGGAGAGATTTACAAGAATTGCTTTTGCAATCTTGCAGCCACTAGTTCCTCCAATAGCCAAGGCGGCATCTTTGTTGAAAGAGACCTCAATATGATCAGACCATTTAATCTAGCAATAATGGAGAAAAGTCTTGATGGTGGGATTACACATCAAGGAAGGTATTATGTTTATGATGCTGGATTGTGGGGCAGCCATGTGGAAACCGCACCTCTGAACCGTCGTGGATGGGTCCTCCAAGGTAAGCTTATTTCCATACTAAATTGCCCTCTCTTTGCTAGAGAGCTTAGAGCATGGGAGATTCACGGGAACTTGCATGTGTCTTAGAAGCCTGGCTCCTTAGCTCCCGGACTCCCTCTTGCGATTCAGGAACCATATATGCTAATTTGATGATTAAGAACGTATTCTAGCTCCTCGAGTCGTCCATTTCAGCAATTATATCTCTTGGGAATGCAAGTCTCTGGCTGCAAGTGAGATAACGCCAACTGGGGGACGAGAATTTTATCGCCGAGATCATAACGACTTCTACAGGTTCCTGAAGCTTATTGAGTCCGCTTCTGCGCAGAAGCACCAAGCTACGGATCAGAAAACGGGAATAAGTAACGCCGCTCACAATATGTGGCTGGATTTGGTGAAAAAATATTCGAATTGCGCGCTAAGCAAAGAAGAGGACATCTTAGTCGCCATTTCTGGTATCGCAAATATTATGGAAAGCACTTGGAAAGACCAGTACATTGGAGGTTTGTGGAGAAGCACCCTCCTGAAAGACCTCTTATGGAGTACAAAAGGTGAACCCCGCCTTCTAAGGATACCCCTTCCAACTTGGTCTTGGGCTTCAAGGAAAGGGCCCATATCCTGGGACCAAATATCCTGGATATTGTTTGATCATGTAGATTTGGCTGAATTACTGGATTTTCGAATCAAGACATTCGGAGATGAACCAAACGGTCAAATCGAGGTTGGTTACTTAACATTTCAGAGCTTCCTTTTCTACTTAGTATGGACAGGAAATATGTATGAGCAGAATATTAGTCACTATAGTTCGCAGATTACGATTTCATGGGACCCTTCGTTTGTTAGAGAATGCGATAGGAAGAAAAAAGGTGCAAAAGCTCTTTGCATGCCGATCATGATAGGAGACAGTGGTGGTGACGTTCTTCTGAGCGGCTTACTGCTTGAGCCTTCGCCACCAGGATACCTAGAGTCATACCCCGAAGGAAGTTTCGTGAGGGTTGGTGTATTCAGCCTCACGCTACCCGGGTATATAGATCCCCTAGCTTATCTCACTTGTAGAGATATTATGTTGGAGCTGGAGTAACTGGAGAAAAGAACCCTCGTGCTCGTTTGAGGTCTCTTCTGCCACCAAGGAGACTCGAAAACCATGAGAGCGAGATCATTTGAGAGGGATGTGGAGAGATTCTTGTTGGCGCATTGGGAAGGGGGACGGAAACTCTCATATGCTTGTCGGAATTCTTTTGCATTTGTTCCGAACTCGTGTTTTCAAACCCATTTGAATGTTCACTCTAGTTTGTAATAAAACAGAATCCTAGGCAGCGCATAACCAGCCAATTAGCTGAAGTTACTGTCTAAATATCAATCATAAGTTGAATAATTTTGGTTGAAGAGTGAGGAATGGAAAAGCGGATGAGTATCACCCTGGGTTGTGTTTCAATTTGTCCCCGAGGCTCGGTGCCTACCTTCTTGTGCTGTACGCTCTACGCTTATTCTGTCGGCCTCTTTGGAAGGAAATTTGAAGAGTAGTCTATGCAAGAAAACCTGTATTTATATTAAAACGATAAATTTTAATTATTGCTAGGACCAACAGAAAGTGTTACGGTATGGTGTCAACGTTCATGAAAGAGCCTGTAACCGAGCCCCTGAATTCCCTACTATCTGCTAAAATAGGCACTTGCCCAATGTAGACAAGCCCATCCGAGCCTATTTCGACGGCACTCTCGAGTTTCATTCTCCTCTCGTCTTCAATATCATTCTGACATTGTCAACCCCTCCGCAATAACGAGGATTAAATGAATTTTATCATGCGACAGAAGACGGAGAAAAGCTATTCGCCACGGCCTGGGCCCGCCATGAGCCGTGAAGCCAATGAAGCGGAACCTGGGCAGCACGAGTCGATGCGGGAGAGAATCGAGCGAGTCAGCGAGGACTTGAACGATCTTCAAAGTTTCTATAACATTGAGATCTCGCACACTCGAAAAGCGCGACTGAAGTTATATTACGAGGAAGAGATTCTGGAGCTGGAAAGAGCGGATTTCAAGTCATATGATCAGCAAGGAAAAATTGATTTCTTGCTCCTACAGAATTACCTGCGGAGAGGATTGAAACAACTTGGGCTCGATGATAAGAGGGACAAGAAGATGGAGCCTTTGTTGCCATTTGCGACCACAATTGTTAAACTTTGTGAGGACAGGCAGATGGTGAAACCTGTCGAAGGCCAGCAAGCTGCAAACCATGTTTTCCAAGTTTCGAAGCAGATTGCTGAATTGAAAAGCACCATCATGGAGAAGAAAGTGGACAAAGCAACGGGATTCAGAGCTGCCAATTCCGTGGGAAGGCTCCGTGCACATCTCGCGGAATGGTTTGGGTTCTACAAGGGGTATGATCCAATGTTTACTTGGTGGCTTTCTGAACCATATTCCAAGGTCGACAGAGAGCTGGGAGAATATGCGTCCTTGATCAAACAAGAGCTTGTGGGAATCAAGCTAGGAGACGAGGATGCGATTGTCGGAGAGCCGATAGGGAGGGATGGGCTTTTAGCAGATCTTGAAAGCGAGATGATTCCTTACTCGCCAGAAGAGCTAATAGAGATAGGTAAGAAAGAGTACATCTGGTGTGAGGCGGAGATGAAAAAAGCATCTCAAGACTTGGGATATGGAGATGAATGGCGAGATGCCCTGGAGCATGTGAAGAACCTTTATGTTGGACCAGGCAAGCAACCTGTGCTCATCCACTTCCTCACAACGGAAGCCATTGACTACGTCAAGAAAAACGACTTGCTCACGGTGCCTAAAATCGCCGAAGAAACATGGAAGATGTTCATGATGTCTCCAGCAAGACAGAAAGTGGCTCCATTTTTCCTTGGTGGAAGATCAATCCTCGTCTCATATCCAGATGATACGATGGACCATGAAGCCAAGATGATGAGTATGCGAGGGAATAACATCCATTTCTCGCGCTCCACTGTCTTCCACGAGATGATTCCTGGGCACCATCTCCAGTACCATATGTTTGCACGCCACAAGCCGTACCGACAGCTGTTCGACACCCCATTCTGGGTAGAAGGTTGGGCGTTGTACTGGGAGATGATACTTTGGGACAAAGGATTTCCGAGCACACCCGAGAATAAAATTGGGATGTTGTTCTGGCGCATGCATCGCTGTGCACGGATTATCTTCTCGATCAAATTCCATCTCGGGCAGATGACACCTCAGGAATGTATTGACATGCTGGTGGATATGGTCGGACATGAGAGAGCGACTGCGGAAGGCGAGGTCAGACGATCGTTCAACGGGGATTATTCGCCACTTTATCAAGCGGGGTATATGCTTGGAGCCCTTCAAATTTATTCTCTTAGGAAAGAATTGGTAGAAACCGGAAAGATGGGAGAGAAGCATTTTCATGATCGGATTCTGAGAGAGAACATGATGCCAATTGAGCTCTTGAGGGTTTTGATCAAGGAGGAGAAAATAGAGCCCGAATTCAAGAGCTCTTGGAGATTTTACGAGGATAATGAAAAGGAAGATTTTCCTTCTTCTTAACTGACGATATTGACGTTGGACTGCTAAGAATGGAGGAGGGAGAGTGAGGAAACTCAGGTGGCACATGTTTTGAGACATCTTGCTCAGCGATTTCCCAAGAAGCAAAGGGGAGCATATTTGAAGGAGTCATCCTCAAACTTTTGAAGTCATCCGATGAGAGGAGATGCAGCAATTTCTGTTCAATATCGCCAAATCGAGTTGATTGCTGTATCGTGATCTCGATTAGCATAAAATGAACAGCCATCTCGGATGTATTACTTTCGAAGGCATAAGAGCGAAACTCCTTTGAGATTCGCTGACTCCGCTCCACAAGTCTACTCGACAGCTTCACATTCAGTTCGATCCATGCAAGTATCAATCATTTCCCCTTCTGAATTCCAATGTTTTGGATTTAAAGGGGATGTCTCAGGGGAACATCCATAGTGCGACAGAGTTAGCTAGACCCATCAACAGCGGAAGGAAAGCAGATGGCTATCAGAAACACTCCCGTGCATGTGTGACAACACCACTTCAACAACCTCGCCAATCAATTGTGCTGAACAGCAACTAATAAAACCGTCACAGGGGTTACTACCACTGAAACAATACACTTCAGAAAGGCCCCCGAAATTGCGTTCAAGTCCGAGCAACGGGAAAACTCCCCTGAACGAGCTGCTAGAAGGCATTCATCTTCAATTTGCTGCTTTCCTTCGTTGGCCATAAGACCACAACCGCAGCTTTGATATTCTAATACCCAAAGTGTTTCCCTGATATATTCTACTTGCATTCTTATATACTGCTTCAAATCTAGAGTATACGCGGGAAGAGTTTATCTTTGCGTGTCATGTTGTTGTCATGCCCTTCCAGCGCCTTGGAGAGCCGAAGAGCCCCTGAAACCTTATTGAGACCTCTTCTAAGCGAGCCCTACAGTACCAGAGACCTTTTGTGCTCCTCTGCGCTCCTATACGGACCATGGTGGATCAACGAAGTAAGCGAGCATTCACAGTGACTTTTTTACTCTGCCTCGCTATCTAAATATTTGTCGATCTGTCGTAGTGAATTGCGAAACTACTCTTTGGTCTTGAGAGAGCTATCAAAAGTGAGGGAAGTTCCTCATCGTTCTACTTGCCATTCACCTGGCGGAGACATCTGACAATAGCTACTTCCAGATTGCCTCTCAATCCTCGATGATCCTCCCCCAGCGTCATATATCTCGACGTTTCAAGCTCTCTTCTGGAGTCAAACATCTACACCGTGGCAGAGTGTTCCATGGAGAACTGGGGCTTTCACGATATCTCGCTCTCTGGCGAAGTTGTTGCCTAGGCGCAAACAGCGCCGACCTACAACCTCCCGGTCCCAGAGATGGCGTGGTCGAATCCGCTTCATCTTTAATCCACGACTCCAGATCTCAATACCACCAGCCCCCGACATGCAAGTTTCCTTTACAGCCGAGGCGTTTCGGCGAGAGGTAAGAGCTTTGCCCTTCAATCGCGATCCTTCATTGACTGAAGATGTGCAAAGGATACAGAAGGTTCCATCGAAGACGGACGCGACCCACCTCTACCCATCGAAGGTCTCAAGATTGGCCATGACTGAGGTTCAGAAGGAGAAGATTCCAACGCTGTATTGGACGATGAAGCTTCTCAGTACAGTTTCTAGTTTGCTGGCAATGACAAAGAACGAGAGCTTCCTGATAACATGAAGAACACCTTCGTTGTACCAGTGGTATAAACCCCTTCTTATCTTGATTCTCGTGGAACCTCTCACTAATTTCTGCTAGCTACCAACCCTAATCACTATAGATGGAGACGAACCCATCGCTGTCAATAGTCAAAAGCGTAATGAATACATCGTTCCAGATGGCTTTCCGCAGCCTACCAAATTTTCTCAATGCGAACGGAAATACATGGATTTGAATGCTCGTGCTGAGGAGATCAAAGCAATTCCTGTAACTGCGGATTCTAACCCCTCAGGTATGTTCCGTCTTGATATATTATCTGACCCATTATGGCTGATCTTGGATTAGTATCAAACCTAGAATCGCAATTGGAGCATTTAAATATGCGGTAATCTCGAAGACCGAAAAGGGCGGGCTACAGATGGAGGGAAGGATTTCCTCTATGCTGGGACGCTTCTCGAATTTACAACTGGGTATCATAACATTAGTGGTACATCTCAACTTTTCATCCACCCGTCCCACTCATCTTCATCTTCCTCCTCGCCATCTTCCTCTAAAGTCTCGGCAACGGCAGCTTGAACAGAGGGTCTGCTAGAGCTGACATTACTCCCTCTCCTTCTCAGCTCCTCTCGTTTCTCCCTCAGCCTCTCAACACGAGCTTCCAAGCTCTCCATCTCCTCCGGCTCCTCTTCCATCTTTCTGGCTATATCTTCTTTATCTCCCTCTAATTCTGCCTCCTACCGTTCCTTCTTCTACGCATAATCCTCATCCGCCGACTTCTTAGCCAGCTCCGCAGCTAACATAGTAGGAGCAGAAATAACAGCATTGTTCACAGCTTATACTTAAGTCTCCACGGTCGCAATATATAACTCAAAAGCGGCCTATTCATCCTCGTCGACCTGACCTTTAAGCTAGAGAATTATGCTAGACTCGAGAGGCTTTATCGGCGTTGCTAGTCGTGATAGGATCTATATTTCGGAAGGAAAGGCCGCTAAACCGTTCTACTCTTAGCCGCTATCAAAGAATACTTCTAGTAGACCATTAAGTACTTTGCTTCGTTTTCGAATTATTCCCTCCTCCTCGTTATTATCACTCGCCTTCCGCTTCTTCGAGAGAACTAGGGGAGGTTCGGTATTAGTAGATAGGGAAGCTTCTTTCTCTTACTCTTATAGCTTTTACGAACGCATAAGATGCGTAGCAGACCGCAAGTGTCCGTCCTATAGTGTCTCGCTCTTTAGCTATAGGTGGCAGACGATATAGAGTAGGGTTCCGGTGGTCGAGTAGCTAGCATATTTATACTGGATTCGTCGAGACGCACGCTCGTTCTTGAGGAGGGATCGAACATCTGCCATTGCGAAGACTGAGCTCAGGGAACAGGAGTTGGAAGCGGGAGCTGGATGCTGCTAGAAGCAGGCAGGAATCGAGCTTATATTTGGCTGCGCTTTAAGCTCCAGAGCTTTGGTCCGATCTTAGCGCTAGGTAGCCGCGGCTGTCAGATTTAGCCAGGAGTGCGTAGCTTGGTCAATCCTCACACTCGTTTAGATTGTAGTACGTCTTTTATCAGAATAGCATCGGTCAAACCAGATCTACGTTGCTCACACAGAGTTGAAAAGGGCTCGATTTACTCTTCCCTTCTAGTGTATACCACAAACCGATGCAATGACCCCTCGGCCTGGATGCTCTCCGATATGACTGGAAAGTCCCAAGTATTATATTCCTTCCACATCTGATTGGTTCGTGGAGATGCGGGATCCCCTATCGGCTTGCTAGATACGATATACGTTAGCTAGAACTATGGCGGGAGGAGGGGAACCACAGACGAGTGTTGGTTAAAGACCCGCCCACTCGTGTTCCCCGCGTATACAATCGCCACCGGACGTGCCAGATCTGCAATAATCTGCTGGACCGGTGCTTGAGCCAAAGCCGAGAGGACCACTGATTCGTCGTCCACTTCGGCAAATCCCCCGGCGCCGCTGGCGCCTACCACCTCGATGCCGGTTTCCAGGAGGAGATCCTTAGTCTGGTCGACATAGTTTGGGTCTTGGCTGAGGATGCGGACTCCGGGGCTCCCTGGGTCCGCGCAAGAACGGACGATATCCGCGATCGTCAGTGCCAGGGCATGGTGGATCAAGGCGGCGTTGATAAGACCGGCCTCGGGCATCCGTTGATCGGGAGGCATCTCATCGTTCTGGATCCTCCACCAATCCTTCGGTTTAATATTCAAGTCTCCTAACCCGAAACACACAATCTTGGTCACCCTCTTCACCGCCCCATCAGCTCGGAGAAGCAGCTTCCGCAGTTGCGTCGTGAAAGCCTCACAGGTTAGGCTTGCATTCCATCGGTCGCGGCTACTTTCAAACACCAGCCGGGTCGTCCCCAGCGGCCCCTCGTAGTCGCGGACCGTTCGATTAACCCAATCCACGAGATAGGTACAGTGGTACGTCTCAGGTGGGCCGTCGGGGGTGCTTTGCACCAGGTACCAGAACTCCTGGAACTTGACCACTGGCTCCCTAAAAGACCAAACGATATGTTAGCAAATACAAATTTATACAGATATAATAATGCGTCTCCTAGGTGATAGGTAAGAGCAGGTCCTACCAGATAGGCTTCAGGACCCCAAACATCGGGTTCTTAATATGGACAATACTACCGTCGAGCCGACGGAGGGTAAACTTTTCTACATCGCACGCTTTCGCCAGTTGCTGCTCGATATCAATAAGATCCTCTTTTCTCCAGAGCTTCACGCCCGAGCTATAGAGATCCGCTGCACGCTGGCTGCTAGCAGTCCAAGGCGAGCATTTATAGTCGAGGCACGGTTCTTCGATCAGGTCTCGCTGGTCTCGTCTTGACCCGGACATATTTAGAGGGGAAGATTACTAGAAGAGAGTAGAGGCGAGGGATGACGAGCAAAGAGGACACGAGCCTATCTCTATAGTGGTTATAAGGTTAACAGATTAGCTTGCCGAATTTTTCTAACCCATAAACGCTTGCTTACCTAAGAATATTTAAAGGCAGGAAAATACAAAAGGCCCTATATATATAAACCTGAAAAGGAGTAAAAAACATATATTATAAGCTAGTTTAATAGGATGTTAATTAAATAAAAAGAAGTAGGATTAAATGTCTAACTCAAATAAGATTAAGTATTACAATATAGCAGTATAATATAACGGACGGCTTTAGTCTTATTACCTCTCCTTTAGCTAGCTTCCCTCTCTTCTTCTTCTTCTTTATCTTCTTTGTTTCCTCCGTATTAAGCCTATGGAATCGATCCTTTTAGCCTGCGTACGCACTCCCATATGCCTCTGCCCAGCCTGGATCGCCCGTGCCGTTACAAGTAAGGCGTTTGAGAATATTAGAAGCTTGAGTAGAAGACAAGTACTTCTTTTTGTAATTAGGATCCGAAAAGAGAAACTCCGTGCTTTGGTATTAAGGGACAAAAGTCGAGTCGACTCTAGTTAACTATATACATTAAATAAAAAGGGGTTTAAGGCTCGCTTAAGAATAGTTTATAGTTATTCTAGTATTAACCTCTATATTACTAACTAATTTATTCTAGTATTAATGCCAAGCCTAGATAGAGCTTCCGATACTACAGTTAATCTTTGAATAGTGGGCAGTGTTACGAAAAAATAAACCTCACCAATAGGCTAAGGAAACGATTTGCTACAAGAACAGTGCTTTTCACCATCAAGAGCAAGCAGAATATCGAAGTTTGTCCCCCTTCCAATCAATTGACAGGGTGTTTCGCTACTCCAGTGCACTCTGGAAACATTAGACTATCGTCATCACCCGACCAGCAAACCAGATCGCCCACCATAACCTCTAATAGGGCGAAGAAAACTAGACCGTTCTCGTTAATTGCCAACCGGCATCTACCCGCACCTGATTTTAGTGCAGCAGCTCTAGCAAATTGAAGTGCTCTTCCAGAATACCTCCAGGCTCGAAGTCTTGTGTGCCACAGACCAACCTTTCCTCTAATCCAGAGAGATGCAGTCCGAAGAAGAGGTCGATTTGGGAATGATATCCTCTTATCAATAAATCCAGAGATTTCCGCACGGAGCGCAGACACAATAGTCAGTTCATGGGTCTGGCGTAGGTCTCCGTTCCAATATTGTGAACGAATATATCTCTCTTCATGCGGCACTAGCCTTCCGGGGGAAGGTGTCTTTCTCACTTCCACTTTCTTCTGTAATAATTCTGCTCCTAATAGCTCGCTTACGTAGGATATTAGTCCTCTAACAGGTGGGTCAATACGGAAGGTCGAATCTCCCTGTGTTAATTGCTTTGCTGGAGATATCGATTCGAGAGGAGCTGGTAATTCTAAATATTGCATAGTGACGCCCAACATCTGATGAAGTCTTTTGGTGGTTCCAATCTCTGGATAGAGATATTTGTGTTTGGAAGCATTATGACGAAGGAGTTCCGTAGATATCTCCAGTAAAGAAGACGAGTAATCAACTTCAATTGCCTCCCTGTAGCACTCTAGGGTAAAAGCCAGAAACCCGAATACTTTGTCACGGCGATCCTCGTATTTAGAAGACCCGTAATTGAGACACAGGTTAAGCAAGGGCTCTCGAACGTCAGATAGACGCTCACGCATGATACACAATGTTTGAAGCGTCCCGACAGTCTGGTTCACCCTCCGATTCCGCCAATCAGTTGCGATTGATGTCGCACCAGGCCCCACTCCCACTTGTTCTTGAATGTTGGCTTGCGGCGGCGCAGTCAGCGGGGTAAATCCTTTCTTTCCCAAAGCATCTTCCTCAAGGCTCAAATTCGTACTTCCACACCGAGAAAATTTATGTCATTATCGATAAGCTTTCAGTCTGCAGGCAACGAAAGAGATCCTCCACATGGCTACGCCTCCAGTTATTTCGCCAGCAGAAGCAGAAGAGATTGTCGTACGAATTGCCAAAGAGTATGGCTGGATCAGCCGGACAGCTCGCGAGCAATCACATCAAGAGGCACTGGATGCCATTGAACGCCTACAAATCGGGCTTGGAGCTGCTGCTCGGACGTAGGACATGCCACTGAGCCCTCTACTGTCCTTCTGCTAATTGAACCCAGATTAGCCCAGAATCTTTACGGAAGTAATGCTCGGTTTCTTTTCGAATTGATCCAGAATGCGGACGACAACAATTATACCAGGGCAAGGGCGAGTGGTGCGGAGCCTTATATCAAGTTTACTATCCGCCCAAATACAATTGTCATCGATTGCAATGAAGATGGTTTTACTCCAGAGAATACCCAGGCTATCTGCCGTATCGGCGAGAGCACAAAGGTCAGGGCAAATGCCCAGTACTACATCGGAGAGAAGGGAATCGGATTTAAGTCGGTATTCATGGTAGCTTCCAAGGTGCACATCCAGTCTGGTCCGTTCTCGTTCTCCTTTGAACACGAACCTGGGAACAACGGCATGGGAATGATCACCCCGATTTGGGAGCCAACCGAGGATATCTTAAACGAACCTCTTACAAGAATTACTTTGAGTCTTCTTGAGTCGTTAGATCTGAACGACCTTCTGTCTCAGTTTGATGATTTGCCTCATACTTTGCTGTTGTTCCTGAACAAAATAGGCAAAATCATCATTGACGAGGATGTACAGACCGACGGAGGATTGGACGGTGATTTTTATAACTCAGGATCCGAGGATGGGAAAATAAACGATGGACAAACAGAAGATAATAACAACAAAGAGGACGAGAACGATGGAGGAAAAGAAGAAGAAGAAGACGACGATAATGATAAGGATAGCAGTACTAGCACCGAGTCGAGCACCCGGGTAAAATCAGTCACCACCTATTGCTGTGAATTTGATAAGAACATTGAGAGGGCTAAGGTGACGGTGGTTGAGGATCGTGAATCCCAGGAGTCGATAATAGTCGAGGAGGAATACAGGATCATCCGCAAAACCCTATCAAATTTGCCCCCCGATCAACAACGCGACTATAATACAGCTGAAGTTGTCCTCGCATTTCCTGTGCTCCTAGAAGATGGCCACGACTGGCCCGCTGACCAGTCCTGCCAAGTCTACGCCTACTTGCCAATTCGAGATTTTGGGTTTCCAGTAAGTTTTGCCCAGGAAGTTTCGCCAGTGCACTAACTGCAGATAGTTCATTATACACTCGGATTTTGTGACGCAGGCAAGCCGAGAAGATGTCATGGAAAATGCGAGGAATAGAGCTATCCTTGAGGGGGTCGCAGAAGCATTTGTGGATGCTGTCTTGCAATTCTGTCAGCTTCCAGTCCTTCAATATCGGTGGACACTCTACCTTCCGGAGGAAACCAAGATTTCAAGCCCCTTCTGGCTTCAAGTCCTGACTCGAATCAAGGAAAGGATCAAAACAGTACCAGTGCTGTGGCCACAAACCAGAAGCCGACTTCGACTGATCAAAGAACTCAAAATCGTTCCCAGTAACTTTAGGGATAGGTATGGCGAGCCTCTGGTTCCAGATTTGGCAGATGAGAACGAGATGTATCTTGATCGAGAGTATGGCCCTAGAGGTCACGACACGTACTCAGATCTCAAAGCGCTTGGATTGGCCGTCATGCACGTTCGCGACTGCATTGCAAGAATCGGGAGAGACGCAATATCATCAACTTCAAAAATGAGACTGGCTGACACCGACTGGCATGAACGCATTGCCCGCATATTGTTAGTAGCATTTGAAAACTCAAATTTTAAGGACAAAATTCCATATCTGAAGAGTCTGCCTTTGATTCCTCTTTGGGATCAGCAGTGGACTTCGATTGTCGACGGAGCTGTCTACTTCTCGAACACTAACGAAATGCCAATACCATCGGACCTTGGACTCAGACTGGTCGATTCCAATGCAGTAAAAAGCGAAATAAGAAAAAAGCTTTTTGAGAAAATCGGCGTTAGGGATGCCGACAAGGATGTTGTCAGAAGGCTCATCCTGGCGAAGCACAGCAGAAACTGGGACAAGGTAACCCTGAAAATATCAATCGCCCATTCGCAGTATCTGTACTGGACGCAGCCTGCATCTTCATCTAGCATTCGGAATGGTCTCGGTCTGCGAAAGGTATCACCTTTTTGTGTATTCGACGATCTCGGTGACCCGGTTGGTAGTAGTCACGATTTATACTTCGAAACAGACGGGGAAAATGGCACGAAGGAGCTCCTGACGCTGGTGCGGCAAGAGATTCTGCCAGCGGAGCGAAACATTTTTGGATCTCTGATAAATCAGGAGTACCTCAAGCCTTCTACACCATTGCCAGCTAGGGAATCCTCTACATTGTCTTTCGAGAGCTTCCTAGAATCTGAAGTTCATATCCTTAGGTATCCACGACTTTTCGACTCAGAAAATCGTTCTCAACTGTCGAGGATATTTCTTTTTCTTGCTGAAAAACATCCGGAGCAGATGCTAAGAACACTAAAGTCATACTGGGATGATGAATACAGAACGGCTTTGGAGAACTATCCACTGTTGAAGCAGAAGATCGCTAGCCTAAGGATATCCTGCACAAATGTTGGGAGTATGGAGTTGGGCAAGACATTCATACCTTTGAAGGACCTCGAAGCACAGTGTAGTAGCTTCGTCGAACCTGGCATGTTTCCCTTTCTCAAATTTGACAGTGTGTCTACCCTCGAAGAATGGAAATTTCTGGAAACGTTTGGTGTTCATATGGAAAGTAATCTCGATTTCTATCTGGAAATCCTACGTCGGCTCAAACAAACCAACGCAAAATTATCTTACCAGATTTATGAAGAAATACAGCGAAAAATATGGTCATCGAATGACCGAAAGGCGGATGCTGAGCGTGTCTGGTATGGAAAAGCTCAACACTTTGTCTAAGTTCGTCTTGAATCTGAAGCTGACTGAGACAAGGAATGTTGCATACACGGAAGATCTGGTCTATGTTCCCACCTGCTATGAATGGGCCTGGACGAGGTGGACTTGGCCGCAGAGGTGTATCTGGGATGGTCCAAGCTATATGAGAGAAAAGTATTCTTTGCTTCCGGCTTTGACGGAACTGAAAACCCCAACTCTCACGGCTTTCTTCGTGGAAACTCTCCGCGTTCCGAACGTTTCACCCGAAGATTTGACATCTGAGCTGATATCCATCAAGAAACGATATCCGAAGGATTTTGAGAATATTCATGACATTTACACACGACTTCAGTATATGTCCTCAACCTTGACTGTTCAACAAATGGATATCGTTCGGTGAGCAGAGTGCTCTAATGAAGTCACTTCTCGCAATGCTGATTCATGACAGGAAGTGCTTTGAAGAAGATGCCCTAGTTTACGACACTTTACATAAAGCCTGGGTACCCACGTCCTCGTGCCTTTGGTCCAAAGACGCTCAAATACCTGGAAAAGTCACAATCCTTAGTCAATACGGAGACCTGAAGGATTTTTTCGTTGGTATACTGAAGGTGAAGATCCCCGACCTTGGTATGCTTGTCGACGAACTCAGCCACGTCGTGAGCTCGGAACTCTCTGTAAAAGATGTGAAGAACCTCATCTGGCAGATCAACAGTTTTTCGCCATCACGCAAGGCGCTAGAAAAATTGAAGGGTCTGCCGATCATTCCAGTGAAACCTGCAGGCACAGGATCGCAACTCGCTGTGCTGCGAGTTAGGAACGAGAAGTTTTCGATCATCGATCGCCAGCCGTGGGCAAAAGCGTTCCTAGGGAAAATTGACGTTCTCGATTTCGACCTGGAAGACGTTCGGAAGCTGCAGCCAATACTGACCTCGTTAGACCTCGAGAATCGTTACTTGTCTCACGTAGTAAGAGAAGAATCATCATTTCAGGGGGAGGTTGGAGCACAATGTAGCAAGCGCACTAGACAACTGAGAAGCCGTGCACACGCGCTGGCCAGGTAAGCCTCCAGATTCTTCCTCTCAAAATCAGTGACTTACCGTATTATAGATGTGCTGCTCACTTTGGCAGCCCGAGGATCCATGATGACAACCTCCTGATTTATCATCTACTTCTTCGAGCTGAAGTATACGAAACCAATGGTATTGTTACGAATTTGGTGCACACCCAGTATTTCGAAACGGTGACCGTGGAATTGAACAGGAGCAAAGTTCATATCTCAGAGGAAGGTGGCAACCTCAAGATCTATGTCCCCAAGGACCGAAAGGATCAGGAGCTTTGCTTTTTGCAGTTTCTACCAACGAAACTTTTCAATGAGGTGATGATGGGAATCAAAACTAGTAATTCGACAGTGGCCTCTAACCCCGAGGCTGTCAGGATTATAGCTGCTCTCTTCATGTCCAGCGATGAAGTTGTGGGTGACTTTTTGGATGATGGAGGAATTATAACTTTGCCATACGCTGATGAATTTGACAGCGAAGCGTACGATCGAGAGACCCTGGCTGCCGAGTTGGCTGCTCGAAATACAGACCATTTGCAAGCCAACAAAGAACCCGAGCAAAGCTCATCATCAAACGAAGATACAGCGCAAACGCCAGAAGGAAGAAGTTCGTCCTCAGGCTCTCGACTCTTTTCTCCCACCCCAGAGTCCTCCTACAGAACCAATTACCGAGCAGCAACACCAACATATCGTCAACCTTCTATTTATTCTTTAGGCTCTCGCCCTGTTACCTCCAACAGTAACGAACCTGCTCGATTTTCAGTCAATAGCGGTCAAGTAGAATATCATCGGTTGCTCAGTAATGTCATCACAGCAGCGAAAAGCAAGATGGGTAAATTTCCAAGCGTAGGAGCTTTTAACCTCAACGAGTTGCTCAACGCTCTCCCTATCGAATTGGATGCCCAGCCGGTCTCTTACGATTTACCATTCGGCACCAGGAGCGAAAATCAGCTGGCCCATGATATGAAAGTCGGGGCAGCCGGGGAACTTTATGTAAGGTCCACGTTGGTAGAACATGTCGAATTCCCGCTGATTCATTCATAGGTCTTTGAAATTCTTTCTCGGTTGGAACCCAAGCTCTCCGGGTTTGGACGCGATAACTGGCGGAGTACAATCCGCCGACATGTAACTGTTCACGAAGATTACAGAGATATGGATGCGTGGAGAGGCGCAGAGACCGCTGACATTACTTACGAGGACAAAAAGGGAGATTTCACCAAGCTTTTGGTTGAAAATGGATATTTGGACGACATTTGGAGAGACGCTAAGCCTAAATACTACCTTGAGGTTAAAACGACTACGAAACAGTGCGCCACACGATTCTTCGTGAGTAAGAGCCAATATCAAAGGGTATGTGTAGTGGAAATGACGTAAATAATATCCGGAAGCTGACTTTGATAGATGGAACGGATGAGATTGAAACAGGGAGAAATATCTTCTGAAGTCTATATCATTCTTCGTGTCTTCAACCTCGACAAGGATACCATCGACATGCGTCTATACGTGGATCCCAAGGGGGTAGAGGAAGGCGGCGATTTGGTGTTTACTCCAGAATCATACTCTGTCTTGCCAGCAGAAAGTCCTGACGCCTGATATGGGTGGGAATTCGAGCCCTCTCCTCTTCCTTTCGATTCCTCGCTCCCGCATCTTAAGTTTCATCCCATCTTTTGGACTCTTGGAGGGCACTACCCTAACGAGGCCACAGCCAGGCTGCCAAGGAAATGAGAATGGTCGGTACGCCAACACCAAGACCAACACCAATTGCTATCTTGTCACTTGTCGCCAGACCCGAAGACCCAGTGTTGCCCGCGCTTCCTGAAGAGCCTCCGCTATCTCCACCGCTGCCAGATGTTGGCGAAGAACTCGCACCATTCGTCGTCGGTGTCGAATCCTTCGTCGAAGTTGTCCCACTTCCTGTCGATTGCGGCCCACCTGCTTGACTCGTTGCCACACCTGCAATTTGGGTAGCATCTGCGGTGAACGTGCTTGTTGGCTGGGGATCAGTTGCTGGTTCGTCGCAGGTGAACATTAGACTGGGAATTGCGAATGTTACGAAGTACCACGAGCACTTGTCTTGGAGGAAACCACTCGTTTCTTGGGCGCAGCCGGTGTCTTTATACCTGACATGCTCCAAGTCAGCATTTCTGAGGCGGGAATAATTCAGCGCGCGAGAAGGACTGCCTCGCCATTGCAGGATCTCTGATTGAGGAATTTCGTGGCGGAGAAGCACGCCTCACATTATCATGCTCGCATTGCCGCTACTGGGGCATGCTGGGTAGAGATCTATCACGACTCCATATACGCCTGTTGGTACCATACACGTAGATAGGGCGAGTGAGACTTTTGGGAGAACCGTGCTTAGTTCTGTGCAAGAGGCGTCAAAGAAGAGAGAGAGTTCGCCAGCTTGTGCGAGAGCCCGATCAGAAAGCAGTAGCAAAACTAAGAAGTTGGATATAAAATCGAGAAAGGTCATCTTGGAGCGCATTGTAGAATTCTCGAAGTGCGTACCAGCAGACAGAGGAAGAGGAGAGAGATGCGCGCCCCGAAGTGGGGAGGATTTCCACACTTCACTTCAACCCTCCCTCTCCTTTGGATCCGCGCGCTTTTTCAAAGGAGCCTTTCTCGTTCGAGGCCTCCGTCTGCAAGTACTTAACTAGCATCAGCCGTCCCGCCCCTTGTCTCCGCAGGGGCGCTTCCCCCTTTTCGTCCACCGTCCCACATCCTGATTCGACCGCCCTCCTGCAGCTGCATAGGGACAATAAAACGGATCCCGTGTGTACCTTTTCTTGTACACCGCGGCTGAGAGTTTGCTTCGGAATGTCTCACTTCCCCGCCATGTTGAGCAATAATCGACGTCCCCCATGCCTGTCGGATCTTTCTCCGAGTAGCCGTTGCAGGGGGTAGCGCTAAGGAGGGGACTCGGAATTTTGAAAGCCTTAGCAACTAACCTCGAACGGCGAGGCTGTTGGATTCCTTTTATACACTTGCATTTCTTCGAGGAAGATATAGCTATCGGACCGCTGCTTGGGATCTGAATTATGCTATCATGTCGTGGTCACGTGCCGTTGGCAATTTCAAGAGGGGTTCGTATACTTCTTGGAGCTTATAGACCTCTTGCCACGAAAAGGCACTTTTGATGATGGTGTAGAATTAATAATATACTTTGGTTAAGACGACTAATTGAGTGATAGGAAAAGCACCTGATTCCTAAGAAAACTGCCATTTCTTCCTCTTATCGGATGCTTCATATCGTGGGGCTAGCTACGAAAACACGTCCGTGCCATTTATCTGAAATTGGAGAGCAGGTATATCTACGTTGACTCCACAATGAAGAAATTAGACATCTGCAATGTAACATTTTGGAAAATAAAGCTTTGCGGGACTTGAAAAATTTCATATCCTCTTAACAACAACGTTAATGATATTCAAATTCTCTGCCCGTAATCTAAGGTGCCGCTTGGCAAGAGTATTCTCAAAACGCTTCTGAATGTTTTTTGAAATCGAGCGGTTCGTCATGTGACATGGCAAGTGTTCGAGCCAGCGGCAATCATCATTAGAGAAGTCTGACGAGACCAGTATCAATCCGCGCAACATGCCAATTTCAACAAAATTGTCCACACTGGTGGCTCGCACACGAGGAAGGAAGTCGTAGCAGGGGCCATATGGCAAATGATGGTGGAGATCTTGTGATTTTCTACATCTGATCCATTCCTGGCATGCCTTCCATGCCTCCAATCTTCATCCAGAAGCTGTCAAAGTCAACTCCTTGAGACTCAAACAGTTGCTTAGCTTTGGCCATCGTTTGCTTTTGTTGCTCAGGTCCGAAACCTCCCGGCTGAGATGACTCATACTGGACCAACTCGATCCATCGGAAGAATAGATTTTCTTTCCCCATAGCTGCCAATTCATCCTTGAAAGCCACTATCTTTCGTCTGCCTTCCTCCTCCGCCGCACTCCCTCCAGCGCTTGCAGTCTCCAGGATCAACCACCCAAACTCCTCTGTAGGCACCAATATAGTCGTCTTGAAGTCATCGAACGACAAAGTCCCCTTATCCGCAAGCTTCGTAGCTACTACCATAGCCTTCCAGTCGAGATCCCACTCCTTGTTCAACATTAAGTATCCCGTCCGTTCACTCATCCACACAGGGTCCACAGCCTTCTTAAGAATATTCATGACCTCGTCCTGGCTTGTTCCCTCTTTAGTCGGATCCCCAATAACTTCATCCCACCTCTTGCTTCTCCGCACAACAATTTCCTTGTCATTAAACCCCACAATGAACCGCCACGTAACCGGGTTTCCAATCTTCCTCCCGGCGAAGAAGTCCCTCGGCCACGGCCATATAAACACGTACAGACACAAATCAAACATAAAGATCATTGCCCTTCGCAGAATCTCCCCCGCAATCTTTTTGAATGGCGTATTAGCCGTGTCCATCGTCATGTCGTTGGTTCTTCCCAGCACAGTAAGAAGGATGTTGCGGTATAAGGGGTATATCGATCGCATGCGCCATATTATTAGTCCAATGATGGCCAGGTTCATGAGAACTGGTACGAGGAAGATTTTGCGCTTGAAATCGGCGGGTTTGAGGTCGAGATGGGTGATGTATATGTGCTTAGGGTCGATACTGGAGAGGAAAGGAGAGAGGGTTTCCGGGGCCCGTTTGAAAGGAGCTGGAGGCTCGTGGTTTGGGAAAGGGGAGGGTTTCGAGGTCGAGGAAGTTGATTTGAAGGCTCGCGCCTTTGCATTCGATTTTGGAGGCATTTTGCTCTCCTTAGGGTAATAATGTCCAGAATTGGTGGAGGTTGAGGTTTTCGATATCGGGAAATCGCGTCTGCGCAATTGTAGATCTCGGCTACCGTACACAATCCAAAAAACTTTGGGAATCTCGGATGATGAACTATTCTTTCGACATCAATTGAACAATGCGAGGTCGCACTCTATTGAAGGTATACAGTTGTCTAAATTACTTCTACGAACCAAGCTGATTGTCTCTAGGAATCCTCGAGTCCATCCTTGTGCGCCTTTTGTGCTCACAGGTTGGGTCAAGCTCGAAAACCTTCACATGTTCAAAGACGATATCTCCAATCCTCCCGCCCTGTAGCAAAACCACCCGCGGAGGCTGCTGCTGTTCGAGAAGCAGATGATGGAAGAGTTTCGGCGCCTGCTTGGGGCCACCCTGGCTTTGTGGGAGGCAATGGGTTAGGTCCAACTGCCTCCTGGGGTCGACCCCTTAGCAATGGAGCTGTCCCATCAGCTCCGGCGGGGCCTATAGGCGGCTGGGGCAGACCAAATACCGGCGCAAATGGGATTCCCACACTATCCTCACAGCCCAACCGGCCCCCAGCTGTAGACGACCTTTTGCCGCATGAACGGAAAGCAAGGGAGGCGATGTTTGAGCAGCAGGCAAAGTCAGGCCAGAGGCCGCTAGGAAACAGAGTCCTTGGCCACGGACCGGAAGCTACTCGTGCTGGTAGACCTTCGGCCTGGACGATAGCCGAAAAGAAGGAGATTGCAGAGAGGATGTTGGCGAGGAGAAAAGCAATGGAGGCGAACGAGAAAGCAGGACTGACGAGAAGGAAATTCGCATCAAACCACGTCATGGGCGATTCATCTGGGGGCAGAGGCTGGAGGCCGGCGACCAACTCGAATAACGACACACATACCTCGGGATGGGAGATGTTGAGAAGAAGGAGAGATCAAGAGCCACTGCCCGAAGAAGGAAGACAGCCCGAAAATCGGCTAGATGCAGATCGGGCACGGAGAGAAGAACAGTCAAGGAATGGGGCCTACACACCTTTATACAGAAGGGTACTTGCCAATGATGCGGGGAGGACTAGATACGGCGAGAGGCGATCATCTAGTTCAAGAATGGAGGAAAATCAGCCCGGTATGCGCAGTAGTTGGATGCCACCGGAGCGCAGTCAGTTTGGAGATCGGGATCCTGCATCGAATCACACTCCATGGCCTCCTGAGAAGCCCGCTTTTGCTCCGATCTCTAAGCCCGCTGAGGACGATGGGACGCTTGTGCGATTTTCCCCCATAGCTGCTCCCGAGAATAAATCCGCTGAAGCCGATCAATCTTCAAGCAAAGCTCAATTTTTCGCTCAAGAAGAGGAGCATAGGCCAGCTCGGGAAAGAAAAGAAAAGAAGGCACGTGCACGATATTCGGAGCAGCCAAGTTACGAATCAGCACCGAAAGGGAAGGATAAAGACAAAGCTCGTAGGAAAGAAAGATTTGTCCAGAACGAAGAAGATGAGGCAGCCCTGGAAGAGGCCGAAGCACGTGCTGAGGAAAAGAGACGGCGAAAGAGAGAGAAGGCAGCAAAGAAGGCAGCTGCGCCGACTCCCATGCTGCTACCTGAATATATCAGTGTCTCGAACCTTGCTGTTGCGCTTAAAGTCAGGCTTGAGGACTTCATCCGCAAGATCGATGAGCTTGGATTTGAGCAAACGGGTCACGACCACATTCTGAATGCTGAGAATGCGGGGCTCATCGCTATGGAATATAATTTCGAGCCGATTATCGATCGATCTGAGTCTCAGGATCTCAGACCACGGGATCCACCCGCAGATCCTTCCATATTACCTCAGAGACCTCCGGTTGTCACAATTATGGGCCATGTTGATCACGGGAAGACTACACTTCTCGATTGGCTGCGAAAGTCATCAGTCGCTGCCTCAGAACATGGTGGTATCACTCAACACATTGGAGCTTTCTCTGTCCCAATGCCATCAGGCAAAATAATCACGTTTCTCGACACGCCCGGCCACGCAGCCTTCTTGAGCATGCGCCAGCGAGGTGCCAATGTTACAGATATCGTGATCTTAGTCGTTGCAGCAGACGACAGTGTCAAACCCCAGACAATCGAAGCCATCAATCATGCCAAGGCCGCTAAGGTGCCCATCATTGTTGCTATCAACAAAGTTGACAAGGAAGAGGCCAACGTGGATCGTGTCAAACAAGATCTTGCTCGGCATGGAGTTGATGTTGAAGACTTCGGTGGTGATGTTCAAGCCATCTGCGTATCTGGTAAGACTGGGCAGGGCATGGAGGAGCTCGAAGAAGCTGCCGTGACGCTTTCTGAGATTCTTGACATGCGAGCGGAAACAGATGGCCAAGCAGAAGGATGGATTCTCGAAGCAAGCATCAAGTCTATGGGCAAAGTTGCAACAGTTCTTGTTCGACGGGGCACTATGCGCCCTGGAGACTTTATCGTTGCTGGGAAGACATGGGCTAGAATTCGTTGTTTGCGAAACGAAGCAGGTGTTGAGATCCACGAAGCTGGACCTGGAACGCCAGTTGAAATCGATGGCTGGCGGGAGCAGCCTCTTGCAGGCGACGAAGTTCTCCAAGCACCGGATGAAAGCAAAGCGAAGAGTGTCGTGGAGTACAGACTCGAGAAGGCAGAGCGAGATAAGATGGCCGAAGACATGGAAGCTATCAACGAGAATCGCAAAGCCGAGCAAGAAAAGCGTGACCGCGAAAAGGCCGAAGCTCTTGCTGCTGCCGAGGCCAAGAGACTCGCGGACGAAGGAATCGAGGTTGCCCCGGATACTAAGGACACCAAGGACATCAAGCCTAATGGTCCCAAAGAAGTCTTCTTCATCGTCAAAGGCGATGTCAGTGGATCTGTGGAAGCCGTCATCGACTCCATCACTGCACTGGGTAACAAGGAAGTCCAACCGCATATCCTACGTTCCGGCGTTGGTCAACTTTCTGAGTTCGATGTCGAGCACGCAGCCGCTGCAGACGGCCACTTGATCAATTTCAATACTGCAGTCGAGCCTAATATCTCACGTCTTGCGGAAGAAGCGAAAGTCAAGATTATTGATCACAATATCATCTACAGATTGGTGGATGACGTGAAAGCTGAACTGAGCAAGCATCTACCTCCCCTGGTCACTCAAAGAGTGCTGGGTGAAGCAGAAATTGCGCAGATCTTCTCGATCAACATTAAAGGACGACAATACCAGAATATTGCTGGCTGCAAAGTGAGGAATGGATCGATTACGAAGACGGCTAAGGTCAGAGTGCTGCGTGGTGGCGAGAAAGTGTTCGATGGTATGTTCAATTCCTGGTTTTCTCCCAAATATACTTTCTGACCATACTATAGGCTCGCTCGCTTCGCTAAAGAACGTCAAGAAGGACGTGCAAGAAATGAAGAAAGGGAGCGAATGCGGAATTGGCTTTGTAGACTGGCTTGATTTCAAGGTTGGCGATCAAGTCCAGTGCTATGAAGAGAAGATCGAGAAGAGATACTTGTAATTTCATTATGTAAGAGATTGTACATATAGATTTGTCCCAGTGGACAGCATGGGGGATACAATACATCGGGTACATATGAGGGGCGTTGTTGGTTGCTTTGTTTTATTCTAGATCAAATTTTAGTCTACACAATCTATAGACGCCGCTCTAATGATCTCCTCTTCTCTCAACCTAAACAACAACATTCCTCACCTCTCCCCTCGCCCACCCCTCAATATTCCCCGCCACCGTCCTCCTCAACTTCTCAGTACTACTCCTCGCCCACCACGCAACATGCGGACTCAACACCAACCTCCCACTCAATTTCCTCCCCTCCCCATCCCCTCTCAAACTCCCCTCCTTCCATTCCCTCGCCTTCCTCACCAACACACTATTCTCAACCCCAGCCGGCTCCTCGAAAAACACATCCGTCGCCGCACCCCCTATCCTCCCCTCTTCCAACGCTTTCACAAGTGCGTTCTCGTCCACGATGCCGCCGCGCGCAACGTTCACGAGGAGGGCGTCGGGTCGCATGAGGGAGAATTCGGGGGTGGAGAGGAGGTTTGTGGTTGAGGAGGTGAGGGGGAGAGTGAGGAAGAGGAGGGTGGATTGTTGCAGGATTTGGGTGAAGGGGAGGTAGGAGGGCTTTGTGCTGGGGGTAGAGGGACTAGCGGGAGTGGAGGATTTGCGGTTTGCGAAGTAGACGGTCATTCCTAGGGCACGGCAGAGGGTTGCTAGGCGTGTTCCTGGGGATGTGTTAGTAAGAGACAACTCGGAGTGGAAACAGATCACGTGAACGTCACTTGACCAGCACTCTCTCCACCCTCCTGGCACCAAGAAAAAACCCTTCAAAAGATAGAGCAAAGCAGGAGAAACACAAGACAAGAATAATGACGAACAAAATAAATCTCGCAAACGAACCTAACTCCCCACCCCCCAAAATCCCCACAACCTCCTCCCTGCACGACCCGGGAAACCCCCCAAACTCATCCTTCAAACTCCATTTCTTTACCCACTCATCCGTCTCAACAGTAAGCTCATGCATACCCACCACATTCCGTCTCAGCGCGAAGAAGAGAGCGAGCGCGTGCTCGGAGACACTTTCAACTGAGGCCGCGGGCACGTTGGTTACGAGGATGTTGCGCTTGGTGCAGGCGGGGACATCGATCATGTCGGTTCCTATGGTCGTTAGTCTCCTGGCCCCTTTCTTTTACTCAAGGAGGAATTTTTGGGCGAGGCAAGATGGATAGGGGAAAGAGGAGAGAAGGTGGGGGCCAGAATCGCGGGGCACGTAACATACCGATGGCTAGGCATGCAACGTGCTTCAAGCGCGGACATTGCTGCAGCGTCTCCTCTGTAATTGGGATCCGTGTTGTGATAACCACGTCAGCATCTTTTATCCTTGAGACGATGGTGTGAGTGTCGAAGGGTGTGGAGGGGTATTCGGTGTAGGTGTACTTGAAGGTCGGGGAGAAGGTTGGGGGTTCGCTGTGGATGCCATCTAAGCGGACGATGTGGAGGGGCTGGGGGAGAACCATTTTTTGCTGTAGATTGTTTGAGAAAAGACGTGAGAATGAGATGGATTATAGGAGATTTCAAAAGGATTGAAGAACACGTCCCGAGGAGCTTTAGTGATTATGTATTAGTAATCGTGTTAAGTGAAAGGCGCGAGTCATGTGATGTAAACTTATCTTATCTTTTCTTTAGGAAAGGATGTTCAGGGACTTTTCTGCTTGTCAGGAGATATTTCGGGTTGTTATTTGGCGTTCCGCACACTGCTGCCGAGATCCGAGAGAAGAAACGGGCATCGGGTTACTTTAAGTGTTGGAACCCGGTGGCCGAGGGAGATGTGTTCAAGGAACTAATCCTCTATGGCAAGTAATTCCGACATACATCTTTATGTCCTGCTCTAACTATTATGCAGATAAAGCCATTATCATTCAGGCAACATCAGGGTATCAATCGTCAAATCATAACAAAAGGAAGACCACGCATTATTTCATCAGCTCAGCTCAACCCCCACGCCATACCCACCTTCCCCACCTTCCTCTCTCAGCCTCCGTCTTACACCCTCATCTTGCTCCAACTCCTGCCAAACAGCCACTAGATCCTTTCCCCACCAGCGCCCGAAAACCTCGACGAACACCTCGCACATGAACATCACCAGACAAATTAGAACGAATACCGCCCACCATGTTGGGTTCCTGCCAAACTCGTGCGTGAACGCGTGATATACTGTATATGGACCAGGATTGTTGTAGTAGATTGCGGAGAGGAAGAGATTCCAGGCCCACCAGCCGGAGATGGTGAGCGCGGCGCCGAAGAGGGGGATCCATGTCTTGTGATGGAATTGGAGGATCCTGCCAGATATCAGCATCCCGTTAAATATTCTAGAGGAGAAAACTTACAGTAATTTGACGTTGATGAACACGACACAGACCGAGAACGCCAAATCGCCAATCGCGAACAGGCTCTGGTCATCCGTGATCGGCACAATGCCGAAAAGAGAGTAAGTCAACCACCAAATAAGCTGGCTCTCCACCCCAGCCATCACCATCCACCACGTATACTTCCACATATCAAACCCCCTACTCTGCTGTCCATACCCATACAACTCGGGCACCGCAAGCAACGTCTCTGCACTTAGATCCTGCTCGAAGATCCCCGGCAGCATAACCGGCAAGCTCGTGAACAGCGTATTCCACACCGTCAAGCTGTCACTCTCATACAAACTCGTGCCCGTATATCCGTTCCAACGCTGATACATGATCTGCACCGAATAGAACAGCATCTCCTTCCAGAACGTCAGCAATATGTACTTAGCCGTGCGGACATAATTCCAATGTCCATGCACCAGCAGCAGTCGCTGCAGGAAACGGAATTGGGCAATGGAATAGTCTGCTACGCGTGCGGCTTGCAAGCCTTCTTTTCCGGAAATGCCAACCCCAACGTGAGCCTCTTGGATCATAGCGATATCGTTACCGCCATCGCCGATGGCGAGCGTGATGGATTTTGGGAGTTGGCGTCGGATGTTCTTGACGATGGACGCTTTTTGTGATGGTGAAGCGCGACAGCAGATCACGGCGTCTACGAGTGGCAAGAGTTCGTAGAAGCGTTTGGCGAGGAGAACGTTCTTTTCGATTGAGACGAGGGTTTGGCCGTCGATTACAATGACGGTGTGGTCGTTGGTGCTTGCTGAGATGAGTGTTGAGGCTAGCTTCTGCTCTAAATCCCCGCTCGTTTGATCTAGGACCACGACTTGGGAATATGGCTTGCAGATCCGTGCTGAATGCGCGATGTTGATAGCCGTCTCGCGCTTGTCACCTGTCAACATCCAGATCTTGATGTTAGCTCTTTGCAACTTGTCAATTGTCTCGGGGACGCCTTTCTGCAGCTTGTCTTCGATGGCTGTTGCTCCTGCTAGTTCTAGGTTCTGTTCTATAAGCTCGCCTGCTGCTTCGATCATTTCTTGTCGATTTGTGAGGCTAGTGGTAGCTTCTTGGTAGATGTCGTACCAGGAATCGTATTCTGCCTCGTTGAGGAAGCGATACCCGTAGACCAGTGTCCGTAGGCCTTCGCAAGCAAAGTCGTCAATCTGTTGACGAGTTCGCTCCAATACATCTATGTTGTCCAGCGATTGAGCCTCTTCTATCACGCGTCGCACGTTCAGATTGGGGTCAGAAGATGGCTCGGACTTATCTCGCCAGTACTTGGTCGCAGTTTGCAATGTCTCGTGAGCTCTTTCAAAGCCGACGGAAAGTCGAAAGCCAAGGTCACTGCTCAATCTGCTCAAATCAGGTCGACCCATACCAATGCTGAGTCTCTCCAAACTGTTCATCGAGTCCTCTTGCATACTCCTCCGCATCTTCACAACTCTCATTTCATCAATGGACTTTCGCTTCCGGCGCTCCGCTACAGATGGCTCCTTCTTTTTCTCATCCACTTTCAGCCTCGGCAAGACCATCGAATCCGCGCCTTTGCAGAGCAGACATATCCTTCCATCTGGAAATCTGACAATGATCGACATCCGCTTACGTTTGCTGCTGAACTCGATGACATCGAGTATCTCATATTGCTCACGGACTTCTTGGTCTTTCTCTGACGGATGAATTAATAAGGTTGAAAAACGTGTAGATCTGTCGACAAGAAGGAAACCTAGGTCTTGAGCAGCTTCCACAAGAGCAGTTTCGTCTGGTGATGTTGCTTGGAATGCGATGTCTCCGTTGGCTTGGATTTCAGGGAAGCAGGTATGGCAGAGGGCTAGTGCAAGGAGGAAGATTTGAGCCTTGGCGGTGAAGGGTGTAGACGGATTAAGCTGCATATACTGTAAGAGATCGTCCGTGCTGAGGTCCAGGACCGGAGAATCGTTGAGCTGGATTGCTGGTAGACTATTCTCGACAGGTACATTTCCATCGCTTGTGAGAGTTTCGTCATCCTTGTGACGCCATGCGGTACCCGCTATCCCCATCTTCCGAAATCTCATGACATTCTCGGTCAGAGTTCCCGTCTTGTCAGAGAAGATATAGCTAACCTGCCCAAGATTCTCAAATATAGTCTGAGTATTGCACACCACTGGTGTATCAGAGACAGGGTCATACATCTCGATGTCCTGTAATAGGATGAACTGAGCGAACTTGATGATCTCCAAACTGACATAAAGCGCAAGCGGGATCAAGTTGTTGAACTCGATTGCGAAGGCAATGAAAATATCATCAAGCGGAAGATGAGCCCCTGCCAGGTACCAAGCTCGTTCCTCAAAGACTGGTGTCCAGATCTCGTAGCCTGCAGTACAGCCAATGGAGAGCAGGATGACGAAGGCGGTAAGGAGAATCACCACTCGATTGGTCATGTACTGGATCGCAGGTGCCTTCGTCTGCGGTTTCTTATTGGCATTCATGCGAATCTTGCATTCTTCACCGGTATTGACAATCATTCCGAAGGCAGTTTTTGTATTTCTCATAATGCTACCTCTGAAGATGACGTTCTCGAGCGTGAGAGGGAGTGTTACTTTGTTGACCGAAACATTTCCATGGAATTCGTACAAATCGAGGTTCGGGTTCTCCACAGCAAAATGTGCCCGGCAGTTTTCAAGATCCGTCGCCGTTCCACACACCTTGGCTAGATCATCCGGAGGTCGACGACATTTGAGATTAGTTTCTCCGTCCAGGGCCATAGTCTCGATGTACGCAATGCCATCTCTGCCGTCGGCGTAGAGGAGCACAATGTCTGCCGGAATTTGCTCATCTCTTTGGATTTCAATGACATCTCCGACTTTGAGATCTACCCATTTGACCGTGGCCCAAGAATCGTTCACAGAATCGTCAGGATTTGGAGAAAATACCGACGTAGAAGATTCCTTGGGCCTCGAGCACAATTCGGTTTCCGACGTGACCGGTAAGGCTTCGATGTCCTTTCTCGAGCCATAACGTTGAATGATGCGTTCGAAATTCCCCAGGTACTTTCGGGCGATATTTCCAGCAGAACGAATGGTGATCCTTCCAGTGACGTGTGACCTGGCGCCATGAAGGACACGTGCAAGCCTCCGATTTTCCACTCGATCCAAACGATACCGACGAAAATCGTCATATCCCTCTCTTGCAATACTGAAGCTCAAAAAGAACAACAAAGGCAAGATCGTCGTATACGTTCCAGTCGTGCTGAGACCAGGTATCAACTGCAAGATTCCCATGATAAGAAAGTAGAAGTTTGCAATCTTGGTGAACTGGAACCAGAGTTGGAGGGGAAGAAATGTCCAGATTGTGTACCGGCTGGAACGAATAGTGTTGTTAATGTAGTGCTTGCCCGTCCTCTCGTCGATGAGTGGGGTGGTGCGAGATACGTCGAGCTCGATGAGACGACCGTCATTGCTTCGTTGAATCTCTCGCTGTCGGAAGAGCATTTGGTATACATACTTTTTATACCAACTTCTGGTCGGATTTCCCACCAACTTGAATGGCCGCTGAGTCCAGGACACGTGGTTTGGAACAGAACTGTCATCGTCACCGGGGTGCTGGGTGCTTGGGGCTTCAGAACTGAGTGCGTCCGTCTTGACACCCACGACTTTGCGGTTGTGACCCATCTTCTCGATATTGATCCTCGCCGAGTTCTCTCCCAACTCTTGCAACTCCTCCTCTCCAACACCGATGCCGTCACGTCGATTGTTGGAGATCCACATGCTCACGACTTTGGTTCCACAAGAAAAGAAGCCAATCTCCCTGCACCGAAGTGCCCCCGTAACACGCGTCGACAACGTCAGTGACTTCACTCATCTCTTGCCGTCTGATTCACCCAACATCAGATCTATCTTGAAAACATTCACCTCAGAACTTCAAAGAACGGAACACACGACAGAAATCAAGAAAAGTTGGAGTTGAAATTTCGCGTTCTCGTGTTTCCTTGGTTTTTGTACGAGGTTGTGGATCAACCCGAGCAGCCAATGAAACCTTAATAAATTACACGAGGGGCAGTGCACTGGTCCATTATCGCGAGAAGGCTAATCTCAAACGGGTCATGGGTGCGCCTCATGTGGATCTTGTATACGTTCAGGGGACGGTCGTACAAAGCGTGAGAAGATACATGTGACGCGCTTGCAGACACATGTGGCTGCGGTCAAAGGATGTCAGAAAGGTGATGCAGAGAATGGCTAATGGTGTTTTCGAAGGGCACCAGGGGGTTAGCTGAAGCTGACTCAGCAAGCGCTTACTCCTGGTGCTCCTCACCGGAGATATCACGTGGTCACAAAGTGAATTGAGGATTGAAGGAAGGGTTTATTGGTCATATACATCCTCCAGATTGAGTAATTGAATCAATTGTAGAATACAGATACTTGTGAAATCTTTGCCACATTTTATCTTCTATGTCCGAGCGTCTCTATCCTAGTCACATGTTACGAAGGTATCTCCCCCTATTTGGCTCGCTTATCTTAAGAAAGGGGGTCTTGTTTGTCTCGCCAGAAGATTGTATCAAAACCCTCGGAAGTTGGAAAATTTAATCATATACTAAACTTATATATTAGCTCGTTCTGTGACCTAAATGCTGGCTTGGGTTGGGTGAAATTTCCAAGTGAAACATACCTAATAGCGGCTTTCACTGGGCTGACCGGCATAGGCAGGACGGATACCATAGGTTTTGGCGCATACTTATTTTTAACACTGCACAATATGCAACGGTGACGTGGCAATACAGTTCCCGAATATTCGCAGACTATATTGGGGAGTGAAAACCATCATGATATCCCGATCTTAGCAATCCACTCACCTTAGCCCATGATCAGAATGACGAGCACAACAACTCCTTATAACTACCGGCCACTGAGCAATCCATCTGCGATTCGGCTTATCAAGATTCTACCTGATTGCGAGTACAACCGAGTCCGATGTACGATTCATCACTTCGATAATACATACGTGTCGGGTCTGCGCTATCATGCTCTATCCTATGTCTGGGGTAATCCCTATCCTGCGCGGAGAATCTGTATTGGAGACACACCCGATGCCATGCATCGTTATCCCATCCATGAAAGTATCTGGGAGTTTCTCACCAAGCTATGGGAGGGCAAATACTTTGACTGTTATTTCTGGACCGACACTCTATGTCTCAACCAGAAAGACATCAGCGAGATAAATCAACAAGTTGCTCGCATGGGCGATATCTACTCAGCTGCAGAGGAAGTTGTCTCATGGATTAGCGATGGCGCGAGCCATCCTGGTCGGCAGAGGAGGGGCTCAGGGACGTTCAACCTCCACGATGACCCCTCGTACGTGCCTCACCCAAACTTCGTTGCCGACAATGCGTACTGGGGAAGAGTCTGGATTATGCAGGAGGTTGTTCTTGCGAAAAAAGGACGAGTTCTCTGTGGCAACATGTCAATCGATTTTGACCACCTGTTCTCTCTTCTCGATGATCCCACGGAATCTATCACTACCATACAGTCTTTAAGGAAGTCTCCAAACCGCAAAATCCGCCTTTGGGAGCTGCTCAAGGGGTTTAAATATATTCAGAGCACTCAGCCTGTAGATAAAATCTATGGAATACTCGGCCTGATTGAGGATGAGGAAAGCCAGCCCTCTACTGCACAGCTCATCGGTGTTGACTATCAGAAAAAGCTCAATGAGGTTTTCTGGGACCTTGTTTTTGAATGTCAGCACAGGGTCTCACCGAGAGAGCATAGCCGCTTGATTGAGATAGTGGATACTTTTTTTCCGGCATCGACCACAATCAGGGACGAGTCGAGTTACGCTGACTTCCAAATCCTTGAAGCCTATCACAAGGAGGCAAGAACTTCAGAGCTACATGCCAGCTATGCGGCAATTGCCCTTCGGGTATACAACGCCTCACTCATCTTCGTGCACGTCTTGACTTCGCTCAAAAACTGGCCTCACTTGTCTTACAGGAAGTTCAAGAGAGATTTTCCGTGTAAAACAAAAGTGCAAAGTGCGGCGTATGTTGGCTTTGAGCTCACGGTTGGCCTTTCCCCAAAAGATGTTCAGAAGTGGGACGCCCACAAGCAACTAGCTGAAGGGGCAGAGCTTTCCAAACTAACTAGCTGGAGATGTGGAGCACACTATGATCGAGATTGCAACCTCATAATCATACCAGAAAACCTAAAACCAAACAGTGATGGGTCAATCAAGTTGAACCAGAAAAATATCTTTCAGATATGGGACAAACTATTGTCGTCTTGTGACGCATCCCACCCATTCCAATATCCAGAGGACTGCAAAAGCTTCCCACGGGTGTGCGAGAAGTTTTCCCCGACTTGTGATGGATCTATGATGGTGTTTAATATGCCAGATGTTGGGTTTCGTTTGGTGATCCTGTCGATGGGAGCTCTGCCGGAAATTTTTATTGATTTAGACTGATAAAACGTCGCTACCCGTACCAGTCAAGTATGCTTTTGTGCTTACCTTGACGCTGCCAAACTATCCAACGTGGAAGTATGAGGCTTGTGATTTTTGTGGGAGGCTTTACAGTAGAAATGAAGGGTTTGTTAGATATACCTAGCTTAATACGACAATCCTAGCAGCAATTTTGGCCTCGTGAATATGCTTGTGGTCAGCTTTTCATGAAAACCTCGTGGAATTTGGTTGTCAAGCAAGGGATCAAGGGGGAGAGCAATAGAATTCTCTGGATATATTTCTGGGCCTAGCTGGACTGTTTGGTCCTAAGTGTACCGCCAAGGAGAGGGTTGAGTTAAGAAAATGTAAGGGAGCAATGCATGTGTAGATGCATGTTATAGCTTTGCTTTCCGGGTTTCCATTTATGTCTGAACAGGGTTTAATTTATTCTTAACTATATAAATCAAACTATCGAGCTAAACCCCAAGAAAATAAGTGAAGGAGTGAGTTCTAGCCCCGTGTAAACTTGCTATGGGATATTGTAAGTACTTCCAAACGTATTGAATCATATGTTGAGGAATTCTAACCCACTTTAAAACCCTTGAAATAAAATTTGGATGCTGATTAGACAGTATTTGTGCCAAGTGCTATAGAAAAATAACCACCAAAGACAGAGAAACACAGCAGAAGCTTATGCAAGCCAAATTATATGCTTGCTTGCTTCCAGCCGCAACTTTAAGCTCCTATGACTTATACACGGTCTGCGTAATTGTATAAATTGTCTGCGCCTGAGTTTCGCATCTCGAAGAAGACCCTTCATGCAGTCAGCTGTCAACAAATTGTTCTTGGAGATGTTGGTTTTGCTTACAGAGTACCGAGCGACATGTAAGATTAGCAGCGCACTGTCTGCATCCTCCAGGAGCTGGGTTCCAAAGACCACATGAACCACCCTCGGCAAGGGGGCAGACTGCGGCAGCAGTAGTCGCAGGCGCCTGGGCAGTCACCGTAACTGTATATGTCGCTGTGGCGGTGCTCTTCGTGGAGGATGGCTGACCCTTAACGGTAACGAAAACTAGTCACCAAATCAGCATTGAAGAGCTCGCAAGTAGGATGAGGGATTGAGAGAGTTGAGAAGTAAGATTCCTGAGAGTCTTTCGACTCTCAGCATCATGCAGGATGTAACACTCTGGCGTTGGAATAAAGCTTCATACCTGTTGAGGTTGAGGTTGACAGGGGCGTAATCGTTACTGGTACGACTGTGAGTGTGCCTGTGTTTCACACCTTTAGTTATGTGTTCCAGAATTTGATTCTGAAATATTCGTACTTGTTATTGTGATAATGACTTGCTACATGGTGAAGCAGGATATTAGTCTATCTTGCTTCACGATACAAAGAGTAGAAATACTGAAAAGACTTACACTGGCAACAGAACAAGTAAGCGCAAGGAGCGATGGAATCGCTAGCTTAGAGAAAAGCATTATGGTTCAGATGGCGGACAGACTTCTTTGTTCACTTGAAGCTCAAAAATACAGGATGCGACATAAAACACACCAGCGAATAGTTGATGATAATATACGTAGAGCTCAGGTCAAGGCTATATCGGAAAATTTCAGTTCCGAGCACATGGCAAGCCGTGTGGGTGATCCTCGATATTTGCTGTGTGCAGGTACCGTAATAACCATAGTGAAGTTTATTTGCTTAGAGGTAGGCTATTGGACGAAAGGGGCAGGCTCCTCGGCTAAGTGCACATACCAAGCCTGGGAACTCGCAACCTCTCTATCATCCGATCTCTTCTTATCCATGATCCGAAAGAGGGTGGGAAAACGCCAATCATGAGATAGATATTGGACGGGACGGGTAGAAACGTGCTTGGCGAGAAAACGAAAACGGCGAGTTCGTATGAGATTATATAATTGGTTCCTTTGAAGCGGAACCGGCTGCGCCTTTAATTAAGCGGAGCCACTCTTTCAAGTACGATAACAAAAACTGCCAAGCTGGCAACGTCACCCTTTCTCTTTGTCACGGGTCTGGGCGCGGACAATCAAAGACGCGTATATCGAAAATCGTAGCATTGGGACCGGACTTCTCCAATTGCCGTTCTCATGCGCCTCGGTTGACGTGGGTATGGGTTAAAGACAGCGGCCTGGATAATCTTTTGTGCACTTCGGTCGTGGGACCTGCTTACAGTAGACTCTAATCCGGACGACCGAGCGGTTATAAATAACAAAAAATCCCACTAACGAGTCTGAATTTAAAAGGCTTGGGGGGTTCACATCCCCACGGGAAACACCGCAAAAGGGAAAGGGTCTCTATGTCTCATAAATTTGTACCTCGATTGATGATGGCGCATATCCCAACAATTCTGAACCGGCTTAGAAAAGAAAAAGCTCTGATAGCGTCTGTTGAAGTTTCCATGCCCCACCTTCCATCAAACCGTGCATGTAGCAGCCACCGACGAAACGATATAGTGCTGGGAGAGGAGGAATCGGCCTGAGCACAAATGGGAGATCCGATCCTTGGGCATAAAAATCTCATCTGTAGAATCAATGGCTTCTGGGACAAGACCAAGATATCCTTTGGTCGTTTTGCACAGGGCATACTCAGGCACCAACCCAAACCACGTACTACCCCAAGTATTCGTTAGTTTCCGCGCTTGATCTTGCGGAGGACTGATGATGCTGCACTTTGCCTCTTCGTACTCCTGTATTATCTCTGAAAAGGAGTACCCATTTTTGTCCAAATGCCTAGCAACGAGTGTTCCGCATATGGCTTCGGACAATGTTTCACTAGTCAAGTACACATCGCCCTTCTTGAATTCTCCAACTCGCTGGAAGAACTTCTGCGCTGCGGCTTGGAATATGGCAACATCAAACTTATTGATATCTTCGTAGAGTTTCACAACGGCCTCCAAGCTATCTAATCGAAAGCCGGGCGACCCTAAGCACGTTGGGTGCTCCCTCTACTAATGAGACACAGGATGCGGACTTGGTTTTTTTCTCGAAACTGGTAGGAAATTGATGATATGCCCAGCCTAGCTTAAGCCAATGATTTTGCATCGTTCGGCGTGGAGTCCAGGCAGGAACCCAGGAAGGAGTACCTAGATTTCGCAATTCTGTTGACATTTTGGTAGCGTGGAATAGGAGATCCATGCCTTGACCTTTCTCAACGAGCTTCCTCCCAAAGCGTGCATCTGTCTGATCCTCGTTCTCCTCCTAGTCTGGAGGAAACTCGTTGAGGTTGATATCTGCTGCAAGTCCAGTCAATGCATAAAGTCGATCTTGCGGTTTCGTTGCATCGTTGTGAAGGAAGATCCCGAGCAGCTGCAAAATCGGCGTTGGAGATGGCTTGACTCCATCAAGAGCCAGAAATAATCGTTCCAACATTGGATATAGCGCGCGGTACTCTTGACAGGATTGTATAAGGAATTCTCGTTCGAGGGCCAAATCTTGCGGGAGGTTTTCGACATGGCTCTTCCCCCTCCCGGGTTGATGGAATGGATTCAATATCTCTCCTGAGATCCAACCTCTCTGCTACAGCCGATCTTGTTAACCGAAAGGCTAGCACAAGACCTAAACTCAAAGCTGCATGCTGAGCCTGCTGAAACTCGTGAGTCCATCTGATATGATGATAGTGGGGGTTGCTAGAAATAAACAAGTCGAATTTTTGTGATATGTTTGCAAGTAAGCCCCATCTCAATTCCCAATCGCCGCAGAAAATTCGTATATCACGGGCTAGAATGACTTCCTGAATGATCCAGACCCTCAAAAACCATGGGCGGCAAAGAACATCTATCAAAGCTCCCCACACTTTATCATCTGGTGGAGGAAGCCCATAAGATCGGAACTCTTCTCGTGATACCATCGGTTTTTGACTGAGGCCATAATTCACTTTCTCTAGCTTTTGAAGCAGTTCCTGTAGTAACTCACTACTATCTGCCTCTATTCCAAGGTGGACCAGCACTTTACCCGCATGAGTGTAGATTTGAGGCATGAGCGCGACTTGAACACCCCTCTCCTTGTTATCCGCTTGATTGATGCAGAGGCCATCAGCCCAGAGCTTCCGATCTTTGTTCGGATACCTCAATCGAACTAGAGCATTGAACAACGATTGAGTCAGCAGCATTGAGCAGCCGTCTAGAAGGATCGAGCATGGCGTGGAACCGCTTCCCCAGGTATACGAGATCGATTGATAACCGGCGCCTGTTTTGATAGTAGTATGC
Organism: Hyaloscypha variabilis F; assembly: GCA_002865655.1. Classification (NCBI taxonomy): domain Eukaryota; kingdom Fungi; phylum Ascomycota; class Leotiomycetes; order Helotiales; family Hyaloscyphaceae; genus Hyaloscypha; species Hyaloscypha variabilis. The sequence continues at coordinate 728,677 of KZ613943.1, read as the reverse complement.
TCGATTTTGCCCCTCAACGGTTCACCTGGACTTCCACCATGGAGTATCAGGATACGAATGGCATTTGATCCGCTCAGGGGTCGGTACACAAAAGGCTGAGCGAAGAACTCTCGTATCATAAGTTTCTCGAGCTCGAGAAGTGCAGAATATGGCTCTGGGTATTCAATCCTTCCGTTCTGTTCACCCGGCGAGTCCCACATATGTTCTAATAAGGCGCTAGCTGCAGCCGGTGACGAGGATTGAGAGATAGCCTGATTGATTCTAGCTAAGGACGCAGCAAAACGGTAGAACTCGGAGTCCTCCATGAGAAGAGCCATCATGTGGCTCTCCGGACAGAATCGAGGAACGGCAATTTTATGGCTTTGTCGGTATGGTGATGAAACGTTCGTGCGTAAGGCTGAGAAGGAAAACTTGCGGGGAAGAGCCAGATCCCTTTTGGAGTTAGCGTGTTTTGACTGCTTAGTCAAGCTGTCAGCTATTTAAAGTGAAGATCTTTCTTTCAGCTCATAACTATTCCATCATAATTGATATCATCGACTACAGCGTCCTTCTATCAGCCTATCAGATTTTTAGACCCTGACAATATTGCTTGTCTTTTCACGACTCTTTGTATTAGCCGAGCTGAATAGGCTACCTACTGTTTTTCTCTTGCTTTTACATTCCCAGGAGGCAGACAATGGCGTTCTGTGAACGCTGCAAAAACCTTGTGGATTTTATAAGAGCCGACTTGGAAGCTTCAAAGAATTTGATACCTGGCGTATATCGGCAAGAGTCAAACGCCATTTTCAGGCTCGATATCAAAGTATCACTTGGTTGCTCTCTTTGCGCTCTTATTTTCGATCAAATCTCAGAAGACACCCTCACGGAGTTGCTTCAGCTAGCTGATCCGTTTGTCAACGTAAGAAGCATGGCATATTACTCGAATCCTATGCATCCATATCGAGACGGAAATGTCGAAAAAAGGAAGCCGATATGGAATAGCCTGGAGTTATCATTTCACCATCCCCAAGGAAGAGACTTGTTCAAGTATAAGTACCCTGTCTCTGTCCTTGTAGAAAGTCTGTATAGATGTACACGCACTATAACACAAAGTCGCTAAGTTTATCGTAGACGCTTCAGACACCACAATTCAACATCCTCTTTCGTCAAACACAGATTCTCCATCAAGCTGGCAGTTGGCTCGGGCATGGCTCAAGCAATGCAGGAGTTCCCATCACTGTGAACTCAACATCGACAGAAGTCTTCCTTCTAGACTAATCCACCTCGCCGGAATATCTAGGGCAAACTTTCGAGCACGCCTAGTACTGTCTTCTGATCTTAGCGAAAATATGGAGTATTGCACTCTGAGCCACTGCTGGGGGGGTTCACCGATGTTCAAACTCCCGAAAGCTAATTTTGTTGGCTTTCTCTCGGATATTCCCATTGATGCGCTATCGAAGACATTCCAGGACGCCGTTTACGCCGCAATTCAGCTTGGGTTCTGTTTCATCTGGATTGACTCTCTGTGCATTATCCAAGATGTTAGAGATGATTGGCTGCAACAAGCAAGTTTTATGAGCTCTGTTTACGCAAATTCATCTCTCAACTTAGCAGCTACGGCCGCTGCTGATGGGCGAGGCGGATTATTTTTTAAACGCAACCCAGCCTCAAGCAAAGCGAACTACATACCGGCGTCAACTTCTATTGCCAACAGATATGTCATAGTGAACCGTCGACTCTGGGACCAGAGTATTGAGGAAGGACCTCTAGCAAAGAGGGCTTGGGTAGTTCAAGAGCGATTTTTAGCACCACGTACCTTGCATTTTGCCAGTAACCAATTATTTTGGGAGTGTGGGCGAGTGAGTTGCTGTGAGATGTTTCCATCTATGGGGCTAAAGGATCTGTATCTGCCTGCATTTCCTGGAAGTAGACTCAAAGACCGTGTAGGGAAAGTCAGGCGGTGGACGCAATGGAGAAGCATTGTGGAACATTATTCTCGAGCCTCATTGACCAAAGAGGAAGATAAGTTATTCGCTATGGCTGGATTGGCTTTGAACTATCATTCATCAACTGGAAGTACATATTTGGCTGGACTATGGCAAGAAGGCATCGAAAAGCAATTGCTTTGGTCTTCTATTCATGGCCTAAAGAGTCGGTCTCGGCAGCAGCCAGAGTCATCAGGAAACACACGCCCTTCCGAGTACAGAGCCCCTTCATGGTCATGGGCCTCTATTAATGGCCCAATATCAAACGGTCGTTGGATGGGCGAGGAATTCGACAATGTATCGATCCGCGTGCTGGCTGCCAACATCAAACTCCTTCGCGAAGACCAACCTTTTGGGGGCATTCAATCTGCCAGCCTCACCATCGAATGTGGACAATTGAAACGGACACTCATCGAACATGGGGAAATTTGGCTACCGGCTAAGCCAAAACCTATTTTTCTCTCACACACAGCTGATATCATGCCCGTCAAATTAACGGAACCGATTTTCCTACTCCTAGTTGACCCTCAATCTACTCACTTCGACATCGAACACCAGAAAAAGGTTAGGTTAGAAGGTCTCATGATAATACCTACGCACACACGTGGTACCTATGAGCGCTTTGGGCATTTCAGAATTCCTTGCACTTCAGGAGAGACTCAAGAAGTTCTTAGCTTGGAATCTTACTTCAGGTTGCCTGGAATCGAAGATAGTGAAGCATATGAAAAGACCATCCAGCCGCAAGGCGATGCAGAGTTTAGATATGTTATCAACCTCATCTGATGAAGTATTCGGGTTGTTTAAGTCGAGATAATAATTTTTTGAGGTTACAAAGTACTGCAAGGTTTAGAATGCTGAAGTGGCTGGGTAAAGACCCAAATAAAACGCAGCGTGAAGCAGTAATACAATTTTCTAAGCTCAAGTTTTGAAGTAGTTGAGAAGATCGCATGAAAAGGTTTCCCCTTGCCATCTTACAAAATCCTTGGTTACGGTTGCTGGTTTAGCGATTTAGATCCTCGCTCTCTATTACTTTTCTATTTGATTTATAACTCGCATTGTAATACTTACCTTAAAAGAAACGTACAGTAAGACCCAAGCAAACTCAGCCACTATACTTGATAAGTGTTGAGATGTTTGGAAAACTGGAAGAGGCGCAGGGCTGGACAGGAGTTGAGATATAATTCGCTGACAGCCAGATTCGCCCCTTCATGAAAGCTCAAAATTGAGTGGCAATTCAATTTTATTAACTCAATACGAGGAGACTTTCGATCAAGAAAGATAAACCATTCTGAAGACTCTTGAGAGCGAAATCTGTACATGCCTGAATATGCACGCGTATTACACAAGCCTGCACATACAATACCTTCGCAAGCTGCCACATTCTCAACCCCGTGTTCCAAAGCAACCCGACAACCCCACCTACTCCTGCATTTCCTTCGACCAGAAGTCCTCCCAAGCCACATTCCATTTGGTATGTTTCAAATCGTTGAGCCACGTTGCGAACTTCACATTATTCTCCTCGAGCTCGAAACGGATCACTCCATCCTTAACCCCTTCCAACCCGGGGCCGGGGCCTTGATATGCTTGTGACCAGGCGGGCACAGCGTGCGCCAATCCTCCGGTAATTCTCCTCTCTCGCGTTTCTGCTTTGCTACATAGCACTGTACGAAGATATCGTCAGCAATTTGTTCTTGCGTTTTATATCATAAGTTAAGCTCAGGCAGGTGAATGCCTGATAGATAAAGAAACAAGCTGGAGGTATCAAAAGAGTTCACGATAAGCTCAGACGTACCTCCTCACACAAGTCCAGCTCAGTGCAGTAGTAGCAGAGGTACACCGCTCCGTTGTTCCAGTTCGTCACCGTTTTATTACAGCTCTTGCAGATGATAGTACCATGTATCTCATCTAGGTCTCCATCTTCTTTGGCTTTGTCGTCCACGTTGTCCAGAATTTCCTGCGACTCCTTTTCGCTGGTTTTGGATTTCTCCTCGATTTTTACTTCCTTAGACTCATCGTTGGGTTTCTTGTCAATATCCTCAGTCTGCTTATGGCCATTAGTCAACTCCGTCTCAGTGACGTTGATGGCAACGAGTTTGTCAGAATCGTCTTTGGCGCGTAAGTTGGTCCCTCCATTGATAGCTGCCTCGCCGTTCGACACGCCATTCGTAGTATTTTCCTTCTCGGTTTCAGCCTCTTTATTTCCCGACTGTTCAACTTCTTTGTCGTCTTCGGTGTCGCTCTCATGTTCCGACTCCTCTAGCGCCATTTCTTTCTTCTGAACCTCCTTATCCACAATGTACAGCTGACAGCTGGCGGCAATCTCGGCATCGTGTTGTAGGCCCGGCACGTAAGCTAGAACCCGAGCCAACATGCGCAGACTCTGACTATCGTTGCCAATAGTGTCGTCCGTGAGCAGGTTGTAGCAGCCGAAAAATGTTTCTTTCAACTTCTCTTGGAACTCGAAGGCCGCTAGCTTGCGGGTCATATACACGAGTGGGATCGTAGTTTGCGACAGTGTGGCATCAAAATCGATGCTCATGTTTTCACGAACCTTTGAGACAAGCTTCTTCATCTCATCCTGGGCCTCGATCTTGCGGAAGGGGTTGCGTGTCGCGCGGAATTCATCGACCAGGATGTCAGCTATTTGGAACCAAGCCTGAGAGATGACTTGAGAATCATTTGCCATATTGAGTACTTTGTAGAGAATGAGCTTCGCCTCTTTCAGGGCCTTGGATCCTCCCACGACAGTCCGGTGGAATTCGGCAAGCTGGAGGTGAATCTCGCTGAGAAAATACCCAATGTTCTCCCAGCCTTGCAGCATTCTGATCGCATCCTTGTATGCGCTGACCACAAGTTGACAATTGTTGGTCATTTTCCCAGCCTTACGCAAAATAGGATCCTGTTCGTTCTCGTGCATGATGAAATAAATGCGATCCTTTTCAGATAATAGGTTGAAGACGTCAATGATGGTAGCCCATTGCTCATTCTTGGCGAGTTCCTTGCAAACTTTGGGGATCTTTAATAAATACAGAGCGGGGGCCTCTCCATGCCTTGGGACCTCCATTGCTGCAGTAAGGTGCGAAATCAGGTTTTTTGTGTCTCCTTGTAGCAACTCCGCCCTAGCAAGCTGAACATGCACGTTTCTAATGGCACTTTTGAGTTCTCCGTCCGAATCAGAATCTCCGGCGTACTCGAGCTTCGGCAAAAGTTCCTTGGCTTCGGCTAGACAATCCAACGCCCTTTGAATCCATTCTTTGCTGGAAACTATCTTCGGCGGTTCATTCGTGTTGTTTGAAGCAGCATCGACCTGGGGAACATCGTGAGGCGCGGGACATGTCTTCGAACTCGGGCCTTCTGATTCGGCATGCTAATCATCAATTTCCCTCTTTGGGTTCATTGCGTCTGTCTTTGCGCCAGGCGTCTCGTTGTTCATATTTTTCTCTGCCTCTGCTGCTTCTCGCTCGGCTGCAACTTGTGCGAGCTCTACGAGTGTTTCAGCCATCTTGCTATACACAAAGATTTTGTCCAGGCTGTCATCTGCGTTTTGAAGGCTAAGCTTGAAGTATTCAAGACTGGGCTCTCGGAAATCTCTGTCTCGCATGGCCATACCAATAGCCCTATAAGATTGTGAGGTCATGATCATTTCCATCTGCCAAGAGGACTTGGAGACGATACGAATCGATTCGTCTGTGATTTCGTCGGCTCCACTGCGCCCTGCCTTAGTCCTCTGTTCAAAATAGCTGAGAAGGTCTGGTCTGTGCTTCAGCATATCCCTTCCATGTTCAAGAGAGGCGTGGGCAAATATGAAAGCCATGTAGGCATCCCCTGAATCTTCAGCACCAAGGAACCAATTCGCTACATGAGCCTCTGCGAGTCTGATATAAATAATACCTTTGGTGACGGATCAGGGGCCGTAGCCAATCTGTGGCACCAGGCGCCAGGGCGGATGACTTGATTCGAATCGCTCTTGATGCCCACTCATGTAGTGCATCTAGAGCTTTCTTTTCCTGCTCTTCAGATGCACCAAATATGGTATACCCTTCTAGCCTCCAGTTCCGTTCGAAGACTCTCAAGCAGTTGTCTCAGTTGGATAATATGGCGTACAGGTTGTTGATCACATTTGCGGCCAGGTCGTCCTGGAGTTCATCGCACTTGATGTCTTGCAGATGTTTCATCCAGTGAGAGGTGCAATAAAACCGAAGGTTCCAGTCGGCCGCATTGCTATTTTTGTTTACATCAGATGTAAGGATAGCGGCTATCGCCTCGAACATCATCATATTCCCTATCGAGGGACCACTCCGCAGACTGTTCGGATTGGATTCCTTCTGACGAAAGTACTCCCGCAGAGAACGCTCTTGGAAGCTCAGGTATACATCCATATCTTCATATTCATTGTCATCGTCCTCGCTTTTAGCATCGTCTTCTCCCTTGTCCGTGTCATGGTCGCTCTCATATATGTCATACGACTCTGCCGAAGTTGCATTGGACAGTCGCAGGATTCTTCGCGCAAAGTTAATGAGAGCAAAATTCGCAGCTCATTGAAGAAGCGGCTGGCTTACCTCGACGATTTGAGTTCAAGCTCTTCATCGACATCGATTTTTCTCTCCTTCGCAATGTACTCGAGCAGCCTTCTAGCTGTCCCAATCTGAAGTCGCTCTCTTGAATACGCAATCCAGGCGAAGAGCCTTCGAAGCAAGTCTCGTTCTGCGTCGGTTCGATCGCGCTGACAGTCTTCCAGGAGCACACCATAAAGCATGATGGTATTATCCGGTAATTCTCCGAGCTCTTTGAGGATGGGTGCCTCTCGGCCAATAGCGTTGAGTCTCCGTAACATGTGGTCAACATAGCGGATACCTGGACTGGGTCATTATTTTTCAGTTGTAGTGGATGAGAAATTTTCAGTTGGCCATAAAAACCTTAAGGGCAACAATAGGATAGAGTTCAACAAAAATTAATTGGAGATAGTACTCACTATCAGCTTTCTTGCAAAGCTTACGGGCAATCGTCTTCCTTGTGGGCAGCCTCAACTTGCTAAGGCGCGGTAATCGCTTCATCCTTGTCATCGCAATGAGTTTCATGTCTCCCACGACCATTTTTTGGTCGAGTGTAAATTTGGTCGTCTCGATTTGACTAAATCCTAGCTCATCAGAAGCAACGTCATCGGTACTGAACATAATCCGTATGTTTCCCTTGGCCTCGGTTATTGGAAGCTTTTTGATGATGTTTCTAATCTGCTTGACTGCATCTTCTCCGGCTTCGTCAACTCCGTCAAGAAGAAGAATCACCTTGCGGCCAGGCTTTGTGAATTTGGACGTAAACAAACGTCGCCACAAAGCTTTTGCATTGGATTCTTCCTTGTACCATCTGTCCTCGTCGCGCCGCAATTCAGCATTCAACTCCTCGCGGTACTTGATATTATGAACTGCCACCTGATATGTGCATGACTTCAACATGGACTCAGCAGAACGCGCCTCGTCGTCGTCATCCGCACGGAAGAAGAAGAAGAAGGCAACCGATGTTTCCGAATCTCCATCGAAGTGTTCCTTCAGCTCTTTCACAATTCTGTATGTGACCATGGACTTCCCCATTCCTGTAGGGCCGGTGAGATGAACTATTCCACCAGTTTGTGATATACCAGCCTCGAGGTCCTGGTACATCTCAGATTTGAGCAGCCACTCAAAAGTTCCATCGACATAATTGCTCTCGAGGTCCGTCAATTGGCTCTTCGTATCGTCACGCAACTTTAGTTGCAGATCCATCAGTGCCCCTGACTTTCTTGCACCTGCATCGATTGTCTGATCCCCTCCTAACTTGTTCTTCGGTTGCTGGCTCTTCATGGTTCGATCTAGCTTGTTCTCAAATCTCTTCATCATGTCAGTCTGTTCCGATTCAGTGGTTTCCTGTCGCGTAACAACTTCGAGTATCTCCTTGCTGCTCATAGCGGCATCTTGAGCGAACCCTCTCCCAGCAACAGCTATCGAAAAGGTGTGCTCCTCCATCGCTAGGATTTGTTGCCCTTGAGCGAGATTTTGCTGGCCGACAGCCACTCCTTGATGCCCCAATTCGATCGTCTGGTTCACGCCGGTTTGGATAGCTTTGAATTCCTTGCCGTATGAATCCAGTTTTCTCGAAGAGTCGATTACTGTCCTTAAAGTTGCGATTTGAGTTGCAGCTTCAAATCTCTCAAGTTGCGTGTGCAGCCCTTGGAAAGCGTCCTGTAGCTTGGCGTCACTTCCGTCGACAAGAGACTTAGCCCACTTCTTGATTCGACCCTGAGAAGTACGGTACTTCCTCGCAATAGCACACAAGACTAGTAAAGACTTGAAGACTTTCATGAGATGTTGCTGGAATGGACGCATGTCTGGAATTCGATCCTCCAACATCGAGACCCTCTCGAGGAAGGAATTCACAATGTCGAAGAATTGGACTATCATATGGTAGTCTTCTGACACAGCCTTGGAAGCATTCATAACGCAGTTAAACGCTGGTAAGATGGCAGCACTTGGCGGGAAGGCACTGCTTGCTGCATTGGCGATATTGGAGGCCACACTCTGGATGATCTGCGAGTTCTTCGATACCAAGCTTCTGAGCTTGTCTACGCGACCTTTGTCGTGGCGGAAAACGCTGAATGCCTGCAACTGCTCCTCTTGCTCGCCAAGAATTCGTCCTATATTCCACTGCGATGAATCAGTTCCTCGAAGGTCCTTTCCACCAGACTCATTAGCATATTCATCGAGCGCCTGCTGCCACATCACACCCAGATCGGTGGCTTCGTCGCCGACCGGCGCACCACTGTAGTAGGAGGCCGCAGCCATCGCTTAAATGGACCGAATCAATCGATTTTTGGGGACAAGGGGATATCAGAATCATTTGCCTCCTTTCAGCAAAGCAGGCAACGAGGTTTTATTTCTGGGCGAAGGTTTGGTTTGGGTTGCAGCCTCGTCCTAAGGTTGCATTGCTGAGGGCGTGAGCTGCAGGAGCTGACATTTGGTGGGGCTGGCTGGTTTGGTGAGATAGGGCCAATAACGAGTCGTCCCGTTGAGAAAAGGGTGCCAGCTGAGATGCCTTTAACGACTGATTGGCCATCTCCAGCATAAGGATTGATGTGTCGAAGCGAATGCAGTTGCATGGCGTTGCAGGTGTAGTTACAGCCCTCACCATCACTGACGCCTCCCAATAGGGCAGAGATGCAGCTGAAACGAATTAGGCTAAGTTTATCAGAACAACTTAGACGCCCCAAGGAAGCCGTATTCGTATGGAACTTTCCGCCCCTTTGACTTACTCTCCCTCCAGTTGGAGACTTGAATTACAGTCGTGGCTCCCAGCAGCTGTTCAGTCATCATGGGTCCAATATACCCAAGCATGTACACAGCACAAGACGTGTTTCGAAGGACTAGAAGCTCGAAAAATAGGACGTGAGACGTCAGAGAAACTTTTGGGTAATGTTCAATGCTTGGCAAAGTCTTCAGACGGCGGGATAACTTACTTGGTAGCGATGGCTGAAGATGTCTCGAGAGCAACGCTTGGATGTTGAGTGCAGCATACAGTTCTATGAACCTCATCCATACTGCAAGATTCCGTGTCGAATAGCTCGCACGATCCTATTTGAATAAAGCTTATCGGTAGACTGTTGAAGTTTCTATAATCGAATAATCATTCGTGGTTGAGCTCTTGAAAACTGCATGTAACCAATCTACACTAGCAGCAACAACGAAATTCGCTCGGAGAAACAAGAAATACTGAGAAAAATCTTTCCAAAACTCGAAACTTATCCTACACTCGATGTCACCATGAGCTAGTTCCTCAGGTATCAATCATTTGTCTCGACCATCCTCGCCGGTATCTCTTTCTTTTTGCTCTTCGGGATATTCCAGTCTTTGAATATCTCCCTTCAACTTCTTTTCCATACCTCAGCATGCAGAGCTAAAGCCCTGTCACGAGTCCATCCCTGGTCCCTCAACTTCTTCACCAGCACAGGATTGCGAGGAGTAATTCTTTTCCTCATGACACTTTTAGTAGATCTAAATAAACTCTTTCGCCCACTCCTCCAGTGTACATCACTCTGGTGGCGGGACAATAATAAGGCTAGGGGAGCAGCTTTGGTTTTGTCTATCAAAGAACGAATGGTAATTAAAGGAAGAATTGCCATTAATGCTTTAAAATCATGGTGCAGCAAACGAGTAAGAAATTCATTGGCTGCTTCTCTGCAACGCTCCATTGCTGATGCTTTGCAATGTTGTTTAGGTAGATGATAAGCATTTGGGTGTACAAGCCAATCAAGCAATCTATATTAGTCAGGGGCGGACAAAAAGATCGAATCATATGAGAATTATAGTCTCAAACACGAAAAAAATGCTGTTTCTCTTGATGCCATTCAGTCACTCCTGGCGAGACAGTTGGCTTCCAAGAGGATGTCCAATGTACCGTGAGAATGATCAGACGATCCCACAGCCCACGCCGTCACAAATTTGCTGCCTACGTAAGTTTATAATTCATCAAGAAGGAAGGAAAGTGACAAATGAACTTACACAGAAGTTTCTTCCGTCAGTCTGCTGGCCTTGATTCTGTGTCCCTGGTGGGGTGTTACCGGGCCGTTGTTGTCCATAGCCACTGTGCTGATCCAAAGCATCTACTCTGCGGCCGCAGGAGGGCTGGATTATATCATTTAGTCCCATAAGTTCAACGGTGCAGAATTGGCAGAGACTTACGCAAGTGCCGGGGCTGGTCCCCTCACCACGGCGTGGGGGTTTCCCGTCACTGCCCCCAGCATAAGAGCCGCCATAACCGTATTGGCTCTCACTATCCTCATATTCGACGGTAGTCATCTGCGTTCCCTTGAACCCTGCACCGGTAGGACCGGAAAGGTATGGTCCTATTTCTTGCTGTTGATCATACATGTCGTGGCAGGAGAAGTATCCTCCTAGGTCGTGCGCTGATCGATCGATCGGTGAGACTGAGTACCGATCTACCTCTATTCTTACATGGCTATCAGAGATTTCATCTGTGAGATTCTGGCATTCAATGCAGCTCTGATGATGCAAAGGCTGTTGAATTAGGTTATCGGGTCGAGATTGAATGTCAGCACCAAAGCAATCCAGTGGAAAACTGGAGTACAATCGCGTATGTGATTTTGACGGGTTAAAATTCGGCAACTGGGACCACTGTCTAGCGGTTTCAATGTTTGGTGCCGATGAGACTTTGTTGTCGCTTTGTAACATCCAGTTGCTTGTCGGTGTGATTGATGAACGTGTACATTATCATAGCGATCATTTTGATATTTTGGATAAGATATTGGCATATCTGTAACCATTGTAAGAAACGCGTGTGGAGGGTATTGCACGTTTTCTTCCTTTGATGAACCTCAACTTCCACCTGGGGATGCTTTCAGGTTTCGGGCGCAGACGTGAATGAAGTTAGACAGCCATGGCTGAAAACAGCCTGGGGGATGGGTTTTATGTCAAAAGTTCTCGTAAGCGGACGCCAAGCCTAAAGGCGAGCTGGGCAAAAGAAATCGCTTGCAAACAGTTGCCTGGACGGAGTAAGCAAGTGTAGCGAATAATACGTAGCGCACAGAAAGTGAGGCGAACAAGCGTATTGTGGCTTATGCGTCCCTACTGTCCCACCAAGACCTAAAAATCCTATTTCAAAATCTAAATCGCAGGCGAGGGAATAGAACAGAGCCGGTTAGATTTATGGCGCCTTTGCACTAATTGAATAATAGTACAGATAGTATCGAATGAGAAAGACTGTATCCGGACTTTGAGCTTTTATGTCCAGGCCTTGTGAACTTGTACGTTACTGAAGCGAATTGCAGATCTTCCAAAATTCACAGAAACATTGAGGACAAAAATATATTAGCTGGAAAGAATGTTTGGTGTCATTCAACCCCACTGGCACCTAAGTGCGTCGTTTCTTGCATTCTTCGCAGCGCGGCTTGAGGATCTCACTACTGGTACTGACTGAAAAAAGCTGCGACATAATCAATGCTTGACCATAAAACTTAGGCCAAAGGTCTTACACATCGAAAACACCTTCCGTGTTCGGAGCCGTCGTACGATGGAGCCGAGACTGACCTGTCCAAGATGACATGATGATTCGTAGAGTAGGATGCCTGGTAATCGTAGACATGATGAAGAGAGGCATAGTTCTTCTGGCTCATAGAGTTTCCAGCGCGCCCAGATCCATTGCGACCCCAGTCATCAAAACGGCCGAAATCCCCGTTTGTAGACATTGTAAGGCGGAGATGTCGCTACGCAGAGCTGATGTTTGGTTGACTGAATTAGGCGCTTCCGCAATCCGACAAGCAAAAGCGACTTATGGTCATCGATGTTGGTTTCTTGAGTTGCTTTTGGTGAAGAAGGCAAAAATCCGTGTTTCAAGAGATGTGGACCGAAAGTGTGCTTTAGAGTATGGAGTATGGACTCTAGGGGTTAAATTTGTGGCTTCTCGGCTAAAACTCTGCGTGACTTGATAAAAAAAAAAATTTAAGGATCGGCGAATCTACCTCGCAGGTTGCATCACGCGATACGAGAACGGCGGGAACAGAGAGCGAATCAGCTACTGGTTCTGTAAGGCAGCAAGTCGAATCCTCGTAGCAGTGGCTTGCACTGCCATTCTCGCCTCACAAGAGTGACCAAATGCGTGGAGTGAGACTTACATTTTCCTTCCGAGCGAGGAGACTTGGGCTTTCGCTCGATTCATAACTTCGATGCGGAGACCAAGGTGTTTTCCAAATTGCAAACAAGATCTAGCCGATTAGTGCTTGTAGTTATGGCGACAATCCAAGTCGACACCGAGGCAGCTCTCGACGAGACTGAATACCTGCCTGGCTTCGCTGATTTTGGTCATTTCATCGGGAGTGATGATAGTCTATCAATTTATAAAAAGTTTGGCACTCTCGGAGCACGAAATCTGCTGTATCTCCAAGCTGAACTACAGTTGTTAGAGATCCAGCTTAATGAGCTTGACGAAGAAGACAAACGAATAATAGCGACATCAAGCAATGACTTGGAGAAAGGCATGGCCGAGAGAGCTGCTAGATCTTGGGAGGACCTCAACGAGCAGGCCAATGAAGGCAATGAAAAGCAAGCAGGGAAACTGAGGATGATTTATAGGATCAGGAAGTTGATGAAAGAATATGGTGTGTATGAGAGAGTCAGATCATGGCTACGAATTCACTGACACGGACCAGAGGAGGCTTTACTTCGACGAAATCAGGTTCTCGAGCTTGAGAAGCCGGAAAAATCGCCTTTTAACGCGTTCAAGGCTTGGTTTAGACGGAGCCCACCAGTACTGTGGGGTAGTGGATTCCGCCTACTTCACGATGAAGAGGACATGATTGCACTCGGAAGCCAAGACGAGCCCGATAGGATGTCGGCATTGATGCATCGCTGTCTTGGGTATCGACTCCGGGTGGAGCGCGAGACACCGAAATCTTGGGGTCCGATGTACTACTATCCAGTCGAGCGTGTAGCACTAATCGTTGCCTTGATCAGTATTATCGTCTCGGCAGCACTCCTGGTTGGAGCTATTATGGCGTTATATTTCGTGAAACCGATGGGTATCCGACTTGGGCTGGTGGGAGTCTTTACTACTTTGTTCGCCGCGTCTATGACACTGTTGACGCATGCGAGAAGAATTGAGGTGTATGGGGCGACTGCTGCGTAAGTCACAGCATTTGAGGCATGGGAAAAGGGCTGACGTGGGAATAGATATGCTGCGGTCCTGGTGGTTTTCATCAGCGTGAATAACTGAATGTGCGGTATATGGAGCCAGATTACACGAGTCTCAGGTCAAGGTGCGAAGATAACCTCTTTGCTCAACCGCAAGGATTTTTATCGGTGTACGAGGAAAATAGAGAGCAGATAAGCAGGGCACTTCTTGATATTACTGCTCGACTCTGGCAAGCTCAAATGGCTGTGAGCAAGACGAGGGATTTGAGATCATGGATTTAATGAAACCGAGAGCACCATGTGTAAGCTGGCATGATTGAAACTGGGCTCCAGCTATGATGTGAAGGGGAGGGGAATGGATACTAGCAGATCTGGAAGAAGAATGGACTGCATCCAATTCTGGTCAGCATGCCTACACAGATAGATCGCACGAACCCGTTGTGTCACACTCGACTGTTACACACAGAGACTCTTCAAGCTATCATCGACGAGCGCAAATTTCAAAGTCTCGCCACTTAACTGTGCTACCTGGTGCAGTACCATGGTCATACCGTCCTTTCCCCCGACTTTTCAGAAGGACTTCCACAGAAATATTTTATCACGGTGCAAAAATAATTGTCTGTAAAGAAAGAAATGGAATGAACATCTCTTCCGACTTCGGAATCGTGTGCTCGCCCTAATTCATGGACTACCATCTAAACGCCATACATCGAAACTCTCACCTCTCATTTCCACTCACCTGAGAGAAAGAAATTCTATGAAGTGGTGAATATTACTGGAGGTCGCAAACTTTCGATGATCCCTCAGAGAAGAACCACATCTTCTCTACTTTGGAAACGTTCGTCTCCAAATGCAGAACATCACTATCAAACCTCGTAATTCCCACCCCCTGAAAAGCATTTCCGCAACCCACAAAGCCGTTTGCATATCCCTTCCATCCCTGGATCTTCCAGATGATCATTCTCGCCACCGATGTCGTGCAGCCAACCCCGACCGACCCCTCAAGAGGTTCCGCCTCCCTGGTAAACGGTCGAAGGGAAGACCTACAGTAGACGATGTTGGAATACGGTAGCGAATGGGACGTAGATGCGCGCGGCGATCGGCGCCGTGGGAGTTGGGTGCTGGGTTGGGTTGTGATTGGATAGGGTGGGAGTGGTTTTTGCCGAGGCAGGGCAGGGGCTAGGTAAGGTTGGCCAGTGATGATCAGGGGTGGAGCTATAGAAAAGGGGTTGTGAGGATATGTGAAGCGAGAGGAATTGAGGTTAGAGGAGATATTGCTGAGAGGATGGATTGATGGAGTAAGGATGGAATATCTTGGGTTTAGGGTAGAGAGAAAGGGAAGAGAGGGGGTGGGTGGTAGGTGGATTATACTTTTTGCTATAGGCGCGCCTCTTTGTTGCATATAGTATAGGAATAAGCAAGATTTCCTCTATGATCTTAGTATAATACTATTTCGATTAAATAGTAGATACTAAGAAAGGGTTGATAATCAATTCTATTGAATATAGAGAGAACTATTTTGTTTATTTTAAGATAGCCGGTTTCTTTTGCAAAGGCGGCACCACATTATCTCCACCTCTCAAACCTTGATCAGCTTCTTAACACTTCCCTCGCCCTTAATCTGGATCTTGGCTTCTGTCGCAGCCTTGACAATCGGGGCATGGGCATCCTTCACGCCACTCAGATCGGTGATCGCCTCATGGAGATACTTGAGGTCAGCGAACTCGTCGCCGACGGTGCCAGCAACGCCGGTCAAGAGCAGGCCGAGCGAGAACGTCTTGCCGATGGGCCGGCGGCCGTTGATGAACGTCTGGATTATGACCGCGACCATGAAGATCAGCGTTAGTGCAACGAGGGCAACGGGCAGCGCGAGCCAGGCCCAGGCGACGCGGATGAGGGTCAGGGTCTCCAGGATCTCGCCCTGGGCGGGCGCGCTGTAGGTGGTGTTGCCGGAAACCCGCATGCGGGCGCTCATTGTGGACGCCATGCTGGCGAAGGTTGCGTTCACGGTGTCCACGGTTATAGCGCCGTAGTTGTATAGGAAGTTCAGGTCGGGGGGCCCAGTGACACCGTTTTGTTGTTGGCCGCTCACATTGCCAACCATGAAACCCGTGAAAAACTGAAGGAAAGGAAAGTAAGACTCCTCAAAGAATTCATAGACGCAGTCGTTGCTGAAACCTTCGTTGCTAAGGATTGAGATATCCGAGTTGCAGTAGGGAATGTACTCTGCGTTGGCGTAGGTGGTAGCGTTGATACCTTGACTGTTCAGGATTTTCCAGTCGTGCGCGTTCAAGCAGTCTTTGCGCAGATTGGTCCAACACGCGCTTTGATATGCGCTTGAGTTATAAGTGTACGGAATAGGCTCGGAAGCGATCAAATATTCGTTAAACGTGCCTTTCGCTACCGTGGCATTGTAGGTATTGATGCATGGCTGAAAGTAGCATTCCATCGCCGCGGCTCCACATGCGGCTCCGGTGCAAGTTGAGTTGGGACAAGCCGTGTTTGCGCATGTGGTGTTGATATCTTGGGTGGTGAAGATGGTCTCCCACTGCCAGATATTGCCTTCCGGAGCGGGAGGTATAATAGAGCCCGGCGGGCCAGAGACACCCGCAAGCCACTGAGGGTCCGAGTACCCCGATTGTGTGATCGAAGTGTTTGAAGGCAAAGCGTAGGTGCAACCATCTTGCAAACTCGCAGTGGCAGAGCCATTAGCGTCGGGCGAGGAGTAGCTACAGTGGCCGGTCACAAACTCCGTCACTTCGTAGCAGCCATGGCACATTCCTATCGTCCTATATTGCACCGGGAACGAGCAGTTCCCTGTGAGGCAGTTGCTGACTTCGACGGTGTATGCGTCCGAGCCGGGTGTGTAGAAGCCGGCCATGATGGCACCTTCCATGGGAGTATCCAATGGGGCAAGGGCAGCCCCGATATGGACCCCAGATATAGAGTACACCGTTGTCCGAGGGAGCGTGGCGTTGCTCTTGGGCGAGGGTGTGTACGTGACATAAAACTGGATGACCTGCTGACTGAAGGGGTCAAGGGCCACTGCTAGGATGATTACTGCCAGTCCAGCACACGCAATTAATTGCCTATAGCAGCGCCAAAGTCAGCACTCGTCGGAGCTGAAATTGAAACGGCAGAGCCAGATTGGACGAGACATACTTTCCCCGAAGTACCCACAACAGCTGGGAAGCAAATCTCGGGCCTTGGGCTGCTTTATCGTAGACGCCGTAGTGGGAGAGGGGCCGAGGCTTTTCGAACCAAAGCCACTTCAATTGACCCAGACCTTGGTAGATTATTCGTCAGCATGTCCATTTCAGAACTGGGCTCAAGAGACCACTTACCGGAGGCCAGGATTGCAAGCATGGTTGCTTTCAAGATGACGACCATGATGGAGATCAACGAGTTGAGCGTAATGGTGAAAGGCCAGGAAGGCAGGGTGTGGCCTTGGTGTAGTGCCAGGATGAGGATGATGGCCATCAATGCTAGAAGCATGATGAGACTGGCGAGAATTTCTGCCCACCAATATTCCAGGAAAGAATCCTCCAATACACCTCGGAACACTTTGGCTGCCATCGGGTCGCGGATTGGCGAAATTTCGCCGTCTGGAGGAGCATTCCCATCATCTCCCTTCCCAAGCTCGTCGACAGCGAGCTGGACTTGTGGTTTGCTCGTTGGGGAAGCGCTGGATATGGCTGTTTTCGAGTCCGTTTCGATTTCAGGGACGACCATTTCAGGTACCGGCTTGCCTTGACGAGTCTGTTCGGATAAGGTGGGATCCATCGTTTGTTCTCAATGGAGGTCAATGACGTAGTGAAGTGGGCACTTCAATATGTCAATGCCTATTGATAGCGAGCAGAGTCTCAACTCAGTAAAGAGCCAAGCGATTGAGAGAGAGACGATGAAGAAGAAGGGCAAAGGTAGCAAGCACAAGCAAATGCCATTTTCATGTACCCGTCGGCGTTTTGAGGCGCTTGCGGGGTACTGGCGGGCAGGAAGAAATCTTCGCGATAACACAGAGGAAGACCCTTCCAGCCCAAGCCTGTCGATGATCTTCTGCCACGTTGGGACGACATGGTGGGTCCATCTGCAAGATGGGCAAACCAGAAATGTGTTTCTGGTTCCAGCCGCATGCGGAACAGAGCTGAGGGCTGAGAAAGACGGGATAGATGATCGCGTAATGGTGATGATTGGGACAGAAGCGAGCTCGGAGAATTATTGTCTCAGCTGAGATATGTACGTGGTCAGGTCTAGACTCGAGCGATAGGGAAGATGGCCAGATTGGGGTTGGTGAGACCAAAGGCGGTCAATGAGATGGCGGCCGTCGAGAAACCCCGCCATCCGTGCCGTCCCGTCGACGCCGTCCAGAACCTTCAGATAGAGACATTTGTATTTGAGATGTATAAAATTAACGCCAGCTGTAAGCTTGGCAATGTTCTAAGTAGCGCCAACGGGCGAAATGTGAGTGAGATGGTAGATTTCGAGGGAGGGGAGACAGCAAGCATATATGCTACTGGTAGTTGAAAACCCATGAGTAAGCTCTCTGCTTGGGTGAGGCTCTCGCCCTCAATTGAGTGCCTGTACTCGCAGGAGGAAAAGGTGGTTGATGTATAAAATCATTCAGTCTGAAGAGACAAGAAGCGAGGGAGCGAGGGAGCGAGGGAGAGAAGAACGATCAAAATATGTGGGCAGCCAGCTTATCGAGACGAGGTCAACACGTGATCTCAAACCGACGCGACAACCGCACTTGTGACACTGAAACTTGGATCAGCAGCG
Organism: Hyaloscypha variabilis F; assembly: GCA_002865655.1. Taxonomy (NCBI): domain Eukaryota; kingdom Fungi; phylum Ascomycota; class Leotiomycetes; order Helotiales; family Hyaloscyphaceae; genus Hyaloscypha; species Hyaloscypha variabilis. The sequence continues at coordinate 710,265 of KZ613943.1, read as the reverse complement.
GGCAATCATGCACAAAAGAATACTCTCCAGTTTCTATGACCGACAAGTTTAGGATCTTGGCCTGCAAAAGCTTGCCCCAGTCCAAGTCTGAATTATTGCGAAAATCAAGTCCCCCATACCTCGCCTACCAAACTCACGAGGGGGTAAAGGGACTCTCTGTATTTCGCCCTCTAAAACGAAATCTGAATGAGAGCTATAATGGGAATTATGGGTGCATCTTCAGCAGGCAAGGTATTTGGACACCAATGGATCTTCGCAATCTTTGTGGTAAATTCAGAATGTTCAATTTCAAATAGTTGACTCTCCTAAGCTAGAATACAAGAAAGACATGTGGGTACCGGGCCAGCCAGGAACAATAAATGAATAGAGAAGAAGATAGCTGCAATTATACCAGAGACGAGGAGTAAAGAGAGCAAAACGAGAGATTACATTCCCCTTTAATGTATCATAATGTCGAATTCAGCTTGAGATAACCCTGAATCCTTGACGCTATATTACACTTAACTACAAGTGTTACACTCGGACACCGAAACGAGCGGAATCAGTCCCAGTGATAGGTCATATAACGATTCGAAATCTCCCCGACCAATATCTCGAAGTATTTTGTTGTGTAAGGATCGTTGTGTTCACCTAGCGGTATGTCGTAGAGACAAGATACGTAAGCGCCGGACTTGATCGCTTGGGAGAGGCTCTCAATAAAGCCATTACTGAGCGACAGATAAGTTTTGCCGTCTTTGCAGTATTTCTAGAGGGTGGGTTAGTAGTAATTTTGAACGGGAATGGGAGAGAAGCCTTACTGGTGCAATTGTAAGGAGGAACTTCCTTTCTGCAGAGCGAATGCTACAGATTGCCCTACTGGACACTTGCCGATAGAGCGTGTTTAGACTCGGATAAGCTCCCAGAATATCAATTTCGCCCAAAGAAAGTGACATGCTAGCGACGAAGTGGAGTAAGGATCCTTGCTCGAGGTCCCCTGGGCAAGGCAAGGCGGATGCGGCTCCAGCGACTGCATGCTCAAGATTTGAAGAGATATTGACAGTATCATCCAATACACAGCATTCTCCAATGTATTTGTAAGGCCGTTGCTTACAGATGGCCTGAATCTGTTCGGCAAGATCAAGAGCATACGGCCTCTCCTGCGGATCCTTCTTGAATGAGTGGAGAAGTAGTTGAACAAACGCAAGTTCCTCTTCGTCGACTGCGTCTAGCTTCAAAGCGTTCAACCAGACAACGACAGAATCATAGTCGTAGTAGTATATCCCCCCTCCTACTGATTTATGAAACTTTTTGCAGTCCAAATCCTTAAGAAACCCAAGAATCTCCAGGTAACAACATAACATTGACCAGACATCCTGACGACGACCACGAACTTGTTGTTGGATAACTTCCGGTGCCTCGTATGCGAATGATCCTGCTGACCGGCCTGATGACTTGCTATCATTGTCAAATCTGTGAGAAATACCCATGTCTGCTATTACGGGATTCGTTCCATGGATAAGAATATTCGAAGGTTTAATGTCCTTGTGCTTAACCCTCTGGGAATGGATGTGGGCTAGCCCCCTCGCAAGACAGCCTATCCAAGGACCGACGAGCATTTTTCTCTCTTGGGTTGGGCTTTGGGATAGGAATTCTTCCAAGGTCGTCTGAGCCAACGGGGAGAGAATAAGGCAGCCCCGGCCTGTTGGATCTTCATAGTGATGCAGTAAGAGAATGACATGCCAGTGGGGCTTCCTGGTTAGGAGTTTGAGTATTTCTACCTCCTGGAGGTATATTTTGCGCTCTCCCTGATCGCGATCCGAGTTTTTATAAATCTTCTTAGCCAACCAGAGCCCCTGAACTTTGACACGTTCTACCACAGTCCTGCGATTTTCCGACACTTTTGACTCCTCAGTAATAACTAAGGAGTCGGCCAACAATTCTCGTGTGCCAAGCATTTGCTGATCCACGTCGAGTACCTGTCTCAATTCGTTTACCTTTGCTCGATCCAAATTCGAGGGGGCACATGAGGCCGGACACGAAGGGATTGGCCGCTTATTTCTGGGTGACTCGGCCGGATAGCTTTGAAGAGTACTGTTTGTATGTCCATGACCACTTTGTTCACTAGTTAGCAACTTAACTATAACACATACGAAAAAGGAGTCTCACCAGGTATTAGCACTATCGCTCTCATTGGTGCCTTGTAACATATCATCCACCGTGTCGGTCAAAGGTAACCTCGAATCAATTTCGCAAGTTCTTGCTGAAGAATGCGGATTTTCCATGTCTTAGACGATAACGTAGCCGAAAACTCTGTCGAAGGAAAACTTGAGTGGTATAACGCCAGATATTATAGCCAGGAAAAATATGAGCAACACACAACGCGCCTTCGCGGAGGGCAAACAACAACATCCCTCCAGAGCCATTTGATGGAGAAGGTTGCATAGCAGACTCAAACAGCTATATCGAAATCATCGAATAAGGAGAGGATATCTAGAACAAAGAGCATGATGTGAAAAGGCAAAGTAGGCAACAGATTGAGTCATTATTCGATTTATTATCAATTTACCCTATGATATTCGAAAAGCCGCCGTGTTGTGAGACGCGGCTGAAACCTCAAATTCGTTACCTCGTTAGGGTCGGGCGCGCTAAGACGGAGCCTTGTCTGACATCTGTCTTTTGACAAGGGCTATCAGTGGTCGCAAAATTTCTCTAGCATTAAGCCCCTCATACCATGGAAAGGGCAAAATGGCCTCCAACGGGCCAGACTGCAAGCTGCGCGTTTTGGTTCTGAGTACCCAACAGGTAGCCAGCCACCTTCCACTCTCTGAGATACGGTTTCTTCCTTTGGCACCCTTGTCAGTCTGTTCAGAACTGGCGGTCAAAGATGGTGATGAACACTATCCTTATTCACTGAGTAGTGACGTTTGTGACTCGCTATTGATTTGTTGTGACACAGGGCTGTTGCCAGTGACAGGCCAGCAGATGGTCAACGACCATTTCACTCAACTACCTTGCACTCGGTGCACATTGCGTAACTCAAGCAGGCGACGCTGGTTGATGTCATGTAGAAACAAAATGGCATTTCTTAACTCAATTTAAACAATATAACTTTTTGGGGAAATCATCGACCTTTTAACCTATCCAGCTACACATCATAGTACAGTCGCAGAATGTTATCTACACTCTCAATTATGCGTCCCGCCAACTCCCGATCGAATCCTCCCTGTATCTCGTTGTTCTTATACTCCTCACGCGAAGGCTAACGTAACAATTATTTATCACGTATAACCTCGAGAAGCGATGGAATATTTTGTTATACATTGCGGCTCGTACCGCAGCCCAAAAAATCGCCGCCAAGATATCCCACGAAAATGGCGTGAGAGAAGCCGTGAAGTCTTTCCACCGTAATCTCCCCATCGCACAAATGGGCTGCGATATCCTGCCTCGCCAAACTGCAGTCTGGTCATACGCTCCGGACGAAAAGACAACGATCAAACTCTCAGACGAAGCAGCATTCATACTGATGGAGCAGAAGACAGTCAAGATGAGCAAGATAAAGGTGTATCATTGTAAAAACATCGAGATTGAGGATCAGAGATGGGATCCATTGAGCGCGACGGGTTCGTCACTTTTGGATACGTTTATGGGACTGAGGAGCGATGGGAAGACGATGGTGGCTTCTGTTCAGAAGGCGCAGACTTTGCAGAGGGATAATAGTGATGGTAAGTCGAATGGGGCAGGGGCTGCTACGATGGCCGTGGGATGGGGATGGGGAGAATAGGGGCGGGGTTCGCGATGGGTTTGATCTTGGACCTCCCTGTGGCTATGGCTGATGGCTTGCGTTGCCTGCTTTGTATGGTGGTAAGAAGACGAAGCGGGGTGCTGTCAATGATTAGAAGAGTGGGTTGAAGGCTGGTGGGAAGGTGAGTTCTTTCCTTCATCGAGTGGCGGCGTTAAGAGGAAATGAATGCTGATTGCGATCAGAGTCTTGGAAGGTTTCTCCCGGGCTTCACTGGGATCTTAGTAGATCCAATCCAAGGCGCGGTCGACGATAGGGCGAAAGGGTTTGCGAAAGGGTTTGTTTCAGGTACCTTGGGCGTTCTTTTCAAACCTGGAGCTGGTGAGCTTTCTCAATCGACCTGTGCCTACGCAAGGAAAACCCTCTAATATCTTCGCAGCTATGCTTGGTTTCGTCGGATATCCTTTGCTTGGTGTATACAAGAGTATCAGTCATATGCATGCAACGGAGGCACAAAGCAAGATCTTGCTTGCGCGACAGATCTAGGGTTCTGAGGTTGGTAGGACGATGTCGAGGGATGATGGAAAGACTCAAATGGTGCTCGACGAGTTCGAGAGATTAGTGGAGGAATGGGAATATAGGTAGAGAAAAATCACGGCGTTGATTTGCATGATACCAAGTTAGCATGCTGTTTCAAAATATGATTGGTGAAGTCTATTTCGGTGTGCTGGGTTCAAATTTTTGTCGATAAAACAAGACTTGGTCAAATAAACTTCTCATGCCGCTCGCTATGTGCGCGAATTCTGCGAGCGGAGTACTAGAACTTGTGGCGGTAGCGACGACCGGTCAGTGGTCAGTGGGCATTTTTATACCGATCCATCATCCAAACGTTCGCATACTGCCCTAGCGTGCTCGGATTGAGTGACGTACCCTCGTACTCGTACCCTCCTCGTTCCTCGTACTTCGCAGTCCCCCTTGCCACTCTGTATCTCGATGACATGGAAGTACCAGGGTTCAATGTACTTTGGCTTCCACTTTTACCCAATGAGATTCCCACTAAAGATGTTTCTTCTTCCCATAGCCGTCGCGCACCTAAAATCACATTGCCTAGTCCCTGTACTTCAGTTCAGCCTCCTCGATTCCCAATCCACCATATCTTCTCGAAAGATCACTCCTCCAGAATGCGTGGATTCCAAAATCCATCTTGCTGTAGAAACTTCTACTCTCTTCACAGACAATGACACTACACATCCGAGCTAACACTCCCTTCATCCTCTACCACTACGCCCCCTCCACCCCCGCAGCAGTAGTATTCATCCTCCTCTTCTTTCTCGCTACCCTCCTGCATGCCTTCCTCGCCGTCAGAACCAGAACATGGTACTTCATACCCTTCATCCTGGGCGGCCTCTGTAAGTCCCATCTGCCTTCTTCCTTAATAAAACCGCACCACTAATAAAATCAGTCGAGACCATAGGCTATACGGCCCGCCTAATCTCATCGACGCAATCCCCACCCTACACCACCGGCCCATATATCGCACAAACCCTCACCATCCTCCTCGCTCCCGCTCTACTGGCAGCAACGATCTACATGATCCTTGCTCGCCTCATCATCCTCGTCAACGGCGAGAAACACTCGCCCATCTCCGTTTCCCTCCTCACGCCTCTCTTTGTGACCGGGGACGTCCTCTCCTTCCTCACGCAATCTGGCGGCGGAGCAATCCTCGCAAATGCGAAGACGAGCAGTAAGCAAAAGTTGGGGCAGTGGGTTGTTGTTGCGGGACTGGGTATCCAGATGCTGTTTATGGGTACTTTTGTGGCTGTGATGTGGGTTTGGAATAAACGGCTGTTGAGGAGGCCTACCAGGTCGTCGAGGAGGCTGGAAGGAAGTTGGAAGAGTATGCTGGGCGCTCTGTATGTCGCGAGTGTGTTGATTTTGGGGCGGAGTGCGTATAGGGTCGTCGAGTATTTGCAGGGACAGAATGGGTGGTTTATGATGAGAGAATGGGCGCTGTACGTTTTTGATGCAAGTGCAATGTGGGTTGTGATGTGGATTCTCTGGGTGCGGCATCCTGCGGTGATGTTTGGGAGGGAGGAGAGAGGAAGGAGGGGCGGTGGTGGGAGTAAGAGGAGGAGAAGGAGAAGGCCTAGCCATCGAGAAACTCATAGTCACTCGTATGGATCTCATGATTTGGAGTCTCAATTGGACTATCCGCGAGCTGTTCATAGCAAACACTGAAACTGGAGAGGCTGCAAGAAATAGACAGAATTGACTCTATGAAAGGACAAATAATCACGGCCAGCGAGGCGCCGTATAGTACAAAGAGGTAGCGCTCCCATGGGATGGAAAGAGATTGCGAGCGGGTCGTAGGAAAGCGTGCAATACGGTGGTGAAAGATACCAGCTACTATAATGAAGAAACCAAAGAAGACAACTTGGATGCCGAGACCACCTGTGATGACGTGTTCTCCAAGGTTCGTTTGAGATTGCTCTGTAGCCTTTACAAGTATGCCCCCACCTTTGCCATGATTAGTTCCTTGATCAAGACAGCAAGATAGAAGATCTTACCTGCTGATTGTGCCAGGAAGGACAGAACGTCCCTAGTCACAAACACTTTTGTAAGCCATCTCGCTCTGATGAGGGAATGGTTCTCTCTATCCGTCAAGACAATGATTCGCCCCAAGACCATGTATAATATTACCCCAGTAGTAACGCCACTGATAATTCAAATGCCACCGAATTTGCTACTTTGGGTTTACAGGACCCACAGCAGTAAACATGAGCCAATTATATGCTGAGACGACTTTCGTTTGCCTAAGTTACTGGCTCGCAGAAGCGTTCAGTGACAAAGGTCGAAGCAGCTTTAGGTACCAATACTCAGTTCCACTCGCAATACACGGGGCAGATATGCCGGGGTACTTCGGCCCTGCTGCAGTAACGCAGGGACCAGATTTCGAATATGCTTTCATGAGTACATGCTCCTCTCCCCCTCCCCCAATTGAGGAGACATGGGCCAACTAACGACTCTCTACGTCAGAAATCTGGGGAAACTTCACTACCCAAGATAACCCTTCAATCATAGCAGCAATCGCCAACGGTGCTTCATCCAATAACTGCCAGCAGACGAATCCGGCCTCGACATGGCCTCCCTTTAATATATATGCGCCGTATCAGATCAATCTCAACGAGACCGGTGGTGTGCCATTCTCCACTCCATTCGGCTACGAAAATGTGACGGAGTACGAGGGCCCAGGCTCAAGGAATGATTTCACGTTGGTCAGCGCTTATACTTGGGAGGGAGGAAGAGGCTTTCGATGTGACTTCTGGAGAAGCATAGCCGTTACTGTACCTGAATGAACGCTTTTCTGGAGTGAGGGATTGCGAGACTTTCAGCCCGATTTTATAAAGCATCGTCTCTCTAATAGAAAAGAAGTATACAGGCTTTGAATTTAATATATTAAACGAATTCTTTCTAATACACAAAAAGAAAATACACACTACGTCGATAGTGAAATTCGGGTGCAAAATATTTCGAAGCAGGCCATTTATACAGAATTAGAAAGCTCGATGGAGAGTATGTACTGGTAGTGGGGTCATTTAGGGAGAAGGTCGCCTGGTAGACGTATCGGGCATCTAGGGCCCTATGGAAGAATATGCATCGAAGCAGGTTCTTATCTACAGCTGAAAGCAGGGCGATTTCCATCCCAAGATCCCCATCCAACACCACCCTACGATCATTCACGGACCTTCGTAGCTTGAGCACATTTTGGTGAGCCTCAGCCACCACAGGCTGCAGCTCTAATTGGTACATGCACGCTAAGTTCCAAAGACTTGAATAAAAACTTGGCAATAAAAGTTATGAGAGGCTTGACAGCCGTTGAAGCCAAAATCAACGGAAAATCATCCAACATCGACCCCCCCCCCCCTTATCACACTGGTCGAGTAGCCGGGCGGCGGCCAGCGAAGCGAGGCGGCTTGGCCCGGGGGTATGTGCTCCTTCACACTCTTCGTCAGAGATAAAAGTGGCCGAAATTAGCACGTGCGCAACACTATGGAGCACTATTTCCACCCTGAGCTTTGCTCACCAAAGCCCATTGCCAAAGCCTTCCGACAGGGACGGCCACACCTGATTTCCCGTTTTGGCTTGGTACTCAGGCAAATTTGGCGTTGACGATTGTCCATATTCGACGCAAGATTCTGAATTCTCAAGTACCTCGAGTTGGCTTCGCTCGTCTAAACATCTTACCTAGTGGTTTAGTAAAGAGTCAAGGAAAATCCTTTCGCATCAATTCTGCTCGGGGTATATTTATTATCGTCGCCGTCCTGGCGGGGGGGTGTCGCCGATCATGAAACTCGCTTCCCCGGTCACGATAAGACTTGTACTTTCGTACCTCGACCAAAGGACGAATTGCAACAACTTTGCCAACAGTTTCTCTCCTTTGTGTTTTTGCATACCTAGAAGCCGGGCCTTCGAGTAGGACGCTTCGCGTTTGCTGCTTGAGTACCGCCTCTTTTTTCACGGAGGCTGTGAAGGCGTTCAAGCGCGGATAAGATATTTCGGAGCTTCTCAGCTAGCTGGTTGGGACTGCCCTTCGAGGAGTTTAAAATAGGAGATCGAGATTGTGGGAGATGTCATTAGCCAATAATCTCTAGTTCAGAGCAGCCACTGTACATTAATAATCGTTACAAAATATTTGTGGCGTGCAAATCTGGCAAGATCGTCGCCTGCACGGCTCACTCTCTGATATGGGATTGGCCAGTGCCTCAGGGCTTTCGGTTGACGCCCAATGCTAACAGGCCGCGTGCCGGGGCCGCGGTCGAACTCTATTTTCAAACCGCCAAGTGACAAGGCTAAGCCAATAACCTCCTTCAGTGTTGCGGATGTCTACCCTATTCAGTATGAAACAGCCGAAATAGGGCAGCTGAATGTTGAACGCAACTGCACTTTACCCTTGCTGTTGCATTACTCATGCAGAGGCCGAAGATGGGCTTCGACAGATTGCTGAACATCAGGTCTTGGCGTCGACCACGAGAGGAGCCTCCGTTTTTCTGTCATGCTACTTGTGAATAAAGCTTGAAACTCTGCTTTCGCATCAGCAGGAATAACGTTGAACGCTATGTCGAATGACACTGTGCCGTGGCAGGCGTGGGAGGGGCATGTTGTTCCTCGATATTTCTCACCTGGATTTGTTGTGCTCTCATACTTTGTCAGTTATGTTGGAGCATGGACGACATTGGAGCTCATTAATCGAAGAACTGCGGGGAGAGGTCTATATAACTGGTACGTTCAAAATTCTCGCATCTAGCTTAGCATGGCTGACGGGACTCCACAGGTATCTACTCTTTGGCTCGTCGATCTCCATGGGAGGTATTGCCATTTGGTGTATGCACTATATCAGCAACCGCGCAATTGTCCTCGGCGATGGCCAGGTCGCGATGCAGATCTCATACAGCTCCGGATTTACGGCGTTATCCTTCTTCGTTCCAATTCTAGTCCTCCTAGCCGCCTTCACAGCCGTAGGGTCTAACGATCAAGTCAGCAAGGTTCGGGTGGTGATAGGAGGAACTTTGGCAGGGCTAGCCATCTGTGGAATGCACTACCTTGGCCAAGCCGGTATTTCAAACTATACTTCTATATACAGTATTGGGAATGTCGTGGGATCCTCCCTCGTTGCTGCCGCTGCCAGTGTCGTAGCGCTATCCGTTTTCTTTGTTCTTCGGGCTGCCTGGACGAACTCCTGGTGGAAGAGGGCTCTTTGTGCTCTCATTCTTGCGGGCGCTGTGTTTGGCATGCACTGGGTGGCTTCTGTAGGAACGCAGTATCGCCTGAAGCAAGGCAGTGCTTCATTATCCCATAACATTTCGAGAGATTCGACGATTATCGTTGTGATTGCTCTGGTATGTCCCCTTCGTTACGTCTCTACTTGTATTGACGCTGAGGTAAATAGTCCATTGGCGCTTGCTTCATTCTCGTAACCCTTGCAATACTTGGACAGAGAAGGAGGGCTCGCTCTGCCGACAGAGCACAGCACATTGTCCTAGCTTCTGCTACCTTTGACCAGAACGGAAGACTCATGGTAACACCAGAAGGACTTCTGCCGAGCCAGAAGGTCACGAACTCCCATAGCGAACTGGTATGTCAACCGCGCGCTTCCCTTTCTGGGAATGTACTGACGAAGATAACAGGGTCCGGACAAGGCATTTGGAATTTCTCATCCCGTATTCCACTGGGTTTTCCGAGCTACGCGCAATTGGAGCAGCATTTCCGGCCTCCTACCTGGCATGCGAAATCATCTCGACCGCAGCTCGACGCGGAACGGATCACTATCCTGGCGGGAACCCGTAGTCCACCCTGTTGATAACAAAGGCGAACCTGTTGGAGAATACTCAATTATCTTCCGTGAGCAGTTCTGCATCGCAGCTGCCAGCCTGGCCGAGCAACTGAACGAGCCGCTGGAGAATGTCGGCGTCCTCTTTGACGAGATATTTAGCACTGGTCAGACGGCCACCTTCAAATCCGCAGCTCGGCGAAGAGCGCTCGAAGGTTCGATGGATCTAGAAAGAGACAGTGCGGTCCTGCCAAGTATCGGCAGTGGCCAGCTCCTATTTCTCGTTCGTCACGCAGACAGTAAAGAAGCGGAGCGCCTCTCAGCCGCTGGCTACCGTTTCACTGAAATTCAACACGTGGTCCACATCATAGCGCGCAGCATGCAAATCAGCTGCAACGATCTCCAAGACCGCTTCTCTAACATGTGCGAGTATTCCAACGAAAAGCACATACTAAAGACCGGCGCCCACCTGGCCCTTTTCGCAGTCCGAGCCGGCATCTCCAGTGGCTTCGACGTTCTTGCCCGTAAAGATGCCAGAAACCAACTCCCTACCATGCGACTTCCAATTGACAATCTGAACGATTGGAAGATCGATTACCTGTCGCGGCTCGACGCTTGGTCAGTTACTGCGTGCTTGACGTTCCTCAAAGAGGCGTCAGGGAGCCCTGCAATCTTGAAGAGAGAACAGACTTTTGCGACACAATTTTATGAGGCGCTTGAGGCATTGAGAGAAGAAATCAACGATCCCATCTTCAACGATGCTCTCCTAATCGCGAAGCCAGTCTCAGCGCCATGTTGCGGATTGAGTGGCGACTCGAAACCAGCACAAGCCACGCTCATCGTATTCAGAATAATTGTGCCGATCCACTTCCGCATCCGTGGTCAAAAGCTAGAGTTCACTCCCCTGAGTTTCTTTCGCACCCAGCAGCACGTTTATAGAAATAGCCCAGATCATGCATTTTTCGCGCGGATGATACACAGAGAGTTTGGGCCGATCTTGAATTGGAACAGATGGCAAACGCCAGTGCCAGGAGAACAGGCCAAGTTGTCCGGTCGGAGATTTTGGGATAGGAAGACACATAGAAGGCCAATAACGTTGCCGGATGTCAATCTCGACAGCAATTCCGAAATAAATCTGGTGGAAATGCAAAAATTTGGAGGTATTATGGTTAGTCAGGAGGTCAGCGTTGATGTCGGGGATCCTAGCAGCGGGAGGCTGAGGCAAGGAAGCGATGATGAGTTGGGGACGACTGGCGAGGCGGTGAAGGAAGTTGAAGATGCGGAAACGTATGTTGATAAATTACTTGCCGTTTGTATTAAGGCCAGAGGATGAGAGGGACTTCTATACCTGCCACCTCAACAATCAGGGGCGTGACAATACTAGATGGGTGACAATATTAAATATGCTAGATCTGGCTCTTCGGAGGAGCAGATTTTACTGTGGGAGGGTGTATTCCCCGTGCGTCAGACGCTCTTAGAATGGGGAATCGGAATGTAGGAATATTTTTTGGGTTACAGGTGCTCAAACTTGACCGCACCAATCTCCCCGCTAGCCTCCGCCTCACTCCCCTTAGAGATCCCATCAGAAACCGTGATACTAGCTGTCTTCACGATCTCGTTGCCTTTGCCTCTCGTATGTAAGTCGGCCGCTTGACTCGTATCGTCCGCCTCTTTGCCCTAAACCCTATTCTCTCTGCCCCCGGAAACTACATTAGTCCGCGTTCCCTTCGGGTTTCCTGTAAACTCTAAATAGTTCTTACTATATAGTTCGTACGCGTCGGGACCTCTGATTCGGTTCGAAAAAGGAGTCGCATTTTTATAAATACCAGCTTTCGTCTTAGTTCGCGCATTTGAGGTTCTAGATACTATCTGGCTAATTAAAGACATGAGACCGGGGGCTACCTTGTGCAGCAAAGGTCGAATGCAAGGAATAGAGACGCAGAAGAGCCTAGTTTATATCTCTACGGTGGACTAGACGGATACTTCGACTATAACAGGCTGCGTTCTCGACTAACACTTCTATCATCAAGAACCTGAGATCATTTCGAATCAGTTACGCAACAGCAGAGCACACCTTATCGTATACCCTCAATCCGGGGATGTTCACATCTGAATGACTTGCTGCAAAAGCTTACAACACTCTTTCTTGCTTAGTTACTCAAACATCATTCTGGATCCGTCACAAATTCAGAAATATCTCAACACCAGCCTCACCCCCCACATTCCTCTGATTCCGCCACAAAATCAGTCGCATCTTGCTCGATATAGAAGCACCACGTTGCCACCGCAGATATATTATCCTTCGAAGGCTATTTGCAGCTCGCAATGGCTGCGTCGAATTAGAGATATATCATCGAGAATTCTAAGTTCCTGGCAAATACCTGACCATCGTTGTACCTCCATCTGCAAAACGCTGTCAAATAATGTCGTACTCGTAATAGGCTCGGCGTAGTGGAAAAATGATCATTTGAAGCTGGAAGTCGATATTAACGCAGAGTGGACTGTGGACTTTGCCTTCTAGTTAATTACTTACCTAGCAAATATTATGCGGTAAATAGGGTATATACATATAGCAATAGATGTATAGAGTACTGAAATAGGGCCAGCGCACTAGAATGGCCCTTAAAAGTAGGGTGATGATCTTCGCTTAGTTTTAGTGTTCTGACCCCTTAAAAATAGCGACTTAACCTACCCTAATTTAGGGGTTAAAACACTACTACCTTAACTCTAAAAGTAACTTAAGTAACTTAAAAAGTCTTTAAATATTACTAAAACTAGCCTAGCCTAAAAAACTAATAGGTCTACTATAAAACTTATAACTATATAACCTATCTTCTCAAAATTGTAATTATATTACTAAATTATATCCCTAAATTCCCTATATGCGTAGGAAGTCTAAAGCATTAGAATAATTTAATATAAGAGGAGCTCTAAGTATATAAGTAATTCGAATTTAGTTTCTAACATGGACATATCCTCAATTATGAGAAAGAAACCAAGATCACCTAGAATATCCTATGCAATGAGAGAGAAAAGAATCCCGAGCTCCGCTAATACCATCAAGCCTTCGTGGCAGGCCTCGCAGCTCGCAAACGCCTAAACTCATCCTTAACCTTTTGATTATACCCTTCTACACCATAGTCTTCAGGCAGCACTCCCTCATTATCAGCAATATCCATGTTGGCATTCCCTTCTTCTACCAAAATCCGAATCATATTGACTCTCCCGGCTGAAGCAGCATAGGACAATGGCGTTCTGCCATTGATAGATCTCTTATTGACATCTACACCAATCTCAACTAGCGTTCGAATCGTTTTGGCGTTGTTCTCGTTGTCGTCTGCCCACATCGCGGCCGAGAGAGGAGTTCTTCCATCCTGATCCGGAACATCCAATCCCTCGGGATAATATTTCGCGAGGACATGGATGACTTCCCAATTGTTTCTATCGGCTGCTAGCACAACAGCATTCTGGCCCTTCTTGTCGACGCTAGCGAGCTGAGCGTCGGCCTTACGAGTTTTGCAAAAGGCTTCCACCACCTTAGCATGCCCATAGAACGCGGCATACCCTAATGGAGAACGTCCATAACTGATATCTCCCGCGTCTTCAAGTAGAGCGTCAATCTCTGAACGTTGAGACTTCAACAAAATATTTATCGCATTCAAGGCCCCTTTCTCTGCAGCCCAAGATAAGACAGTTCGGCCCCGGTTGTCCCTCCTCGAGATGTCGATTTCATTGACCGTCAGCAAGTACTTTAATTGTTTGACATCATTTGGCCCCATCTTGCTTCCAATGCTCCAATGAATCGGAGTGCACCCATCATTGTCAGTCATTTCCAGATCAATGCCCTCAACTGCAATAAGCAGCTTTGTGATCGCCAGGTCACCAAACTCTACGGCCAGAGAAAGCGGTGACCGGTTCTTGCTATCTGGCAAGTTGATCTGTGATTCGCGGTCTTCCTTCAATAGCATTTCCACGATTTTTAGATGACCATTGGAGCATGCCCAAGAAATAGGCCAGCGGCCGTCAAGCTGCTGCTCGGTCAAAGGTGTTTTGTGAGCAAGAAGCATTCCCACAACATCAACATGGCCCATTCTACATGCCCAGCATAGAGCGAGCGACTTGTTACTTTCTTCCTGGTAAGGTAATTGTTTGAAAACTTCGCTTCCGAGGGAGACAACACCAAAAAAGGCCGAGATAATCAGTGGGTCAAGTGGCTTCGGCAGTGCCACCCATTCTTGGGATGACGATCTGTATAGATCAGACCAATGCATGAGGCAGTTCTCATTGGGATCCGAGATGTGAATGGAAGACTCGAGCAACTCTTGGGTCGTAAAAGAACCGACCAAGCAAAGGTGCGATGTCCAGTAGGTTGCGGAATACGCGTAGAACAGGTGTTTTTCAATCTTCTCTTTCACAGAAAGCATTTTTGCTTTCGCAGGCTTCTCATCTTCTGAACAAGATGAAGACGGAGATGGCATAGCCGGGACATCTATTGATGCGCTTGCAAGTTGATCGTCATCATCAGCGTATGCTGGGAGTTCCGCAAATGCTGACAACGCCTCATCCTGAGTCTTGTCCATATCTTCATTGAAGTCGTCAAGTCCAAGAAACGTTATGCATGCTCTAGCGAGGTCTAGATTTGCAGCGTGAAGTGTAATGCCGTAAAGACTTTGGAGATAAGGTTTGAAGGACTCCAGGTTGTTCACTTTGCCAACTGAAAGTCGCAAGAGGAATTCTTTTGTGGAGAGATGGTATAGCTGGACTTTGTTGCCTCGAACGTAAGCCAAAGACTTCAAGACGTTCCGTATTGACTGTTTGATGTTGCGGTCTCTGGCCTTTTCGATACCTTCCAGTTCCAGCGATTGATTCCCCGACGAGATGATTGCTAATGCCATTCTAAATTCTTTGGTTGTCAAGGGTCTCATGGCTCCAACAAGGACTCGTAACATCTGCGCGGCAAGGTCTCGGTTATCATCATCGATGCCTGCTAGAATGTGGCAATAGAATTGGTCGAGATCTTTCGGGCTCTCATCGATGACCTTCCGGAGACGAAGCATATCTTGAGATCCATTTTCCATCCGATTGAGGACGAGCCTGGCCCAAAGAAAACTTACACCGGCTTTCCCCCTGAGCTCTCCTCCCAAGACCGTCTTCATCTCTTGTGTCCAATGCCCAACAGTAGCAAGTCGTCCCATTTCGTAATTGATGAGCCGCTGGACATCTTCTTGAAGCCTTTCGAAGATTTCTTCGGTATCAACCGAAAGTGTTGTGACGAATGGCTGAATAGCGCCCTTGAAGCTAATGGTAGGTCGACTGGAGATTAACACCTTGACACAATTGTTCTGACTTTCTGACTTGCGATTTAGTAGACTCCCGATATTTTTTAGAAGTAGGGAAGCGGAACTCTCCTGGCATTCATCCAATGCATCAATGATAAGCAAAATAGGTCCCGCCAGAACATTATTGAGAGCATTTTCCAATCGAGGCCACAATAGGCTCTGGTTCCAGTTCTCTGCCGGAATGTCGCCTAGACCCGCAATGGAGGTATGCATCGAGCGCAACAAACTTTCGTTTTGATCTAATAACTGATACAAGATTCCTCGAAGGATCCACACGGCGTCCCGGAAATGATGATGCTGATCACTACAGAAAAATGAACAGATGGTAAACGACCTCAGATTAATGCCAATGGCATCTTCCACTCGATGGTTCTTCAAAGTTAAGGTATGAGAAAATTAAAAGCTAGTTAGCGAGCCTTCAAAAGCAGTGCTCAAATCCGCTAAATCTAGTAGCTAACTAAGCGTTTCACTAGTAACAGGATTTTGAGGCTGAATTACTATTCACGCATGCTCTTTGGCAAGAAGGGTCCAAAATCCGCTCTGGCAGGAGCTCTTGCAAGGGAGCAGAAACGGATTCCTGAGCACAGTCCGATAAGGAACTTATAGCTGGGGCACACGGGAGTTCAAAGTGGGTTCCAAATTATGGTGCGCAGGCTGACTCAGGGCGTGCTCAGGCTTTGCTCAGGCTCTGCTTAGGAACGCTCACCCTCGGCTCAGGTTAAAGCAGCAGCTGCTCACGTCCAGAGACTAAAACGGAAGCAGCGAGGATGGGATTAGAGTCTGACTTTCGGGTTAGGTAAACTACTTTTTGGGGGGAGGGATGGGGGGGAGCTCAATTGTATACCAACTGAACCATAAACAATCACTTAAGTGAGAGTGAGATAGAGAAATCGCTTATTTCATGTTATTAGAAGGATAATAAAGTGAGGTAAATTATGAGGTTCTCATATCCGATTTGTAGCAAGCGAGTGAAAAGCGGTCAGTCGGCGTTCAAAGATTACGGGGGAGTAAACATCACAAGCAACAATAAGGCGTTAAGAGTTAATCACATCAATAAGCCCATAATTAAGATGAAGTGCAAGCCAAAGTAGAGAGCAATAAAATTAAAAGCATCTATTCTTCGGACGTAAGCTCCCCTGCCCCGTCGGCATCCTAGCTAAGCAACGAACTTCAGTTGCCAGTGGGAACTCTGGGAGGACGTTGGGGAAGACATCTTCGGAATAAGTAGTGTGATCAGCTTCGTCGTGATTTGCAACTCTCGGGCCTGGCTTCCAAGCGATAGGACGGAATCAAGATCGTGTCCTGGGTAGAGACACTGTTGACCACCACTACATCGCACTACACAAGAAGTTGCCGAGATTGGCTGTGTTGCCTTGCGCAGGAACTGAGTACCAATTTGCAGAAAGGAGGCCAGCCTTGCCTTTGAGACAAGCTAATTAAATTGTGCGTCGAGAATTGCTGAAGTTTATATAAGCTTTTAAGTCTAAAACAACCTACCCAACCCCAGCGCCACCAATTTTGGGTAGGTAGGTTGCGTTCCCATCTCATTGGTGGCGAAATTGTGCTCGTGGCTGGAATCTCGCTTATTGGAGGGACGAGGTGCGCCTGCAGAACCTAAATTAAGGCGACCGGTGAGGTTGGCGAGATTATACACACAGCGAAAAGTGTGTGCAAAATGGTAGTATGGGAGGGTGGGAGAACTCCCGGGGAAGGGGGATTTTTTGTCTGGGCGGTTGTCCTTTATGTGTGCCAGTTCTCCGTTAAGCTCTGGCAGGGTTTAATGCTGCACCAGGAGAAGAACGGTCGGATGGAGCTAGCTGGCGGGTACCCATTCACGAGAGAAAACTCTTCGATGCGAAGTACAGAACATTGAGAATATTAAAACAACATGTGACTCGTAGTATAGATCAGCGCAAGCTCTGACTACTATCAAATTATTCAAAATCCAGCGAGTCCTAGGGGAGTTGCTTTCGCATGTCCCAAGTTGGTAAGGATGAGCCACTAATGCAGGAGAGACACTATTCTAGCACTAGGAGAATTCCCCCGTGACGGCGTTGAAGCCCAATTCAAAATGCCAATCCTGAAACAGCGGCTCTCAAGACGAACTCTACCCTCCTCAAGAACTCTTCCCTCGATAGGAATCGCGAGGTGGCTCCATTGCGCAATCAGGTTACATCCCGCGTATTTCGTGCTTCATGCCAAGACCCCTTTTCCAAATCAATTCCTACCAAGAGTACCTCGTAAAGGTTGGATTGACCTCTCTTCCCCGCAAAAGGAAGCACCCACCACGTCGGGCAGCCAAAAAGAAACCCCCAGCGAATCCTGCCTCTTTCCTCTCCACACAAAAGAATCCAAATCCCGTACAAATCCTTCGTTCCTTCCATCCGTCCTTCCATCCTTCGTTCCAAACCTCCCAATTGAATCCGCTACCAGACTTCAACCCCTCCAACTCCCCCTCATGGCATAAACACCCCCCATCTCACAACCAGAGGACGCATAGCCAGTAATCAGCATTGAAACACCATTCCCCTCTCACCGCTTACCCAGGCATCTCATCCTACGAGTGAAACGCAAATGCGCCTCTAATCAATTCCACTGCATTCCACCCACCGCCCAGCCAGCACCGCTGCATGCAAACCCACAGACCCTACGATCATCCCGGTACAGCGGACACGGTTATATTCTGCACGCATCCACCTGCACCTTTCAAACCAAACGCGCCGTCGATGTCACGACGCATATGCACTTGCTGCCCACGCTTCGCTCGAAATCCCAGAAGCCGGTGACGAGTGACTTGAAGTGAGGCGAACGTTGGGTGTGCAGCGCACGCGAGCACTGGGATTAAACATATTTGGAGGGGGAGATCCGCTCCACATTTGGCGACGCGACGCAGGAGCACACAGTAGGCGGGCGAGTACCAGGAGGGCAGCAAGGTACAGCGGCGCGATTGAGGAGACGATATAGGGCGAAAGGGACGATCATTGAGGAGAGCAGCGAGGAGATAGTGGGAGAGTAAGGAAGGTGAAGTGTAAGATTAGGGCGTGGACAGGACTACCGGTAGGACGCCACCAACAGAGGCAGGCACCAGGAGCGCGAGGGGAAGACTGCTATTTCATTTCATTCGGCTGCTCCTTGAAGCTCGACTTCATCTCAATTCACTTTGAACGTCACCAACACCTCGGCAATACCTCGACGACGCACCTCAAGGGGTGCATCCCCACCACCCCATCCTCCAATACCACCAACCAAACACACACACAAACACAAAATGTCCTCCGACCCCCAACGAATAACAATCACCATCTGCGGCGACGGCGGCTGCGGCAAATCCTCCATAACCCTGCGTCTCGTCCGCTCGCAATGGACGCACGAATACGACCCCACGATCGAAGACTCCTACAGCCTGACGCGGCGCATCGACGGACAAACCTACCACCTCTCACTCACCGACACCGCCGGGCAGGAAGAATACCGCGGGATGTGGGCGAGTTCGAATCTACGATCTGACGCGTTTCTCCTGGTGTACGATATCACGAATGCGGCGAGTCTGGAGGTGTTGCAGGAGTTCAATGATCTGATTGAGATTGAGGCGGAGACGAGGGGCGATGCGTGGGAGAGGGAGAATGCGAGTAGGGGGAAGGGGAAGGGGAAGGGGAAGGGCAAGGGAGGGAGTGGGAGTGGGAGTGGAGGGCCTGTGAAGCCGATTAAGATCGTGGCGGGCAATAAGTGCGATTTGCAGGAGAGTCGCCAGGTCCCAGCGCAAGTTGGCCTTGAGTGGGCGAGGAAGAGGGGATGTGGGTTTATGGAGACGAGTGCGAGGAATACGGTTAATATTGAAGAGACGTTTGCTCTTATTGTGAGGAGGGTTGTGGAGGCTAGGAGGATTGCGGCGGGTGGTGGGCTAGGCGTCGATGTTGATGGAGAGGGGATTACGAGGGAGGGAAGGAGTGGCAACCTGGGAGGGAGTCAGGTCTTGGGGACGAGAAGAGCAGTTACAGCGCCGCTTAGTCCGTTGCCTGGAGGCCCCGAGAAGGATATGAGGTATGCGGGAGAGGGCAAGGCGGCGAAGTTTAAGGCGTTTTGGAGGAGGTTGGCTTGTTGGCGGTGACGTGCCTCCCTTTCAGGCTTCGATTCTTGAGGTTATTGGGTGTAGAGAACAGGAATGATGTGTATATGGTAATCGGAACCGGCAGACAGGCGTTGGAGGCTTCTTGTATAAAGCTAGGGAGGGTAATGGCCGCGGATGGCGGATGGATCAATGGCTATATGAATAGGGAGGTGTATTACTAATGAGCGAGCAGAGCTCTGTAGACCTGATATACGAGATGAGATGGCACGAAAGGAGATTGAATGCAAAAGACTTCTATACTGCGTATTATGCCCTACTTCGAAAGCCAGTCCATGAGGTACCCATCCAGCCAAATCCAGCAAAGAAATCATCGATCCCAAACGCCATCATATCCCACCTCTACCTAAGCACCTCTATACCCCGCAACCATCCCAAACCCGCAACTCCACACTTCACTTCACTCCACTCCACTTCACTTCGCCTTCTCCTCCCCCTTTTCAACCCACTCCCTCCACGCCCTATACTCCTCCCACCCCACACTCTCCGCCGCCCCCTGAAACCGCACAACCTTCAAATCCCCCACCTCACTCCACTTCTCCCTCCTCCCACCCCACCCCGCCTTCCGCATCAAACTCACAATCGTCTCCTCCTTATCCCAGCCCTGCTCCGGCGCCACATCCGGCAAGTAACACGCCCCATACCTCTTATTCCTTGCATAAAAACTGATCCGCACGCCGTGGACCCCGAGCTCCCAATCCATTGCGTCGCGTGCGGTCTCGAAGTCTGTGAGGAGGGTTACTGAGACTTCGAGGGAAGGGAGTTCGGAGAGCCGGATGGGACTGAAGCGGTGGTCTTGGAGGGCGGAGGTTAGGGCGTAGGAACTGAGGCCTGAATTGAGGGGTTGTGGTTCGAAGGTGCCGATGCAGCCGCGGAGGGATTTTTGGTTGGAGGAGACGGTGTTCCACTATGGGAGGTTAGCAGCTTGTTTGCAGATGAGAGCTCGGATTTGGGGGTGGTTTGTTGAGAGCTGGGAGGGAGGGGAGATGCTTACGGTTACGAAGAGCGGGGATTCGGTGATGTTTGAGGAGCGCTGCGAGGAGCGGCGCGGGTGCAGACCGATAGGGACGAAGGAGGCAGAGGACGAGGACGGAGTGGTGTTATTCGTAGACGGCGTCAGCGAGGAAGAAGAGGACGATGCTGGCGTGGAAGTTCCGCTCGAAGGCCCAGACAGTCGTTCTAAGGTCGGATTGCGGGGTACCGGCAGGGAGGAGGACGGCTTCCCGGATTCGTTGTCTGAAGGCGGAGAGGAATCCGAGGACTCAAGTTCAGGTTGCTCCTCTTCATCTTCTTCGTCGAGGCCTTTGGGGTAGGCGGCCCAGGAGGTCTGTACTTGGTACAGTGTCATGGGGGTGCGCTTCTCGAGGCTGGCGGACAGCGCTTCGAAGCAGTAGAGGCAGTGTTCGATGGTCGCCATGCTTGCTGATTGGTGCGGGTTTGTGGTCTAGGTGGCGAGTGAGCTTGAGAGGGTGAAGATCTGAGATCTCCGTCGTCAAGGGGGAAGACGGGGGAGGTGACGTTGGTGTTGCGTGCGAGCGAGCATGGTCGTTGGTAAATGGTGGGGTCGAGACTGGGCGGGTCTCGCATAAGGTAAGCAGCTGAGCCTCGTTCATAAAGCCCGAGTTATGCAGCCGCATAACCACACGTGATAGTAACTTACTCAAAGCCTTGATCCTGTTTCTTTTAATCACTTTCAAGTCAATTGAGATTTTCAATGTTTGAAGTTGAATAGATCCGAATACCTAGTCCTTGAGGTTAACTTCCACGTGACCTTAACCCCTGAGTCTCGAGTCTCGCTTCGCCTGCCATCTGATCCTCTTCTCATCCCAAGAGGCACAGCCCCAGCCATCAAAAGCTTTTTTTCCAGCCAAAGTCCATGCAAGCACCGGATACGCCGCTCGTCTGAAAACATTTCGCATCCTCGCATGAATGATTCTTCGGACTATTCTCTTCCCATCCGCGTACAACGTCAAAACAAGCCTTTTGCCTCGCTTGGCGACCGCTGGCGCTCCACCTCCGTCTCAGCCTCGTCTCACCCCCAGGGAACTTCCGCACCCGGATCTCAGCATCCCCAGCTGCTCTCGCTCCTACTGCCCACTTTTCTAAAAGAGGAACACATTAGGATTCTCTGACCAATGCCCACGGATTCGCTCGGGGAAGACCCAATGAACAACCTTACTTGTCAAACAACGCCAGTCGCACCAGAACGTGATCAGCCTCGAACAAGCTTGAAAGGTGGGTCTCCAGCCAAGACGCCGCCGCTCCCAGACTTCTTGCAACACGGTCCGCACCAAATTGGGATGACAGCCGGGCCAGGTCCCCGGCAGCCAAACGACTACCGACCTGCCCCCCTACCACTGTCACGGGATTGAAATCTCCTTGGCAATACAAATACCAACCCCCATCGCCCATCTAATCTTGATCTTGATTTCCTTCCCATCTCATCTCTCATCTGATAAACGTTCTTTCCCGTTTCCCTAACTTTTTGTTCAACTTCCTTCCATCTACTTTCTTGTATACTTCTGTCGCCGGACGACCTTTATCTCTCTCTCTACCTCAAGGTCAATACTACCAACCGCAAACATGCAATTCACCGTCCTTGCTCTTCTGTCCCTCGTGGCTTTTGCTTTTGCTGCCCCAGTTGGTACGTCCTCCATCGCTTTTTCCTCGAACTTCAATATCATCTCTGATGGATGATGGATCCATCTACATGGTGGATCTATCCACATCCCCACCTACTCCAAGTAGATCAATGGGTCATGAAACTAACATACACCACAGCGCAATCAACACAAACACAACCCAACGGCGAGGGCGCTGCCATGTCAAACGCATCCGGAGATGTCGTCACTTTCGACACTGCTGGTGTCTACAAGGGTAACCCCCTCCATCCTTACCAATTAGACGTTCAATACTGACGAAAAACAGCGGCTTCAGAAGGCGATGCATAAACGGGTACACAGCATGGAGGGCAGAGGACGGGAATGGGATATGTAATTACATGTTTGGCAGATGGAGGGAGATAGACGGGGAATTAATGGCTAGCTTTTTAGATGGAATATATCTTGCTGCCACATCTCGTCTAAGAATCGCACGCGTTCATCTGAACTTGAGTCGCTAACTTTGAATATCATCTAATCATATCTAATCTAATCTCTCTGATCATTTAAAATTTCTATTAAAGTAAGACATCAAGCAAGATCTGAGCGTGTTCGCCTCCGGAGTGAAACTACCTGTAACCACGCTGCAGCCATTTATCCTCAGACCTAGCCGATTCTGCAGCCAGCCTGTGTGCGATGCTCCGGTCCGAGTTGCAGCCTCGTCACCTCAAACTAGCTCATGCATTTACGCCGTACGCTTAGATGACAGATTTTTTCAAATTTTTTCGCCTTCCTGACTCGGTTCGGGAAATGAAAACGGATACCAGGATTGGGATCACGTGAAGTTGGCTTCCTTGTAGGACAGATTAAGGTCCACGTCATCACAGATTGAGTACCAATAATTATACTTATAGTATATTCAACTGAATTTGCTTTTGCTAGTTTCAAATTAAGCTAAAATGTATACGTACCTCCTCTTTTCAGCGATGCACGTGACCCTCGACAACAGAGACATTGGTTCGACCTTCCCAACACAAAACTCATGGAAGAGAAAACACACTCTTCTATCAATGCGATGCTTCTCTGGCATATTCTGAGAGTAGTTGAATTATTCAATATCTTGAACTTTATGCCGAAGTGTACAGAAAAGGCGTTCCAGGTCTGGTTCGTCTCTCAGCCACCACCTCCTTCTCCACGCCGCCTCACGACGTCTGCTCCTTAGAAATTAGGGGTTCTCAAACGATTTTTTGCAATCACTCACGTAGGTTTATTGATATTTGTGTGTTTAAGTGTAAGCGATTTATTCGAACCTTCCTGACCCAACCTCATCGAGTCTCTATTTCTATTTCTATTTCTCGAAGCTTTTGAAAGAAGAAATATAATATATCTTACTTCCACTAAAGTCAAACTCTAATCTCATTCTCGCTGGTTCCGTTTTAGTCTCCGGGCATGAGCAGCTACTGCTTTAACCTGAGCCGAGGGTGAGCGTACCTGATGAGAGTCTGATCGGAGCCTGAGCAGAGCCTGAGCATCCCGAGCACGCCCTGAGATCAGCCTGTGCACCAAATGTGAAACCCATTTGGCATCCTATGTGCCATGGCTATAGTTTTCTTGCTGGATTACCGGGGGGTCCATTTCTGCTTCCTTACAGGGCTCCAGCCAGAGCAATTTTTAGGCCTGTGCAGGAATATTTTGTGCGAAATCGAAGACCATCTTAAAATATATTTTCATCCACAACCACATACTGGATAGTCTATTGAATGAATACATTCGATTGCTCTACGCTTATTCCACCATTAGGTGAATTTTTGATCATATCGGGCCAAAACTGGCGTCATCAGAGCATCCGTTTGGACGGCCCATAACTTCACCCACACCAAGTCCAGAGCGAATTGCTCCTTCAAATACAGCCCAAAGGCGTCGCCAAAAGGTGGGGATGACCGAGGGTGACAGGTGAACAGTCAGCAGCCAAAGTCAAGGCTATGGAACTTGGCCGCGCGCCGGCGTGCTTCCGAAGCCGGGAGGTGAGGGAGAGCGAAGAATTATGAGCATCATTTAGAGATGGAGATTAAGAGACCGGAAGACAGAAAGGAGGAGGCGTGGCTGATGAAACAAGATCGAGAAACAACACCAGGGGAAGCCGGGCGATCCAGGCTGGCGTGCGAAGGACACCGAATAGGCACCAAGCCACTCAATTTTAAGTCGAACCAGATAGTGACACGTCGCGAATCAGCCTCATTTTTTGATGCACTGGACGCCACATGATGCATCATCCTCTGCAAATGCATTCAACTTGCGTATTGTAGCCTGTGATAATTGCACATTTGCGACCTTGCCGGTGAAGAATTCGACCGGTGGATTCAACAGCTGGTGTTATGTCCGAGTTGGGCATTTTGGCAAGGCTCTCAAGCTCCCATGTCCTTATAAAACGCTCTTCTACTGGAAAAGCACGACCCAGAGCTCTGTCAACGATCATCTCGAGTCTCATATACACCCTGGGGGTATTACGCCCAGCCAAGTTATTTGTGTTATATTAAATCAGACTGCCAGATCCTTCCGTCTCACTTACTTCGCCGATATGAGCGTGTCATTTTTCAATGAGGATACGAAGGACATTTTGGGAGATAAGGATGAGGAGACCTTGAGCTCTCTTATCCAGATCTACGAAGGAGACCCCTGGACTAATCGTAGCCAAGAAATCTTGCATGGTTACACCTACTTCTTCAGATACGCAAAGAACAAATCCATTGAAGATCTCGACAAGGCTATCAACATCTGCGAAAAAGCAATTGCTGAAGCCGACTCAACTGGCGAGCACAATGATGCGACACTTCTCATCAATCTTGCCGGCATGCTCGCAGACAAATTCAAGCAAAGCCACAACATCATATACATGGAAAAGGCAATTACGATACTGGAGACTGCACTTTCCTGCGACGATGCGGATCCAGTGATAATCTCGAACAGAGCCAGTAGCCTACTGGCACTCAAGTACCAACACACCCTCATAGATGAAGACCTCAATTTGGCACTCATATATGCTGCAGGGGCTGAGGAGATTACTCCTGATGAGCATCCAGAAATCGTGCCTCTTGCCACCAACCTGGTGGCAGCTTTGCTGATGAGGTATAACCTGACAGACTCGACTGAGGATCTGAAGCAAGCCCTCAAGTTGGCGGCCAGAGTCGTCACTGCCTCTTCTGAACCTTCGGAGTTGCTTGTGGAGAAACTCTGTTTGAGATTCGAACAAAAGCGTTTATGGTACGATATCAAGGCCGCAATCGCGTTTCGCAGAGGCCTTGCATTGTTGGAGGCCTTAAAATACCCGTCCAGTCTGGGCGGGAGGGCTTTCCTGGCTTTCATACTCAAAGATCTAACATGGGCACCGATTCTGTTGGTATGAGTGCTTCTCATCCTAGACCAGACCAACAAGTTCCGTGATACTGCTGCTGACATATTACTACTGTAGAGTGGGCACGTGGCCGATTTCGAAACGATGCTTTTCCGACAACTTCTGCTCGAAAGAATTCGAAATCACGCCATCTCCTCTCTGAGCCTTCTTGTGCAGCACAACACGTCGCAGAAAACGAGAATTTTCGAAGATTTTTGGCGGACTTGTCTGGATTATGTGATGGCGAATTTGCCTCTTCGCGCTCGTGGTGCTTATCCAGATAAACCGGATTGGTTTTACGATCTCTCTGAAGTACAAAGTGAGTATGAGAATAACTCTCTCAACGATGTTGATGAAGAGGCTGGATGGTGTTGGGTAGTCGTGGTTCTCCCCGCAGTGAACTCGTCTACAGACCTTCAGTGCATCTTCGCAAAGGCGCCCCTTCCAGAGAGCAACCAGGTTGAGGCCGGAGCAAGGTATGAAGTCTTGTCATCGGCATGGGAAACCGAGCTTGGAGATGGCTCAATCTTTCTGGATCAGAGGCCTGTCTCAGTTCCTAAGGTCCTAGAGTCAGCACTTCGACAACTGCGACACCGCGACGACCCTCGGGCGTTCTGGATTGATATCCTTTGTCTCAGCACAAAGAATCTCAAGAATCCATCCAAGACTATGCAGCACATCAGGAATATCTATCACCATGCGCAAACGGTGGTCGTATGGCTCGGTGATGAATCCGAGACTTGCGAACAGTTGTTCAAGTTTATGAGCCTTTCAACAGCACCGCTAGGAACCGAAGAAGAGATTGCAAAAGTGGTTCAGGAGTATCAGCCGCATTTTATAATTGGTGCTACACTTGATCTCATGGCTGGATCCTGGTGGGATCGAGCCACGCTTCTTCAGGATCTCTTACAGGGTTGCAAGACCGAGTTTCACTGCGGCAGGCATAATAGCTCTTTGCAAGGGTTTCATGATCTCTTCTCGGCTTGGTACGAGAATATCGACCTGGCGGTGACAGAGGGCTTGGCGAAACAGTATCCTCAACTCAGTCAATTATTACCCCAGATTCCCTGTGACCTTGTTCAAATATCCCCGATGAAAGTGTTTGAAGGGGAGGATCAGTTGCTGCGTAGGTTTGAAGGTCTCTGCTCGAGCATTGCGAGGGTATTTGGCGGTAGAAATGCAGATCTGAATTGGATTATTGCCCTGGCGAAAGTTGGCCCGAATCTCGGCTGGATTCTTACGAGCATGGGTGTCAGGATGTCTGAGCACTATGTTCAAAGGCGACGATCCGAGTTCTTTGCAAACGTGAATGGCGATAACAACACCAACAGTCCCTCAGTTTCCAGGTCTGCCGTGGATGTGATCACGCCGTCATGGGAGGCACTCGGTAGGGGACCTCCCAACATTGCCCTAAGGATGGTAAGCCGCCATGCCGAAGACCGGGCGAGGGAGTTCAGCCGGCAGAGAAGATCTTTCGCTCAACGACATCTGAAGGCATGGCGGGAGACAGAAGACTTTGCACAACGCGCCCGAGAAGCGGGTCATCTTCGCGAGGAATTGCTGGACAGTGATTTCATGAAGAACTCAAGTGGAGTTTTTTGTGGCCTTGACATGCCTGAGGAGGAGAGCTCCGCGGAATTTGTGAGGAGATGGGCAGAAGATATGAGACAAAGCAAAGAAGAGAAAGCGAGAGTCTGGTCAGAAAGATTCAAAGACACCAAACGAGATGTTCTTCAGCAACTGATAGCGATTGTGGACGAGGAGTTTCCGGATGAAGGCTCAGGCACTGGAAAGGGTAAAGACAAAATGCAACCCCAAGAGCTTGCAAGATTTTTCTCGGAGAAATTGGGAGATGAAACTTTGGATGTCCATTATTGGTTGCTCTTTCTCGCTATTTTATCAAAGCGCCCACCTTTGACGAGCTCGGCAGCTTTTCATCCTCTTATAACGACTGCAGATGAAACAAACTTCAGCACGGAGACTCTCGGGGAAGTCTACACGTATGAACCGTTGGATTTTGAAAATCAAGAAGTCCGCGTTCTAGTCCTGGAACCAAGCCCAAACACGGTCAGTGATATCTATGGCCACATGGTTCGGCTTCCCTTGAAGACCTTGGCCTCATTGGGCGTCATAAGATACCCGTTTGCAGCATTGTCGTACGTCTGGGGGAAGGAAGAAGCTACTAAGACAATCTTCTTACATGGAAAGCGGATGAAGGTCAAACCAAATCTGTTTCTCGCCTTGAAGTGCCTGCGAGACCCTGTGGTTCCTACCCTTCTCTGGATTGATGCTTTATGCATTAACCAAAAGAACAACGAGGAGAAGAGTAACCAGGTCTCATTGATGGCACAAATCTACTATAATGCTGGGCATGTTTTGATGTGGGTTGGGGCGGAGAATCATGGTTCGGGCCATGCCCTTCTGCCTCTGTATCTCTACGACTTAGAACAAGTGTTCAAGAAACGCGGCATGAGTGAGGAAACCGAAAAGAGGCTTCATGACTTGGAATGTTACGCCATGACTCTTGAACACAATGTGGCACTTCACGATATCCTCCAACGGCCATACTGGACCAGGGTATGGATTGTTCAGGAGGTTTTGTTGGCCCAAAAAGCAACGATATGCTGCGGGCCGTTCGTCTCAAGCTGGAACTCGGTCGTGGAAATCAGTGGCTGTAATAGTACTGGCGGCGGGTTCGTCAACTTATCTTATACTGGCCATGAAAAGCCCCTGGCTGGCCAGTTGGGTGAGATTTATGCGCGAGAGCACTATATTCCCGGACCCAAGAAATTTCTTGATGTGCTGACACTGGGTCGAGATCGCGAGGCAACAATGCATCACGATTATATCTACGCTTTCCTAGGCATTGCAAAAGTTAGTCCAGACGAATTCATGCCTGACTACAATAAGGCTCCGGATATAGTCTATAAGGATACTTTCGAATTTATCATAAAGCAGTCTAACGACCTGGACGTGCTGAATCTTTGCAAAAGGTACAAGAACGAGGAGAAGTTTGGCGAGTCTGTGGCTATAAAATGGCCGTCATGGCTTCCTGACTGGTCAGATAAATACGCGGAAGGAAGGTTGAACGAGATGACATCCATGTTGACCTCGAAGGGACACAGAAGTTACAATGCTTCGGCTGGAAGGGTGGCTGAATTCTCACTGTCAGGGGATAGACAGCACCTCACTATACGCGGCATTCTGTTTGACTCCGTTGAATTTGTGTCCCAACATGAATGGCCAACTTCAGCGGGAGAAGATTGGGAGGTCTATCGTCAGCGGTGGAGCGAGGACGGTGCTGTCTCGAACCCCTATGGCACAGCACACGCACAACGACTAGCTCTCGCTCATACCACTTTCTTGGGTCAGGCTTCTGTCGACGAACTCCCTGTCTTCAGTGGGACTGTTATGGCGGCCGAGGACGACTTGATATCCGATGCAGAAAAATCCTTGAATTTCACCTTCTTCCGCGATCCCCAAGAGCCACCACATCCGAAAAGACTTCTCCTTCCTGCAACGTTCTCAAATACCGCATTGGCTAAGACTAAGATTGATCTCGACAGTTCCTTCGAAGAGCAATGTAAACAAGCAGTAGAAGCATTTTCGGAGACTCTCGATGAGATCGGCAAAGGCCCAACACCAGAGTCCCTCGACGGGCCGTCCTTCAACCGCATGATCCACCTGACGAGGGATATAGCTGCTATTTCTGGAATCAAAAAACAGTGCTCTATGTTCCAAAGCAGATTCTTCGGTACATCCCTGGGGTATATCGGCAGGGGTCCAATCCCGATACGCCAAGGAGACTTGGTTTTTATTCTCTTCGGTGCTAAGACACCGTTCATCCTCCGCAAAGACCAGTCCATGAAACTCTACAGATTAGTAGGAGAAGCCTGTAAGTTTGAATCCAACATGGAGATATAACCTAGACTATCCCAACCACTAATTTCACTGCTTGGCAGACGTCCATGGTATAATGGGTGGAACCGCGGCACAAAGCAAAGAATCGACGACTATCACGATCATCTAGATTTCTCGTTAATCTGGTAGCACGAGGTGGAAGCTTTAGTTGGTCAGTAGTCTCTCTCTAGCTTTTGGTGGTCCCCGAGAGACATTTCGCGTTCAAGACTGAATAATATTATTCGAGCCTCATTACCAATAGTCTCGTAGAGGCTGATGCGATCGGAACGCCCGCTAGCGTCGTCGCCTTGGTCGGCACCGCATTCACGCTGATCTAAGAGATTAGCAAAGTGCGAGAGAAGGTGAAAATGGTATCGAAGACGCTGGAAGGTATAGAGGGTCGCTTAGTCTCACCAAGCAGGAAGAAAGGCTGTAGAGAGAGCAAGATTTGGCACTATGCTGCGCGACTATCGGTCGTCCGATATGAAGCCAATCCCTACTGCACAAAGTGATGCTGTACAACTCGCTTGACGTCGGAGATATCTACTCCCGACCCCAAGGATTCTGTACCTACCATGAATAAATCTTAGAATTCGCCTTCGAGAACTCGTCGTATATAGTATTCTTGTGATTCAGAGTAGTTTGAGTGCGGAATACTTGGATGATCTGCCTGCAGTTGCGGTCCTTTATAGGTTCAGCTGACAGTTTCTGCAGCCACCCACGCAGACATTTCACGCATTTTTGGATATTGCGTCGGGAGTCTATGAAGATCAATCTTCGAAATCCTCTCCAGTATTGGTAAGCCATCCGTTATAGCAGCTAGGAGAACGAAGAATAGGCTTGTGAATCTCTCTGTTAGTCGTGGCTAGGTTATCTCGATAATCAATTTAATCTTTGGCCTGTCGACGGACGATCGAAAGAACTCGCAGCTTGCTTGGAAGCCTGTTATCTCCCTCGCAATATCCAATATTATCTAATCTATAGTATCAGAGCAGCAAAACCAATGGATATCTCCTCCTAATCTTCGACGGAGGATAAAGAGTTATATATACTATAGATGGATACCACTACCGTATAAAGAAACCAAATGAAGCTTATGTATAGCTACGATAAAGACGCGCCTCTTAAAAGATGGGTCCCTTGCTATCGGTTAAAAGTAACCGGCTGCGATCTTTAGACTTATAATAAGAAGAGGATATTTTCTTTTTCAATATCTTCGGCTAATATATTAGTTTTGTCTATCTTACTATTCATAAACACTAATCTCATATTAAGAAGTTTTTAGATTTAATATATTACTTCTTTATATAATAGTAATATATATAGGGTTTTAGCTTGCTATATTACCCTTCTATTTTAGTTAAGTAGGTACTGCTCAGGTTGCTCAGGTTGCTCATGGTACTCAGGTGAGCTAGCTGAGCTGAGGGTGAACCGAGGGTGATTGGCACCTGAGTAGAAGAGGCCATGCTTATTAACCGAATACGGAACGAAGAATAAAGAAATGATTAGAGTGCAACTACCGCTATAAAAAAAACACTCTATTGAAATATTAATCATCGCCATGTTCGCCTCTAAAATGCTTAACCGCAGATCTAGAAACCTCCTCACTCCAGCTTCCTCTATGCCTCTTCCTTGAGTTCGATTTATCTAATTCGCGTTCAATCACTCGCAACAACGGCTCGCCAAAATTCTCCGGAAACCCTTCCGAGATCGCCACAGACAATTGTCTTAAGTCTTCCTCTTGCCCATTACAATGAAATATAATCCTCCCCGTCACCGCCGAAACAAATCTAGCTCGTTCCGGATCCGCCGCTAGTCTCGCCAGCAACGTCGCCAACTCATCACAAAACGCACCTAACACCGACTCATCCCTCCTCACCCTCGCTAAATTCCCAAACGCCTCTCCACTCTCTCCATCAATATCCCTCTCATCCGGAACACCCAGACTAGCGCCCGCTCTCAAGAACGCATCTAAAGTCCTCAGATACCCATCAAAGCACTCACTACCCAGAAAACTCGACAAAGAAATATCGAAGAAGTGCGAGAACACGGTATGAGCACCTCGACGATCGAGTAAATGCTGGTTTGGGTTGGCGCCGTGAGCGAGCAGGAGGTCGAAGAGCCCGTTGTTGAGCGAGGAGTTGAAGCGTAGGGCGGGGAACATAGATGGGCCGGAGAGCATGTTGAAGACGGATAAGACGCCGCGGGTGAAGATGACCCAGGGTGAGACGGCGTCGGATGGATTTGGGGTTTGAGGTTTCGCATTGGGAGAGTCGCCGCGTTGCAGGATGAGCTCGAGGGTGCTGGATACTGGGGCGGGACTCTCGCTGTTGCTGATGGACATTGGTGTTAGTGCGGCGAATAGGGGTGGCCCGTCGAATATGGAGAAGAAGTCAGGCTTCGAGTCACATCGCTGGGCGATATATGACGTTAGGTTGTGTCGTAGCAGCTCTTCGCGAAAAGGTAGTCTTGGGTCACAGGCTTGAGGGTGGAATTCTCCGATTGCGACATGACCGGTGCGTACCATGTTCTCAACAGCTTTTTCGTACTCGTCTAATAATGCATATGTCTGGTAATGAGGGGATGAAGCTGAATCTTCTGACTTTAGAGCTTCAGAGGTATACATCAACGCCAAATTCAGCTGCGAAATAAATGGACTACTATTCTGTCCAGGGCCTAGTCTCACAATTCCTGCGACAAGTGAGTGGTCGTGACGAGTGATTTTCAGGAAGCCGAGATATACAGTGGCAATAGAGGTGAAGCCGTTGTATCCTGCTGGAAGCTTGCTGCGAAGGTACTCGCCCATATCTCTCGTCAGGACGAAGTCTTTCACTGTTCGGTGAAGAAATTCCATTCGCTGATTGATGAGTTTGAGTAGACCTTTAGTCATATTATTGATATTTCGAATGGTTTGCTCTCTCTGCTTCGATATGCGTTCGGGTGCTGCCACCTCTATTGGACATCGAAAGGCATAATGATCCTCTTCGAACTCTTTCTCAACATACCAGTACAGGTCTATATGCAGAGGTTCCCAAGCATGAGCAGTGACTTGCAAAAGACCAGCCATCTTTAGGTGGTCTTTCTGGTCTACTATTTCCAGCATATGCTTAAACAGTTGCTCTAGATCACTAGGCAGGTCGCTAACTCGTTTATATAGATCTGCGATGGTGCTACCATTGGACAGGTCTTCTCTTATCGATTTCGTCACAAAGAAAGCCCAAAGGAACACTCCATCGGCCTGCGCAGCAATGCATTCCACGAGGTTTTCTTTCTGGGCGGCTGCTTTCTTTGAAGTATCCGCATTCCATTTGGAGTGAGTCTGGAGTTGATCGCTCACAAACCCTCGAATATCGTTCCGAGTCAACTCGTGTATATCCAATCTCTTGCTGCTATCCGCCCCAAAGCTATCTTCGAACACAGCCCACGGACGGCTGGAGAGGCACATCTTAATATGAGGAGATCTAGCCATGTCACATAAGACTTTACAAAGCTCTATATGGTCGCTGTCGAACTCGTAGAGTCCATCTATGAAGAAGCACATCTTCAGTGGTATATCTTTAGCTGATACAAGCGCTCGAAGTGCAGCTACAAGCTCAGTTACAGCCCAAGGTTCGGCTGCAGTTTGCCACTGTCCGGCCTTAGCAGCGGCCCAGCGATGGGGACTGGTGAGTGGGAGGATTAAGGGGTGGTTATAAAGGACATCAAAAAGTAAAGACTATAGCAACCCTTGCCACGACCGTTGAATCGGCGTCCCTGCAATCCAGAAGAAATGCGCTGCAACTGCAAGCGTATTGGCTAACCCGGCCCAGCTAGTTAAGAACTCCTTGGTCTAAACATGGCTGGCTATGAACTTCATAAAAGTAGATTTCCCTGAGCCTGGTTTGCCCGAGATCCAGAAGATGCCACTGCCGGAGCGGAGCCAGTGAGAGAGGCGGGAATCGAAGGCCCGTTGGAAGGTGCCCTTGTGAGCTTGTGGGACTGACCCGTGCCGAACTGGTCGGCTGTCATAGTCTAAGCTGGCAACAATTTTATCCGCGATGATGTTGCTCTCCGCCTCAGCTAGACTGGCCAATCGAGTCTTGAATAGTTCAACTTCAGTCTCCGTGAAGACTGAAGGCTTCGTATTAGAATCGTTCTTATCTATTTGGATATCTCGTTTCAAATCCTCTAAGAGCTGAGACATGGAATCTATTCGAGACTCCTGCTCCGGTCTAGCGTATCGTCTACCATCTTTCAGTGACTCCATCGTCTTGGAAAGTTCGGATAATAGAGAACTAACAACAAAAGTCAGAATCTCCCATGCTACTGGAGAGTAGTGGCTTGGGATCTTGCACACCTGATGATAGAGCGAACATGCACAGTCACAGTTGTAGACAGCCTCTCAAATTTCGCCTCGTCAACTCTGCCTCCAAGCAAAGAAGCAAGCCACGACTTTGCGTCTACCAAATACTGGGAGCTCTCGCTTCCTTGGAAACCTCTCTATATCTTCTTGACATCCTCAACCAATTTCCCCGTGTCTCCGATGCAAGTCAACGCAAGCTCTTGCAGGGCTACCACATCGCTTGATGGCTGCAATGCGCTAGCTGAAATTTGTTCCTTTGCTAAATTATACCCTGTGGAGAGCTCTAATATCAATGATTTGAGCTTTTCAAAGACGAAGCTCAAGTACTCCTCCCTCTGCTTGAGCAACGATTCGCCTCGTGATTGTTTGGAGGTCAGAAGCAACTGAGTTCTAAACTCCGCCACAGCGAGGATGCTGCCTGCGACACCCAGCGCAGACAGAACATCCATATTGTAGATGAGAGAACAATTAGTAAACAGAATCCGTCAAGCTGGCTCTATGAAAATAGGCCTTGGATGCGGGAGTGCCGTAGGCCCGGATAGAGGATCAGAGACTAACGTAGCGCATCGGAATTAGGGACGCGACCCTACTCGTATCACAACAGTAAGCTGCGAAAGCGGCTAGCAAATTCGTTGCTCTATGGATTGAAGATCGTGACACGTTCTCACCTGGAGAAGGGCTTTATCGAGGGACTCGTACGATGTGAGACTTTGTGCTGTGCTGTGCTGTGCTGTACCGCTTTGATGCTTCAGGGGTCAAAACTGATCACGTGGCGTAGAATCTTCATTCAACATTATTCTCATACCTTGTAAAGAATAGAGGCACGGATCCTATAAGCCCCGGTGAGACTCCTTAAGGCTATACTTATAGCATAATGGAAGAAACCTTAATGCTAGGTTCTAGAGGAGGGAGACGATTTGTTTCTATCGCTCGCTACCTTAAACAGGTCATATGTTAAGCCTCGCATCCACGTAAGTAGATCCTCAGCAAATCCATTGTTTGTGTTGCTTTCTGGACTATATAATTTGCAGCAAAATTACTTCCCTGATACGAAACCTTCTCCAATAGGTAGGTTGCAGGCAGTTCTGAGGTGAAATTGGTTTGAGTTTTGTGTTGTAAAGAGATTTAAGAAGCAAAACACGTCGCACTAGGTGTTGCGGGACCGTAGAGTCTCCCAAGAGGAGTTAGAAGTTGAAATTCACGTCTCCAACTTCTCTATATGCTGATATTTAAGTATAAAATTGCCTGCTGGGCATTTCCCTAAACTCTCATTCATATATCAACCTGGTACGATTGGACACTTCTCCCACTAGAAAACTGTGATCAACTGGGTCGGAAGATCTTCAAAATCGATGCTTGACAACGAATCATAGAATTCCTCCAATTCTTCATCTTTCATGTTTTCTGTCATGTCCTCCCATACCTTCCTAGTCGAAAAAGAAGATACTTCCTGATTTTGAAATAATTCTTTCTAGCGCCTGTGAATCCTCGAATCGATTTCTGTAGAACGTAGGAAATGTGCAAGTAGAGCTATTGATCCACTGTCATCGGTTGTGAAAGACTCTACCCTCGTGAACACCATGTTTATTAGATTCCTATGCCGACTCAATATAATTCCGTGACCTATCATACTTGGATTTGAGCTCCATTGAAACCCTCAACTTGTACTCGACTTGTGTATAGGAAGAGGCACCAGGCTTCTTCATTTTCGAAGGTTCGATACGTGTCGCACTTTGCGGAGCACCCCTCGAATACGATTCTATCAAATCCAAGACGAACGTTACAAGTCAGATGACCTGGTTTGTGGGACCAACGAATCATCGTAAGCATCCCACGAGGCGGATTCGACCGTCTTGGATCGGTCCTAAATCTCTTCACTGGTTATCACAATCGGGACATAAGCTGTGCTTTTCTTCAGAGAGGAAGGATAGGAAAAGATCTCTGCACCAGAGTCCAAAACAAGCTCTTTTTCGGATTCGAAGACAATTGTATACGGAGCATCAGCATTTGCGGGTTCGCCCCACGATCCCTTCGATATATAGTAGGCCAGATCCGGGTGGGGAAGAGGTCGAGACCCTTGACATTCATCGGCG
Organism: Hyaloscypha variabilis F; assembly: GCA_002865655.1. Taxonomy (NCBI): domain Eukaryota; kingdom Fungi; phylum Ascomycota; class Leotiomycetes; order Helotiales; family Hyaloscyphaceae; genus Hyaloscypha; species Hyaloscypha variabilis. The sequence continues at coordinate 674,428 of KZ613943.1, read as the reverse complement.
GCGAGAGCACAACAAATAATCCTACAAATACAACATCCTTTGCGAGCGGAAGCATGTATACAGTCGACCTAGTCTCAATATCAGCTGGAGTTTGGCCACTTTCCGATGCGATTGTCTTTACCCAAGATGTTTGTGATTGTCCATAATGGGGATAGAGTTGCCAATCTGAGCTATCAGCACTGATTGACCAATTTCGTTTTTCTCCCCGAAATATGCCTTGACACTCTTCACAAAGGTTTGAGTTGAAATGCTGCGCTGCCATCCTGTGCTGGTGTAGGAGCGAGGTTGACGAGCTAGGTTTGAAATTAGGCAGCGGTGAAGGATTTAGAAATAACAGCCTAGCCTAAAGCGCCACAAAACGTGTCATACGTGTACAAGGGTGGGAGAAGCCAAAAAAGCCAAGAAAAATCGCCAGCTATTGAACGGGTTATAAAAACTATACCATAGAAGTGTAGTACATGGATGGTGCAGGCTAAGAATAAATGATAAAATCGATGAAAAGCTTTGTATAACGCAAGCGCCAAATTTTAGAACGGCACTTTCTTGGTCTGCCTAGGCTTCTCAGAGCTTATTGCGGCCGTAAAGCCCCCATCGCACTTGTTCCCCATCTTTCATGAATATGCTGCCTCAACCTCTTCCCCCAAAACGCAATTGGAATAAGCACGAAGCCAACAACTGCGATCATCAACCCAATTTCAATATTGGCACCCGCAATACCCTGCGATGCCACCCAGGGCTTAATCGAAAAACTAATCCCAAAACTGGCCATGTAGCTAACACCTCCAAGCACGACCAAAGCCGGTGCTGCCCAACGAGGAAACGCTTCAGTGATCCAGAGCGTATTTGCGGTTGCCAAACTGGTGAACGTGAAGCTATTGAGACCGTATGAGATGTAGATGAACATGAAATGCCACTTGTGTTGCGCAGCAAGACCATAGATTACGATGCTTGTAATACCCGCAACTATGGGTAGGATGAAAGCAGGAAGGTAGTGTTCCGCATCTCGGACACCTGCATTGCTCATTGCTAGACGGCGAGAGACCCACGCAATCATTTTCCCCGATACTGGCCATGCAACGAGAGATCCAATGGCCCCAGCGAGGTTGACAAGGGCCGTATAGTGGACGTTTATGAAGTAGGGCGGACCGCTTAGGACGAAAGCATATGTCTCTCCGATCGAGAGCATACTACCAAAGACAACGGCGTTGAGGAGCGCAACCCAGAAGATTAATGGATTGACGAAACATCCAAGAATCTGAGGGTAGCATGTCCACATCGCTCCCCAGCCCCCTCTCGTAGTACCCCAGAATTGCAGGTCTCTGATCCAGGATGATCGGTGAGGGATTTCGGGAAGTGTCTTACCTCCAGGCACTTCTTCCCAGCGTTGGTATATTTCCACTTTTTCTGTCGCACTTTGGACTAGAATACGGCCGTCAAAAGCAACTGCAGGTCGAATGAAGTATGTTTCGGGCACCAGGAAAAACACCAAGGCGACTGAGAGAGCCGATGGGACGATCCAGATGAGGTAGAAGGTTCGCCAGCTGGTGCCGGCATTTACCATCTGAGGCACGAAGGAAAAGATGCAGCCGGAGACGAAACCAACGACACACCATAGCATCGCGATTGCTTGAGGGCGTTGGTGGATAAATGTCAGATCGATGACGATGAGTAAAGCCTGCTACTGTTAGAACCTTTGGCAAGAGCTTTGTTTAGAACAACCCACCATGCTCGTGTTTACCCCCTCGGCTAAGCCTTGAAAACAGACGGAAATCAAGAGTTGATAGAAGCTCCCTGCTGTGCCCGCAAATACCGTAGCTAGTAACATGATTACTGTGCATAGCAGAAATACTGGTCTTCTTCCAATTGCCAACGACAGAGGGATCCAGAGAAAGGCGCCAAATCCCATGAACAGTGTCGGCGCAGAAAGAAGTAGGATCAGGCTGAACGGCCGTGTATCCTGTCGTTCTTCCCGTCAGTGAGTGGAGAAAGCTGATACCTGTCTGTAATAGTTACCTCATCGGAGAACTCCTCGCTCAGTGGAGCAAACATAAGACTTGGGCCTTGCACCAACACCAGCCCCATAATAGAAAAGAAAAAGATGGCAATAAAAGCACGAGCTCGCTTCATCGTACTCCAGTTCAGTGGATCCCGGGATGAACGTGTGGGGATGGGTAACTTGAGCAAGCGTCCATCGGACGAGATGAGAAACACACTGCCGGAGAAATCGCGGGACTCATACTTGGAGCAGGTTGATGTGGATGTGGAGGTGCTGTGCTCGCTTGGTGTTTGATTTGGCGAAGCCACTTCTTCGTCGTGCATGTTGTGGGGTGTAGTATAATTGCTGTGGGTCTACAGGAGAGTAGTAGATGCAGACCGAAAGGAAAATATATGAATAGTTTGCCCCTGAGTGACGCAGATACGGGCGGGAAAATGAAACCCTTCGGGTTAAGAATTGATATGCTTGAAATCTGAAAAAGGCCTGGCTCTGCTTGGCACCGAGAGTCTTCACCGTCGGCACTTGAAATTTTAGGCCCACATTCCGATGGGTTTAGGTTAACCTCTCGCATTGCAAGGAGCTATCTCCTTGACGAAAGCCAGTCCTTGACAGAACCCAGATTTGACGAATGGGAAGGATGAAAATCTGGTGTAGCGAACCAAGTGAAACTTGAGGCAAAATTTTGCGTGAAGCCGAACTTATACCTTTCCTCTTCCAGTGATAGTGGAAAGTCTATTGAATTTGAAGCCAATAGCGTTGGCTCGTTTTGAAACAGTACTCGTTTGGTCAGCACGGCCGACATGTGACTTGACCTGTGCCCACCCCTCCTCAGACTCTCCATGTTCCCCGAAATCCGCATTCAGAAACTCAAGGCCCAATAGCGCCCCAGATCCATTATCGTAAGCAAATTTCATGCAAATGTTGGTGATTCGAGCGATCACTGGCCAGCACACGAACAGCATCAGTTGCGCCGATAAAATTCGGGGCAAGGTTTGCTTGGCGTCTGAGACGTCGACAATGTCTTAGTGCAAAACATCTCAAGAAACAAATCTTTACCAACCAATCATTTGAAAACTTTTAACACTGGATCGCCTTACTCTTGGATCACCTTAACCCTGGGGATTCTACTACCATAGTGGAGCTTTCTCCCTTTATCTGACAAAATTGAAGGCATACTCCGGTGCCAGGTCTTGATTACCCCCGCAATTTGCCTAGCTGAAGAAGACTCACAGGGAGGATAGCCGATTTCAAGAAAGCCTGAAAACTGTCCTCCCCGGGGATCAGGGCTACAAATCGTCTTCATGCAAAGCTCCACCTCCCTAACTCAGTTCGAGGCTTGTGTTTTTAGAGGGCGTATGCCAAAGATTCGTTTCTGACGTGAACGATCTATCACTTAGCCGCGGAACGATATAAATCAAGACAGGCGATACTTAGAGATGGTCGGACTAGACGTGACAGGGACGATCAGTGACCATCGCACTATGAGGGGCTTTCACGGGCAAGAGTGCGGGGTTATCGAGATTTACAGTGACGTGCAAAAGCAGTGTTACTTGATTCTCCGGAGAACTCGACGAAAGAGGGGTGTCACATAAGTGCCTGGTGGGACACTTGGGATATGGTCTGAGCACAAAGCGACGATCTATATAATTCGTCTTCTGCTAAAGTTGAACCTGCATTCTTTTAGTGCTATTCACAACACCCACTCGCTTCTTTTATTGCCGACCACCCTTTCATACAGAGCAGATAATCACGAAAAACTTGCGAAGATCGACTCTTGAGCAGCCGCTATGTGAGAGAGCGTCTTTGTCCACTTGGAGAGATTGCTAGCTTTCCTATACTCCCTCCGTGCCTTTCTCACAAGTACCAGGTGCTTGTGTATCCCCAAATACTGTGTGATTCTCTCTTTCTCTTAAAGGAGAAGTGCAAAACTGAGAGGATAATCAAGTTTCACAAGTCACGTGAGCGGAGAAATCTTAAAATATTGTTGGAACTAGGGCTCTAAGGCCCTATAATGCCACGCTGAACGGTACAGATGCTGCACCTCCGCCAGATGAGAATCCCGAAAAAGAAATTGTGCACGTCGTCACAAGAACTGCGGTTCCACCTGCTGCCTCCCCCATCTCTCTGATTGAGCCGGAGAAACCTGAGCTCTCTGAGGTGAGGAAGCCTGGGAGAGCAGAGCTCTAAGGTGAGGCAAATATGTACTATGACCCGATGAGCTGGATGCAGAAGGAACGGTATATTGGCGAGCTACATGGCGATGGAAGGCAGACTGGTTCGGAACTTCCGTGAGGAGGAGGCTTAGCGGGCCAATACGTGGCTACACTTTGAAGCTTGGTGTATCCTGGGATGATGAGAGGCGTTATATAGGCAAAGAAGAGAAGCAGGATCTTTGGAATATTTTCTAGTAATGTATATTGTTAATGCGACAAATCAATGATTTGCGTCCTGCCTCAAACCTCGATACCGCACGTCATGCATCCCTTTCTGTCACTGACTTAGGGATGAGTATTCTCCATTCAATTGCACTTGCTGCTCGTAGGGCTCCGCTCCTCGTTGGCCTTATCCTGATTAATGTAACACTTTACATCTTTCAGTAGTAACGCCTTAGTACCCCTAGCAAAGCACGTGCTTAAGTCAGCTTTAGTTACGAGTACTGAGCAAAGCAAATCTTTTAGGGATGAACCCACAGAAGTATATGAGTTCAACGAAGACTGGAGCCCACATAAGCAGTGCCAGAATCTGCCAAAACCCCCACTCATTGTCCTGGAACGCTTTGCCTGTTACTTTTTGCATGATATCTCTTGCTCCCACCATGCACGACAAGAAATAGAGAAGAGGGCCATAAATGATTAGAGCGAGTCCCACGCCAGCCCATCGCTCCTTTCCCAGATGGTGTACACCAGTGATGATGTAAACCAGGATCCAAAGACTGAAGAGAATCATTCCAGGTAGCCCCAAGAGATAGAAGAGCAGGCGGGTCTTCAGACTGTGGGGGAGATTGATATAGATATAGCCAAATTCGAGATCCGTATACTGTGGGCAACCTGAGAAAACCTGAGAAATCGCAGACTGCATGGCCTCGGACGTGTTGACCTCGAACATGTTCGCAAACATTAGTCCAAGTCCAATCATAAAGTATAGCGTGCAGCTGATACGACGGTCGAACCGATCATCGGCTGTATAACTCTCGTCGAATGCAACGTACAAGGTGACACAAACTACAAGAATCGAGAAGAATTGCATCAAAACCAGTACTTGAAGAAAGGCAAGTTCGAAAAACGTTCCACCAGTATATTTTCGCACCAGTGCTGCGATGGAAATGAAGATGGAAAACTGTGCTGTTGTGTCGACTATGAGGTTGAGGTTTTTAAATCTTCGCTCATCACTATCCTCGTCAACGCCCTCGGAACTTTGCTTTTTAGCAGATATTGCAGCATATAGTATGCATATGAATGTCATAACTGCTTGCACGATATATGCTGCCATTGCCTAAATGGTATGAGCGCAAGTATATGGGTACTTAGCGAGACAAGTGAAATGAAAGGTAGGGAGGCAAGGGGAGCGGGGTATTACTCCAATCCCAGAGATGTCCGGGTTACCAATGCCCCACGCAAGATTACAAGCAGATGGACATATGGAAAGAGTTTGGGTGACATTCAAACCGTCGGAGAGAGCTTGAGTGAGGAAGTCGTTAATTGTTGAGGCATTGCATGCCAATGTGATGTTGGTGCTGTTCGCGGCCATGATATCCCTCTGGCGCAAGCTTAACTTTGGGCGATGGCGAGTGACCTGTATAAAGCAAGGCAAGGGGAATGAAGCTAGAACTAAGATCGGTCTGGTATTACTGCCCCAAAACTCGAGCATAAGCTGTTGCGTAGCTTAGGTAAAGGCGGCCTGGAGCAGCAAGTATCGAGCCTACCTACTGGTTATATGTTTACGAAAGGGGGAAATGTGGGTGCCTCGAGCTTTGCAGCTAATAAAAAGGCTAAGATATTGCCTTGCGTCATTTCTGCATTCGGTATGCCAATGAAGAAAAAGCAATCGATGGCTGTCTGTGGCGTCGAAATCGTCTGTTCAGCTGATAACGCCAAGCGGCAAAATGGTACCACTTCAAAGGTCCTTGCTAAAACACAAGCAGTAGAAAAGTCTCCTCAAATTCACTTACTAGGACGGGCGCTGAGACTGTACACTTTTGCGCTTTACGGATCCGCACTTGTTCTGGGATCAGTGAGTTCCGATCCCTCGTCTGGCTATAGGTAAGGATGTGAAGTCAAGAAAGTCAAAGTTTTCCTGAGCAAGGTATACAGATTAATCAATTATTCCCATCCAAATGAAACTGTCCAGCATAGTTTGAAACTTGCGTTTTGGGGAATGTATGCCAGGGACACATAATGGAAGCCAACGATCGATTACTTCAATACCTTAAAGCGTGTCCGACACAATTACCGTGTAAATGGTGATACCTCTAGGCGGAATAACTTACTGTATAGAAGAGCTACACTCTCAGATCGTAACACGGTCACTTTACGCATTCAACCCCGAGAAGAGGTGCACCTTGTCATAGCGAAAGCCCTATGTAATCGATCTTTGATAGAAATTTCAAATTATTTTGAATTTAAGCGTGTAGTTTTATGAAGAAATACAGAGTAAAACATAGTATCGAATATCTGAAGCTCATGTTATTTTCAACATCAGGTATTCGCCGCCCTCAAGTCCGTTAAGTACTCTTATTTACATATATTTCTGGCATCAAAGAGTTATTCAGAGAGGCGTGACTTTACCATATCTGATAGCAAGAATAAAACGGACTGTTGATGTATTAGCGATTGGAGGCATATCGAGAGAGGGAAATAGACTCACTCATTTTCGCCACGAAACCCAACACACTTCCAACAATCAAAGATATGAGTCGGATCATATCTGTTTTTGACTTCTAGCAGCCTTTCATAATTCGCCCCGAAGAAAGTCTGCTCCCATTCAGGTTCGCCGTAATGCGCTTCATTGAAATACGCTCCTCCTCCCGGAGTCAGCTTTTTCAGCGGGTCCAGCATCTGAAGAAATCCATCTGTGGCTTTCTCAAGAACAGCAGCTGCCAGAGGCTCGTACCATTCCCCAACATGGATCACATGCCATAGAGCATCTCTCCAGGCGGGAAGAGCAGACGTCTGCTGCTTGGTGTCTGGACTGCTGAGCGGCGTCTCTGCAACTATCTGCACTCCCACCTTGTACAAGCCGAAGTTTGTCGCTGTTTCCATGCCGGAAATGATGCCATCAATAACTGAATCAAGTGTGCTCGATGCTTTGAACAGAGTGTGAGGCAGGAGGCGTGATGCGAGCAAGGAGAAGATGCCAGCGGGTTCTGTTTTCTCGGCGTTGGCCGCGCTGAAAGCCAGGTAGTCGGTGTAAGAAGCGAAATTTGTATAGTTATTCTGAACTACGTATATACCAGTCATATTGCTGAAGAAATCAGAAAAGGCTGCTGTTGCTGTTCTCAGCTTAGTTCCGTCGTCGTTGTATGGCAAGACAAGATCACCCGACACTCCACCGGTAGAGTAGTCAACTTGACCGGTGATCAGCTCTGCAGACCAAGCTATCTGGCTGCTTGCATGGGCTGTCATGAGAGTGCGAAGAGTTTCCTGCTGCGTGGTATTGGTCCCAAGAAATTCCGCCACGAAGTTGTAAGTGCTGATTGGCACTGAAGGATGAAGTTGGACCCTGTACTTGGTGAGGATTGCAAAAGTGCCTCCGCCTCCGCCTCGCATTGCCCAAAACAGGTCAGGGTCGTTGCATTCATTGATGACCCTCGTGCAGCCGTCAGCAGTAACGACTTCGAATTCGACTGCGTTGTCCACCATCAACCCGTAAGTCGTGGTGTAGTCGCCAACTCCTCCTCCTTGTCCGAACTCTCCGGCAATTCCAACAGATTCTTCATATCCACCAGTAACATCCATACCGTGTGAATTGAAAAAGCGATATGCGTCTCCTGCGACGACTCCAGCACCCATTTCACCGACGTTGTTCACATTCGCCGAAGGACAATTTGATGCGGTGAAGTTTTGGTAGAAGTCCAAGTTTTTCAAGTTGTGTGTCCAGATTGCCAAAGAATTGGGAACTGATGAGCGTCCAAAGAAGTCGTGGCCTGTGTTCTTGACGCTGATGCGAATGTTGTGGGCCTGAGCAAACTGTAGAGCCGCTGAGATATGCGAGTTGTTGGTTACATCAACATAGTATGACGCTAGTCTGCCAAGAGAGCAAGTGCTATATAATGTCTCGTCTGGATCAGGAGATAGAAGAGAGCACCCAGATGTGCCGCAAGCTTCCCAATTTGGCCAGTAGGTCTGGCCGTAAAACGATCCTCGGGAGATGCTGTTATTGTACTCATTCTCTATGGCCGAACACGTTGCTGCATGGTAGTATGTGGAGTTTGCATAGCAAGGTGCACCCATCGGGATAGTTTGATATAAGTGGCCGTCGAGTGTTTCGTTCAGCTGTTGCCATTCTTGCCTGGATGGCCAGCACTTTTGTCCAGGACGACAATTGTATCCAGGATCACTGACTGAAGATGCGGCCAAAGCAACACCAAAGATGTAAGTTAGAGATGCAAGAAACTTCATCTTATTGTAGTTTCGAATGGTCGATGGGAGGAAATTTGTTCATGGTGGAGAAGTTCCAACAGTACTTCGGATTTTGTTATATACTTCGAAAATCGAATGAAAGCTTGCTAGCCGCAGCCATAACCATGGCAACGCCCGCACAGGAGCTGCTCGAAAGAGGAATTTTCTCGCAGCGGACATAATAATAAGTTGCTGCTTCCGAATCGGGTTGTGGTTGAGTAGTGATCTGCGGCGTGACAATAAGCAGAGCAGTGGCTAACCCCATTGGCTACTGGGAGATCTGCAGTGCCACGCTCATTCGTGTAGAACCCAGGAAACACCATGAAACATGGCAGCGTTCTTATGAGCAAACAGGGATATTCCAGAGAGCTAGCATTAAATGACGTACCGTACATGATTTGTGACAATAACATTCATAATGTCTCGGAAAGGCATGCTGGCGGTGTGCCTAGAAGCTCGCGCTTAGGAGCAGTACGCTCTCTAGTAAGAAGTCGTTATTGGGCTTACAGATTTTTAATTACTTGCTTTCTAGCTTAGGAATGATCTTCCATATAACTAGGTCGTGAATTTTCCTGGCTAAATGGTAGGTAATCTATATGCAGACCGACGTAAAAGCACAAAATCTTCAAGTAAATACTCGTGAATCTAGTGAAAACAATAATCAACCTAGTAACAATACTCATACTGCTAGCGATTGATATGAGGGATGGGATCCTTGATCAAAAGGGGATTAGTGTGTATCAGTTGCTTGAACCACAGTACCAAAAGGGTCCACAGGTATATTCATAAAGAGACTTGATGATGATTTACTACCTCGAGTGCGTATCATATTTTGTCTACCCGAAAATAAGGTAAAAGGAAATGGACAGTCTCATGCCCGTGCAATTTAGTGCTCCATCAATCGCACTGCTCATACCACATTGAGAGAAAGCTCTGAGCCATACGTCATAGTGTCATCACTCAAAGACCACTTGATACCCTCAACTACCAGTTCATCCCAACGACGACTTGATGGAAGGTCATCAAATCTTCTAAATCCGTGCGGCAGGCCAGGGAAGACATGAACGTGGACAGGAACACTGCGGAAGTTAGTTACTGCGTTGTATTTTGAACAAGGGAAGAAAGAAAATTCTCACTCGTTCTCGTGCAAATTGCGTGCAAAGAGTAGAGCCTCATCTCTCAGCGGATCACTACCAGCAACCATAATCGTAGTACTTGGTAAGCCCCTCAACTTGTTTCCACTCACCAACCCAACATCAGGATCGACGTCGAGATTGTTGTGGACTTCTTCGCCCATGCAATTGACAAAAAAGTCAAGAACTTTGCTGGAAACCACGGGTGCGTTCGAGCATTGAACGCGAGAAGCATTGTGCTCCGTGGCAAACTCGTCATATGAGATCTTCTCCTTATTGACCACAAGCCATGGGGTAACCAACACAAGACCTTTAATGATTGCACCCTCATCACTCTCGTAATCACGAGCGAGCGCAGCATTTCTGGCAAGAACAACGTGACAAGCCAAATTTGCACCGGCGGAAACTCCACCCACAACGACATTGCCCAAGTCCCCTCCGAAGGCATCACCATTCTCCATGATCCAGTTGAAAGCATCAAGGGCGTCGTTGTGGGCTTCAGGAAAGGGGTGTCTTGGCGCATGGCGGTATGATATGTGGAAGACGATGATATCCATCGCCACAACGATCCGACTGCAAGCTGCATCTTCTGAATCCAGGGTACCATAGACGAAGCCGCCGCCATGATAGAAGACATATATTGGCCGATCCGAGTAGGAAGTTCCGGTCTTCTTGTAGATTCTTGTTGGAATCAGGAAGTTGTCACGTGCGTGAATGAGAATAGTTTGAATGTCGACTTTGGAGGAGAGACCTTGTCCCATGTTAGAATCAAGCTGGATAAACAACGTTCCAGAGTATAGTTTACCTTCGATCTTCATTTGCTTCGCAGAAGCTTCCTCTCTTCCGGCATTCATTGACCGCTGGATAGCTAGTGCCGGTACCTTACCGATCGATGCTTCTGGTGCAGGACCGTATTTCGCGACATGCTCTTGCCACTCCCTCGAAGGGTATCCGAATTTCGAGAAGTCAGCCATGTTTCTGTGCCTTTTGTGATCTGTTTTGCTTTGTCTGTCAAGTTGATACAGTCGAGACGTGAAGTCATTGATGTCGTGCGGGGACCAGCGGGGCAATCACGTAATTGGCGAGGAGGTGCAGAAAGTCGGGATATCTAACTCGCTGAATTTATACAAATTTATAATGGCGCTGTTCTAATTCACCCTTGCAAATTCATCATCTTCAGAAATTTCAGTGTCACGTTCACCTGGTTTCTATTCGCAGAGGGGGCTGTTGATATCCCGCGTGACTCTCAGCCCTAGCACGACACCAAACGTCAGCATGCACGAACAACAAACAGCTTCATATCGATCTGCCAACATTCTTTGCGCTCTACTTATAGAACAGATTAATTCATTTGAGGATACTAGAAGCTTATGTTTGTGGCCTCCTCTCGATCTGATTGTGAAGAAGTGTTTTTACTTGGGTCACGATTGCTAGAAACACTTCACGATTCCCCCTAAATTGCTTGAAAACGAATTTAGAGAAATTCATCGAGTTAAACCAGAAGCCTAAATCTTGATGCTCTCGTTTGACTCCTTCAACTTAAATCACTGTCTGGGGCTCCGAAAATCTTCGCCGTCAAAATGCTCATGAATTTGTGAATGGAAGTATTTTTGCAGAAGACAATTCTGGAGAGGCTAATAGAATTACAACTTTAACGTAATTTTGGCCCAGAAGAGCTTGCAGGATTAGAACTGTGCCCGAAAACCCTGAGAAGTCCTGTAACCAATGATTGAAAGAGAAATTGGTTGTTTTAAGCCCACGGAGAAATTCTGACTCGAGATCAGATGTGATGCATATGGCGTTACCTGATAAGTTGTACCTTGACTCGGTCTATCCTATCACTAATCGCGAGGTCACATTGTGTCAACGCATTCGGAGAACCCCGCTGAACATCTACCCGATAACTTGATTCGAAGGTTACACAGAACACTGCTGTGATTAAGCGAGTCCCCCTTTAATCAGGCGAGGAAAAGAGCCAGGGATGAAATGCGCACTGATTACGCATCACGCCACCACACACCCAACTAAGCCATGCTTAGAAACTAACCAAGAAAAACCCTATCATGTATTTGAATTATTTATTCTATCCTTAAAGTAGAAACCGGAATAACCAATGATGTGCTGGAAAATGATTTGAGTAAGTCAATTTGAGTTCTCAAGCTATAACCCTCGTGCGAAATATAAAGTTCCACAACGACTACCCTCATAGCAAATATATAAACGCAAAACACTCGAACTCATTCCCCTCCAAATTTAAACTCCAGTAAATTTCACAAACACAATTCAAACTCAGAACAAAATGCCCGCAACCTCAATCCTCACAATCAACGCGCCAGCCACAAAGATCTTCGACACCGTCGTAGATCTCAAAGGCTATGATGACTGGCTCCCCACCTCCACCTCCTTCCCCGGCATAACCTCGATCTCCTCATCACCCACTCAACTCGGCACCACCTACATCGAATCCACGCCTTCCGGGATCCGCCACGGAGAAGTGATTGAGTTCTCTCGCCCATCGAAAGTCGTGTTTCACCAGCCGATGCAGTTGAAGAGCGCTCCGGCTGGGGTGTTAATTGATATTAAGGTTGAGGTGCTTTTACGGGAGAAGAGCGAGGGGACGACGGAGGTAGAGAGGAATGTGTATTTGGGGTTTCCGGAGGAGCTGGCTGGGTTGAAGACGGTTTTTGAGACGGGGGCGAGTGGGGAGGGTGCGAGGGTTATGGAGTTGTTGAAGCAGAGGGTGGAGAGCTTGCCTTGAGTCGTTTGTTGAGAAGCTGATGGCTTTTTCTTGAGTTATTGATGCTTTGTAGAAAAGTCAGATGTATCATTAAATATTAAAAGTCCATTTGCTCAAACGCTAAATCCATGGTTACAAGTAGAATTTCTCAGCTCCCGCTGCCACTATCAACCCTCTTCTGCGTATCCAAAATCTCCCTCTTCATCTCCTCCTCCAAAGTCGCCAGCTCCTGAATCCTCCCACCACTAACCCTACTTTGCGACTCCAGAATTTCCCTCTTCGTCTGATCCTCCAAAGACTCCAACTCCTGAATCCTCGTTAACCTCTCCTTCTCTTCTCGAATCCGTTCTATCCTATCTTTCAAGATCTTCAATTTCTGCTCCTCCTTCTCATTAACTGCCACCTCTTCCAACCCTGATATTTCTGCGTCCGCAGCTGCAACAGTTGAAGTCGAGGTGGCTAATGATTCGGTTGTTTGAGCAGTCCCAGACACAGGTTTCCTCGCAAATTGAGTGGAGGATTTCGACGTCTCGATCTCCTGAGGAGACGGAAACATCTCATTGGAGTCGAGTGACGTAATGCGACTATTTGGATCGAGCTCATGTACCCGCTGATCCCCAGCATCGACACCCACTGGAACAAAAGCTATCTTTCCGCTTTCTTGCTCATCCATTTCTGGCATGTTGTGCTTCGTGAGCATCTCGTGAGTGTTGGCCGTGGTCGTGAGCTCGTGTGTGTTGGGTTTCAGTGGTTTCTCGGAGATCTCCTGTGCTTCCGCCTGGCTTCTCTTCCCACGCCTTCTGAAGTAGATGAAAGCGATAAGAAGAATGGCGATGAAGAAGACTACGATGGCGATTGCGATTCCCGCTTTAGCGCCACCCGATAGTCCACTAGAACCAGATGAACCTCCCCCGTTTCCAGTCGGTGTGGAGCTCGAGCTAGATTGCGTCCGCGAGCTTGAAGTGGTGGTTGTTACCGAGCCTGTGGTAGTTGAGCCCAGGAGAGATAGATCACTGCTTTCCCACATCACAATTATGGCTTGTGCTTCAATTGCGTTTGATGAAGCGAGTGTGGTCGTTGAGTAGAACGTTGTAGATGCTGTAGAAGAAGCGCCAGAAGCAATACTCAGCACATTTGTTAGAACAGCATATGGGTAAAGCCCTACAATGCAATCCCAAGCAATGCCATTAATATTGGGAACAGCACTAACCACATTTAGCACGTCACCTTGGCGGAGAATTAAAGGTTTGCAGGAAACCCGTGGATTACTTACGAAGGGCAGCATGCAAAGACTGAAGCTGATGGAACGCCCGTGTTATACTGGAGGGTAGTGATTGTCGATGCTGTCACCCACTATTGTGATTATTTATTAGCACGGATATGGCAATTATCTCTCCTGGTATCATGAGAAGAAGAACAGTTCTTGATGTCTACACCGAAACCAATCGAGAAAACCACTGTCTCATAATTCATGAGCGACTAAATAGGAAGGATCTTTATCCATACTCACACCACTAGGACACATAGCAGGGGAAAAGTATTGAGAAAATTCCGGATCAGCATAGGCAGTCGCAGCGGTCCCGCCTGCAATCGGCGGCCAGCAGGGACCTGGCGGCTCATCACCAGAATTCATCATGATAAAGTTCCCCAAGCTTTGCACGAACGTGGTCGTATGAAAGCAGCTGTCCGGCGGCGTGTAAATGCCCGTCACGGGCCCAAGATTCGTGATATAGCTTGTGATGCTCTGGGGAACTCCACTAATGGTCACGATTGCAGAGTTCTCGACCGCAATGGTGATAGGCGCCGTCTGCGAGGGCTGAACAGCCCTCTTTGTAATGGTTGGGGGATGATTCGCTTGCATTGGGAGCTCTCGGGGCGCCATTTCGAGTCGTATGTATCAAGCTTTCACGCACTTTTTTTGTTGAAAAGGAATAGACAGATGGCAAGGCGCGTCGTCTAGGAAAACCAATCTCTTTGAACGGTGAGGCGCAGCATGACCCCTGATGGCTCCCTTGGCCCCCAATCTCACCTGCTCGCTTAGCAATCCTCAGCCCCTGAGCGGATGGAATGCCTCATATTGCCCACTACCGGTAGTAAGACCTGGGGTTTGCGGATCAGTGGGGGGCGGGGCATAAATCACGAGAATGATCTTTGAACACAAAGTGCTGACTGAGGTAGTAGACTGCAGGGCATGTAGAGCGATGGAGTGTTACGAATAGAAATGGGACAGATGAAGGGGCATAGAGAGGGTGTACAATAAATGGATGGATTAACAAACTATCATAAATCGAGTTTCCATGCTCTATATATTTTCTCTGGAGCATAATAGGTTTCCACTCGAATCCCCGTGCTTTCGCCATAGCTTCATCGTTTAGCATAGTAGACATGGCCATTGGTTGTTACACATAGCAGTACAAGATTCGCAAACGAAACTCGTACCACCACAACGGTTGTACCGAGTAACCATGAACCCCACCATTGAAGATTGCACTTGCTCTCGAACTAAGCTTGAAACAAGTCGTCAATTCTACACATTATATGTATATCCTCCCTCCCACCCAAACGCCAGAATCCCAACCACTCAAGAGCCATCTACAAACAACAAGGATAGCTACTCGCGCCCCCATCACGATTCAAATGATTCCTCGCCCCCTCATCATCAAACACATCAAACGAGCTCCCTCTATACCGTCCCGTAGAATCCCTCGCATTCGCGACCGTACTCGAGAACGCGCTCCCAGTAATCCCAATATAAAAGTCCGCCTTCACCATAACCCCAAAATCAATCGCCCCTTGAAAGTCAAACGCCAGGTCTTTAATCATCCCCAACGTCTCCTCGTTCCCCTCCGCCACCGCCCACTTATGCACCACATCCCAGCCCCTCTCCTTCCCAGCCGTCTCGAAGATCTTGACCTGCTCCGCGTCCCCACACGCCAGGTACACGAGCGGTTTCTGCACATCCGGGACCCCGAACTTCGCCCACGCGTGATCGAGGGATTCCAGCGCGGCTTTGAGCTGCACTTCGAGCGGGGACCAGATGTTGTCCTTCTCGACGCGGAAATGCACGCCGTAGAACGGCCGGTTGATATGTCCCAACAGCCGATCGATAACTTGTCTCGGCGCGTCCAGGAAGCGGATGAGGAGAGAGAGGTCGTTCCACAGAGCTAGCTCTTGCCTCGTTGGATCATCGACGATGCGGAAAAGTAGGAACGCGGCGCCGATCGTCACGACGGTGATTCCGTCTTTCTCCTGCTCCGCCTGAATCTCGTTCGACACAGAAGCTTCATATTCCGCCTTCCGCTTCGCAAACTGCTCCTCGAAAAACGTCTTGAACGGTCTGCCCACCCAGAAATAGCTATCAGGAAAGTGATACCCCGGCGCGTCTCCTATTTCAACGTTCCAGGTATGCTTGACGGGGATCTCGGTATCGAGTTGATCGGGGTGGATGATCTTCATCTTGGGGCAGGCGCGCGCCATCCCGGACACCATGTGCTCGAGGTCGAACCACTTGTCGTACGTCATGTATGCGTCGGAATTGAAGAAGTTGAAGTCCGTGAGATCGGTGGAATCTCGCAGCGGCATGGCGGGCAACACCATGTTGGAGCCGGTGTCGATGGCCATCTTGAAGCAGACTTTGACCTGCGAGACGATGGATGTGAGGCCTGCGGCCATGCCGCCGCATTTCAGGTAGCGCTCCTCCGCGGGGTTCGAGGGCCAGTTTGCTTGCGAGCAGGATTGTGCGATGGCGGGGAAGCTGTATTCGGTGGGTTTGGAGGCCGAGAAGACTTGGTCGAAGAAGAGCTGCATTTGTGCGGAGTGCGTGCCCGGGTTCTTCCAGTTCGAGATCGAGGAGGCGGTTTGGGAGAGGAGGGCTTTCGGCTTGTTGAAGTCGATTGAGGAGAGTGGTGTCCACTGCGCAGGCAATTAGCATCCATCAATCCATCTTCCTCTTTCCTATCCCTCTTCTTCCCTCCGCAAGTATAGAATTGGCGAAAGAAAGGAGAGACGTACCGGCGAGAACTGATACACCGCAAACGTAGCAAGCAGGAAGCCCGCCGTAATCAGCATGAAGCGTCTAGGAACCATCTTGCCTCTCTATATCTCTCCAAACCTTTGTCCTTTCCACCAAAAATCGAAAATCCAAGATAGATAAAAAAGACAATCACTCTCACTCCTTTTCGCTTCTCCGCGTCAGGGTTGCGCGTCCAAAAAAAGCAAACCCAAGCAAGCCTCAGCACATGCGAACCGGAAATTGGGCTTGGGCTTTCGCTTCCCACCCTACCACCACCACCACCAACCCGTCCCCTGAACTGGGATCAGCGCCAAGCCATTCCCCACTAAAAATGTTGCTGACGCGCCGGTACGGTGAATGTGCGTGTGCCGAGGGTGGAGGTGGAGCGGAGGCGATGACGAGACGAGGATCCTACCTATCTATTCCCTTTTAGGGGGAGGGGTCCCGATTGGTGCCCGGAACGCCTGGAAAACAGGAAGGGAGGGGATGCATTTGGATGGGTTGGGATGGATTGGGAGCGCTTTCGCGTTATGCATATGCATGCTGGTTATACGAGAACGAGGTGGGCTGGGGGTTGAAGGATTTAGGAGGTTTATTCATGTGATAATGTAGACTTGATTGATTTTCAGGCTACTTGGCAGCGTCAGTCACGTTGTTTGCATGATTTCTCAATTGTTGGGATGGGGTTTGAAGGTTCGCAAGACGGGAGGGAGGTAGAGAGGAAGAGAGGTCGGCGTTGGGAGGGAGAGGAGGGGGTGGTGAAACCAACCACTTCGCAAACGAAGGGTTCTTTTTTGCCTCGGCTTACGGAGGGTACCTGATTGATATCGACTCGCGGTTCAGCTCATGAGATTTTTCTTTTCAAGGCTGAGTTGACGATTGTCACATATGTGTAGCAAAATGCATCTAAGAATAATGATAGAAGGTCAATTTTCTATAAGATTATCGTGATCGTTAGTATGAACCGCTAAATGTGATGCCATATTTATTTTACAAAGCACAAGATCACCTCACAACAGGCGCCAAAGTCCGTCTATACAACCACTGACAAAATCTCACAGCCGGCTCATCAAACAACCTCGTCGCACACTCTGCAGCCCACAGCGTGAGCGGCAAGAGTATCAAATGCGGCAGCAAAAACGCAACCTCAAGCCCATACGGACCCCATTTCGGCAACGGCAAAATATTACACCACCCGGGCAGCTCCGTGACGTGAACTTCGCGCACCCAGCCTGCAGCCACATACAGCCGATCGCCAATGACCCAGAGGATTGGTCCGTGGACGAGATAGAGCGCGAACGAGATCCGGCCTAGGTATTGGCAGAAGGGCGTCTCGAAGAAGGATTTCAGCCAGTGGATGCGTGGGATCGAGGGGACGACGAAGGTTGCGGCCCAGAAGAGGTAGAAGGCTTTGTAGTTGAACACTGCTTGGGGTGCGAGGAATGAGAGTGCGTACCAGCCGGGAGAGGCCTGCAGGTCTTTGAGGTTGTTGCTATTGGAGGGAACGCCGCCCAGGTATAAGCCGATAAAGAGCAGGTTGTAGAAGATTAGGTCTTTGTAAGGTTCTAGACGGTAGAAGAGGCGTGGGAGTTCTTTTTTCTCGGCGAGGAGGTCGAGTTCCGAGAGCAGCATGCCGCAGGTGAAGAGTGCGCAGGGCCAGCCGTCGACAATGTAGATGAAGTAGAAGACTAGTCCGGCTTGGAGCCAGAGGCGCGCGTGTTTTGAGCAGCGAGAGAACGCGAGCAAAGTGGTGTACACGATGACGGAGCCTTTGAGCTCGTGGGGGATGGTCCAGAGGTGCGGGTTGTATGTGAACCACGGTTCTCCGCCAGAATTGAAGACGTAGGTGAAGTTCTTGAGCTCAGCGTACCACATCCAGAGGCCGTCCCTGTAGTTCGACTCCCACTTCACAGCTGGGGTATAAAACCCCAATGCATGGTGTAGAGTAAGGAAAACGAACGTCGTGCCAATAATGGGCAGGTAGAGTCTTGGCCATCTTCTGAAGACGGCCGATGCGAGATTGTCGTTCAACTTTGTCCATTCGCCGGCATGTATCAATGCCAGAGGCTTCACAGACAACACATATCCTGAAATGACGAAGAAGATTGCTACCGCGAAATGCCCTCCTGTGAAGAAATGGCGGATGAAATAGAAGCTGGCAAAGTAATGTTTGCCACTGAAACCGAACCCGCTTTCGAAGATTGTAGTGCTCGCATCGTGAGCCCAGAGTGTGTGGTGATGCCAGTAGACCAGAAATGCTGCAAATCCTCGCAGCCCATCAAGCCACGAGGTTCTCATGAGCTCTTTTCGCTGTCTACCCCGACGACTGAGAAATGAGGGCCGGATGATGTCTAGTATCCATTGTGCGGCGCGTGTTCCTCTCGAGGTGCACTTTTGATCTTGGTCGTCTTCCCAATGCCCTTGATCCAAGATGCCTTCTTTCTTGGGATACATGCTGAAATATGAATGTGGTCGCTAATACGGTTCACTGCCCGTCTGTCATGAATCTTGACGTTGAAGCTCCAAAGGAAAGCTTGAGGGCATTCGAAACTCGGCCAGGGCTGGCCAAAGAAATTTCCTCGTGAAATGATATTAAGAGATAGTGTTTCAAATGCCGGTGACATGCTATCGCAAAGCTGGCATAGCTGCTCGCAAGGGGACACAGGACTTCCTGGATCAACCCAGACAGCACGAGTATCACAAGCCGACCCCGCCATCTGTACGCTGTTAGTCGGGACCACACCGTGCAGTTGTCAGCGCAGACCTCCAAGAGGTCCGAGGTAAATTTGCTTCGAAGTTCCGTGCCGGGGCCCCACGCCGATCCCTCCCCAGAACCTTACGCCTTAAGCCACCACCACACCAGTGACACCACCAACTCCAAATCGCATCTCGAGGACATGGCGCTCGTCACATGAATATCGGACCATTCTCCATCCCTTCGTATTCCTCGGTCCTTACACAAGCTGCGCATGCAGGTGAACCCTGGACAGCGCAAGGGTTGAGGACTTGGGAGGAGCCAACCCCTCCTTTTCCAGCGCGGGGTAGTCCCGACGCCACAACTTTACGACGCCAACAGGCTTTGCGCGTCAGAGGCGGCAGGCATTGTCCCCTGCATTAGAGCCAGATTTGGCATTGTTACCGCGTGTGCACACGAAAACGGTCGCATGCCGACTGTTGATCACCGCTGTTCCCTGCTCACCTCCATCCTTGTTCGGCGTGAGAGACCGAGGAAAATAGGAATTGAACTTTTCAACCTTATTTCTAGGCGGTCGATGCTGTCATGATGGCAGCGCGAAAACGGTAGCTTGCCACGCCGTAAATAAGCCAATGGCACTGAAGTTAGATGCTGCCTCCCCTTGGAGCTTGACTGAAAATGCATAAGATCAGATATGTACGGATCTGCAACACCCCGATGCCACCAACGTTGGCCGCTGCTCAGAAGGATTTGTGGAGCTGCCTCGGAGTGCCGTGTTGGGGAGCACAGAAACTAGAAGGGAAAACCTTGGGGACTAGGGCTGGGGAAGCTTTGAATCCCATTGTGCCCCAGAGACGCATGATCTCGAGCTGCCACCATTGGCTGAAGTGTGGTTTGCTCTTTGCCTTGTCGTGACCACTTGCAAAAAAAATTATGACTTGTTGTGCGAATTCCGCACCAAATCCACTGCTCGGAAGTCTCTCCATGTTGATGCCGGGCCACGATGCTTCAAAATCTTGATCTTATCAGTAGTCATCCAAGAACAGTCTTGTGCCAAGTGGTCCCGACTGCGGCCTCCATGTGTAGCTCAAAGCTTAGTACACCCCATCCTGCACGAGACCCCATGTGGGAACAGCCCTCCCCTTGCCTGATTTGGAATTTGCCAAAAATATTGACACAATTGGCCAATCGGATTCTGTGAGCTTCCTGGACGCCACCTACACAAGTCAGAACGCATCCTTGGCCTCGGTGACCATCCCTTGTCACAGATCCAAGCTTATCACAAGCCGGAGCACTTTCACGGAAGACCCCGCGGTAGCTAGCGCAAAGTCCATTCCGAGCTTCATAGGCATACTCAGCCCTCACCCACAAAAATCTCTAATTTCATTGCCAAGATGGAGAAGTTTCATGGATTTAAAATGCAGGCTGCATCGTCGAATTGGAAACCAAACATAGGGGGACGACTGCCCAAGCAAATACAAAGAGCATTGCCAGTGTACGCCGCCCTTATTCTCTTCATCGTCTGGCTCTCATACGGCAACTCATTCTCGCCGAAGTTCGAAGCCGCGCAAGTAAGGAAACGCAGCACCAACGGGCAGAAAACCATAAGCGCAGACTTGCTATCACAGAAATCGCCCACAAGGTTCCCAAAGAAAATATGGCAGACGTGGAAAATCGATCCCCTCGGCTTCGAGGAGAGAGATTTGAACTGTGCGCGGACGTGGACGCAGAAGAATCAGGGTCACCGGTACGAGGTGCTGACAGACAACAATGACCTTTACTACGTCCAAACGCATTTTGGCCCCGAGGGAATTGACCGTAGCGATATCGTGGATGTCTACACGGCGCTGAGTGCCAAGATCATTAAAGCTGACCTCCTGCGATATCTGGTCATGTATATTGAGGGTGGAATTTATGCGGACATCGACGTTGAGGCCCTGAAATCGATTGACCGCTTCATTCCTGACCGGTACAACGAGGGCGAAATCGACATGGTCATTGGTGTAGAGATCGACCAGCCGGACTTCGTCGCCCACCCGATCCTGGGCTCAAAATGCATGTCGTTTTGCCAATGGACATTCATGTGCAAGCCTGGACTCCCAGTTATGATGCGCCTGATCGAAAACATCATTCTTTGGCTGACCGAATTATCAAAGAAACAAGGCGTCCCAATCTCGGATCTCAAACTCGACTTCGATGAAGTGATTTCCGGGACGGGACCCTCAGCATTCACAGCCGCTGTATTAGCAGAAATGAGCGTCAAGACTGGCTACGAAGTAACCTGGGATACCTTCCACAACATCCCCGAGTCAAAGGTCGTCGGCGGCGTCTTAGTCCTCACAGTCGAAGCTTTCGCCGCTGGGCAAGGACATTCCGACTCCGGGAACCACAACGCACGAACAGCATTAGTGAAGCACCGCTACCACGCCTCGAAATGGCCCACTGCACACCCACGGTACAAACACCCCGTGTACGGCGAAGTCGAGAAATGTAACTGGGAAGTCGAGTGCGTGAAGATGTGGGACTACAACACGGCGCTTTTCAAAGGGCTCACGGAAGAAGAAAAGCAGAAACTGATCATCGAGAAGAACCAAGCGGACCTGCTGAAGCAAGCTGAGGACGAGGACTTCGCGAGGAGGTTGGAGCAGTATGAGGCTGCGAGAGCGGCACAAGAGGTTGCGAATCCAGCGCCGGCACCGTTGCTACAGCCTGCGATGCAGATACCCGTCGAAGCATTCCCTGCTCAGCAACCGCAGGGCTTCCCGCCAGCACAGCCAGCGCCAGCGCCTGCATTTCCACCTGCTCAACCAGCAGCAGGTTTCCCGCCTGCATTTTGAAGACTTAGACGGACGGTTGTGCGTGAAAAGGAAGCTGGAACGAGACAAGGAAAGCCATGGCTCAGTAGAGATGGGGACTTCGCTCGTCGGTTCTGGGGTTCTCTTGGGAATGACTATATGAAAGATGTATGGTGTTTGGCGTATCCGGGGCTTCAGTTAGAGAGATCTCTACCATGGCGATTTGCATGGCACAATGAAAGCTTCCAAGCTTGAACATCAGCTGTCTCGTCCTCACACGTGATCATGATAGCGCAGCACTTGATTGCGCCTCACCTACCCTTGACTGGGAAGATTTGCGCATGACTCATTCCCAAATATAGGCTCGTGATATCAAGAGATGTAGCCACGGTTGTGAGCGAGGGCGCGATAGACATTGGAGCTTTGAACACGTGACATGCTCGTTAGATAGATCCAAGCTCGCTCTTGGATCTGGATACCAGTTAGAAAAGCTTTCTTGCGATCAGAGACGACGCGTATGGTTCATACCTGCCCTCTCAGATACGGATCAAGCTCAATGCTGACAAGAGACGCGTGTTGAAGGATAGACACGGGCCTCGATTCAACACTGCAGTGATGGTTCCTCGCCATGGGTGTCAAAGAGTCGATGAATGTGATGTGATGACCTTTTGCGCATGCGATCTAATCGAGTGACCACAGACATGATGGCAAGAACGTCGTTGATGAAGTGGCGATGCGTCCAATGAAGTTGTAGGGATGAGATTTAGGAAAGGAAGGAAGTCGCGCCGGCCAAGCTCGCTTAGGGTAGCGATGGCGCTATCCCTTCGACCGGTGAGACATTGCTAGCGTCTCAGCCACATGTGGCACCCAATGAAATCGCAGAAGTCAGCAGTTCCTTCTATAATTTCATTGGGTGCCACACCTGTCCTGCGACGCTAGCAATGTCTCACCGGTCGAGGGGATAAAAATAGATATCACTTGCTGGAAATTTCTTGACGCTTCAGTATTAATTCAATCTTCGACTACACGGAATTTTTCTTGCTTTGAACTGTGCACTTTATCCCCTTTTTGAAGATTCCAGAAGGCCATGTGAAGAGCTCTCTATTTTACGATGGCAAATGACAGGGCTTGGATTTGGAGACTAGTTGTCACCAAAGAGGCTAGCACTCTGGTTCATTCAACTCTGCACAAGTATCCCACCGTACCAATGGCCTCTGCCCACAGCAACGCGAATGTAGGTCACAGTTTTCACTGTTCTACATGAACTGTTTGGTAGGCAGAAAACCCATTGTTCCATTTCCTACTGGTTGCTCTTGACAAATGAAATACCAGGAAATAGCACATTATATTAAAGAGCGGCGTGCACTAACTTTAAGCTAAAAGAAGACTTTATTGATCAACGATAAAATTAGGACCATTTCGACTTCGTCATGATATATGGAACCTATCGCAGCCAGGAGCGTCATTAAACACCAGCCAATGGACCCCCTCCATGGCCATTTTGCCTTCTGCTAGCCAGCTCAGTTTCTAATGCCGACTCCAGCCTCCTCAGCTCGACAATTCTAGCAAGGTCCTCGCGTTCTTCTTTGACCTGGGTAAGACTTCTCTGCACATCTTCCTCGCCCTCGTCCGCATTCCTTCGCCGATGCTCCGCGTTTACCGATCCTCGGGCACGTTTCCAGACAGCTCGCTGGCATCCTGGTGAAGCGCCGCCGACATCTCCATGACAGCCGGGGCGTACTGCATCGCCGACATCTCAGCGGTAGCTGGGGTGTATTGTGACCCCATATATGGCTGGTTTGCGAGATTGGGCATAGAGTGCAACACTGGCTCAATCGCATTCGGCTGTTGATACGGGAATGGTGCCGGCGCCTCTTGTGGAACGCCGCCGGCCTCGAGTTCCGGCTTTGCTGTAGCGTCGTCCATCCGCGATGCCATCGGCACCCGCTGGCGCCGGCGGCGGAGGTAGAGCAGCGCGCCGAGCAGGGTGAGGCCGAGCACGAAGATGACCACGCCGACGCTGATGCCGGCCCGGCCTCCGGTGGACAGGCTGCCGCCTGAGGAGATGGGCGTGCCGGTGGTGGTCACGGTGACGGTCGCCGGAAGCGTCTTTGGAGGAGAGGTGATGGACGCAGTGGACGCGGTGGACGTGGTCTGGAAGTCGGTGCTTTGAAAACGAACCTGGACCGAAAAGGCATTGATACCATAGTAGGCTGTGGTAATAGGACTCATGACCTGTTCGCCTATCAAAATTCCGGAAGAGTATTCTCCATATGTAGTGAGCAAGTCTTGAACTATGCTCGTACAAGAGTACGTGCTGTACCACTGGTATGGCTGACTACTTTGCGAACCCTGACAGAGGTATCCGCTATAGTAACACGGAAAGAATGTTAGCAACGGGTCTTAGCTCGAGCCAGCGGATACGGAAAATCACCTTGGACAGCAGGTAACCACAGTCTCGAAGCTAGCGGGGAACGTGTTGGTCGACGAGCAAGCCGTCACATAACCCGATGGACATATCCCAGGCGAGAAATAAAAATTCGATGCCTCAGTCCAGCCTGAAGGGAAGCACGAGGTAACGGACGGGGCTGGAGGGCCGAGAATGATCGCAGGGCTGTTGTAGTCAACATGAAATGAGTTCAAGCACCCTGACGGCGCCGTGAACGTGGTTAGCAGGGGGTCGGCCATCGCGAGAGTAGGTGGTGGTGTTTCGGGGGGCTACAGCACAACACGCATAGAGTGTTCCATCTATAAAGAATTTGCATCACGGCCTTCAGCTTGTGAGCGAGCATAACCCAACCCCACAACTGCTTTGCTCATGTGACGCCCGCTTCGAATCAAAAGAAAAAACAGCCAGTCACGTGAGCAGCCTCGTAGCGCCATCTCTTCTGCTTCTGGTATAGTGTCCCGCCAGCTGTCGCAGGAAACCAGTGCTCCCAATGGTCGGTCCAGTTTTTTTCAATTGTCTTGAACTGAGCCCTCTGGTTGGTTACAGTTGAGGAGGCTTCCAGACTTGGACTAGTCTAGTTAATCGAGCCTATAGAACTGCTATAACTGCCATAAACTATATACTATTGGTTGAATCGAGAATCGGTCGATAGTAGTAGAGATCGGAGTAGAGATTCCTTCGGATTTATTATAATACTTGGACATATAAGAGAATCACACGTAAACCAAAGAACAAAAGTCAAGTATATATATTTATAGTTTCATTAAAAATCTTGGCCGACGAGTACTATTGTTATTTATATATATACGTGATAAAAAAAGACTTTATAAATAGCAAAAACAGGTGGAAATATACACTTAGCAGTTGGGCCTGCCATACTACCAATTGGTTACGATTATGAAATAGCTGGTTCAGTTCAGGTCCAGTTGTAGGCTCAAAAGTAGGCAGACCCAACTGTTGGAAACACTGCAAGAAACGATGTGGAACAGAAAAACTTTGGAATTTTCATACCAGGTTTGGTGGTAAGAAGAGTTACATTATGACGGAAGGACATGGTTCTTGGTCCGCTCAAGTTCGTTTGCCTCGATATTGAATTTCTTGAGTTAGCACTTCTAAATCCTATCTTGGAGAGATACTGCCCACAGCATTGATCTTTCCAAATTTCTAATAGCTTCCAAAGCCATTTCTGTCCACAATCTCATCATCAGTCACTTTTTTTATTCTGCGAGTCGCGGTCATCGGAATGTCGTGGGCTTCTGCGCTCTGTGTGATATTGGTCGGCGGACAGACGGTATCCTCCGAGCAAAGTGTTATTTAGGAAGGCTCCCGGGGGATTGGGCTCGGGATCGTTACCCTGGATGTCATGGTTTTCATCCAGTCTCCATATGCTGTAACAAAGGATAGAGCTAACTCGAAAAATCGAGGAGATCTCGCATCGTTATACTCATCATGGACTGAGTTAACTATAACAAGGCCAGGAGATCGAGAACGGTAAGAGCCAGTATGGATGCGCCGCGCATCTTTGCCTTATGTTCTCTGTCAGCCATGACGATCATTATTCACTCACGGCGACGAAGACGAGAGCAGGAGCAGCAAAGCAGACATATAAAAGGGGGGTCAGTCAGAGCCCGAATCCGAGAGTGATGATGACAGAGATGACGATAGCTCGGATGGGCGATCCGATAGAACTAATGACAGAAGTACAGTACTGTCCATGAAGATGGTGGATTTTATGAAGGGTATGATGGCGTGCTCATCAGCCTTACCAGGAACCTGTGCAGCTGAAACGAAACCCCGGCCATGATTCCAAGTTGAGCAAGATTACTGATCAATATCATGGCGCTCGAGGCATAATTCGATGGTGTGCTCAGATTTGGGCTCCCAGAAACATTGTGGCTGCTTGCATAGCCACCACAACGACGGGCTTTAGGAAACAAGTCCACCAATCGTGGTTCTCACACAATCAGGCTGCATCGCATCATCGATAAACTCGCGTGCACAGTATTGAAATGCAGGCAAACGCAGGAGTCATGGCTTTAGAATATATTCACATGGAGTTCTGGACAAGTCGACGACTAGCATGGCTCGAATCCTCACTTTAACGCACCCGCCCTCGTCTCCCCCCTAATTACTTTCGCTCACAACAGTGGTACGATGCGAATGAAGTACCCTTTCGCGTTACTGCTGTTACTATCAAGAGATGCGGTCGCGCTTCTGCACAATGGCAACTTCACTACTCCCTCCGATGCCATTCCACAGCTGGCTGGTGTTTCCCTTGCCCCTCCTCGTCACCCGGGACTTGGAACGATGAACATCACGAATTGCTGTCTGCGAGCTCTCACCGATGCATTTGCAGTACAAAACGGTTATCTAGTTATATCCGACCCTTCGTTTTTGTCTCCTGGCACCACCCCGGAATCCTTTCTATCCCAAATGAGCCAAGGAGAATTCCCTTGCGGATCCGACTTTAAAGGAACGGAAGTCAAGGCGTCGTACACGTGGTGCAGTATCTACTGTGCCGGCTATCAAAAGTCGCAAGTAAATGATGCGCAGGAATGGGTCTCGCCGCTCGTCTCGTTCATCTTGCCATGTCTGGTCTTTTCAACTGCAATCCCTCGACGCCGGAGACTGCAAGTCAGCGATGTATTGTTCAAGAGGGCTTTGCATAATATCTACAGATTCTTGCTCACGCCAATCCGATTTGTTGTTGCTGTGTTCATAGTCACTCTTGACTACTTGATTTGGTTGGCGTTGTGTTTTGCTTTCGCGGGACCGATGATCTTGAGTGGTATTTATGAAGCGTTTTTGGATAGTAGGATATTGGATTTCGTGATGAGGGAGGGGAATGCGGGATTGAGTAAGGTCATGAGCACGAGACTACTGTATATCATTTTGGTTGGAAATTTGGATTTTAAATGGAAGAGTGGTGAGTCAAATCCTTGTTCCTACTATCATTATCTTTGCTAATCAGAGGTAGATACTGAAAAGGGTAATGATGGAGACCCTTGGTTGGACCTCGAGCAGCTGCTTCAGAAGGAGGATCAACAAGTGAAGCTTCCTAGTATGGTAGAAGTTCAGAACAGGTAAGCCAAACGTCCTAAGCTTATAGCTTATAGCTGTGCTGACTGTTTTAAAAGTTATGGTACCACCGTTGGGGTTCCAATAGCATTCTTCTGCGGAGGCTTTGTGTACAATCTCTTCGATATACAAAGCACGCTGGGGAACAACGACACCGCCCACGCGTTGGCTTTTGGAATGTGGTAAGTCGAAGCTCCTAAGGTATTTCGGATGCATGCTAATGAACTTAGGTGGCTCATTGTCCCTCACATGGCAATCGTGTCATCACTTCTGCTCGCGGGCAATAACCCCTTCATCTTCCAAACTGCTGTTGGCGCACGAACTATCAAACATCGTCCCGTGCTGGGTGTCTTCGCCCAGGCATATGAAAGCCGATACAAGACCGAATGGCTTTGGTTCCGCGGCCGCAGCAAGTATCTCTGGCTGCACCGCGCCTTCTTTCTCGACTCAACCTCATCCATCACATCTCCAGACCCATCGCTAAGGAAAATCCCCACTGCCACCTCCAAGCAAGTAATAGAACCTCAACTCGCCAGACTCAAATCAGCCATCAACTTCTCAATCTTCGACTGGGCACAAATGATCCTCCTAACCACAGCCCTAATCTTCGTGCCTTTCATCCTCGCCTTCCTCACCTCCTTCTTCACGCCCACCGTCGGCCTCTCATGTCGCAGCATGACCTTCCTCGTCTACTTTCTCGCGCAAATGGGGCAAGTATCCCTCTGGGTCTGGGTCCTCTCGCTCACCACTATCTCCGGCACCGGAATACTTCACTCCCCCATGCACCGCTCTCAACCCGGGCTTCCCACCCTACTCTCCTGGCTTGCATATTGGAGCTTAGCAGTCCTGTTTATTTCGATAAGCATCTTTACCGCCATCGGCGGCACGATCATGCAGTTGTCAGGCATCTACAGCAACTGTCTCTGTGCGCTGCCGATCAAGTACTGGGCGATCAGATATAGCGATAGTAAGGACACGTATGTGATGTTGGGGAGCAATAGCGCGGCGGATATTAGTGCTGCGCATAGGTGGTGGATGATGATGGGGTGCACGGCGACGGGATTCCTGGCTGTGGCGACGTATTTTGGTTGGTGGTATCAGAGTCGACTGCGTGGTGTTTTTAAGGAGGTGGCGGAGAGTATATGAAATTCCGGTTGAGAGACTGACGCCATAATTAGAGTCCGGGTATGACATAATTACTAAGAATCCAGTGAAAATATTGTTGGAAACTTCTTTTAGTTTGACGGCTCAAGTGAATTCCGAAACAGGCTTGCATGCTTGCTGCATTGTCCGCTGGCATCCCATGGGCAGCAATATCATGATCCCAAAGCCTCTTCATAACTTCTTCAATAGTGGACGAATAGTCGATGAGCACAGCCTGCTGCTAGTAGCAGCTGGGAGCCAAAGCCCACAGTCCAAAAAATTTGTCCTGCGTTCACGCCGCTAAGTCCGCTTTAGCATCTGCGAGTTCCCGCACGCGTCGGCCGACCTCCGACGCATCCTCCGGCAGTACGAAGGACTTATAAATTTCCTCCGCACTCGGCCGCATTGCCGCTTGTCTTAGTCATAATGCGGTCTCCGATCATTAACCCCGCTCGCTCCGGTCTCTCAAGGGCGTCTCGGAGGGTGAATATATAAGATCAGGGTGGACCTTTCAAGTATAATAAGTCAATTGAAGCATCTTTGTTTTACTTCACAACACATACATTTCCTCCAACACATCCATCTCTTGTCTCCA
Source organism: Hyaloscypha variabilis F (assembly GCA_002865655.1). Lineage (NCBI taxonomy): Eukaryota > Fungi > Ascomycota > Leotiomycetes > Helotiales > Hyaloscyphaceae > Hyaloscypha > Hyaloscypha variabilis. Next base: position 645,178 of record KZ613943.1, on the reverse strand, counting down.
AAATGACTCGCTGGAACTTCTCATCCACAGGCAACGAAGTCGTAGAAGCTTTCAAAGACCGCGTAAAAGGCAAAACAAGTACGTCCTCCAACCTCAACTCACAAACTCACATCCTAATAAAATCAAGTTGTCATTACCGGCCCGGGAGTAGGTGGAATAGGCGCCGAAACAGCCCTGTCGCTCGCCGCCGGTCTCCCCTCAACTCTCCTCCTCGCCGGCCGCACAGAATCCAAGATCACACCCCTAATCACCACCATCCGCTCTCAATATCCCTCCATCACCACCACCTTTATTCCCCTCGATCTCGCCTCCCAAGCCTCCGTCCGCGCCGCTGCTGCTTCCATCAATTCCCAAGTCGATAAAATCGATATCCTGATTAACAACGGCGCTATTATGGCTTGTCCATATGAGAAGAGTGTCGATGGGATTGAGATACAATTTGCGACTAATTATGTGGGACATTTTCTGTTGACGAATTTGTTGGTTGGGAAGCTGTTGCTTGGAGGGGGAGTGGAGGGAGTGAGGGTGGTGAATGTTAGTAGTTCGGCGCATAGGAGTGGAGTGATCCAGTGGGATGATGTCAATTTCCAGGTATGTAAATGATGAGGAGTATATAGTGTGAGAAGAAGCAAGAGGTGCTGACGAAACCCAGAATGGCAGGGTTTATAATCCGTGGGAAGCGTACGGGCAATCCAAATCTGCACTCATCCTCTTCTCTCACGCCTTAGCTTCACGATTGAAAAAGCATGGCGGCTTCTCTTTTTCTCTGAACCCAGGATGTTAGTTTCCCCATCCTTTGCCCATCTCAACAAGCTAATACTCAACTAGCGATCACCTCCGGTCTCCAAGTCCACTTAAACACAGAGGACAAGGCTCTGCTGGCAGACGGCATAGCTCGAGCGGCAGCTGCAGAAAAAGCACTGGGTCGTGAGTGGAAAATGCCGTCCAAGAAAACGATGCAACAGGGTTGTTCTACGACTCTTGTCGCGGCGCTGGATCCTTCGATTGAGGGGGATAGTGGTGCGTATTTGGATGATGGGGATGTTGCGGTCAATCGGCCGCCAGAATATTTGAGTTTCCCAGAGAATGAGGAGAGGCTTTGGAAGTTGAGTGAGGATTTGGTAGGAGAGAAGTTTGATTGGTAGAGTGTGCGATTGGACTGTGGGTACAGGGCCGGCTGTTGAGTAGTTTGCTTGATCGTGGTAGGTACTAGGCAATTGCTTTGGTTGGTTTGCAGGATCCGAACGGTTCGAAGGGTTGTCAGCGATTCAGAATCCAAGAACCGCTCGTCCGATGCTTCTAAGCCTTTACTACAAGTAGGGTAGTGCTAGTTGTAATGATGCCATCTGGCCTAGAAACAATATATTCGCAAGTTTTTACTCGAAGAGGACCTCTTTGTATAAGAATTATGCTGTTTAGGGACTCTAGTATAAACCTAATCGAGTATTCTGTTTCCTACGGTGCGAGAGATCGGATGCGACGTTACCCGACCTTCACAAGCTGTGCTGATCGTAATATGAATTGATAAGAGCTAATAACAACAAATATTCTACAGCCAGTTTTGATCTGGTTAATTACATTGAGTGGTGCAAATTGTGTCTGGTTTGGCCGATTAAAACAACTCGGTTTAGCCCGTTGCAGCTCGTCTCCGGGAACTGCAATAGGTAAGCATTTAGAGCGGGCCCTGCTGGGCCTAGTAACATCAAAGCAAGCAGACTTGAAAACCTGGATTTCGTAGGTTTGCAGCATGTTCGTCGTTGAGGACGATGATTGTGAAGGAATCTGGCAATTCTTGCTCGAGGGTCCGAAATTCCAAGTGAACTCGAAACCGGCCTGTAGGAAGACCCTCGCCAATGCCCCAGCCAAGATAGTGACCATATGTGTGTATCGGAATAGCTCCAGGCCGATTCTCTTCATATGTCTCTTTGAAGTAAGCGATGTACTCAGTAAGTAGTCGTGTCATCTCTTCTTCTTCGTTGGGGAAGGAGTGAAAGTAGATCAAGTCTTCGAGAACATCCATAATTGGATCATTGTAGAATTCCCACAATTCTCTCTGTGACCGGGGAACACTCTGGAACCTTGTTAGAGTTGTTCGAAGCACCGCTATTGCGGCATGGCGCTGCTGTGTTTTCGCGTAAGCATCGGCAAGGAATGAGACCATTAGACGCTGATGCACAAAATTATATGCGTTGGTGTCTGCTGCGAGAACCTGCGAAACGATTTGGGCGACATCGCTCACATTGTCCCGATTCAAGTGATGGACTACAAGTTCCTGGATAGCCTGAGAACAAAACTGCTCCCATTGGAAGACTGCTGTCGATTGAAGGTAAGCTGAACGTTCTAGGAATGTTACTTTGTGATCGGAGTTACGGTCGAAAGTTCGTGCAAGCAAGCCACACGCTTTTGCAAAATAAAGTCTCTCGATATCAGAGCATGATGATTCTATCGAAGAATGCTCACCCGCCCGGTGTCGTACGTAGTCTTTGATAGCACAGTAGACCATATCGCTACCGTCTTGTGTCTCAATATATATTGCTCCATCATCAGTGGCCTTGGTGAAATACGCCTCTTGTCGCATCTTTGCTATTGCACACACTGCGAATTAATTAGGACAGGCATTCGAAGAAGAAAGAATTCAGTTGAACTTCAGAGCAGACCCACCGAGACGCATGATAGAGCTGGAAATTCGGCGACCGCCGACAACACGCTCGCTTACTACAGGGCGAATGAACTCAAAGTCTGAAATCCTAGGTTGCCTGCTTCTGAATTCCGTCGAACTTGTACAAGTAGCACTCGCGGCCGCAGTGCCTGCTTCGATTGTACTCGGGGCAGTACTCAATACGGCGGTGGCAGTTATGCTGTCAGGGATGGTCCCATCTTCTCTCAAGAGAGCCATAATTTCATCATGTGTTGTGGACCAAAATGCATGACAGTCGATAGCTTGCAGAGGCTGGTAAATAATCAGTACAGGGTTTAGCAGAAGCCTTGAAGAGAGACGTACTTCGTTTGATCGTTCTAATAGCCGGAACTGCTCTTCCCAAGACTTCTCTGCGAATCTTATGTCCTTAAGATCGAGGAAAATATCCTTCGACGGGTGTAATTTCTTTCCAATATCCCATGCAAGAGTTGCAACTGCAAGAAACCAAAGACTAAGGGGAACTTCGGTAAGATGGAATAACTTAGACAATAACGATTCGTTTAACCACTCGCCCTGAACATCGCGCACGCTCCCAACGAAAATATCGTATGCCTCAATTGCAAGTCGTGCAGTTGTGATTAGAGTGGCTTGATTCAAGCCTTCTAGATGGAATACCGATCCAAGAAGCGTTTTGATGTGAAGAAGGTAATTACTCAGGTATGGATGCAAACAAGATCCAATAATTCCGTAAAATTTGTGAAATTCAGGCTGGGGGAACCCGTGGGAAATAAGCGCCATGGCGTCTTGAAAAGAATCAGTCCTCTTTCTGCGTCTTTGTACTTTCAGCCAATAATGCATTAACTATATGTAATCTGGTTAGTTTTGGCGCTTGCCACTATCAACTGAGAGTACTTACAGGATGGAGACGAAAGCTCCGCCCAGATCGGTTGCGAAATACGAGCGAAAAGTCGATTAATACTTCAAGTGCCTTGGCCATCTTGGCGCAAGCATCGCGGGAGTTGGAAAGCTCCTGGAGTGACTCAGACGCAAATCCCTCTTGGGGCATATTGACCAGGTCGCCTTCGGGGTCCCATTTCTGCTGACGTACTACGCCTCTCGTGAAGACATGCTCATCCATTTCAGTGGCATCCAAAAACGCCATGATATCCAGAATATTGGCTGAGGCCGGGTTGGTAGAAGCTACGTGGTCAAAAGACAGTTGCCACGAAGCCACAACCTCTTTGGACTCATATATGATTCCATGATAGCTCTCTATCGTGGGATCAGACTCAGATTGAGTTAGATTGTTGATGAAAGAATCAAACAATAAGGGGTACTCGTTGACACTCAACTCCCGTGAACTTAAGTATGACGCACAGTGTTGAACTGCAAGTGGTAAACAGCCAAGCAACCTAACCACTCTAATTGCAGCTTCCTCGTCGTCTACTGTCTTCCTTCGATTGTAAGATGCATCTAAGAGCAATGCTGCCGCAATTTGCTCCTCTAGCGGCTCGACTTTGAGAGCCATGGTACCAAAAATTCCCGCACGCACTCGCCGACTCGTAATGATGATATGTCCCTTCCCACCCTGCGGAACGAGTTGTGAGAAATTGGCTGAGCTGAAACCCTCAATACCGTCAAGGTTGTCGATAATTAAGAGCCATTTTCGATCAGGACGACCGCACCAACGAACGAATTCGAATTCATTCTTTGCCTCTATCCGAGCAATTTCTGCCTGTAAGATTGCCATAGATTGGTTCTGGCCAGCATGTTGTGCCGATATCCAGAACACCCCATGATAATCGTTGCGATGAGTAGAGGCGTACTTAAGTGCCAGTTCACTTTTTCCCGCCCCTGGAAGCCCGTATAGCACGACTCGTTTCTGGCTCGGGCCCTCTGTGGTCGAAAAATGGGTTTCAATTTGTCTAAGGATATCCTTAAATCCATGGAATCGAGGATTCTCCAATTGAGTGACTTCAAAGTATCTACTGGCATTATGTCTTATGTTACTAAAGGGGCATAGTACAATACTGTTTAGCTTGTGCTCACCAAGTTTGTGTCTCGTCGGGAACGGTCAGGCCTTCGAAGCGGCGTGTTAGATCCTCGGTTGCAGTCAGTCGTAATGCCCGCTTTTCAATTGCCTTATCTCTCAAAGACACTAGCTGCTGAGCTATTAAAAAGTACCCATCGTCTTCCGGACTCTCAAACTTGCACATGCGCGAATGCGTAGAATACAGCGAAAGTGGGAGCTCATTTTTGTAACCTCCCATATACGCAGAAGCAGGGGGCACAATCTAGCCAGAATAGTTAGTGACATAACAAGCCGATAGATTGATGGTACTGACGAATTGTGTGCCCACTGGAGGAGGAATTCGGGTCATTTTTGTTTCGGCAAATGACCGCATCTGAAAGTTTTGTGCAACTCCGGTAAAGTCTACATTAATGTCTTGAATAGTGTCAGAAAAGGGTTGGAGCTCGACAGCCAGGCGAGTTGGAGCCTTCTTTTGCAGCTTCGCCCATGAGTACATGTTCTGGCCAATTTGGAGAGAGGTCGCCATATTCGACCCGTGGTGAGGCGTTCCGAGGAAAACAATGCCCTTAGTTGCTTCGACGATGGGAGTGTACAGGGGAAGTCGAGTCATGAGTGCCTATAAAAGGTATAAGTAAATATCCTAAATGGCACGTTTTTAATAGTTGGAGACTTGCCTTCTTTACAACAATTCCGCCTAACGAGTGGGCGATGAAAATTAGCGGGCGATCCTATCTCCTGTCAATAAACACAAAAACCCATAAGTTACAATAGTTACACACTTTGCATCCTTGCCTGTACGTTAATAGGCCGCCCAATAGTGCATTTGCATGATCAGTAACTCGAGCCGACACTGTATCCTTAAAGTTGTTTGCATTGTAACCAAACGTAAAGATTCGCGCCTTTGGCAGATTCGTCGGTAGGAAGCCTTCGTCAAACAGCCAATTCTTTTTGTTCTTACCAGAGAAGGTTTTGGTAGCATGGCCACCGAGTCCATGGACAGATACTATACTACACCGGATTGTCACTAACCCCCTTCTCCCTAAGTCTTACGGGAGGCTATTGGCCCGAACTTACTCTATCTCAATGTCATCTACTCCACTCGATTCCTGGTTGTTCACTGTTTTAGGGTACCGCTGGCGAACGCCGTACTCTTTCTTCGTCTTAGATCCAGGTTCCGCCTCAACAGCATCGTCTGCCTCGATTTCTGAATCTTCCTCGCTGTCCCCGTCCTCGTCGTCCTCGTCACCCTCGCCATCTTCAACCTCGCTTGGCAGGCTAAATGGTTAGTATTCATGGATTCCGAGAGCTTTTTACAAATCCTTACCTATGAATTAGCGGAGGATGCTGGTTTGCTCCTGTCAAACTGGGTTGAACCACGCGCTCAGCCGCGCCCCTAATGAAAAAGTTCCTGGCGCTCAAAGCGAATCTCTCTCGACGTCTCTGTTGCTCTGGCATCTTCCTCTAAGAAGAATTCGCCCTAAATTATTGCTATAGACGATATTCTGTGCGCTCTTAGGGGCCCTTTCGTCGTCTAGGATAGAGCAGAAATGTAGAATTTATCACAGCGAAATAGATAAGGCGGAGAGTGACCGGCCCAGATAAAGGGCTTATCTGCGGGGCTTGTGAGACATTTGTAGTCATGCCAAGAGCACTTACATGCACTGCCTGGAGCCTGACCGGTTGAGATGACGTGTTGGCATCACGTCCGTCCAATGGCTGCCTTGTGGCGTACTAGCGCAGCCAAAGTATCACAAGATAATTCATCAGTCGGTTAAAACAGGGTCAGGAATTAGCTCAGCAAAAGCAATTTCGGAGCTAATTCGTAGGACCCCAAGAATCGCAGGTAGACCGAGGCCGAATCGAAATGCTGCAGACAATTGTAGAAACTCCGCTCACAGCTACCTCACGAGCCAGAATTTACCGTAGATATGCTTTTCAACAAGAATAAAATAGAGCTCTATAAGACCGCGGCCAGTGCGCCTAATGGTCGGTCCAGTTTTCATCAACTGTCCTGAACTGAGCCCTCTAGTTGGTTATAGTCGAGGAGGTTTCCAGAACTAGACTAGTTCGGTTAATCGAGCCTATAAAACTACTATAAACTACTATAAACTGTATACTATTAGTTAAATCGAGGATCGGTCGATGTGATATAGGGGGAGGTAGGAATAATACTTACTCTAGATGATCCTTTAACTATAGGAGCATAGATCGGAGTAGAGATCCCTTTAGAATTATGAAAATACCTGGAATTATAAGAGAATCACACCTAAACTAAAGTACTCGCCCGCTTTCTAAATAGTCAGTTCTTAGAGAGGTTCTCTATGCTTTTTAGTATTATGAGACGCCATATATGCTATTAACCGAGCTAGTTAAGAGGAGGAACACTCCGTTTTAAAGCTGGAATAGCTTCACGATTTCTTCCCCTTTTTACATACAACTTTAATCCTAAGAAAGCCCTAGCTCAGGCCTATTCAACGAATCTAGTTTCATATTTTTAGGTCTAATATTCGTGAAGTTATTAGCCACTAAAGACGAGGCATTTCTTACCCCTTACTTAGTAAGAAATCAGTTAGGAACGCTATAACTCTATAATTTTCCAACCTTTAGAACTCTCTTCCTTCCATATACTATAATAATTTTTTATATCTGATTCAGACGCTTCAACGCATGCTACGGCAGATCCTAGAGATACTAGATTAGTATTTAAGGGTGCTAAGGGCAAGAAACGCGTTAGTTCTATCATTGCGCGCCCAAAACGCGCTACTCGTGCTCCTCTACCGAGAGCAGATAAATAAGGACCAAGTACTTACAATTAGACCCAATTAACCTTTAAATAGGTGAGTAACGCGTTAATTAACGTGCTATATGCGAAGATTATACTAATATATTATTTTCAAGGCTATTGGCCATATTGTTGGCTATAAAAGGCGGCCTAGAGATACTACTACTCACGTACTAATTAGTGGTCCTATACCCCCCGAAATCGACTTTGAGGATAACGATATTATATTAGCAGATATTATACTTGGAGAAGAGAGTTATATTGACCTTTTAAGGCGTGAAGGTAAAGAAGACGAAGAAGATTATAATAAAAACAAGGATATAGAAGTTATAGGGCTATCTTAAATATCCGATTCTTTAGTAACTCTTAAGGGAGGAAGTTTCACACGTATCTCCTATAATAGCGTCCTATTAAAGAAAGCTCGTGGAAAGGTTAGTTAGATCTTCGATTATAGTAAACGTTAGTCTTTTAATAGCGTGCTATACTAGGTTTGCAATCTCTATAAGTATAGCTTCTAAATAATCTAATTTTATCGAGTTTCTAACTTCTCTTTAGGCAAAGGCACTTCGCCCTAACGATATCAAATATAACATAGAACTATAAACGTAGCTGCCTATCTATGATTAAAACCTCACTATATAATAAAAGACGGTCCTGCAACTCTAAAAGAACTCTCCGTTATCGAATTATAAAGGCAGGGAGCTAGCAGCACGTCCTTCGTTCCAGAGGAGTTTCGTCGTCTACTCTTAATTTAGATCGCAGTTTGCCACATATCCTTTAGTATAGTCTAGAATCGCGAGTTCTAAGAGTTGATACTTTATACTAGTCTATATTTACGAAATAACGATACCCTCACTCGTAGTGGAACCACTATTACGACCTAGCTAATTAAACTATTCTTGAAAAGTCAACTAATTATAATTAGCCTCCTTAAGTCCTATACGTCTCTCGTTCACTTATCCTTTAATAGATAGACTTCCCCTAACGGCTTCTACTTTATTAGCGTCTTCTATTATTTTATAGATTAAAACTTTAGAGTTCGGTATATACTCCTCGGTATAAAGCGTCTCATTAGGGAGCATACTAGAATTAACGTCTACTTACTCGTCACTAGAGCTATTACGGCCTACTAAATCCTAAACCGTGTAGGGTATTATATAATAGATAATATACTAGATAATAACGTTACCTTATAGAATATTCAGATCTTCCTTACCGCTTCTAGCATCGTATAGGACGCTAAAGAGCACCGGCTTAGGTGCTTTAGTTATATGGTTAGTCTAATTATAAACGCCTTTATAACGAACTCCCCTATCCGTGATCCTCATAAGACACGTCGCCCTCACGGAGCTATTAAGCTCCTAAAAGAAGAGAAGAAGAAGGCCTACGTTTAGCCAACCGACGCTATTAGTATAATCCACACTATTACGTTCTTCGTAATAGTAAGCGGTACGCGAACTAAGGAGTTTAAACGATACGCTGTTTCTTATAGAGAGGTTATACTTACTCTTATAAAGGATAACGATACGCGGTGGTTTTCAACTTACTTAATACTTGTCAGGGCTCTAAAACTTCGTAGTGCCATTGAATTATTCGTCTTTAACTACTGGACGACTAGTTGGCTAGGAGATAATAACTTATTAGCTTATATTCTAACCGCTGAGGACTGGAATTACGTCAAAGACGTCGTGACTTTCCTTGAGCCGTTTTGGATACTTATTTAGGAGCTCTAGGGCAAGGACGATCAGGGTAAGTTACGCTTCACATAACTCTCTTCATAGGCTAATTTAGTAGGAAATTATAGATATTCTTAGTAGGTTCTACCCTCTTACGAATTAATACGAGTTTATATTAAAAAGTACGCTACTATTCACGAATCACACGTCCCTACTCTCATCGACGACTTTCCTACGCAGGCAGAACGGCGTTTTGATATTAATGTATAGAATGCTTCGTGTAAGCTAAATAAGTATATTAATACCTTAGAGTCACTAGTTTACCTTATTACTATCGTGCTATTACTATAGAAGAAGTGGCATTTTCTTAAGGCCCTTTGGATACCACGTAAGTATACTACTGCCCGCCTACGTGTTTAGGAGTTCTACGACTTTTAGTACCCGTTAATTAATCACGTGGAAGTCCCTTAAGCTGAGGGATCTTTTATTACTCCTACGCTCTAAGATAAGGAGGGTTTACTAAACTCTTTTATGAGCTTAGTAGGCGGTCTAAGTAATATAGCTGAAGCTGAAGACGGGTATTAGAGATATTATAAGGAGGACCGCGTTCCGTAAGGCACGTGGAAGGGAGCTCTTAATTAGTGGTAGGACTATTAAGTCTAATATCCGCGTATGGTATAAATAGCTAAGGATATACTCTCAATTCCTAGTATATTAGCTAAGGTTGAGAGGCTCTTTTCAAGTGCTAAATTAATAATTCCTCTTGTAAGGAATAGTTTAGATATGGAGAGTATTGAGGCTAGGGAGTGTATTAGGAGCTTTAGGATTAATGGAGTTATCTAAGGTTCTCTTTTTCCTTACTAAAAGTCGAGTATATATATCTGTAGTTTTATCAAAAATCATGGTATTAACGAGTACGATTCCCATCTGCATGCACGTGATAAAAAAAAAGACTTTATAAATAGTAATAACAGGTGGAACTGTACTCGTAGCAGTTGGGCCTACTATAAGGCCAGTTGGTTACAGTTCTATAATAGCTTGTTCAGTTTAGGTGCAGTTGTAGGCTCAAAAACCAACCGACCCGACTGTTGGGGGCACTGACCGCGGCGAAAAGAATGGTCAACTGTTTTATGATAAGCTGCTTTCGAAGCTTGCTATGCTATAGTTGCCATGTGTTACAACGAGTACTGTGAGAATTTCTTCCGATTATCATCTCGGGCGTCCGCTAGAATCAGCTAGCTGGCTTCCACCAGCTCAAGCAGGATCTGAGCGACCACCCGTGAATTAGAGATCAAAATCTCGATTTTCGTAGTAGATGCAGATAGTATTGATCTATAGAATCCGAGGTACTTTTATATGCTATAGGCCTAATAGAGCATATAGAGGGCTCTGACGGACACTGCAATCGATTATTCTAAGCTAATAATCCTCGACTATTTAAATTCTATTAGTCAGACAAGGCTTCACATTATAGCCTTTCTGAAAAGCGGATGTTATTCCAAATTAAGCCAGGGCATATAATCCAGAACATTATCTAGTATACTTTTATAGTTTCACAGTCACCGAGCTCCCCTTTTATTTTAGAACCAATATAGAAAATAGGCTAGAGACATATTGTCTGGCTTTCCAGCTATAGGAGCATAATCTAAAAATCATAGCTTAGGCTTACAGATATTCACGTCATTTTGCTCTGACTTTTCTAAGTAAGATGATACAATTGGCACTTCAGCTATAAATCCATCCAAGGGATTTGGCAATTTGAAGAGCGTATATGGTCCTAGTTAATATAGGTTCTGTTAATACTAGATGCTTCTTTATATTGCACCCTTGTAGACCGGGAGCTGTTACCGAGTAAGCACCAGGATGTTGTGACTACCACAGTATATACAGTAGGCTAAATTTGATTAGCCATATGAGCATAATCGGACCAAAGTGATCCCAAGGTATTCTATATAAACAAGCCAATGTCATCGAGGACATAATTGAAAATGCAATCCAAAGCTACACATCCTTCACGATGCTTTCAAGCTCAAGTACCCTGATGTTCTTAGCCAACTCCATGCTCGCGCAGAGCTTGTGTAGTAGAGGAGCGCTCGAGGTAGCAACAAGTCGATATATTGCAGCCCAGAGTACAGGACAATTAGGCTGGCTTCAAACCGTTCTCAGTCCTAACGCCACGTACACTGAGAACTTAGCATTGGTGGACATCAACAACAGCACCCTAAGGGAGCCCCTTAAAATCGACCACATCCACACACTCGTGGATACGACATTATGCGCCACCTATTCGGAGCTCATCATCACCTCAACAACAAATCCACACAATATTGGCGTTCAGGTCCGCTTTGATCCCAACGGCAGCATCACCTCAATAGACTCGATCGTCACGACCATCGGTGATCTCTACTTCAGCCAATTCGCCCCTTCCCACGCCTTACACCAAGTCCTCCTCGAAGACTGGAGCACCATCCCTACCCCATCCCGCGACACACGCGCAGTCCTTCAAGCAGCCGCCGACTCCTACTACGCCTACTTCACCAACAACAGTCTGCCCGTTCCCTGGGGCACGCCGTGCACGCGGATCGAAGGCGGCTCCCTAACCGCCAGCGGGGACTGCAGAGACAATCTCCCGAACGGAGCTGCACCTACTGTCGACAAACGCTATGTGATAGATGAGACGGTTGGAGCTGTGGATGTAATTAGTGACTTTGGGGGGCTGGGCGCCGATACGCATGAGTTCCAGGTTGAGGGAGGGAGGATTGTGAGGATTCATTCGATGACGCTTTGTCGTGGCCGGGCAGCGTTTAACTGTGGCTTGCCTATGCCAGATGTCCTAGAGCAGCCTGTTTCATCGTAGTTTTGGGGGCTAAGTTGAGGTCAGTGGAGGTAAGTGCTCGAATTGCTATAATTAGTATAACTAGTTCGCGGAGGACGTGAGTGCTCATATTATTGGTGGGATTCAGGAAATTCAATTAAGCTAGGGCTAGGGAAGTAGCAACTGGTCTCGCCCAAATTCGGGAATCAATTTTGAGCCGTTCATAATAGCATTCAATAAACTAAATAGTATAGCAGATGAGTTCAATTCTCGTCGACTTTTGATAATTATCGCAGGTAACACAATGGGAATTATTGTCATTTGAAAAAGTCAAATCTTTTGGGTTGCCATGAAGTTAGAGCAACTGCACTAATATGGATTTTCATATATTACAATAAGCTAGGTGAGCCCTATTTTATGCTAATAATATGCTTCGCACGTTGTTAATAAGTACTAAACGAATTCTCACGTCCTCGCGCTCGTTCATCTAACCTTACGGGAGAATGGGCCTATGGTTTTCTTTCCAAGCACAAGCTATTAAGAAAGCTCAGACAGGTCTTCTGGATCATTCATGAAGATCATTATTGATAATTACGTTGACTGCGTCAATGAGACCAAGTGCGTTTACCACCTATATGTGACTTAGGTTGAGAAGAATGATCACATGATCGTTTCCTCCCAACACGTGCCCAAGCCATAAGCCATCGGGCGCAGCCGTCTTCGTTTCAGGCCAGTCCGCGACGACCAGCCTTATTCAAATATCTTTCACAAAACCCGTACTTGCCAGCGTTCGCTTTTGCCCTACAATCACAATATTCTCAACATGGCCGACAACTATATTTATCGCAGTCTAACGAAGCCTGATGCGATACGGCTCATCCTTTTGGACCCATCCCCAGACCTGAGCAGCCCCCTAAGCTGCCGCCTACTCTTGACCACGTTGTCTAGATGCAAGAGAGATTTGGTCGACAAGTACACTGCTCTCTCATACGTCTGGGGAGAATCTCAACGGACGTCGACGATAACGGTCGATGGCAAGATATTCCACATCACAGCCTCGCTCGACTCTGCTCTTCGACACCTCAGAAACCCTGGACGAAAGCGCCAAATTTGGGCAGATGCGATTTGCATCGACCAAGACAATATTGCGGAGCGGAATCAACAAGTTCGTCAGATGGGATCAGTGTATGCAACCGCAGATCATACAGTCATCTATCTTGGCGAAGGTACCCCGGAGACTGATCGACTATTGAACGATCTCCAGATTACTCACGATCTACACGCTCTCTGCAACCAGCCTGAAACTCTCTCTGCCGTCAAATTATTGTTATCTCTTCCTTGGTTCCGAAGAATCTGGGTGTTGCAGGAGTTAGTTCTCTCACGGGATCCGTGGATTCAATGCGGCACCTACCTTATCCAGTGGAATCAACTAGAAAATTGTGTCCGTCAGCTTGACTCGACCCTTCATCTCCACAAACAAATATTCCTTAATATGTCAAATCTGCGCTCAGAACACTTAGTTACGCTTGTTATGCCACCCAAGAAGACGGATTTGGATGGAGTGGCCCAAGAAATCTATGATCTTTTGGTAGCGAGAAGGGGACTTGGAGCAGCGGATCCCCGCGATATTCTGTTTGCAAACGTACATCTGGTCTTCAATGAGAGGAAGCTAGATATGGGGTCTATCCTTGCAACGAAAGAAACGGATAAAAGATTCACAGCTTGGAAGGATTTTCCCCTGATCGACGTTGATTATGCCAAGAATTCTACACAAGTCTATGGCGATATTTCCCGCTTCTTTATTCAACGGTTTCGCGACTGCAGAACTCTATCTCTACGTGGTCCTTCCTGTGGAAAATCTGAGCAGCTGGCAGATTTGCCAACCTGGGTGACTGACTGTTAGTACGGCAACTCTCCTGCTTGCATTTGTAGCTCATCGGTTCTTCTGACTACTATTTACGTTGAACGATCAGGATTCTCAAGGGCTTTCGTCTATATATAACCATCCTATTGAACCCAAATATGTCACTCGCTAACCTAATCTTATAGGGACTTCATCACCTTCGTCAGACTTATTGGCTTTCGGAGAAAGTCATAATCCTCAACTGTGCATTCTCAAGGATTCTTCGGAATACCCAATCGCTTTTAGCGATGATTCTCGGATCATGGCATTCAGAGGCATGCTACTAGGGCGCGTTAAAGCGGATCCGATAATGATCACACTAGACACATTTGATACGAGTAAATTCACGAACGAGTGCCTCCGCATTCATGGACCTTGGAAATTCTTAAGGCTGATATATCAAGACACGTACGAGCAATTGAAAGAGTCACTTGGGCCGAATCTCAACCCCAAGCAAATACTTGACCTCCTTGAAGCGGCTGATGAATGGGTGGTATTCCAACATCACGAATCAACTAAAAGCTTTTTAAATCGGATAGCCAAGGCGCTGAGTTGGACCCTGAGTTGGGAACAGAGGGAGAACCAACTAGGAAACGACTTTAACCTCGCTACAGGCATTTATGTCATTCTGGAGTGGATCAACTGCTCTCTCAGACTGGTACCACCCGGCCAGGAAATGGAGATAGAAAATATTTTCTCCATGGATATCGATCTCTCACAAGTCCAGTCTATCTTCGCGCATCTTGTAGTATTTCGACTCGGGAAGACCAAGAGTATCCTCAGCTCTCGTAGGCTTGCAGTTCTCGACACAGATATTTTGACGATCGCCCCATTGGAAACCCTTGCTGGAGATGTGGTTGCAATGTTACCTCAACACAGATTCCCTGTTCTCCTCCGCTCAAAGAAATACATTCCAGCTACGGGTGAAGAAATTGCTGTGGAGCTTGAACTCTCGAAACAACTTTGGGATGCCCAAAAACCCCATCGCCATGGGTTTGGCTTAGCAATGGACTATCTAGTTTATTCAACCAACACATCAATCCAACATTGCCTTTTTGTAGGAGAATGTTTTGTTCAGGGCGCGATGTTCAATGGTACACTGGAAAATTATATTCATCGCCATCTTGAAGATATTGAAGAAGGCTGGTTGGACGATAATGAGAAAGAACAGCCTCCATTTCAACCCATGAGCTTTGCTCTCTACTGACTAGAGATTGGCTCTCGATACATCAATATTACATTTGTAGTAAACTACGACTTCAATCGATTTTTGCTTGCATACGTATATTTCCTCTCCAGCTAGATCTAAGACATCAAGGGGAGGAAATTGGGCCGCTTTGCGTATTGGCTTTGTATTGGATCCATCAACTCTCGTCATCATCGGGAGCAAGGAAACAAAGAAAATGCCATATATTAGTTTATTAATCTAGCCTTAGGCTTTACTGGGGTGCTGGGTGTCAAATTCACGCTTGATCTCGGCTTCCTTGTCAGCCTGGAGGTTCTTTGGTACATTAATTGATAGCGCGCCTGACTCAAGCTTGGTCGGCATCTTTCCATATATGAAGTGCGAAATGAAAGTGAAATGTCTCCCAAATTGACCAACACGCCTCT
The DNA here is from genome assembly GCA_002865655.1 of Hyaloscypha variabilis F. NCBI lineage: Eukaryota > Fungi > Ascomycota > Leotiomycetes > Helotiales > Hyaloscyphaceae > Hyaloscypha > Hyaloscypha variabilis. Next base: position 629,721 of record KZ613943.1, on the reverse strand, counting down.
CCCTGAAGTTCCAAATCATAATCATTTCCATTGCATTCCTTCCGGGAAGTCTCCGCCGCCTTGGTTCGTGTGGCGGATAAGGATTATCAGTAAGTAATTATTTCACCCTCGACAAGACGTGAGGAGACCAACCATGATGCTCATAGATTTAGCATGCTGTCGCCTTTAAACATTCTTGGACTAAATGGTGACGGCGAGGTAATATAAGGACAGGATAGGGCTGTCAGCACGATTCCTCATTCGGTAATTTCTCACTGCTTTTACGAGCTGACCTACCATGAGCCTTGATCTTTCGAGACACTACGGTGCTAGGCTATTTACGGGACTACTGATTATTAATTTCTCAATTAAATATTAGAAGCCACTTCCTTTCCCACCAAGATTTTATCTGCTCAAATTCTTCCCACGACATTCCTGCGACGGCTGTAATAGGAGAGTATACATCGTTACGGTGTACCTTCCAAACAGTCCTTCAAATGCCTCCCTACCTCCCCCAGCATCCTGGGCCGCTCCCCATCTTCCTCCTATTCGTAAGCTCTCTCATACCTCCTCGAAAAATTGCTAATAACCGCCCAGAACTCCTCGCTCTGCTTCTACATCAGCACTCTCTCATTCTTCCACTTCGCATCCGCTCGCTCAGTCTACCAAGGATGCAACGCTCCATCGCAAGTCACACACCTATCGATACGTACTTTTGGAGCCTGGACCTTCCTCTCAGGTTTCGTGCGTCTCTATGCAGCTTACAACATTACGAACCCCCAGTTCTACGCGTTGGTTACTTGGGCATATATAGCTAGCTGTATTCACTATGGGAGCGAGGCTCTGGTATATAGGACTATGAAGTTAGGGATGTTTGGGACCTTGATGAGTTTTGTGGTTGATGGTGGTGGCTTGATTTGGCTTTTGTTGGGTTGGAAGGATGTTGTTGGGGAGGGCTGGGGATTGATTTCCTGAATCACGAGGGAATGAAAGGAAAGGGATCGGACATTGAAGTCGAAATCCCCTATTCTAAGTGTGGTAAACAAATCGCATTAGCTACCAAATCAGAGAGAAGAGGCAAGTGACAGTGCACAAAGACAAGGGTCGTTATAGTGAACAATACGCACGACACCCAACTTTCAAATCTTATCCTGCATTAATCCTGGTTCCAGAATATCACCTATTGTTAAGTGCCAGAAATCTTCGGTTTCCGGCTACATACTCATTTTACCCAGAAGAGTATGTCACGGAGTTTGACATGATATCGGGGGAAGGATGGAGATGGGTGCCTGATATCCTTTAAATAGAAGTTGGCTCCTGGTGAGACCAGATCTCACTGATCCATCAATCCTACATAATTTAGAGGATATAAATCTAAATTATTAAAGCTAATTAAGCGATGTCGCGGCTGAGAGCTAGAGGTGATAGTTATCTTACACTATACTTCAACTAAAATTTTAGGTCCCGATATTACATACTAATAAATCATCTAACCTCTAAGTAATTGGATTCTGGGACCTTAGGTTTACGCTAATATTTAAACTTGAACTACTTAAAAGTGAACCTCTATAGCCATCTTGCAGCGCTTGTAAAATCCTTCTTCCTTTAATATCTCTCCTAACTTTATCCATCACGTTGCGGCATACGATTACGATTTCACAAACCCCAGCCTTAGCGATGTTGTTAGACAAGGAAACGCAGCAATACCTTTCTGCAATTGTGGCAGCACGCCAGAAAACCGGCGACGGGATTGGCGTACTGCGCAACTTCCTGAGCACACATCTGGAACAGAGAGACACCGATTCGGAATTAACCTCGGCTCCTACTCCATATATCGAGCGCTTAGTCGACACAATCGACTTCTTCACCGAATTCTGCGTATTACTCTTCGCCAAGAGCCACGGTGCGCCGTACATTGCTCCTAGTAGTATGAAAGCACTGCTGTCAGGCAGGTCGAATAAAGAGAAGGAAAAGTTGCTCGAGACATGCCTCCCCCGTTCGATGTGGGACCTTCACCGAATACGTCGAGCTCTTCTGCGATTTCAGTTATACTGTGAACTTTTTCGCCAGCCCGGAGACTCCTCGGATAACGACGACGACTGGGAAGAGCGCATCTCCGAGCAAGAGTATTTCTGGTTACGATATGAGTGGTGGGAGGTGGAGGAGGTCAAATGCATCTACGAACTCCTTCTCTTCTCCTTGAAAGCGTCCGTGCAACTCATTGGTTCAGAGATGGAGTATCTTTCTGCAGACCTCCGGCAAGAACGCGGACTTCCACAACTACGACACTTTCTGGACGGAACTGCTATAACACCTTTTGGGAACAGCTACCTCCGCCGTTTTCTCTCCAAGGGATTTCACGGCTTCTCAATGGCAGACCCGGACGATTTCAGCTACTTCTCACTCCCTCGCCCCATTTACGAACCACATTTCGCAACAGCCATGATCAAACCTCCCGGCATATATCGGACCTTACCACCAAGTACAAGCAATACTCGAAGATGGCAGCCCAGTCCGTATCCAGGTGTACAATTAGATGAACTTACCGAGCCGACGTTGAATCCAACGTTGCCTCTTGAGTGTCACCAATTACAGTCCAGGTCACCTCGAGAATTGAGGACATTTGTTCGCCTCTTCGGTTGGGTCTTCTGGGATTGGAGAAAGCTCTATGACTGGGTTGAGTTTGGGAAGTCTTTCTTTGAATTTCGTCTAGAGGCTGGAGATTTCGATCAAGATGATAGGGCACGAGGTTTCCGATGGGAAGATCGGGATATCATAGACAGCGACGAAGTGTCTATTTATAGGAAACGAAAAGTTGGTTTATATTAAAAAGTACATATAGACCAGCAGTTAAATATCAACTACCACCTCAACACGTCAGTCTACTCCCCTCCTTCCTTAACCTAACCCTACACAATCTATACCATTACGCCCTCTCACATTTCCAACAAATGCTCCCACTATTTCGGCCCCCGCCATCATATCACCGAACCCGCAAGTTGCAGCGCTGACAGAAATGTTCCTCGATCTCAAAAGCTCCCCTACTCTTAACAGAGCAGGTAAAATACCCCTCCATCTACCTCTCACTCCCAGACACAACCCAACTCTCCTCCTCTGCGTCTTGTGATCGATTTCGACTAGTTGCTCAACAAGCTGGGGTGGAACTCCTGAGATCCTGCACCTCAAATTCAAGAGCAACGCTATATTACCATTATCTTAAAGACAGTTTCGATGAGGCGGCAGACTTGTCCTGCCGTGCTGATGTCAAGAAACCGTTGACAGCCTCATACAGAAACTCAAGCCTAGCGGCGGGGATTTTCGAGAGGTATGACGGCATACTGGAAAGTTCTCGGCAAGCGCTAGATCTGGATCTTGGTGCTGAAGGAATACTGAGAGAAGAAAATGTTGGTAAGTATTGGGCTGTAGTCAAGAAGTTCGTTCAAGACGTGATTTGAGATGAGGAAGTGAGTGCCTTGTTTTGCTGGGATAGAATAACACGGATGTGAGGTTAAGGGAAGTCATTATAAAGATCTCAGCAGAGCATGGCTTCGGAAAGAATGTTCAACAGATGATGGGAGGTTTGGGGAAAGATATGGGCGATGGATTATGGTATGGTGCCAAAGGGGTAGCGGTTATCACGCGCCGTCTTGTATGGTGGCATGGTGGAGACGCCTGCTTGCCGAATTCTTGGTGCGAGATTGCAAGATATCATGATGAGTTATGAAATTAAGCAATGTTCATAACGGGTCGATAAGGCAGAGATTGTGGAAATTGAGAAGTGCGGGAGAGCCTTCTTAGGCTTCGTGGGCTGCGGAAAATTGGACGCAACAGAGCGAATCAGGCGAAGGGAATAGTTCCTACAGACGGCTCAGGCCTGCAATGAGAGTGTTAATTGGTGCTGTGGAAAGCGTGCCTTGCGCCCGACCCGACGCTAAGAATGGCCCCTGAGAAAGCCTGATCGGCGCTGCGCCACCACTACCAGCACTGGCAAGGCTGCAGCTTTAGATACAAAGAGAGAGTTCCCTTCTCCTGAAACATCGTTCATTAGATTTCCACAGAAGAAGACACAATCGATTCTTATAACATGAGCCAATTAAAACCCGCGGACTCTGCGCCCACAAAGACGCCGAATAACGAAGAACTTGCCGATCAGATCCAGAAAGAATGGAGGTTCAAACTCAAAAGAGCTCCCGAGAACCTCGTCATCAGATGTGGGATTGTTCCTCTAATTCTTGTGTTACTGGAAATTCTCTTAATCATCTCTAACAACGTTTATTACTTCGGATACTGGAGCTGGTTCATCACCAAGTCAACGGATGTCCGGGACAGCATATTTCCCTTCTTGCCGCTCCTGGACCCCTATTCCCTCTGGCGGGGCTGGATTGTCCCCAGTTCTCTGGCAATTGGAACCTACATCTTTGTATCATTATTATCCCTCCGGCACGAGCTGTACCACTGGAAACCTGAGCTCCTCTCCCACTATCTCCAGTCGGCAAAAGCGTCCAAACTTGGCCATCACATCCCCCAAACATGGCTCAACTTCGCATTCCACATCTACGAAGATAAGCACCGCTCACACATCACCAACCGAATCCAAAAACAACCCCACAAAGCTCTCGACTCCTCCACCGAATTCCTCAAAATCCTACGCACCGTCGGATTCAACATGTTCATCTCCACACTCCTTCTCCTCTTCTTCTGGATCCTCCTCCTCCTCTCCGGCATCGAGAGCTCCGACATCTCCCAGCTCCCACACTCCTACGTGCCCCCCCTCCAAGGCGCAATCTGGTACCTCCTCAACGACCTCTTCTACTTCTACCCGCACTGGATCGCGCACCACTCCCCCTCCCCCACCGCATTCTATTACCGGCTCCTTCCCGTCCCAGTCGCGAAGGCGCTGTATACGCACTTCAACCGCTCGCACAAGCTGCACCACAAGAGCAAAGCGAACCTCGGCGTCGCAGCCTGGTATTGCTCGCCCTGGGAACAGCTCCTCTTCAACATCTTCCCCGCGCTCATCGGGCCCCTTTTTACGCAGATCCTTGCCTCAAACCTCCCTCCCCATCAATCTGAAATTTGGGGTACTCATCTAGTAACGCTGTACATCTGGCTCATGGCTGCATCTGCTATGTCCGTGCTAGCGCATACTGGATATAGATCAGCGTGGAATGATCCAGGGAAACATGATTTGCATCATGAGAGGGCGTTTGATGCGAAGAAGGCGGTGAATTTTGGGACGTTGGGCGTGTTTGATTGGATTCATGGGACGAAGAGTGAGATTCCTAGCGGGGATGCGAGGAGGTGGAGGGGGCAGAGGGATAGGCAAGCGGCGTTGTGGGAGGCGAGTAGGACGAGTGGGGTGGCGTTGACGAGGGAGCAGATGGAGGTTGTGAGACAGCCGGATCATGGGCAGGAATGGGAGGATGGGAGGAGTATTTGAGGGATTTGGGGTGTGTGGTGTGGGTTTGAAGGGAGATGGAATTGAGATTGAGATAGAAGACTTCAGTTATTTAGATAGAAGGAAAGGTTTGGTTGGTGGAATGCTCGAGTGCTATGAGTGAAAGACAAAATGGTATTAGTTGATCCTAAAATGCTGCTAGCAATGCTCGCTCCATCTCCATATGCAATACCATCCCATGCACCGCCAACCTTTTATCTGACCCCAAAGCCTATCTCATATAACCAAGAACGCCAAATGAAAACAATACACCTACAGCCACTTATCCAATCCAGAAATCCAAACACCTTAACTACCCAGAGTCCCAAAGTAAAAACACGAGCAAGAACTCTCAACCCCATGCTTCCCTAACCGCCAAACCCACCAATCCCCAACCCAACACCCCTCCCCTTCCCCTCCCTCGCCTCCCTCTCCACCCTCTTCCTCCTCTCAACCTCCCTCTCCCTCTCCCCCCAACTCCTCAACAACATCGCCCTCTCCCTCGCCTCATCAACTCTCACCCCCTCCGGAAAGTCCCCAAACTCAATCACCCGTCCGCCCGCAATCCTCACCCCACCACTCCCACTCCTCTCCATCCTCTCCGCACCTCCATTCCCACTGAAACTCTCCCTCCCCCTCTCCCTTCCATCCTCACGTTCCGAAAGCGCGTACGAAGCTGGGGTATTGATCGGCGGTTGCGGACTCGGAAAACTACCGGCACTAGCAGACCCGAAAGCCGAATTGAAAGATCGTGGGGAAGGATAGGCGTTAGAAGGCTGCGACATGAAGCTCGCGGGGCTATTTCTCCTTTGCTGCGGAGCGCCCCATTGGGTTTGCGGAGAGGGATATTGACTCTGATACGCGGACGTCGCAGCCGAGCTCAGCATCGAGTTCGCGGGGGCTAGCGGTTGTCGTGGGGAGTTCTCCTGGCCTTGGTTCTGTGACTGGGAGGGTGAGAAGGATGGTGCAGCGGGGTTGAACTTCCGCTCTTTCTGCAACGAGGTGGAAGTAGAAGGGATCGAAGGCGCATTCCCGCCCCAGTCTTCGAGTTTGTCGATAAGCGCTGCGCGAGCGTAGCCTAGTCGTGGACTGATTCTCTTTTGTGAGGAGAGCTCGCGACGCTCCCGGTCGCTGCGCTCTTGCTCTTTCATGCGCTCGTAGACTTGGTAGCTGGTAGGTGGGATCTTAGGGCTGAAGATTGGGAGTTGAGGCGGTGGCTCAGTTTCTGCGATGCTGGGGCGTCGGCGACGCTCGAGCTGCGAGGTGGAGTGTGCTGAATGGGCCGAATGGGTAGATTGTCCGGAGGGATCGCGGGACATGGGTTGTGAGGTGTAGCCGCCTTCCTGGTTCGAGAGCTCTGGGCGACCTGGGTAGTAGGTGTTGGAGTTTGAGTGATGCGGTTTGACTTGGATGTTTGGGGATGAGAGGGAGAGGAAGGGAGGGTTCTCGCTCATGTTTGAGCGGGATATGAGCATCGAGGCAGGAAGAGATTCAGAGGCGTCGTATTTCTGGTAGTTTGGATACTCTGACGCTAATGGAGAGGAGGAAGAAGTGGCTGTCGTTTCGAATGGCGGCATACCTTCCATCCGAGGATATGTATTCGACGGATATGGCTCTGGACCGAGGTGAATGTTCTCTTGGCTGTAACGACCCGGCATTTGGTAGAATTCCGTCTCTGCAGATGGGCGAAGATATGGAGACGTTGGGTATGGTACTCTGGGAGTATTTGGCGGGTGTGGTGATGGAGTTGGCTGGATCACCTCAATTGGGAATCGTTGCAATGATGCCATTGCTGAACTTGAAGGTCGTTCAACGGTTGAACCGCTGCTGTCGGGTGCAGGAGGCTCCGTTGATGGGCGAACCAGCTCCTTCAATCCAGCAATGGTATCACGAGTCGATCCCAGCACCGCAGATGCATACGAAGCAGTCCCAGTCCTCAATCTACTCCTCCCACTCCGTCGTCCCGAAGACGATCGTCGATCTGAGATCATGCCCCCTCCTCTCGCTGGCGGCGGGCTGCTCTGATTAATATGCGTCAAAGCAACCTCCGCATTCGATTGACCTGACATCCGGCCACGAGACTGAGCACGAGTCGAAGAGCTTCTATGCAAGAAGCCTTGGGCTGTCTCGTGACTGACTCTTGGGTCAATAGCAGCCATCGCTCGATACGCACCCGCACTATCTCGATATCGCGACTTCTCCATGTTCTTGACTGTCCTGTGAAGCGTCAGAGAGTCTGGTCTCTGTCTCGGCTTTCGAGATCTGACTTCCTCCCATGGGCCACTGGGACTAAGGGGTGCGTCTTGGTGAACCGTTCGTTGAGATGGCTGGACCGTCATTGCAACTGAGCCTTCTCTATCACTATCATAGCCGGGATCTTCCTCCTGTGGAAGAGGGAACCGATTCTTGTACACGTCCTCTATGTGGCGACTGTACCCAGTATCATGGGTCAAGCTCGAAGGCGATTCATGTTGGTCCTTATCACCGTCAATGCCCCACGTCGAGACACGGGAGCGATTATGATCTCGAGGAGTCTCTGGACCCGTGTCAGAGGAGCTGCTCGTTCGATCAAAGATCGAACATTGGAACGCTTCTGGCCTGCCTCCGGCAATGACATTCGAAGATTCCGGTGTGCGCCGCTCAATCTCAGATTTGATGGCCACTAGCCGAGGTTCCAGTATCTCCTGCGCATACCCCAGAATCTCCCTCTGCTCGCGAGAGATATGCTTGGCAATGTTCTTGGTGAGATGCTCCTTCAGTCGATTCCCATGGATCTCATACAGACGATAATCCTCCACCAGTCCGGCATTTGTTTTCCGCGTGATCCTGTCGTTAGCCATGTCGTACGAGCAACAGAACACCCTGATGGCACGATCAAGCCACATTGGCAGAGTGCCTGCAGCCGATAGAGTATCGAAGAAGAAGCCTTGGACTACGCTGTGAAGTCTGATAACGTCCACATTATCAGCAAGCATATCTCGACTGCTCTTGGAACTCTGCGAGGAATGAATTGTGTCATCGTGGTGGTTTCTGTCAATGAGTGCAAACATAATGAGAATCTTGAACGTGTTGTTGAGAGACCGGCCACTGATCGGCTCCGTGGTCTTGACAGGTATATCAAGAGCTTTGAGGCCCAGTGAGATCATCTCAACAGGGATGTGCTGACTGAAGAAGCAGAGCAGGTACATCAGATTGAGAGCTTCATGTGCACCCATTCCTTTCAGTTGATCGACAACCGCCATATAAGTACCCAGACCTCGCAGCCTTGGCTCGGAAACATACGATCTCGCAAATTTTGATAACGGCTCATCTGTTGCCTTGAGGCGTTGAGCCACGGCGTGGATGACGACAGGCAAGAATCCCATAGCCTGAACAAGTTCCGTCGAATGCCTCAAATCATCTCTCGAGAAGGGTTCCTTCTTATCAAGCTCGAGCAACAGCAGCTTTTGCGCTTCTCGGGCAGATAGAAGTGGCAGTCTAATGATCTGCGGGTTCTTGAAATGGTAGTTGCCTGCCACGGATCGTTCGGTGGATGTGTAGATGAGGCTCGTGTTTGGGCTGTCAGGGATGAACTTCTCTAATGCTTCTGTGTCGCCGAAATGGATGCCGTCGAGAACGAGGAGCCAGTCGTGTCGGTGGTTGAGCCATTTCTTGACCATTTTGATGAATTGGTGGGGATCTCTCAGTAGTTTAGCATCCTCGCCTTCTACATGCTTTAGCGCAGCTTTTCGTGCGATGTCCCAATACCCGGCCGCGAGCTCCGTGGTGCTTTTCGCTCGTATCCAAAAGATGCCGCCTGGAAAGTCGTCTTTATGTTCATATAGATACTGTCTTGCTAGGTGCGTTTTCCCGCCTCCTGGTAAACTCTGGATTAATACCGCAGAAGTGCCTTCCTTTCGTCTCTTCTTGTCAAACAGCAATTTGTGCATTTCAGCGAGCTCCGCTTGCCGACCTACAAAGAGAGAGTTGGGACGGAAGCCAGAAGGCTTGATGAAGTATGCAGTGTCCGGATCTTCGGTCGAAGTGTCTGGCTCGATACTGACATTGGATTGGATCATAAGCGTGGAGTTATTTACAGAAGTTGATGGATCTACAAGAAAGACAACAATCAGCCCAAAAGATCCAAAAATGCAGGCGCCGAGGTGCAAAAACAAACAAGCTTTTCAACCCCATTGAGACGATAAAATGCAAAGGACTTCAATGCAATCCGCTCAATGATGGCCAACCATTTCTTCCACCTCCTCAACCTCGGGTGAGTGGAATCGTGGTTCGGGAGAGAGGCCTCTTAGCAAAGCTGGCTGGCCTTGAGGTTCTGTTGTTTGTGAAATAAACTGCGGTGCGTGAGACATACTTGGTGTGTTGACCGCACTCGTTGATGGGTGTGGCGTTGACGCCTTCTTGGAATCAGCAGGTGCTCAGCATTCCGAGTCAATGACTTACATAGTATCCTAAAAGATGAGCGGCTTCGGCTTCCTTCTTCTGCCTTCTTTGCACTTTTTCTATTTCCCAATTTGATGCCACGAGCTGTGGACTTTCTTGAACCTGATTGGAGTCAGTGAAAAACAATGAGCTAAAGTGCAGCAGGGACTCTACCCAAGATCTAAGTGTAACCGAGACATTAGTATAACCTGGAGCATTTTTGCTTTCGAATTTGCTCATTGCTGAATGGGTGGCCTCGATGCCGAAATACTGTACATCCGGAAGCAGCGGACCAGCTGAATGCTGGTCAACAATGAAATGTTTTGTGCCTTTGAAATCAGTCGGGGCAGCTTCATGAACCATGCAGATCTAGGACGTCAGTTGCGTACCACATGCCAGACTGTGGAACATACCTTAAAGCGTTGGTAAATATCCAAAAACTTGAGGTTGATATTCTGAAGCGTTTCGCTATTCGTTTGTAATGTTTGTATCAGTCCCGATTGTGTATCCAAAAACTTTCGAGGCACAAGCGCGTTCACCATTCCCTGAAGAACCAAGCCCCATTTTGCAGGGTCAGCACCAATGTGAGGTGTGCCCAGAAACATGATCCCATATGTTGAGACGAAAATAGAACGTAAGTCGTCAGCATTTTTGCTTTGTAAGTCGGCGGAGAGCTCGAGTGCCCGCTTGACCAATATGCCTCCTAAACTATGACATACCCATAAGATAGGATGTTCGGTGGTCTCTTCGCTTTTTCGTTCTAAGGAGAGGGATGTGAGGAGAGTTTGCGCGTGTTGGTGAATCATGTCGGAGCTACTAGGAGTTAGCATTTGTTCCTTTTGACATTGTAGAATCGAGTCCGCAATTACCTCGGGCTTTTGGCGCTGCCAAACGTCCAAACATCCGCATTGTAACCATATGTCAAGATCCTCGCCTGCGACGACTTCAATGAAGCCGGCAGCAGGTCCGTAGGCCAAAAGGTGCCATTTTTGGCTGTCCAACTCCGCCGTGGATCGCCATTCAAGCCATGTACAAAAACGATATCGACCTTGGCGTCAGGATGGGTGTATACTTCGGTGACCTCGAATCGTTTGATGTCGTCGAGATTGATAGCGGTGCCCTATGTTTACACGTCATTGTCAGCCTTGTCGGTCCGGTACCGTACTCCACACCAATAGGTTTGCATGCACTTACCATGCTTGTGCGCTGTTCTCTTTGCTTGGTCTATCTCATACGCTGCATTAGACCAGGACCGGGTAACGGTTCAGGCTCTTTATATACGACTGCAGCTTCGCCCTATTACTGTGTCATGATTGAGGGTACACCAGGCACGTAGTCGAGGGAAGCCGTAAGCTCTCTCGAGGACACGAAAACGTCTGCCTGCGTGACCTGACGTCTGGAGAGGGCTCGTTTCGGTGTGCGCCCCTGTGGCACGCGCAGACCTGTTAGTCACACGGAAGGCTTGACTCGCGGTGCGCCAAACAGATTCATGGCAACAGAGACATTGGAGAAGTGAGTACGTGATTTGTGCTTAGAGCAGGACTCAGGAGGGGTGGCAGAGTCAGCTGCAAATCTGAGCAATTTGGGTTAGAGCGTGCGTCTCACTGCGGAGGATGCGAGGCACAGGGATCTGCGGGAGGCTGCCGCTGAGAAAACGGGGTTGGAGACAGGGGATTAGGCCACTGCCGCGAATGCAAGTGCCCGAGCCTCATAGAAAAGGGGGAATCAGGACTTGAGCGACGACAACGCATTGAATGAGGCTGACAGCTTCTACTCTGAGAGGTCGGGGATATATCCGGGGCAAGACATCGGTGAAGGACGAGCACTTTATGCCTTTCAAGACTGGTTGGTGGCTGCTAGGCATACACGTGATCTGAGAAGAAATATTGGTCGAAGAGGTCTTGAATTAATGTAGGCTTCCGACACTTGCGCCCTCATCCAGCTGTCCTTTTGAGGCTCACGAGAGGGCTGACCGAGACTTTGAGGCTCGTTGACCGTTCTGGGCGACCCGGGCAATAAGTCTTCATCCTCAAGAAGAGTGTGAACCAAACATGTTTGTCTTGTTTCGGAACATCGCAGCCCTGCAATACGCCTGTGACACACTGCAAGCACGTGCATTGCTTCATATTCCAAAGGGTTGGATCGTCTCAAGGCCCATGAGCTCGGCAGATACTCATCGGAGAGTAATTTAGTTCTGACTGAGGTTAAAATTGACGCTGCCTTTTACCCCTAGTGACACCCCCACAGTCTCGGTACTTCAGACGAGGCCGCGATACTCGGCCTCTTCCCGTGGGGTTGAGATGACAGGAGTGAGAACGTTAAAAGGACATGGTCATCTGTACGACGCGTTCCCCGGATTTTCCAACACTAGTTGTCCGGAGGTGCAAAGAGCCGAGATTTCAAGCACAGTACAACCTGCCATGGTCAACTCGACGTTGCTTTCATTATGCTCCACGCATCGTCTCCTGTGATACGTTGCGGCCTCCAAGTACACATCGCTCAACTCCTTGAAAGCATCAACACGTACTCCCTAGTACTATGCCCAAATTGAATCATATCCTTATCCCGTAGTTCCAGATATCGACTCGGCGGGAGCGGTTCGCTGTTGAGTAACGTGCCATTGGCAGATTCGAGGTCGATGATGTATGGTCTCACCCTGCCCAGCTTATCTCCGAACTCATTTTTCTTCTCGATGTAACGAAATTGAATGGCGGCATGTTGCTTGCTGATGCTCGGGTGCTCTGCTGCCATATCTACCACTGCTAGCTCTCGCCCAACAAGCCAACAGCTCCTCTTGCTCAGCTCTATAGTTTCCAGAATATCGGCTCCTTTGAACACAAACAGTTTCCATTCGTCTTTTGCTGGAGGCTTGCGTGCTTCGGCTGGTTCGTGGTACTTGAGGGTGATCGATGTGCCATCAGACTGGGCGACCGAGTTTGAAGCTGCAGCTAGAAGCCCGGTCGGTGCAAGACTCGGTTTCTGCTTCTCTGTAGGTTCCTCCGCCACCACTACGGCCATCGATGGGTCTTTGTTGGCCTGGAATGACATGGCCTGGGATGGAAGTGGCCCTTTAGCTTTCCACGTCATCTGTGTTGCAGAACCTTCTCTTGATGATCTAACATCATCTCTGTCTTTGTTCTCTCGACGTGATGGTGAGCGGTCTCTTGTGCTTCGAGGTTTGGCGTCACGGTCGTCGCGTCTTCGAGAGGACTCGGGGGCAGGACTTCGAGACCTTCGACGCTTCCTGTCTTTGTCGTCATACCCCTCTCTCCCATTTCCATCGTCACGATTCCCCCCTCGGCCCTTCTCTCGATCTGCCAGTTCTCGCTCCTTTCTGCGCCTCCGTCGACGTCGCTCCTCCTCCGAGTCATACGAAGACGAGCGAGAGCGGCGAGGTCGGCGGTCCTCTTTCTCCCACCGCGAGGATCTGGACGAATCCATTCCGAAAACGCAATCAGCCTAATCAGCGGCTGATATCCTACTTGAGGAGGTTGCAGCTGGTCGCAGTGAAGGGACTAAGGTTGACTTTGAGGAGAGGCACTGCTCGCCAATGGAATTTTTACTGTAGGTCCCGAGAATTTAGCGCCAATGGGCCCCTCCTGTGCGGCCGCTTCTATTTTGAACAACTCTAAAGCTTCGTTTCTTTCCAATACCAGCAACACCAGCACCAACATTTACGCCGCCGCATTTCTGCATACCTCGTATTCTCGGACTGTCTCAAAGAAAGCGGTCTCACCCGTGAGTCGAGAGCAGAGACAGAGTGCCGCTGTCAACACCTTCCAGCCCACAGTTACTTGGGCCGCGGTTTCACCGTTTCTTAGTACATAGCTGTTTCGAGACTCGCAAATGTTCCCATCGCAGAATAAGTACTACGTTGCTGTACCGCCCCTTATCGCAAGTCCCTCTCAAGTGGGAAGTAGACCCGATATCGCGAAGGGCAGTCTGAAGATCTGCCCCTCACGTGCGTGACAGCTCCATGATGAACTGGTGGTAGCCCCTGCGAAGTTTCAGGATACTAAACGTGTGGAGCGAGAGCTGTCCAATGGTGTTCTTTGTTCATCAGCATGGCCCTTAATCTATCTCCGACTTACAGATCCGAGTGTGCGTCGAGGCGTTGCTGGCATCTTGATGCGTTGTGACAGCCAGAGATTGGCCGCATGCCAGGTCCCATGTTGTAACGAGGGCGGTTCCAAGCGCGTTAATGCATTCTCCTATTCGCGAGCAACACCACAACAAACCATGCTTCTCTGCTGGTTTGTTCGATTTCCCCTGGGGAGGGCCAATGGCACGGTGCTGATTGAACCGTGGATCGAAACGCACAGTCGCTACCGCCATCCCGTCTTGCTGGGACGTCAAGCAGCGATGAAGCAGGTGTGGGGATGCAGTTGCTACTCTCCTGCTTTCTTTTGCCATATATCCTGTCCCCCACACCCAAGCTTCTCATCTCTCTGATCAACCTTATGGCTCAAGCTCCGAGTGCATTTTGCTTTTGGAGAAACTTCTCGAGAGCTTCCATCCAGGTCCCCTTCCTCTTCGCGGAGAATATCCAGACTTCGTGAAACTTGCTTGGCATAGTTTCCCATGTCTATGATCTGATCAACGACCGCGTGTGTTAGTGCTCGAGCGTCGATTCAGGATACATCATGGAGACGCCGGTTCGTAGAAACGCTGTGCGGGCGACCATGCCACATGTTGTCACGCAGTGGGAGGCAGGACAATGGTCAAGAGAGGGCATCGAGTCAAGACGGACTAGGGCGAACAGCGAATATCTCAGACCCATCACATTCTCGCCAACTGACAGGTACTCTGGGGGGTTAAGAACGAGGGCAAGCTTGAATTTTCCTGGAACCCCAGACAGCAATCGCTGGGACTTTGGTTCGATTCGTCATATCAAGCAAGGCTCGACAGATATGATCACCCCCGTATCTGCTGTCGATTCAATCTTTGAGTTGCCTTGCAACCAGTCTCACGAGTCACCCAACTCGTCGACCCATTCTTCATTTATGGTCGAGCTCGAGGATACTTCACCAGTCGCTGTTCGTCATTCCAGTCGACTCGCGTCGCCAACATCTTCAGTGTCGATGGCGCTTCCTCCATATACACCTTTACCGGAAGGCTTGTATTTGCAAAATCAAAGCATGGAGTTCAGGTGTGATGGGAACACAGTGAGTTTAACTACCGTAACCTCCCAACCTGGCTGATCTGATATTTCAGCCTCGTGCTGTCATCAAGGTTGTAGACGAGACAATCGCAGCAATTGAAGAAACCAACCGAAAGCTACTCCACCGTGCGATTGCAGCTGAAGACACAGCCAAGTTGCTTCGAGAGCAGAATTCCCAACTTCAGCTCAGAATCAAGCACTATAGCCAGACTCGGCCAAAGACTGCGCCTTCTCAACCGGCACCCTCACCGCGGTTTCAACATCGACACAGAGACAGCACCCGTGATCCCACACCTCTCTCTTCTTTCAATTCTAACATCGATAAACTGGTTCTGGATAAGCCTAAGCGAAAGCCCCGTCCACCCCCTCCCTATCCACCAACGCGCAATGTTCCGTACACTTCTGCGCAGCCACTTTCCCCTCCTTCACATGTGGACTTGGCACCGAATCCCTTCACGAACACTGGATTTGGACAATCATCTCCTCCCAGACCGCCGCCCCTGTCTCTCAGACAGGTGCATTCGAGGTCTAACATTCAAGAAATCTCCGGTCCAATCCCCGGCAGTGTCATGAGGCACGAAGTGACATTTGACGGGACGCCAATCTCATTCTCAGCTCGAGCAAAGAACATCAGCTTAGATGAAGCGAGGAGGAGAGCAAAGCCGCTACCACCGCTAGGGCCCATGAGCCCAAGTGTCGTTCGAGGAGTAGTGGAACTCGAGACACCGTACGTTGTCGATGAGTTCGGGGTGGACTCCAAGGATGTCGAGTGCAAGAGGAGAAGAGGCTTCAGTGGACTCTTCAAGCGGGAGAAAAGGAAGGATTCCATCTGAAGGTGGATCGACTTTGTGATTGAGCTCGGATACTCTGGCATTTTGGGGCTCGCCAAGGGCTATGCATATCACGCTTTCAACCTGTACATCTTTTTTCCACCTCCTTTTCTCAATGGTTACACACATCAATCTTGAATCATAACCCACACTTTCTTTCCGTGTCCCACAGCTCTGTTCTTGACACAACGCTTTAACGTAGTTTCGACGCAACACGAGGTACTGAAATAGCAACATCGCCAAGTCTTTCGTTCCTCGTTCCCGTCTGGAGGCGGGTGCAATGCATGACATAGCGAGGGTTGCTTCCCCGCAATATCGAGCGCAATTAATCCTCCACGGTGGTCCGTGGGGAGCTACTCTACCAGGCACGTTTTGGCGGGGCACGCAATCTTGCATGGGTGAGGCGGGAGGCGTGCCGCACTGCTTTTCCCGCAGCCAGGGACGTGCGCGTGCTTTCATGCATCATCTTCTGTCTTTCATGCTCTGCACAACATCTTCCCGTTATTCATTTTCATCTGCCAGGGGTAGAGATAATGTTATTTGGACGAACGACTTCACAATCTCGGCAGTTATCTCGAATCTAGCTGGAGATTGGTGGTTGGGTTGGTGCTCAGGGGTTAGTTAGCACAAAGCTTGATCTCGCTGGATCGGAACCCCTTGGATTTCATGTGTAGGGCGTAGGATGCCGACTGAAGAGGCTGCTCTGCGGCGGATGCGCAAGAGAGAGGTCAGGGGTAGATCTCCCAGCAGCTGCAAGCCGTGCAGGTGAGTCCCCGCCCTCATCAATGGGGCATCCCACTAATATCATGTGCAGACGAAAAGGGACACCATGTGATGGACAATCGCCTTCGTGTATACACAGTAGCAGCACAAGGCAAATATACTATGACAGTTCGACCTCATCAAGTCCTCTATCATCATCTCGTTCCTCCTCGGTAGCACCACGGTCCCAATTCGTCTCCATAACCTCGGCCCCCTCCTCCTCGGGCCAGCTCTTCTCAACAGAGCAAGAACACCGGAGCTTCACTTTCTTTTGCCAATATACCGTCCCTCAAGTCTCTAGCACTTTCAGTGATGAGTTCTGGAATCGACTTGTGCTGCAGGCGACGCATCACGAGCCGGCGGTTCGACATGCTGCCATTGCACTCGGCTCTTTACATGAGAAGTTCACGCTGCACGACAGTACCATGTTAAGAAAAGGCGGAACTATCGAAGATGAAACCTTCGCTCTAAGTCAGTATGTCAAGGCACTAGGATCTCTCCTGGAGCCGGCGAAAGCAGACAGGAAGCAGGCAGCAGATGTTGCGCTTATGACTTGCATCCTCTTCGTCTCTTTCGAGACGTTACGAGGTCATCACAGCGCAGCGCTCAAGCATGTCGACGCCGGGATAAAGATCATCTCCGAGCTCTCATCAACACAGTCTCCCTCCAACCTCTCCGTTTCAGCAAACCCATACACTCCGCTCTCCACCCTCAACCGGCTCTTCATCCGGCTCGAAACCCAAGCCGGCACAGTCACCTTCGGCCGCAAACGCCGGCTCATCTCCTCCCCCTACGACCTGGGGCCAGAAGGTTTTGGCTCAGAGATCCCCTCGACCTTCACCTCGCTCGAGCAGGCGCGGAATGCTCTAGAGTACATCCGCATTGTCGGCTCGCAAGCACCACGCATCTACTTCCAACTCGGCGAGGGCGAATTCTGGAGCTCTCCACAAACAAAGAATGAGAATGAAAATACCGTTGCTACCCCCTTCATTACCCAGTCCTTCATCACCAAACCCACTCCCCCATCACCCCTCGAAGCCGCAAAAACAGAAGTAGCAATCGAGCTCATCCGCTCCTCCGCCGCCCTGCGTCTCCGACAATGGAGCTCCGCATTCGCATCCCTCCTCGCCTCCCACCCTGCACCCGACTCCACCCCACTAAACAAAGCAACCATCGCATTAATCAAGCTCCACAAGATCATCATGGACATAAGCTTCAAGATCGACTACTGGCGCGCTTTGAACGATGAAATGGTCTGGGACGAGCACCTCCTCGAATTCAGCGAAGTCGTCTCTCTAGCCGAGGAATTCATCCTCTATTCCACTCCCCCCGTATCTCCTCACTCCCAGTCTCGCTCTCAGTCACACGTACGCAGCCAAGTGCAGAATCGACAAGTAATCTTCAACCTCGACGTCGGGTTCATCGTCCCCCTCTACTTCGTAATCGGCAAATGCCGCTCTCACGCCCTTCGCACAAAAGCCATCGAGCTCCTTAGACGCAGCGAGAGGCAGGAAGGCGTGAGCAATAGTCTTATGGCGGCGCGGATGGCGGAGCGGCTGGTGGAACTTGAGGAGGAAGGGGGTAATGGTGATGGGTGGGTGCCGAAAGAAAGGAGGATTAGTGGGATTGAAGTACGGTTCCCCAGTGAGGTGGGGGAGGGAGAGAGGGGTGCGTGGGTTAGGTATCAGATTCCTAGGGGGAGGGATCCAAGGAGTGGGGAGAAGGTGGGCGAGGGGAAGACGGTGGAGGTGTGGGTTGAGTGGTGAGGGGGGGCTTTGTGTATGAGTAGGTTATGATAGAAGGGAAACATATAGAGAAATCGCATTGTAGAATTGAAATTATGGGCCTATCGAGTGGTCTGAATAGTGACTATCCTTCCTCTGCTTCTACGGAGTATCAACACTGCAATTTTAGCCTCCGCGAAGCAAAAGCTAGTTTGACCTTTGCGGACCGTAGTTGCCTTAGTTGCCTTGTGCGAACCAGGATGAGCACTGCAATTTTAGCCTCTGCGAAGCAAGAGCTAGCCTGACCTTCAGCCTTGCGGTCTGCCTGCTCGCTGTAAAACTCCTTGTCAGCACTGCTCTACTACTACCAAAGCGGACTAGCTTCTTCTTCCGAAAGCTAGGCGCCAGCTTTTTAGTACGAGGGATCGCGAGGGACGGCTCGTGTGTAGTAGTGGGGTATTAGGTTTTACTAGGTACCTTATACTCTACGATCAACTTATGTTGGTCCTTTGCGTGTAGGTCTGTCTAATGAATTATGAATCATGAATTATTCATGAATTATTCACGAATAGCGACGAATATCAAGCCCTAGCTACGAATACGAATATTATGAATAAGAATGACGAATATTGAGGCTAGGTTCATGAATTGGATACCAATTTTAGTAGTGGTTTAGTGGGGGTATAGGGGGGGCTTAGGGGCCAGGTTTCATGCTAATTTCCATACTTCTCATAACTAGCTAATTAGATCGATTCTGCCGCGCATATATTCTAATTATTCTAAGGTGGTAAAGGAGTTAAATATCAGTTTTCGTCGATCTGAGCTCTGCACGTGCTATTAGTATCACGTGAAGCGTAGTAACTTTTAGTACGTGCACGGACGTTCACTAATTTAGGGGCTCTTACTCACCTACTCTCCTAGGCCTTTAGACGTGATATCTACTGTTTAGAGCGTCCATCTTATATAATAGGTTATATTCTAGTATATTTAATACTACGGAAATTAAGTTCCGGGCCTACCGGCCGAGAGCTAATCCCTAGCCCCCTTTTTTACTTATAAATAGACTTATTCATGAATAAATTCATGAATATATAATTATCCCATGAATATGAAGAAGAATATTATAGAGCTTCATGAATATGAATGCGAATTTAAATTTTTGGATTCATGGATTCAATGGACAGACCTATTTGCGTGGGTCGGGCGAGAAGGGGGCGCTTTGGTAGTGCGTGCTAGGGGGCATAGTTTGCGGATTGCTAGATTTGGAGCTGGCACGCGGGTGGTAGCTGAGAGATGTGGGGATTGAAGAAGTGGAGGGGAAGGCGGTTCGGTGGTGGATATGGTGATGGCTGTGAGGGTTTGGGAGTGAGAGATGGGGAGCACTCTGGGCTCCAGGAACTGGTCCCGCGTTACCCCGTGTAGGACGGTGGGGGATAACTGAAGTCCCGCAAAAAGCCGGTCCCGCACAAAAGCTGGCACTATGCCACCAAAAGTCACGAAAATACTACTATTTCAAAATTTAACTTTTAAATTTAATTTTTTATATAAAAATTTTTTTTAAGTCAAAACTAATCTTTAGAAAATATTATAATTTATAGCCTAATAATTATTTCCTATCGAAATCTTATTATATAATATTAAATGGGGTTTTAATTAAAGTCGTGCAGAGTGAGTAAATAATTACTTAGGTAAGGGTAGTTTTAGTGTAAATACGCCTGGATATGTGCGAGACCGGCTTTTTGCGGGACTTCGGTTAAGAGTTTATCCCCACCGCTCTCGCAATTTCATTCTACCCGAGGCTACTACATTCAAATTCACCCTGGCCCTCTTCTTTCATGCAGATCTATGTGAGATCTAGGAAGCACTTTCAAGTCATGCCTCCCTGTGACCACACCCCCGCATAGAACAAAGTGACCGTATCAGTCCGGAGAAATTTAGCCAAAGCATCAAAAGAGTTACTAGAAGTCGAAGTCGGGAGAACATCTTCCTTCAATTAATCACGGCCATCGAGAGCTCCTGAACTCGATTTTCAATCAAATTTTCTTCCTCATGAAAGCTCAGATCAGTCAATTGTTTGTATGGATCTCTTGATGCCAGACCCAGGAAGCAACATGTCGCTCTCCGAATATCCGAATTTCTCGGCAGATCAATCGGCTTGCAGTTCTACATCGAGAAGCAAATCTAGAGAAGGTGTCGAAAGAAGACGAGCTTCCAGAGCTTGTATTAATTGCAGAAATCGAAAAGCCAAATGCGACGTTCAAGACACAGGTACAACTTGCAGCAGATGCCGCTCGCATAGGGTGCTTTGTGTTGTCTCTACAGATAAACGTGCGAAGTACGTTCCATTCAATTTAATTTAATTATAGACCAATGTCAGAGTTGAATCTGACAATTACTTTTGTTTAAAGCAGGAAGAATCAAGCTGCGAAAGCGCAACCTTTGACACAAATCGACGAGGACGACCGGGATGCCGTTGCTGAGACAAGCCTGGCGGGTGACATTGTTATTCCCCACTCAACATCGGATGAATCAGAGTGCTCTGAACAATATGACGATGATTTCTTGTTTTCAGATGCTACACTTACTCAGCGTTCGCCAGCGCTTCTTAATAACACTTCGCCCAAGAGTAATCTCGCCGCCTCCGCGTTTGACTTGCCGGGCACCATTCCACCTGAATTCTCCACTGCAATTCCACTTCCCAACTATATCAAGACACCATCCAACATGAAAGCAGACGATCTACACTATTTGTGGTGCAAAGGAGCTCTCAGGCTGCCAGAACCATCACTGAAAAATGCCTTGCTTCGAAGTTACATTGACTATGTGCACCCATCCTTACCTCTCATTGCCTTGCACCAATTTCTGGCTATAACTTGTGCTGCCGATACAGGTATCTCTGTGAGAGAGGATCAAAAGATAAGCTTGTTGCTGTTTCAAGCTGTTCTATTCGCTGGCTCCGCATTTGTTGATCAGATGTCTTTGCAGATGGCTGGATATAGTACCCGTAGAGAAGCGCGGGCAGCATTCTACCAGAAAATCAAGGTATGAACACATTTCTTAACAAAGGGGATCTATTAATTCAATGCAGGTTTTGTACGATTTCGGATACGAAGTGGACGACAAACTTGCAATGGTCCAGTCTCTGCTTTTGATGACCTACTGGCACGAGGCATCGAGCGACGGGAAGGATGAGTGGCACTGGCTTGGAGCTGCTATCTCAGTAACTACCTCATTTCAAAATCGAGCTGCTATTGTCGATCTCGAGGCCAGGGATCAGAAGGTGTGGAACCGCATATGGTGGTGCTGTTTCACAAGAGATCGCCTGTTAGCCCTCGGCATGAGAAGAGCTCCGCGGATTATGGAAGATGATTACGACTCCTTTACCACACCAACACTTACACTCGACGACTTTGAAATTGGAAAGCTTGACACTGGGAGCCTTACCATATCTCTCTCCGACTGCCGTGTCGTTCAAGATACTTCGATTCAGTTAAAACTCGCCAAAACGTTCATTGCTAAGGCTGAGTTGTGTGTCTGTATCGGCCACGTCTTGAGATCACAATATTATCCACAAGTCCGAGGTCATGGAATTAGATCAGAGTCAGATGGTCAATTGCATTTCCAAACAGTTCTGCTTCCCAACCCCATGGCTGACGGCCTTGAAGCAGCCGAAGACGAGCTTGCATATTGGCTTCGGTGGTTACCCATAGGGCTCCTGGATGACAGTCTCACTACCGAGCGTGTTGCAGCAGATGGTGCCTCTCTCTTCATCGAACGAGCAGTCCTGCACATGATATACCTTGCCACACGTGCAACACTACATCGGCCTCAAGCCCTATTGGCAGCACCCGCAGGTTCATTTGGTCTGCAAGCAAGAGCACGTAAAATAATTCGTGAAGCATCGACAGAGATCACCGCAATACACTTGCAACTATACAGACTCAACTTGACTCAATATTTACCCACCACTGCGGTCACTGTGCTGATTCCCGCAATAATCAACCATATCCAAAGCATCCAGACCGCAACTGAGCGAAGTCAGATATGGGAACAGGCGACGGAAGGACTGACACAGTGCATGCAAATCCTCCATAAGCTGCGCGAGAACTACCATCCAGCCGACGAAGCGATGGAATTTTTAGGAGAAGCGTTGAGGCGGGCGAAAATCCAAGTGGTCACAGAGCCGATACCGTTGGGCACGAGTCCATCTACCACAGGTTCTCTTCACAACAGAGAGCAAGAATTGCCACAAGCCTCAGATGCGGACTTCTTCGATGATCCCCAACGCCTCAATCTATTGTATGCCACGCATGATGTCCCTCTTTCCCAGGAAGCAATACTACCGCATTACGCAAGCTCCCCGGGGACAATTAACATAGCCGACAACGACTTTCATGCGCTTGATCCTGCTGTAGACCTTCTGTCTAGAGAGCTAGCATGGCTTAACGACACTTCCTCATTGACCCCTCAGCTGGAACTTGGCGTGGAATACGATGGGAATTTCGATTTTCTTTCAAATCTAGGAGGCGATGAAATGGAAACGGTTGTAGGTAGGGACGGCTATTCATGATGAGACATACAGCAGGCTTGATGTTTCTTGGCAGTAGGGTGAATGGAGAGGATCGATTGTTTCCAATTGGAGATTCTCTCCCTCGGGTCTCGTGACACTGGAGTTCATTCCCAAGTTTCCTTCGTAACACTTCAACCTCTCTCGTCTCCTTCCGAATCAGCCAACGACATCCTTAACGGATGGGAGCATTCAGGCAAGAGTTTGGCGCAAGCGAATTTCACCCGATGACTTCAGACGGAAGCTCTGGAAAAGCGGGAGGGAGACTCATGCTTATATTAACAATCCCGAAGCCGCCTTTCCGTAACCCCTCTTCCTAAATCGAAGGGAGCATCCATTATCTGAGCTATTGTAAGCACGTGAGAACGGAATCGAGTTTCTCATCCGTTGATCATATTCGCAGCATATACAGTACAAGGCGGCGTTTGGTAGCCTCACTAATGCCCACCAACAGTTAAGCTAAGCATAAGATCCGTCACCACAGTCATACTCGTATCATCCAGCCGCCCTGCCGCTGCAGGTCCTTCCACCGTGGGCGTAGCCTGCTGCAGCCCTATCACATTCCCAGCCGTTTTTGTGTGACCCTCTATTTTATCGAGCCTCGCAAGAACAAGCCAAGCAAACTCCTCTGCTTGCCCTATGAATCCCGTATCCTGCCACGATGGGCGCTCGTCGGCATCCGGCAAGTTGGGATGGTTTTTATCGCTCCGCAGCGTCCAGAGCGACTGCCATCTCAACAACGCGGTGCGTACCGGTTGCAGGTCGGTCGGCAGGCAAGTGAAGAGGCTAAGTTGTTGGAAGACGACTGTGTGGAGGCCTGGTACATTATATTGTTATCAGAAAGCTAAGTATTATACCGATGAGATATTGACAACGTCGTAACATAAAGGAAGGGATGAAGACAGAGTTAGGGGATCAATCCATACCGGCTATGATCGTGAAGAGATTCAACGTGCTCAGATCCGCAAACCGTGGAGCGTGAGCATCGTAAGCCTCGCGCATGAGGGTACTGATTGCCTCGCCTAGAAGCAGAAGTGTCGACCCGGGGACGGCGAATTGCTGCGGAATATGGGCCTGCCAGTGTTTATAGCTATCTGCGGCATTTTCTGCCTGGAAGCAGGATTCCGACGCCGCCATTTCCAGACTCATTTCGTGGAGGACCATCCTTGGTGGCGTATTATTGAAAATCACAAAGGCAGTGTCGAGCAGAAACACATAAGTAAAAGTCCTGATATACAGTTAGCGTTCCATATATTAGGAAGTAATCGAGATTTGATCGTCAATCACCGGATGGCCTCTTCTCGCTCGATGAACTTATGCCATGAGAAATCGCACGCACTAACGAAGTCGACTGGGTAGTGATTTGAACTCGATACACCGATTTCGCGGACAGCCTATGTCATTTAGTAACGCCCTTTTCTCGCTGGATTTGATTTGCTTACAGAGACGACAGCGGCGAAGTGATGATGCCTGACTCGGCGTTTCATAGTATCACTACCTTCCCAGTTGAGCACGATACAGATGATATATGCAGCCTGGATAACTCTCAAGGGCGGTATGTCATCGGAGGTCACTCTCTCGATGGGCTCAGCCGATAGGAGAGCAGATGAAAAAACAATCTCTTCACCGAATTCTAACCATTCTCTCGCCAGGCTTACGTCTTGATCTGAGTCGGACATGAAGGCGCCGATAATAACTATAGAAACAAGAAGCATGATTGGAGACGTGAACATATCAAAGGTCGGCTTATGGATAATAGGACAATGTGGATATCATTCATCCCAAAACAGACGAGTAAACTTTCGCAAGTTCCCGGGGCAGAAGAATTGTAAACAGCGCTCGTCAGTACTGTCTGAGTGATCAAGCATTGCAATTTGTGACTCCCGGATTCGCGAGAGGCGGAAGCTATCCCAAATGGCTTTCGTCTGGCTGAAGAGGGGATCATCTAGGCTCTCAACTAAGCTTACAAGACTTAGCCTGTGCTGCGGGGACGTTGCGTTTGAGTCGGATTTGCGATGATGACAGGAGTCCAGTGGTCTAGAAAGTATAGCCTCAGAGGTCAGTCCATCTGGATGAAATTCCTGTCGGAAATCCTGGCATGTGGTTGTACGTGGTGAACGATTGCGTTTGTAATTGGAGACTACCTTTAGGCCAGATGCTCGGATGAAGTTCAGCAGGAAATCGAACGATGGCTGGCAGCTCGTGCTCTGTGTAGTAGAGGTCGGACTAGAAGAAAGCAGAGATTGGTAACTGCTTGAAGATTGGCTTGGGTTTTGGCTGTGACGCTCGTCATGACTTGGAGTGCTCCCTGTCACAGGCATCGAGAATGGGCTATGCCAGTCTAAGTCTAGCCAGTCTTTGTCTGTCCAATTTTGCAAGGACAACGGCTGAGGAAAACTAAGATGGTCTTCGAAACCAAATCGGTTTCCAGCTCTAGAGCACAGGCTTCAGTGCCCAGAACCTGTGAAGTATCCACTTTGCTAGGGGATGTCGTATGGTTCGAGGAAGTTATCTGGCGCTCATAGGTACAGGTGAGACGTTTTCCAGCGCAAGCTGAGCAAGGTAGTCTGCGATCATAGCGTTTCTTGTTGTGCGCACATTGGTCGCAGGAGGTGACCTTCTTCCCCACGGGTAGAGGCTCAGGCATTTCCTCCTCCTGATTAAGACGTAGGCTGCATCCTTTCAAATGCTTCCGTAGCACGTCACTATGTATCAAGATTGTCAGAAGGATATCAGAGCATGGAGGCCGACCTTCGGTTTCACGTCGCGTGTTTCTAACGTACCGACGCTTGAATCCAGAAGAGCAGGAACGGCATTTGAAAGGCCTCGACGGTGAATCTGTGCACAAAATGGCAGTATCAGCGCATCTGCTTTTATGAGAGCGATCGGTGGGGGGGAGATGTAGCAAGATACTGACGTACGAGAGGCAAGATGTCTTCGCAGATGCTCGGCTCGTCGAAACGAGGCACCGCACGTCGGGCAAGTGAGGGGCTCGCTGTCGTCAGACATCGGGCGTGATGGGGGACTACCGTATATATGTGCTCTTGTGGATTTTGTGGGCTGATTTATGGGCTGTCGACTGTTCGTTCTTCAATGCTGAGCTGAAGCTTTGAGGGTATTCCTGTCAGAAGCGGGGAGCGTGGCGGGGAGCGGGGCCCCGCACCAGACTAGATTTCGATGTGAGCCCGCCCTTACTGTACAGGTTTGCAAGATTTTTACACTGTTAGCTGGGACCGTCACCATGGGTGTCCTGCAGAAGCAGCAGGATAATCTTATCAGGCCCAGAGAATCCGTAGGTGACTGGTTGGCTCTATTCCCAGTACGGGCAACAGCCCACACTCTGAATCTCTCTAGCGGCGGCATTTCCCCACCACGCCCACCACAGCGCACCCGATCCGCATTGCTCTTTCAAGGCGGCGAATGATGGGGACGGGGAGACAATCGCCCCTCGAGTGTTCCATGTACGTTGTGCCGCATCGCCTATTCCCATAGAAGTCGCTGTCATTTGAAAGCAAGCGGATTGGAAGTGGGAGACAGGAACCGTCAGATATCTGCTCAATCAATATTGTGGCGTGCATGCATTTGATATTGGGAATACATAATTCATATTAAAACAGTCAAAGCAAAAACCTGTAGTATTGCAATTCGGAGCCAGCAACTGAGCACGCGGATTCCAGGCGAATTCTACCTCCGCGCCTCGAGCTGCACCCTGAAATCGGACTGCATCGAAAACCACTGCGTCTTGGTCGTCCACAACTTCTGTGGATCGGCCAACTTCATGTTAAACTTGCGCACAAACTGCGCAACGAACTTATACACTTCTACGAGCGCAAGATTCTGCCCCACACAGACGCGGCTGCCCATGCCAAACTACGCAATGTCCCATTCATGTTAGCCGAGATCACGTGGGTTGGAAAAGGGGTAAGGGGAGAGCTTCGCTTACGGTAGTCAGCAGTCTCGACATCTCTTTCACGGCCTCCTCTTCCTTCTCATTGGAAAACTGCCATCTGGAGGGGCGAAACTCGTTGGCATCGGGCCCGAAGATCTCTTTGCTCCTGTTCATTGAGCGCGGGCTGATGCTGACCTCGGCCGTTGGTGGAATCTGGTAGGAGCCGATGGTCACACCGCCCGCAGCGGGATGGCGGGGTAGCTGATACTGGATGGATGGGTGAAGCCTCATACTTTCCTTGATCACAGCAGCCAGGAACGGCAAGGTTGAAGCTTCTTTGTACCCAATGTCGGTTTGCTGCACGTCGTGTCCGAGATCCTTGTATGCTTGATCCACCTCGTTTTGAAGACGAGGAACGATTTCCGGGTGCAGAATGAGATCTCCCAGCACCGCTAAGATGGCGACTGAGGTCGTGTCGGCGCCAGCTCCCAAAATATTAACACCTTCGATCATGACATCGCCGACGCCGGTTGGCTGGCCCTGAACGCCTTTCATCTCAATGAAGTGCTGCAACATGTCGCGGCGTCGCGTTCCTAGACCATGCTTCATGCGCTCTGTCACCCGCTGCTCGAGCCATCTCAGAAAGCCCTGGAACGCATTCATTTTAGCGCTGCCAAATCTCTCCACAAGGTATTTGACGACGTAGTTATTGAACCACCACATCTGCAATGGAACACTCCCCATGTTGGCCATAATGTAGAAACTAGAGAAGAGGGTCAGTCGAGCCAGTCCAGGAGATCACACTGGGCTAGAAGGATATAGATCTTACTCACCCAATGTGAATGGAAGAGATAATATCGTCGACATCTTCTCCCCTCTCTACGAATCCGATTTCCCCACCGAGCGCGAGTTGCCCGATAATATCAAACGTAAAGTACGGGACCCACTCTCCCAAGTCAATCACTTTACCTGCATCTGCAAAGGCACGAAACTTCGTCCAGGTCTTGTCGGCAACTTCTTGGATATAGGGTTCCATAGCGAGCATCGAAGTCATGGAATATGCTGCTGAGACACGGCTTCGAAGTGCGCGATGAATCGTTACATCTTGGCTTGCGAAGAAACTGAGGGAGTAATCTTTATCAGCAAGCATCCACCCTGCAGAATCACTATGTTACTGGGGATGGAGGGGATCTATAACACATTACATACCTTTGTTGCATATTAGGAATGAACCAAGCACGATACCACTTGCTCTGGCGAGGCATCAGCAATAGAACTCACTGTTTACATGCCACTATGTGTGAGAAAAAAATGATTTGCTTACCTTCTTAGCCGTCGTGCCATGGCCGTAGACTGCGCTAAGTGCTGTGGCATCCACGAAGCTCACTTCATTGGGGGCAATGCGAACAACAGGACCGTACTTGTCGTGCAGTTCGAGGATGTCGGTATGCCATGTGCTGCGGAAATACCGCACATTTTTCCAAACACCACTGAATTTGGCGGAGAATGGGCCGGGTATCTTGCTGAGAGGGTGGATAGACAAGTAGTAGATGATTTGAGCAACATATATCAAAACTAGGACGCTCAACAATAGGAGGATATTGCTCTGCGTAAATCGTATTGGCGTAGTGGAAAGTCCTAGGGGATGATCGTCATTGGCAAAAGCATCTGAAGCGCCCATCTTGACTGTTGAAAATGAGAAAGACAGTTTGGTATCTTAGGAGTTATGAGCGTTGTAAATGCCACTGGAAAATGGGGACAGAGAAGTTGTGAGTGTTTCTAACCGGAGTACTAGTCAGCTCCAATGGAACTTGGAGCTGATTGATATATCGCCAACTCGAAAAGAAACAGAATAGATATGGGGGAAGGTGGGGTCCCCCGCATTCAAAACGAAGCGTATCCCTTGGTTGGGCCATCGGGGCAGACTAAAACCTCAAACTTAGATCTAGTGGCCTTGCCACGGACCCATGGAGGAAGGGCATTTGTGGGGAAATCCCGAAAATGATTTGGTGTGTATGGGAGATCAAACGCCACCAAGTTGTCGAACCGACGATCACAGGTATTAGAAGTCTTCCGGGAGGTGGTGGTTAGTCTTGCGACCCTGATAAATGCAGCCGCCAGCCAAGAGCCACTGATGCTGGGTTCGGAAAGTCGCATTTATCATATTCTTGCCTGGAACATTACTCACTCCTAAAAGTCTACTATCGACAAGCACAGAAAACAGTCAATCAGAGGCCAATACACACCCAAGTAAATCAATTATGTTTTTTCCAAATACCACCAATACAACATTATAAAACCCGCTATCCCAGTAAACAGGCTCAAATTGTAGTTGGCACGCACGCAGATGTAGCTTCCCAATGTGGCGTGCCCCTCCCAGAAATGTGGTTTCGCTTCATGGTGGGCAAATCCCGACAACTTGCTGATTTATTGCAATGGGCTATTTCGGCTACGGTGCAGTCTTCAGGCCGCACGTATCATGTGTTTCCCGTCTCTTACTACTCCTAATCCCAGGAACCAAAGCAGCATACGTCTTGTGGGCTGCCGTGAATCTTGTTGATAGAGAAGGCATACCTTCAGGTAACCGATGCGCTCGAACTCACATAACAACTTTGCTCCGCAAATTTTCATGGAATCATCTTGACTTCGCAACTGACTGAAGATGGCTCCTACTTCTGAACACAAATTTGAAACTCACATATAAGAATGAACAAGAGCTGTCGATGACACTCTAATACGCTTCCCGGGTTTGTCGAAGAGGATTCGAGAACATGGTGCGGAGATTATTCCAAAGGAACAGAGAGCTTTGCTCCCAGCTTCGTTTGCTGTGAGTGGACGATGGCCGCCAGCAATTCTTATTCATGGCGAGGCAGATTCCATGGTAAGAATCGAGCAGAGTGAGGACATGGCTGACAAATTGGAATCTGCGGGTGTGAGGGTTCTACTTGAAAGGTTCGCTGGAAAGGACCATGGGTTTGACGTTAGAGAGAGTCCACTTGATATCAACCTCGATGTACCTATCGAAAATGATCCCGCATTTTTTTATGCGTTTTGGCGGACTCTCAGATTCTTGGACAGTAATACATTGCAAGACTAGTCTGAGCGTGTCTTCGGAAAGGTTAAAGCTCGATATATTTGGATTTTTGATTCATTTTGTTACTAAATTCCTATTTCTTCAGAGTGTAGAGACTCTTCCCTCATTCTGAAACACAGCTGAAGTTTTGAAGAGGTATCATTTGAGGTAATTGTGCGAAGAAACTTTAGAGATATTCTTTGACAGCAGTTCCAGAATATTTGAGGTGCAGGTAATGCAAGATCTTACATCTATCAAGCCAAGAATAGAGAGCTATTACTGTGCAGGCTCCTTTCCTCTAAGGATGAGGACTGAGCGTTTCAATCATTTCAGGCGTGAATAGAATATTACATATTGAAGAGGTACTTTATCTGGAACTCGCAGCCCTTACTTCTATGTTCAGCTTTCCCTGCCTCTTGAATACAGGCTCAGGTCAAAATTACCCACGCACCAACCAAAAATCTAATACGAAGTACAGTTAGGGCTTAATATTCTAAAGACTATATTAATAACATCTTAGTGAGAATCGCTGCCGCTTGCAGACTAATGGAAAAGGGCAATAGCAAAGAACGGCTCGAATTGGGTTAGCGAAAACGACGCACATAAGCACTCCAAATTCAGGGACTATACCAAGAGAAGAGCAATTCAAAATATCGCAATGGCCTTCGTTCCCACATTTGACACGGTCGATTGCCAGCGCGATAAGTTTTGAATCACGGGGTAAATTCGGAATTCGTTGTTCCTTTGTGCGAGGAATTTATACACCTTAGAATGCCAACGATATGTCACATAGATCATCAAAAAAAGACGAGTTTCAAAGAGGATGGGAAAGCCATATTTCAGCCTCATATTTGATGGTGGGGTGATCCAGAAGCGCACAGCCACCACAGGCTCCCATCGCAGGCATCGTTGGGGGCTATGCTACGTAAAGGTTACGCGATGCGTGAAGGAAGTCACAGCCGTATCGATTCATTGGCTGGGCGTCGTGGCTGCGCATTCGCTTGCCCAAATCTGCCTGTCATATAGCCTTACCGCTCAACCTATTTTGAGGTGTGGGTAAAAAAGTAGCTCCGGATCAAGCTGTTATGTAGTGAACACACCTCTCGTTTCGATATCGATACTTTATTGTCATCTTCACCTGGAGCGGCGTCACCTCCTAGCTCCCAGCTCCCACTGACCACCTCTAAGATGTCAGATCCTCTGTCCATTGCCTCCGGCATCGCCGGCTTGGTCACACATGCGGACGCTGTCTTCAGCAATGTCTACCAATACGCCAAGGCCGTGCAAAATGCGGAAAAGGAGATCAAGGAACTAGTAGCCACGGTACAATCTCTATCAGGACTACTTCACAGTCTAGCATTAGTTCTCGCAGAGCTCGAGAAAGACACCACCGAATCCAACTTCCGGCTCCATCATATCAACTCCTGCCGCGCCACACTTAGCAAAATCCAACGAAAGCTTAATGCTAACGACGATTCATCGACACTAGATGGGCGTATTGAACGCGCCTTGAGAAAGCTCAAGTGGCCTTTTTCTCAGCCAGAAACCAAACAGCTGGTTGTTGAGATTGAGCAGCACAAAGCAACTATCAATGTTGCACTTTCTGCCGATGGACTCAGTGCCACTTTACGCGCATTATCCCGTCAAGATGATTTAAAAGAGGAGTTCGAGAATATGAGAGCAGAAATCAAGACAAAGTGGGCAATGGAGACTCATATCACTCTCGGCAAAGAGAGACGAAAAGTGCTGGCATTCTTCGGTAAATCCGATCCCACGTTCAGCCACGAAGCCAGTCTGAGGCTTCGTCACCCATTGACTGGTCTCTGGGTTAGCGAAGGAGCTATATTTAAGACGTGGCTTTATACTCGCAATTCGAAACTCTGGCTTTCGGGAATTCCTGGAGCTGGAAAAACGGTTCTTGCCGCATCATTGATCGAGGAGGCCGTAAATGAGAGCAGCTCGGCTAGAGCGGTTGCTTACTTCTACTGTATGTGTATTCGGGTGATTATAATACTGCTTTGAGACCAGAGGACGTGAAACTTGAAGTAATTGCTGATTATTCAATCACTAGGCGACTATAAGGATGTCGAAAAGCAGTTCCCAGTCAATATTATGGGCTCCTTAGCAGTTCAACTAGCCCGACAAAACGAAGAAGCCTTCATATTACTCCAAGAGCTCTACAAGACTTGTTCTGTAGAAGACCAACCTCCTCATCCCCCGCGACTCTCATCACTTGAGGAAACCCTTTACCAAATGACCACTTGTTTTGAGGATGTTTCTATTATCATAGACGGACTAGATGAATGTGGAAATAACGTCAGTACATTGGTGGAATCGATCACCAGTCTGGTGTCTCCTGATGAGAGCAATACAAGGCTCCTCGTCTTAAGTAGAGATCTTTACGAGATACGGGGGCTTCTTCTATCGTCCCAGAATTTTAGCCACTTGGATATCGCAGCGCAAAGCGAGGATTTGAAGCTTTATGTTGCAGCAGAAATCGATGCCAGGCTGAAGAGGTTTGGAAAAAATCAGCTGCGGATCAAGAGTCCGGAATTGAAGGCGCATATCCTTGAGACCTTGGTTGACCGAGCAGATGGAATGTAGGTACCTTTTATTCGATATTTGGCAATTTTTCCACAATTAAGTTCATGGAGTAGCAAGCTGACGAATTACTAAACAGGTTCCGCTGGGTAGCTTGTCAACTAGACTATCTTTGCGGACTTCCTGGGGACAAGGAAAAGCGACAGGCTCTTATGTCCCTCCCTCCCGATTTAAACAAAACCTACGAAAGGATTTTGGAGGCAGTTGATCACAGCGAAAAGAGTGCCCAACGACTTGTCAAGGCCACGCTACAATGGATTGTCCATGGCATGAAGCCGCTAACCGTCGATGCCCTTTGTGAGGCAATATCGTTGAAATCCGGTGACACAACGTTGGATTCAGAGGGCATCTATGACGAAGAGGATATTCTCCTACACTGCAGTAGTTTAATCAGAAGGAGCGCAGAAGGTTCATATTTCGAGCTGGCCCATTTCACCGTCAAAGAATTCTTGGAGGGAATCTCTCCCGAGTCGCCCTTCGCATCTTACTCACAGACAGAAAGCTACGTCTATCCACAGCTTGCGGCGACATGCTTAACCTATGTCAACCTAGAAATATTTCATGACGATGTAGTTGAAGATGATGAGAAATGGGATGCTCAACAGAAAGAACGTCCCTTTCGTCAGCATGCCGTCAGTAACTGGCTTGGCTACATGAAGCATAGCTGGGACAAGGAGGATGTTGTATCTCTTGCACGCCGACTCTTTGACCCTTCTAAAACAGTGGCTTTTCTCGCTTGGACTCGGGACTACTTTCTGTTCGATGACGAGTGGGATGTGGATGATGAGGTCGACTTTTTTGAAACGATCACGAGCGCTGTTTGTATAGGAGGAGTCACTCCCCTTCATATAGCAGCTGCAACAGGCTGCCCTGAGTTGTGTGGATGGCTTATACAGTCCTCGGATGATCTCAATCAAAATAGTGAGCTCGGAACACCGATCCACTGTACATTGATTGGTGTTCCTGGTCTTCTAGCATCCTTCAATTCAGCTGAATGGCTGTATCGGCAAGCTCGTATTCAATTTAACGTCAAGGGAAGATCAGAAGTATTGAAAATGTTGATTCAGGAGGGATGCGACCTCGCTGCCGCGTTTACAGACCATCGTGGTGCAGAGTTTTCCTGCTCTATGCTCGCCCTATACGCCAACATGAATCAAGGTCGCGATCATCCCCTGATTTCACTTGTTGCTGGAGGATGCAAACTTGATCAAGGCCTTTTAACCTCATTCGAGGAAAAATTCGATACAGGCATCTTCGCAGAAGAAACAATGGATAAAAAGCGTTTCGAAGAATTTCTTGATGGCCTAGTTGCAGCACTAGAGGTGTCGAGCGACAACCAGGATATTAAAGACGATCTTTTCAACCTAGCACTTCGGTCTAGAACTTCTAAGGCACAGCAACTGATAAGAGGCAACGACGAGAGCAGCAATCTTGGATT
Organism: Hyaloscypha variabilis F; assembly: GCA_002865655.1. Lineage (NCBI taxonomy): Eukaryota > Fungi > Ascomycota > Leotiomycetes > Helotiales > Hyaloscyphaceae > Hyaloscypha > Hyaloscypha variabilis. The sequence goes on along the minus strand of KZ613943.1, from coordinate 595,841 downwards.
GGAGAAGATACACGATCTCTTCTACCGCGCGATACGTTTCGACCAAATTGAACTTGTGGAGGACCTATTGCGCAGCGGGCAAGCGGACATGTCTTTCATGTTCGACGGCGACGATTCGACACCGCTACACATTGCCGTCCAGTGGGAGTCAATAAATTCAACTAGGCTATTCTTATCCATGGGAGCGTCAGTAGAAGCAATCACTTCAGACGGGCTCACCCCCTTGCACGTAGCGGTGCAGTCTTCGACACGTGACTCCGGTTGCATACTGGCACTTCTCGATCGTGGCGCAAGTCTTTCTAGCACTGAACCCGTTCTTCGCAGAAATGTTTGGCATATGGCTGTAGATTTTGCTGATGCAAATGTCTTAAAACTTCTCTTTGAGAGAGACGATAAAGACGCAACAACCTTGGATTCGCCAGATGCTAACGGTTTGAATCCACTCCTTTATGCAGCAAGTCTCAGGAGTGAAGAGAACTTCGAATTTTTGCTTGCCCACGCATCTACAACATCGATTTCGCAAAAAAGTTCGGATGGTATCGGATTATTACACTACGTGGTTGGGATGAACTCTATCGACGCTCTAGAGCTGCTCGATGAGAAAGGTGTCATGTTTGACGACATCACTGAAGACGGAAGAAATGCCCTCCATTTTCTTCCTACTGATGTAAGCTTCGATGTTGTACGGTTTCTTGTAGGAAAACGTGTTAGCCCTAGTTTATGCAGTGCGGACGGACTCACTCCACTGCATAGATTTTTGCGTGAAGAGATTAGCGACGACAGCAAGGTGCTAGAACTCCTCGCGAACGAAGAGGCTCTGTCCAAAATGAACGAGGATGGATACACACCACTTCATTACGCAATTGGATTTTCGACCGCTCGGAATGGGTCCTACTCCTTTGTTGTTCGCAAAGCCTACGTCTCCGCATTGGTGGGAATCGGAGCTGATATCAATTTGAGAACTAAAAACGGAACATCTGCTATCAAATTGGCGTTTGATTGTTATGGCATCATAAAAAAGCAACGTTATGCACCAGAGCAGTATCTGTTTGCTCAGTTCCTAGACCTACTCGAAAGCATCATACAAGCAGTCACTAATCAATCAGTCTTAAATGAGGTTTTCACATGGGAGCCAGTGGTGCCGGGACCAACTTCACTGATCTGCTGGGCTATCAGCATCAGAAGCGATACCATTATCGAACTTCTACTATCCAAAGCTGTAGACTTAGAGGCAGACTTGGCCGAAAAGCTGATATCTGCTCTCGAACAAGCATGTCTTTCTGGAACCAACGAAAATCTGTTTCGAAAGATTTTGAGTCTCTCCAAGAAGAAACACGGATTTAATAGCTATGGATATTACTTGGCACACGTTGCGTGCTCTCGTAATTCGAGAGCAGAAACGTATCACCTCAAAGCGCTTTCAGAAGCGGGCGTTGACCTTTTCAAGCACCAGACCGCAGTAGAGGGCAAATTGTTTTTGGGCCAAACACCTCTCATGCTCGCCGTTGCTAATGGAAACGCTAAACTTGCGGCTTTCCTTTTGGACTCTGGAGCAGACGCCACTGCTAAGGAAGTCACTGGTTGGACAGCTTTGAATTTGGCCATCAGTTCAGGTGATATTTCGGTGGTTCAAGCTCTGGCAAGATCGAAGAGCGATTGGAATGCCACTGTTAAAGTTATCATGGGTCCAAGAATTACTTTGGGCTGCAACCCCCTACACCAGGCAGTTCTTCGACAAAGTGTGGAGATCGTACGCTATATCATAAAGGGCTCTTTCGTCCCCGACATAGATGCTCGCACTACAAGTGATTACTCCGCTTTGCATCTGGCTACATTTTGGGGCACACCAGAAGTTTTAGAGCTTTTAATAGATGCAGGAGCAGACATCGAGGCCAAATTCCAACCTTCTGGTGGTCGAGCTATACACGGAGCAATCAATTGTAAAAGACCGGATACCCTTCAAGTACTTCTTCGTCACGGGTGTCAATTGAATGCCGACTCCCAAGGGATGACGCCAGAGCTATTTGCTTTTAGAAGTGGAAATAAGGAGTTGATTAGAATCATCCAAGAACATACGACCAGGCAAGGTGCGTTATACTTGATTTAATTTCATTGTCTGTTCTCTTCCTAAATTAAAGAAGACTTATTCCAAACTGTTCAAAAGTCCATTCTATTAGTTCAGTGCTGACATTGCGTAGAAATAGTACGTGAACAGCAAGAGCTAGATCTTGAAGTTTCCGCGAACGCTTTTGCGCTTCACACACAAGATAGAAACACATTCATAGATCACTTCAAGTCGCGAGCTCTCTTGCATGCAATAAGGGCTGGTAATCTGGACTTGTGCAAAGATCTAGTCAGTTCCGGAGCAAACATCAAACACCCTTCCTCAAACTGCACAGGCTGTACTCCTTTACTCATCGCTCTGTGTCTTGGGAAATTCCCCATTGCGCGATATTTCATTGAAAATGGAGCGTACACTTTGGGAAGAGCCTGCGATCACGAGGACTGTGATGCCAAGGCCATTGACTGGGATTATATGGAATATACTGCAGTCCACTTAGTGTGTCGTCACGTGTTATATAACGATTTGTTACCAATGCTATTAGCGAAGGACGCGGCAGCGGGGAGTCCATCTTACCGAGGAAGTGTTACCCCTCTGCATATTGCCGTTTCTTACAATAATCTTGGCGCCGTCAAAACACTTCTAGAGTATGCACGGAAACAAGGCCGTCCTACCGAGGATGAGGATCAACCCCATCTACTACGATCATACACGACAAATGGGGAGTCCTCTCAAATATACGATCAAAAGACACTGGCGATGTGGCATATTGACTATCTAACGTTTGATGCAAGTGTTCCTTCGCCATGTCTTGAATGGCTGTTGTACTACAACCACGAAACCAAAGAGTCACTCACTACAGAAAACATACAAACGGCTTCTGGCTTGCATTTGGCGGCCTCTTCTTCCCGTGGGACAGGTATGGCAGAGTTTCTTCTTGCAAATGGAGCAAATATAAATCTTCAAAACCAGCAAAGAAATTCTGCCTTGCATTTGGCTGCTTATAATGAACGGATCAAGACTCTCGACCTCCTCATCAGACAAGGCGCCAATGTCAATGCTAGAAACACCTTTGGTACAACACCTGCAATGTATGCTGCACAAGTAGGCTCTGTGGAAGCTTTGAGGTTCCTGCGTAAAGGTGGTGCATCAATGAATGCATGGGACGAGTGGGGACGCACTGCAATCCATTACGCCGCTTCAGAAAGCCCGAGTGCCTTCTCATTCCTCTTCTATGAGAACCAAGATCCGTACGAAAAAGATTACGATCGAGACAGCGCGCTCATGTTGGTCATCCATTCCCTCAAATCCCATCTGGCATTTCTGAGTTTGTTGTGCAATCTGGACATCGACTATGGGCGTTGCCCAGAGCTGATAGCTCTCTTTCCCGTCACAAGCAAAGAGAAACTCCGACTGCTCCTGAAACGTTTCCCGGAACGCTTAGTTTCCTCGGAGATTAGAAGGGCCTGGAAGGGAAAAGTAAGGGGTAGTATATTGAACCAGGCTGTGAGGAGAGGCAGAGATAGTCTATTGGAAATGCTAGTCAAAGCGGGGGCGAGTATCGAATGTGAACAGGGGGATGACTGCAGCCCGCTTCTGACCGCATGTTCTTACGGCAGGGAGGACGCCATGAAATACTTAACAAGAGTTGGAGCAAACATGTTTGGGATAAAAGATGGAAAGGTATGCACCGCGCTGCAAGCGGCCAAACCATTCCCTCAAATGGTCCAGTGGCTGTTGGTTGGACGTCATACGGATCAAAAGAAGCTCACAGCAGCCGAGTACAGCAGAGACCAGTCTAAAATCTGTGACTGGTCGGGACCGAGGATGGCAGAAGTGATAATCAAAGATTTTTACGAACTTACAGCTGGCGCTTCTTCTAGAAGGCTAGCTAAGGAGTTATCACGGCTGAGCAGGAATCTTCGGGGAAGAGTAGTGGTAGTTCGGAGTCTCCTGTGATAGTGCTTCATCAGGTTACTTTGTATTTTTTAAGTTCGGGATCAGGAATGTTGGACATAAAGGTAAGAAGTCATAATGAAGGAGCTGGTTCGTACGCAGGATCCAGTCTTACAAGGTATGATTCACCTGACATGACTTTCAACACTGCAAAAATTCAGAGGTACTGTTCATTTGTTCTCGAGGAATAAAATTTGAGTAGGAAATAATCATTCCAATTCGGCTATTATCAAATTTATATCGTTACAAGTATTATATGAAGACAAATATTGTGAAGTGTTCCAGTCCAGCCCATGCGCCCGCGCTGAAAGTAAACGGGATACGCCGTAATACAACAACCCATACCATAGTTCAAGACATCAACCAGTTTATGAAAACTACATCAATAGAAATAATGTTGAACAATAGAAAGAAAATCAAGAGACTGGATTTCGCAGAGCAGATACAAACAACGGGTTAAGTCTAACACATCAAAGAAGCCACTGCAAAGGACAGGGTATCACTGAGATAAAAGGAAATTCTGCAGGCCTCTTCTCCTAATACGTCCCGGATTGAAAGCTGTTGAAATCAAGCGAGGGTACGCCACTTGTATCGCAGAAAGGGAGGAGATACGAGGGGTCTTTCTGTGCTTCCTGGATTATGGTTTCAAGCTCCACGCAAATGAGGGCAGCGGTTGGCCGTTCTTCTACTTCAGGTTGCAGCATTTGATTCTTGATGAGATTGAGAAGGGCCGCCAGTGCAGTCCCTTCCTTGCACTGAGGATTTGCCTGAAGTCTCTCAATCGTCCAAGACACAAGTTGGTGGACTCTAGCAGTTCTAGTAGCTTTGTCGGTCACTTCGTACAGGGGCGAGGAGGGATTGGTAGACGACTTGCCAGTTCCTTTTGCGTTAGCAAATCCTTCAATAGCCTTGGGACCGTGCAAGAGCCAGATTGCGAATTCCAGGAAGACGCAGCCTAGCGACCAGATGTCGTACTTGCGGGACCTCGGACGCTGGTCCGTTTTATCCACCTTCTCAAATTCTACCTCTGGGCCTTGGTATGAAGGTGTGAGCAGGAGACTGGTTGTCGCCGTTTTTCTGTAGGTGGTCTGCGCATGATGAATTCTCGATATACCGAAGTCGGCGATTTTCAGGACGGTTTCTCCGTTTTCCTGGACGCAGAGAATATTGCCAGGCTTGAGATCCCCATGGCGGCATTTGAATTGCTCGTGGAGTTTTTGAAGCGCTTGAGTGAGGCCCAACATTTGTGTCAATGACCACGAAACAAGGTCCCGAGAAGGCTCTTGTTCCGAAGCTTCCCAGTAATCCTGAAGATTGCCGCCGGCTGCCCATGGAAAGATTATATACCACCCTTTCTTGCCCTTGTCAATACTGGTTAAATGCCGAATGATATGGGGGTGCTCGAGACCTCTGATCTGCTGTAGGATCTCATTCTCCTTGACGAACTCGCTCTTCTGATGAAAATCCTTTATAGCAACTTGGAAATTGACTGTCTCTGCCTGAAGACTTTAGTGTCTCGTAAGCTGGATTCCCGGCTCAGTGCACTCACTTCAAATCCTCGCTGATGTGCTTGATATATTTTTGCCCTATGGACAACGCCCGCTTGCCCATTTCCTATGACTTCCGACTCTGTAAATGGCAAAGCACACTCCTGGTTGACTTCGATAAGATCGCCATTGGTTTCCAGAATCGGTGCCAAGAACAACCACTGTTTACGTTTGATGAATTCTGTGATCGTTGGGCGGCCCAAGCCTCCAAACTGAAATGTTGTTTCTCCATCGCGTGACAAAACAGCATCATATTTTGGATCGCGAGAGAGTGGAAGATGCTCGTCCGTGAGGCCTTCATCAAGCAGGCTTTCTATTGCGTCCACCTTGTCCATGAGGACTAGAGCAGCAAAAATCCTCTTGGCATCCTTTGTTATCCTGTCAGGCAGATCGGACGGCTTCCTGGCCTTAATACACGTTCCGCCTGTCATTCCGAGTGTATCTTTGACGCTGTCATTATTTATAGTCTCCTCTAAAAAGTCGAACGGCACAAAAGCTTTGCCATCAATGCCGGATGGGCGAAGCCCATCGTCTTCCAACTGGTCACATAGTGATGGCATAGCCACCTCTCCCAATTGCGATAACAGATCCCGAAAATACTGGCGTATAACGAGGACAAATGGGACAACATCCACTGTCATGACTTATAGAATGTTGTGAAATAGACTCAAAAGCATGCTTCAAGCTCTGTCCAGAGGCCTGCGCCAACCCCGCCGGAACATCGCGGATATGGCTGCAAGAAAGATTGAGATTGACTAGGGCTGATCGCGTAGCCAAATCTGCAGAGAACCTGCGTTCTGATCACATTCGGTGTCCCATTTCGGCTTCATGAAGACCACGGGCTCGCTTCGTGACTGCATGTGCAGCCCGCTGCTCACTGGCCAACCAGGTACAGGAGCACGACACCACCTTGTCAAGATACGTCCTTTCCTTGTGCAAATACCTGAGGTGAGCAAGTTGCGCACCACGCAAGGCTGAGGTGGATTTGGAAATACTGTCACCACCTTGAGTGGCCTGCACCTCGCATGAGAAACACATCCCCGGAATGTTGCTCTCGGCCCTTCCCGATAGACATTTCCGTTGGTTCTCTCCCGGCTTGCACCCCAAATCTACTAATCGCAGTTAATGTATCTGAAAGCGTACCACAGAAGGCGGTAGAGACAAAACCCTTACAAGCTGAGCATGATATGAATAGATGAGGCTAGGTCATGCACATCGTGCTATCATGCCACCATACAGCCTCAAACCTTCCTGGGCCAAACAAAGAATAGATCCCTGTAACTTTAAACGATTTCTGGAGAAGCTCATTCTAATGAAGGACAGTGAATAGCTAATTATAGGTGAGTTTAGACTACTTGTGTTCAAAGGCAGTCCGATGTCGCTTGAGTGCCGTTCCCCGCAATCAATAGAGGAACCCCTCTTCAAGATAGGAAAGATAAAGCGAAATTCAGAGTTGGAAGTCGGTGCTTTTTGGCATTTGCGGGAGGGGAGGGCAACTGCATGGAAGGTTGCGTGATTTCCGTGGCGCTTGTGTGGTTGCACAGTACCGATAGCTGATTATTAAGATACAAAAGAATCTTAGCCTGATCTGACAAGCCGAAAGGAGAATAGGGCCTGTAAGCTTTGGCCACGTCACGCTCTCGAGGCCCTCCATGCATCGGGTGGTGGCTGCATCTGTGTAACATTACGCAAGCGCTAGCTACTCGGTCACCAATCTCATACCACAAGCCTCAATGCTATTGAGGCCCCGGCCAACCAGTCTCTATGGTTTAGAGAGATACTGCTTAGAGTTCACATGATGTCCGGATATTGCGCATTTCCATCCTTTGGAGGACAAGTTATTGCCCAACTCCTGCACAGACCCTCTTCAACGTGGCAAAATCCCAATGCATATATAACGAAGCTGAAAGAACACAACAACTGTTTAGCTTACTATGAGGCTTCTGTCATTTTTGTCCTGCGGTTCTCACGGAACGTCACAGGTATCGCTTGCCATACCCGAATTGCGAGCTCATTCCCAGCTGGACCCAATTACCTCGGTAGACACCACCCCAGTGCAACGTGTATATCGAATAAACTCGTCTCCTGCCAATTTTAGCAGACCTAGAGAGGATACTATACAGAAGCCGAAGAGAAGTCGCTCTTTGCCCATCAACTTCGAGCCCGGAGGAGGTTCAAACATATTGTCGTCCTGGCTGAAGATAGCTACCGGGAGGGAAGTACAACCTGATCCTAAGCTCTCATTAACCAGCACCAAAATGGAAGTTTTGTCCAATCCGATTTGCAATATAATCGACGATCATGTGGAGAATGACGATCCGCCATGGCTGTGGCGGACATTTGTTCTAGGCTTGCTGAAAAATCAGAACGTTGAGGCCGCCCTTCAAGAGGCCAAAAAGGAAAACCCAGGATGGAAGAACAGCACTTCATGCTTGACTGCCTTCGTTCAAAATCATGCGCCTCAACTGTTTGCAATGCTCGTCTACATGAAGAATATCAAATTGCTTGATCAATTTTGTGAAAAGGGCATGGGCGATGTGATGTTCCCTGTTAGGCTGTTGGAGAAAAATAAGTCCATCGAGTCCACCAAAGGAGATCAGCCGATAAAGCTCGAATTCGGTTCTCAATTAAATGTTCGCGACGCTAAAACTCTTTTCGGAGACTGGCAATGGCAGTTTTTTGCTCCTGAGTTGCGATGGAGACCTTTTGAGAGTCCTGCCTTCGATTCCAAGTGCAAGCTACCTTTCCTTACGCCACTCCTCGAGATCAGTCGTACCGAGTTCAGCATCGTCTATACCGCTGTAGTTCATCGTGATTATATTGATGTTGAATCAAATGGCCTAGTAAGTACCAAGACACTTTACTGTTTGTCGATCAATAGGGGTTATGAGGAGAATCAGTGCGCGTTTTCAAAGCGTCTGGTCTACTCCTCTCCGAGCCACTGATAATTTACAGGAAATTGCAACCAAATCGATCAATGGCGAGCAACATCCATGTGTCGCTGTCAAGCTTCTGCTACCCACCGGGCTGAAGAAAGAAGATTCCGAATCATTCATCAAAGCCGAGTACCAGACGCTGGAGATTCTCCGGGACTTCGACACTCAACACTTGATCAAGGCCACAGCATTCTACAAGATGAAGTCCCGCGAAGTAGAGCTCCTTTATTTCGTCTTTCCCTTTGCCGAGCAGGGCAATCTCCGCAAGTTCTGGCAGCAGACAAAGCCGTCAATCTGCGAAAAGAGTCACATGACGTGGGTCTTCGAACAACTTCGCGGTTTGGCTGATGCTATCAAGACTTTGCATCACGAAAAGGAGGAAACATGTCGTCACGGCGATCTAAAACCCGAGAACGTCCTCTGCTTCAAAGTCTCTGGTTCAACAGCGGTTGAGGACCTCACTTCGTGTATTCTTGTCATTTCTGACGTGGGTCTTTCACGGATCCATGACAAGTCGACGCAACTTCGCTCTAAATCGAAAATGGCTGCTGGAGAAACTGTGGCCTATGCTGCACCAGAGGCGGAGCTCTTTCCTGAGCGGGCTACTACACGTAGGTATGATATCTGGTCTCTCGGATGCCTCTATCTGGAGTTCATCATTTGGTTACTTTATGGCGCGGAAGAGCTGGAGCGCTTTGGTGAAGAGCGAGATCGCTATGGAGAAAGGAATGGTGCAAGATTCTATATCATCACTAGCCCTGAAACCCTCACAGTCAATCGGAGTAGGACTCCAGTGGTCAATCCTGCAGTCAAGAAGTGGATCGAGCACATCAAGCAAGACCCACGGTGTGTAGGAACAGGTTCAGGGGACACCGCCATTGGTCGCTTGGTTTCCCTTATTGAGAAACGGTTACTTGTTGTCACCGCGAGTCCTGATTCTAAAGATCCATTACCCCCATCCGAGAAGCTTGCAGCTGACAATCTAGCAATTGCCGCTTCTGGGGAGGATGTGAATGCCAATCCTAAATTCTTGGTTGTGCAAGCCACAGCGACAGACTTAAATAGAGCTTCTCAACCGGCACCGTTTACGGTTACTGGGGAGAAAGAGCGGGCATATGCTATCGAAGTATCTGAAAAGCTCGACAAAATAATTCAGGACGTTGGGAAACGTGCAATTCATTGGCTCAATCACCAGGCCGGAACCGAGAACGTGCAATACAAGGGACCTGAATTCGAAACAGACTTGACTTTGCGTGGTCGCACAGGCTCAGTGAGCAAGGATCCAGATGTGAGTACAATGTCTATGCTTGATGGCCAATGGTTCTAACCGCTTATGATAGTATGTAAGTTGAGCAAGGACAACAAGACAAGGTTCTAGAGCTGTAGCTGACTACCTTCTCCTCCCTTCGCAGAAGGTAAGGTCGGCCCTATTCCAGCTTGTTTAGCTAATAATTTGTTTTGCATTTTACTGATTCTTTGCGCCAGTTCGTAAGTTGCTAGCATGACAACTCTCTCAGCTCTCTCAACTAACACGAAACCTACAGCCCGTATGTTAAATCAAAATCACCTTGTCTCTACCAAGGATCGTGACTGACAGGGTTGTGATTTGCTTTCTTGTTGTAGAAAGTATGTGTTCTATTTAATAACATTATGCTATACGTTCCATAATTCTAATCTGAACTCTAGCTCGATGATAATTGGGAATATGTTCCCGATCAAGATGCAGCACAGCGACTCGAAGCAACCCTTAAACATCTGCCTCAACAGAATGAGCTCTCAAAGTTGTGCGGTCGCTGTTGTGATTTATCACTCTGGTCCCAAGACTGCAGCTTTGATGATACACCTAAGAAGTTGGCCAGACGCTCAGTTGAATGTGTGTTGTGTCGCCTCCTGTCTCGATCCCTAATGAACAGGAACACTCTACCTGATGACAATCTGCACTTTTTCAGGGATGGTTCATCCTTGAAGTTCAACAATAAACTTTTGCCGCCGATTATTCCCCTCTACACCCTCCCTGGTACGTATTGCTTTGGGGACGATGCCAAGTGGTCGGTTCTGACAGTGCTTACAGAAGCATCCGAGACCCTCAAGTCAAATATTCAGCTCGGATTCCCACAGCTCCCTGATCCTGGTAGCCAGACACATATTGAGGTCCTTCGGCAGTGGATCCTGGACTGCGACCAGAAGCATCAGTGTCTCCACTCTCAGGATACTCCCTTCCTACCCACTAGGCTCATTTATGTAGGCAAGAACGGCTCAGAACGGGCACGCCTAGTCTGCCAAACAGAGAGTCTTGAAAAAGAAACGAAATACCTGGCCTTGTCTCATCGATGGGGCACGCCTCCCAAGGAGGGCCAGCCGAATTCACTTGAAGGAAAGATTGTCTGCACATACAAGAACAATATCGACAGGCTAAGCCATGGTTTTGACGACTCTGAGCTGCCACCAATGTACCTGGATGCTATTCTTATCGCGCGAGAACTGGGAATAGAGTACCTCTGGATCGATTCGCTCTGTATCATTCAAAAAGACACTGAAGATTGGAAAGAAGAGTCTGAGCTGATGGAGCAAGTTTTTCGCTCCGCGTACGCTACTCTTGCTGCCACTTGCGCCGGCACGCCCACAGAGCGCTTCCTGAAGCTACGTCCTGAAAGACAGTGCGTGACGATGAAAGCCGACAATGCATTCTACTACCTTTGTGACGCTATTGACGACTTCAGTCGGGAGGTGGAGCAAGGTGAGCTGAATAAGAGAGGATGGGTCTTTCAAGAGCGTGCTCTCTCACGTCGAACAATTTACTTCGCTGAGAAGCAGACTTATTGGGAATGTGGCAAAGGAGTGCGCTGCGAGACTTTGACGAAAACGAGCAAGTAAGTGATCCCAAAGAGAACTCATATTTCTAACATCACCAAGAAGCTCTCTAACTAGCTTTTATTTCAGTTCTAAAGCGTCTTTTCTCGGCGACGCTAATTTTCCCTATTCCATGCCGAGCTACGTTAGAGGCCAGCAGATCGTACTCTTCCAGGACCTCTACCAGCGATACTCAAAGCTTGCTCTCACTGTAGATACGGATCGACCTGTCGCAATTAGGGGCCTAGAGATTCGCTTGTTGAGAGTTTTGCAAACCAAGGGCAAGTTCGGCGTCTTCGAGATCTACCTTCGTCGGAGCTTGCTGTGGCAGCGAGACCAGGCAACGCTAAAACGTATCGATTTTTCCAGCAAGAAGGAGCAGGAAGTCGTTCCATCTTGGTCTTGGATGGCCTACAACGGGGAGATTCGATATACAAATGTACCATTCGGAGAGGTGGAATGGGATCTGTGGGATCAGGAAATCACCTCCCCTTGGAAACAGATTAAGGAAGACAGCGAAGCCCCACTCGAGCTAGAAGTTATTGTGCGCGATCTTAAAGCCATCCCACCAGGCTCGCGGGTCTTTCTAGACGAGCCAAGTCTGAATGACGGTCGGTCGTTCAAGTGTGTCATTGTTGGCTCGAGTAAGGAGTCAAGCCAGGGCAAGGGTCAGGTGTACTACGCCTTGATTGTGACCCCTGTTGGTCAAGGAGACACGAAAGTTTACGAGAGGGCAGGAGTTGCAAGCATGCATAAACATCACATTGTATTGGACAAGCCGGGGACAAAAGCTCGTCTTCGCTGATAGAAATTTGGTTTCTAGGATTCGGTTTGACTTTTATAATACTTGAAAGACTAAAAATGGGCAGTTGATTTATAAAGTTATGGATAGGCATGTACACAATATGCTCCTGCAGACTAAATGAACCGAGCCATGGACGAAGACGACGTTAGCTTTTGCGCTTGCGTATTGATCTTCAGGCTCAACTAAGCCTTTTCTGGAGAACAGCAGCAGATAGCCCATCCCTAGGAGGGAATCCATTAGATACATACTTAGTAAATGATATGCACCCTTGATCGCAAAAACAACCTTCCACATTCGGATAGAAGCACGTGACTTGCCCCTTTCTTCTCGAGATATTTGAACCCGCTTTTGAATTGAGAGGACGAAGCAGTGACAACGTGAAAGGGAAAGCAATAGGAGACACAACTGGCGCAGAAATCGAGAAACTTCTCGTCTACGGTATGGGCAGATACAGACAGGCGTTCAAGTATTTAATAATGTATTACTTTTAATTTTACTCCTTGCCCTATTCAGTGTTGTGGAGGAATGATAAAATCAGACAGATTGTTCGAGAAAAATAATGAGAAGTTTAGTAACACAAATTGGAACACGGGATGCTACACGCAGAGTAATGGCGTAGTCTCTTAAGTCAAATAAGTCCTCTACATATATACTAATTTCCCACTTCCAACCTAATGCTTTCCAAGCTCAATAACTTATTACCATAAAGTGGCCAAAATCTAGCTAACGAAAAGGAATAAAAACAAGATTGATTACTACTTCTTTCAAAAACCCCTTAGAGCAGGAGAGCAAAAGCACCCAATAGGATTGAACCAGCACCAACAGACAGAGCAACAGCACCCGAGGTGGGAGAAGCAGCAGCGCCGGAGCCCGTAGTTGCTGGAGTGACAGCACCACCGGATAAAGTAAAGTTTTGAATGATCACATTAGAGATGATGTTGGTTGGCAGGGTTCCATTGATGGTGGCTGGGGCAGTTCCATTGACAAGGAAGATGGTCAGACTGGTAGGCTGGCCTTTACCGGCAAAGGCAGCGCCAACCAACCAAGTGCACCAGTACTCGTTGATAACCCCATTCACAACACCAGTGACGGCGTTGATCTGGAAGAGATTGGCCAAGTTGGTGCTCGCACCCCCAGCAAGAGTCGAAGTGTTGGACAAGACGACCAATCCTGGAACAGCCTTGCTAACACCTGGGCCGAACTTTGGATCGGTAAAGTTGTCGTGGTAGAGTGGCTTGTAGCCGTTGATTGGAGCGAAGACGTTGGCGCTGAGGTCCGTGTTGATAAAAAGTAGGTCCACGAGCCACCCAGCACCGTTGACACCTACAACTTCACCGCTTCGTGGAGTAAAGACGTCAATGGTCACTGGGGTGGCCGTGGTTGCAGGAGCCGTGACGTTGGAAGCATCATTCCCGAAAATGAAAAAGCTAACAGTCGCAACGTTGGAGATGACAGCAGGGTCAGTCGCTGGGTTGTTGGTATAGGTAGCTCCGGCAGTTGAGTTCAAGAAGAAGACAGAAGCGGTAATGTTGACGTTGGCTCCGAAGGCAGCGACAGGGATATACCACGTGAAGTAAGCTTCCAAAATGTTACCCTTGGCGTCAGAGTTGGTAATGGAAGTCAGCTCGAAGAAACCAGCCAAGTTCTGGGTAGACCCGCTGAACAAGCAGACGAAACCCGGGGCACCCGGGTCAGGGCCTGCAGCAAACGTGGTGAGGTTTGGAGAGTTGAGGAATGGAATAAAACCATCGTCGAGGTTAGCGATGGATCGCCGGTAACCGCCACCTCCGGTGTTTGGGCTCGAGGATGCCGAAGGGGTAGGGGCAGCGGAAGATGATGCATGCGCAGCAGATGAAGTCACCAGTGGTGCAGAGAACTCAGCAACAACGTCAATCATCCATCCTAAGCCATTGACACCGACCTCAGAGCCAGGTTTCGGTGTCAGGATGGCGACCTTAGATGGAATATTCTGAGCATTGGCCAGGCCGAGGAGAGCAGCAACAACTCCGAATGCCTGGGAGAACTTCATCGTGAAAGAGAAGTTTTGGGGGTGTATTGAACAAAAAGTGGCTCTCTCTGTTTCTTGTTGGAGAAGGAACCCCAAAAAGTTTCTTTAGGGGTTCCTGGGACAGCTTTATACGAGGCCTCATTATTTGTATTTTTAATAGCTTCCGATCCTGATCATTCCAAAACACTTGCCTTTCGGAGATTCTAAGGCTTTCGATTTCCACCACTATTCGCTCTTTTGCCGAGCGTCAGACTGAAGTTCCCGTGGAAAAAATGACGAATCTACACGAAGCCAATCATGGTAGCATGCCAGCCGGCTTCGGCTGACCAGCCCACTCACGCTTTCCCCTTTACGATCTACCTCCAAGGATTTATTTGATATATTCCAGTTCTGCACCTATCGACGTCTTTCGCTCGTGAGAAATGAGCAGATTATTCCAAATCTAATCGATGCGCTAGCCAACCTCGGAAGTTGCTCAAGATTTTTTTGTGGGTGGATTCCCTGTGTGTCATTCAAGATAATTGAACCAATTTGGAACGTGAGTGCACAAAAATGGCAGATGTTTATGCATATTACTATATGAAAATCGTTGCATCTGGGTCTAGAAGGACTCAATTATGTGTTTCCCTGAACGTAGCTCCACGTACCTTCTACCTGACTGTCGATCTACTCGGTACAATACTGGACGAAATACGAGTACTACTCTTCAATAATTATTCTATGGACCAATGGCAAACCTTCGAAACTATACAAACTCAAGGAATGGTTAGGAAAGTCGAATTATATAAGGCCGATCGTGTACTTCGTAGGAGCATGCGGCAGTTCTCTTGATCCTTTGTCTGAAGGCATTGCTGAAATCTCGATGCGAGACGGTACAAGAACGGTTATTGTCACCACAAAAGATACAATGAACTTCTGCACTCGCGCTTCACCTAAATGGGGCAATCTTATGGAATTGGATCTTCCGTTGAGGCCAATAAGTATGCTAGCACAAGAGGAGAAGAGGCACAACCTCCTTCACCGCGTCAAACCCGCCTTGACGGTCCTGAGCTACACTGATCTAACATGGTTCCCCTCTACGGATCATGGGGGTCTCGACAATCCGATATTGGAGATATTAATGAGGAACAGTCATGGTGTCAGAAAACCTAGTCTATATCCTAGCCGCTGACCTTTTCGTCAGGACGCATGCATTGAGAGACCCTCGGCACAAGTTTGATTTAACCAAAGAATGTATTCTCATAGTGATTACAGGAGGGTAAATGTACAAAAGGCGACCAGCTAGTGCTGCTATTAAGCCTTAGAGTCATGTTCATTGCGCATCTCCAATAGATCCCGGCCTGCGGTGGCAGACACGGGAGTTCCGGGGGCAGCGTTTTCCAATTCAAAAGCAAAACCACCATGAGAGCTCGAACTCTTAGGACTGGCGTAAGGAAGAGGAGAGGTGAGAGCTGGGCTAAGGGCCTGCTCCATTGCATGACTACGGCGAGAACTAAACAGGCGGGAGAAGTGCGACTCTCTATTTGGAGTTCCGGGGGTTTGGGATTGTGAAGCTCGACTCCGAGTTGAGAATTGAATTGGCCATGTGTTCGTGCGACGGTTCCGTCCATGATTGACAGAAATATGCAGCCTCCCCATGCTGATGACGAGAAGGGAGTCGATGACTTTCTTGAAATCGTCCAGGAAAATGACATCTGATGCACATTTGAAAATAACGTAGAACTGTTGATTGGTAAGTTAGGTAAGGAGAACTAACTGTCATGGAATATATTTCCCTACCTTCCAGAAAGGGTTGACCCCGTCGTCATTGCTGAGCTGATGAACGGTAAAAGCGATGTCAATGAATACGAAGGCGATTGAAAGCAACATTGACATGATCAAAACTCCAAACCGTGGGCTCTCCCTGATCAGTTTAATCAACGAGATATTGTAGGTGTTTTTGATGATATAGATCAATCTGCAGGTGGTAAAAACCCACCAGCCATCTCTGTTTTAACAGTCAAACATGTGTACACCTACTCCGTCAGGACGGGGACACGAACCTCATAGGTGCCTCCCATGGCCGTGTGAGGACAAAAGAATTGTTGCCAAGATTGTTGAAGTATTCGAAATTGAAGTATGTTTCCGAGATCCAGTACGGGAGCGCCAGAAATATCGTGCCGATAAATAACTTGCTGCCCCACGGTGGAAGGAACCGTTTTATCTTCATCCAAGAGACGATGTTATGGACGAAGAAGGATATGTATAACAATGTTGCCGTGCAGCTGAGGTACCTAGCTTGCATATGAGCCTAGTGTATGATGAGAGAGCAAGGAAGGACTGAGCAGCTCACCAGCCGTAGACTGGGTCTGGGAAGAAGATAAAAGTGCCATGTCCAAGGGCAAGGACGAGCTGGACACTATTAGTTGACTGCGCGAAGCGTGCAACGAGCGGAAGCAACCTGCCTCTAACAGAATCAGTTTATGCAACAGAACATGGCGTCTCATGTTCGCGATAGTGAACAGGATCAGTACGAGTAGTCCTCCACAGAGAACTCCTTGACTCCATCCTTCCAGAATCACGTTGCTCCAGCTGAAGCTTGCTCGCCCATGTGAGTACGATTCGTCGCGCTTATGGGGCGGATTCCTGGGATGGACCACGTTGAATGGTGCCATGGTGCGGATTATCTGCGAACACTCAGCAGTGCTGTCAACAGGAATAAAAGTGGTGCAGTTGCAGATGGCGAATGCACACTCAAACTCGATTGGTTGTCGCTTTCGTAAAGTAATGAATGACCGACCGACGCTTTCAAAGACAAGTCCTTCGAGAGAAGCACTAGTGAAAGGCAAATTGAGTTTAAGTGAGACGCAGCGCTGAAGGAGATGGATTGAATACTGGAGGAAGGCCCACTGAATAGAGTTTCTCTCAGAAACCCATACCTGTGCATTTGCATGAGAATCACATTTGCCTTAACCCCGCAGCTTCCCCAGAAAGCCCCCCGAAGGCCCCAGAAGGGCATCACTCATCTGGAGACGGCGGGGCCGAGACACGGGAGGAGTACTAGTGCGGGTGCAGCGACCAAAATAATAAGGTAATGAATGGGCGCCCAATTCTCTGCGCAGGATTCTCCCATCAGTCGCTTTTTGGCAGGTGCACAATGCACATCCATCGGTGCCGTTCTCTGCGTTTCCCCTTAGCAGGGGATGCTGGCAAGACACACCTCCTTGAAAGCAGGCTCCTGCGAGCTCTTCTCATAGGGTAGTAGACAGACGACCGGCAAGGCAGGCAGTCATCGGTAGTTCCGGCCGGAACCGATTTGGACCCTGTTCGGGGCCCACCTGCGAGCGCTGGGAGGTTTCCCGGAACATGGGGAAGCCTGCCTCACGATAAGTACAACGCTGAGGCGCAATCAACCACAAGTTATTCGATGACACCTGAAACCAAGGGCTGGCAAGGTGGACAGTTGTCGGCTGCCTAAAGCTTCTCGAAGGATGCAAGGGATGTTCCATGCATCACTCGGATCTTGGGATTACCAGGATGAGGAGCGGTCAACCCGGGGGTACCTGTAGAATAGCAAATAAAAAAACAACGCAAGAGGGATTTAATGGAGAAAATGGGCGATCCCGGGAAACTGGTTGATTCAAGAATGTAGTCAATGGAATGTTCTAGAAGGAAAGTGTACGTCCCAGTCGTGGTGGGCTAGTGAAGCTAAGGATCGCCACAGAAAGCTTGCAACGTCCTAAGTCAAGCAGGGACATTCCAAGTGTTTCCCATCTGATGGTTCTCTCAAAGCATCGTACATTTTGAGTCTGTTGTCTTTAATTTCTCAGAAATCCTAGAGTTATAAGTCCTCTCCTCCTAAGTCTAGATAAAATGTTCAACTTTTGACGAGGGAAATTGAAAGTAGATCCCACTTGATTTTGTTCAGCGCGAGTCAGGTCATGGTGGGAAGGAGTTGCCTGTTGCCTCAGGCGTCCGCTTTGTAGCAAATTAAATCACACCTCCTGGGCAGGGTAAATTTCGCCCCGTAAAAACAAGAAATATTCTCTACCAGCCTTAATAATTCTGCACACAGCCTAGCTATAGGAAATATAAAGCATAGTATATAGAATCACTTATATTAATTTGTAGTAGATCTATAAGAGCGCTGGTGGTTTATTGCGATAGTTGAGGGTAGAACTGATCGGATTTTGGTGAGGCTCGCCTATATTTTCGCCATAACTGGCCTATGCCCGGGACTCAATTAATACTTGCATAAGTATGGAATGGGCGTTCTCATATGCGGGGTACGACGACCATAAACTAATAGCATGTCTGCCAATTTCTCAGATCACCTCTTCACCTCTTTCCACGGCACGTATCAGACTCCACGCTATGTATCAGACTCCACGCCTGCCTACACGTGTGAGTACAGCGTGCGATCGATGTCGCCGAAAGAAGCAGCGTGTTGGTGGCCTCTCTCCGCTGTGGACTTCAAAACTGCAGATCCGCTAACTTGTAGAACTTCAGTGCGATGAAATTCGACCATGCTCACTATGCCTACGTACAAATGCAGACTGTACAGCCGATTGGAGACCACCTACAAAGTATGTAGCCTGTACCAGCGGAACTGGCTATATCTCATCCCATGGCATTCTAGAAGGAAACGGTCGCCCGAGGTGCCTCAGCCCTCCGACGATGTTTCGAGATGTGCGATAAGAGAGAACCAAAGAACTAGCTCATCGAGAGATAACGACAGCGTCAACTCTGGGCAAATACCGGGGCCTGGGTCTGTAGAATTAAGCTGGGCGCCTACGCACATGCTAGAAAGTCACGACAACAGCGATTCTCCCCAAACAGGGGACTTCAGAACCCCGGCTGCCGTATCTGATTTTGTGGAAGGCAACTCAGCCTTGGCTATTACAAGAAAGGTATCTATCATCACATGTAAGGACAGATAAATAAATTTACTGACAAGAAAGCAAGATTTTTGGCTATCAGGATTCTGCCGCCTTTGGAGGTCGAGCGACATTTGCCATCCCTGGAGGAGATTATGCTGGAGTAGCGAATCCTGTTTCTAAGTCTCAACCATTGATGCCGATATCCACTGTGCTCGGTATGGACTTGCCCTCAAAACAAGCCTGTGATTCACTTTTAGATTCATACTTCATGAGAGTTCACTGGTTTTCCCTCGTTGTCTACGAACCCAAATTCAGAGCCCGCTACAACAAAATCATGAACACGGGCCTAGCGCACAGTGGTGACCACGGATTCCTTCTCTTACTTGCGATGCTTCTAATCCTAGGGTCTTGGTATAGATCAAAATTAGACGCGGATGAAAATGAAAACCCAGACGGTCTTCGGAATATTCACGAAGGTTTCCTTAGGTTGGTTAGGGAACGATTCATGGATCTTATGGATGAAGACAGTCTCGAGTTCGTACAACTATCCGCTCTCCTGGGGTCCTTCTACCTCTATCATGGTCGTCCACGATCGTCGTTTTCGATTCTGGGAGCTGCTACGAAGACTGCTCAAGCGATAGGGCTACATCGAGAGCCTGAGGGGCGGCATACATTCGAAGATTCGGATGAGAGGAAACGTGTTTGGTGGACAATATACACGTGGGACAGGTCACTACAAACCCTATCCGCTTCAAAATACGATCTAACACGTCAGCAGATTTGCTACAATCATCTATGGACGGCCCTTGGGAATAAATGACAGAGACTGTAACGTGTCCATGCCATCCGACTTCACAGAAGACATCCATTTTGATCCAAACATCGGTTCAGCAGGCGTTTGTTTGTCAACATATCAAAAGCAGCTGAACATGATCTATCAGATCGCGTCTCCCGTGCTGGAAAACATATATAGGATCCGAACTTCAAACGATCTCCAACGCCGCTCAGAGTTGTTACTTATGATTTGCGCTGTTGATGAATCTTTGCAAAGGTGGCAACGCGAACTCCCCATCCACCTCGCATACGATGGAATCGACGATATAACAAATGACTCCTTAACAGAAGAGAAGATGCACAAGCTGCAAGCTCTTGCGCTAAAGTTAACCTACGATAATCTCGTCATCATCGTTAATCGGCCTCTTCTGGCCGATCGAACGAGCGGCGACTCACAGCCTGACGACGAAGCCCGAGCGGAGGCGCTGCGAGACCACGGGAGCGAAAGAAACACGGGAAATGCGGCTTTCAAGCGATGTTTGGATTCCGCACTGAGCATTTCGAGGGTCCTGAAGAAAAAGCAGCTTCTCCATCTAGCTCGACAGACCCACCTGGTTTCTTTTCTGGGAATCAATCTTTTCACTGCCTCTGTTGTCATGTTTATCTGTGCTCTCTCTGATGTTCTTTCAAACGTTTCCCAAGAGGCTAAGAGAGGAATGGCTCGGACGCTGAGGCTGCAAAAATCCCTATCAGCTCAAGCGTCTCTCTCAATGCAGTGCAGCATGATTTTAGAGGACTTGGTACAACTGGTCTTGGAAAAAGAGAGGGAGGAGATTTTGCAGAGTGCCCCAGGCAACCGAGATAACAACCCACCGAGTATCAATGGCCCTGGAAGTAATGCCTTCATTCGAAATGACGCCTATGCCGCCAGCTCATCGACCACGTCTCAGTCGATTGAGGATCCCATGGGGGCATTTTCCGATTCGACTTGGAATACAAATAATGATGACCTGCATGTTGAGGATGTCCACTTCAGACAAAGCTTAAACAGTCTTCACAGAGGTAAGCCATCTTCTTTGCACAATGACGCAACACGACAAGAGTATTTACCGACTTTACAGTTTTCCACGGCAATGCTCTAGAACCCCCTTACTACGGTACCGGAAGTATGGCACCTAGGCACCGAGAGGTGGACCAGAATCCGATGCAAGAGGCAGGCCAATTTGAAGGATACGGGATGGAGGGTAATGGGTTTGGAAACGCTAATGCACGCATCGAAGATCTGGGTCAGTTCTGGCTGTGGGACATAGGTCCATGATCAACGCCTAGTACAAGCGATCTATTACCAGTATCAAATTCTAGCTACTCTATTCCTACTCGCTGGATGTAATGAGTGCATTTTGCACGCCAGGCCCGTATATTATGCTCTTTATACCCTGCCGTCTAGATACTCCTTCGAAAGCCTCCTCTGCACGAGAGAACTCGTAGGCGTGCGTTATGAGTTCCTTGACACCCACTTTCTTCAAATTCAGTAGCTCGATCGCCATCTTGTAATCCCCAGGTCCGTACCTGAAGCTTCCTTTATATACGCCTTCTTTCGAACAGATCTGTCCGACGGGGAAGACTATATTTGATGTTCCGAGGCCAGTTTGGACAAATGTTCCCCCTCGTCGCAGTGCATGCACTCCACAGCTGATACACGACTCCGCCCCAGTCGCATCTATCACTACGTCGGCGCCCTCACTCAGTTGAGAGGTGGTCATGATGCTGGCGGCGTTCTCTTCTGGCGACTTGTCTTCCATTCGATAGGTTGCGGTTGCTGCATAGGTACGAGCGAAGGCCAACCGAGACTGCTCAATGTCAACTGACAGCACGGTCGAGGCGCCCAGTGCCCTGGCAACTGCGCAGCACAATAGGCCGATAGGCCCGGCTCCAAACACAAGTATACTTTGCCCAGTGGTAATGCCTGCGAGCCTGGCGGAGTGCACCGCGATACTCAGCGGCTCCACGAGTGCGCCCTCCTCAATCGAGATGTGCGGTGGTAGAACGAAACAAAAGTCTTCCGGGAGGGTATAGTAGGTCGACAAAGTGCCATCATGTGGTGGCGTTGCCGCGAACTGCATAAGGGCGCAAAGATTGTATCTGCCGCCTCGGCAATAGTCGCATGTCTGGCATGGCACACCGGGCTCAAGAGCTACGCGTTCTCCTCGTCGAACAGTCGTGACGCTCGATCCGATATCGACAACCTCGCCAGCGGACTCGTGGCCGAGGATGAGAGGCTGACGGACGACGAATTGTCCGATTTGGCCATGCTGCCAATAGTGAACCTGGGTGTAGAAGAAGCAGTTAGCTCGAGAAAGTCAAATATGGGTATCGAGGACTCATTCATACATCTGAACCGCAGAGCCCCGTTGCAAGCACTCGGATCAGGACATGTTTTGTTGAGGGCAGCTTTGGAACGGGACGATCTGCGTAGTGAAATTGGCCCTTTTCTTGTAACACAAAGGCCTCGTTTCGTTGGAATTTGGGCTGAATAAATTCAGTATCAGAGAAATCGGGAGATGGGCACGAGGCGCGAGGGGCTCTATGTATTGCATCGTACCTTGGTCGTATCTGATACTACTGTCACTTGGTTTATAGCTTCAACAAGAGAGGGAGCCATGACAGGCTTGGTATGGCGAGTGTAGTCTGAGAGAATATGTGGCAGCAATCGAGCAACGGATTGACGGAGTCGGCGAAAAAGGCAAGTCTCGAGGTAACCTTGTGCCACGCTAGGTATGACACCAAAAAAACTGTTAAACCATGTCAGTGCCCGTGCCCACGGTCTCTATTATACATTGCAGGTTTACCTTCCTCAGGAGAGCAACGTCGTCTATCCGAATCGGCAGTCGTATTCGGTACAAAGTCGTATAGAAATCTTTAAAATGGAACCGTGCGGCCCGCGGTGGCAACAGCGGTTCCGCTGCAAGGCACCGGAAACCCCACCTGCAAGCCACTAGACTGTCACGATGCAGGGGCTTTACGCTGCCTGACCTATGAGAGGACTCAGCTTAAACTTAAGCTCGGGCGAGACCAAAGTTACAGTAGGTCGGCCCGAGTCGGGTTTTGAAATACCATCGGAACCGTACATCGGAACCGCACAGGGAGAAACCCAGCGGTGGAGTAAACTATCGCTTTATTTCAGAGAGGGGAAATGCGGGACTTCTATTCGTTCGTATCTGTGCTATTGTTTTCCCCACGGGGAGCAGAATGGAGATGAAGCACGTAGTACAAAAGGAACAGCTTTCCCATGGTCTCTTCATCCATCACAAACATTATCATAAGTTGTCTTTAGCAAGAACATCACCCTCACTACAACACCCTCAATCTCTCCATCGTGCCAATCATGGCGGTTAGAAGAACTTCAGCAGCAGAGCGTAATGCTTCCCTCAGGGACCAGTCACTAGCCGTGACTTCCCAAGTAAAGGCACAAGACAGCTGGCTTGAAAGGACTTTGAAACCCAAGAAAGTCACTGCTAGGTATCCCTTCAAAGGAACGGCTTTGCTCTACACCACTTGCGGTTTTGGAAGCTTAGGGGATGCCCTCTTCGGTTACAATTCTGGTTCGCTGCCTCCCTGATATGGAAGATTTCCATCGCTAACATACATAGGTATTATGTCTGGATTGCTAGTCAATCCGATCTTCGTCGCTCGGTTTTACAACAAGTACGGAGGAGCTGACGGCACCCTCACTTCTGTCAATCCTTCCATTACCGGCATATCCGTGTCCTGCTTGCAGTTGACTGCAGCACTTGGAGCGCTCATCGCAGGAAGACTCGGGGACATCATTGGTCGCAAAAAGTGTGTCCGCATCGGCGCTTTCATCTACTTCTTCAGCGCCTTCATCCAGATCTTCGCTGGTGACTTCGCAACCTTCGTCGCTGGGCGTACCATCCAAGGCCTCGGTGTTGGGTTCCTTAGCATGACTGTCCCAATCATCCAAACCGAGATTGCTGCCCCTCATCGGCGAGGACTCATGGTTGGAATTGAATACACCTTCCTCATTGCTGGATACATGCTTTCATGCTGGGTTGACTACGGCTTCAACTTCTTGCTTCCAGATAAGATGTCCTGGCAGGGTCCGTTCATTGTTCAAATCGTACTATCGTTCTTCTTGTTCGCCATGTCATTTTTCCTGCCTGAGACACCTAGGTGGCTCGCGATGAATGGATTCATGGACGAATGTCTTCAAACAGTCGCAGATCTCCACTCAAACGGCGACACCGAAGCCGAGCATGTCCAGCAAGTCTTCATGGAAATCCAAGAAGCCGTTGTATATGAGGCAACCCTGGGAAAATCTACTTGGAAGGTAAGCTATCAAACACATCTTCTCATTATATGCCTTGAAACTGATTTGGCCCTGGTAGGAAATGTTCACCAAGTATCGCAAGCGTACCATTGTCGGAATCACAGTTCAGATGTTCGCCCAACTCAACGGAATCAACATCATTTCGTTCTATCTCCCGAGCACCCTTGCAGCCGCTGGTTTTGACAACCGTAAATCACTTCTCTACACTGCCGCAAACGCTCTCCCATATGTTGCTGCGACAGTTATGACTTGGTGGTTGGCAGACAGATGGGGCCGCAAGCCTTTGCTCATTCTCGGAGGTACGTCATAAACACACAGACAACTCTCTCTAACTTAGCTAACTCGCCACACAGGCGTGCTCATGGCCGTGCTCCTCGGCGTCGTCTGCGCCTTCACCGAAGCCAACCTCGGAATAGACACCAAAGCGAACGGCCAATACGCCTTCGTCATGCTCTACAACATCGTCTACGGCTTCACCTGGGGCCCCATGCCCTGGCTTCTGCCCGCCGAAATCTTCCCCCTGCGCGGCCGCAGCAAAGGCATGGCACTCGCCACAACCAGCAACTGGATCTTCAACTTTATCATCGGCATGGTGTCCCCTGATGCGTTCGCTGGTATCCATGGGTACTTTTACCTGATTATTGGAGGCTTCTGTCTTTTCTCGGCGGGTCTGGCGCATTTTTACTATGTGGAGACGGCGAACCATACGCTTGAGGAGATTGCGGTTGCGTTTGGGGATAAGGCGTTTGTGGGTAGTGATGATGAGGTTATGGATGTTTTTGAGGCGAGGAATGAGAAGAGGGATAATATGGCTTGAGGGGGCTGATGAGGGATCGGATGGATGTGCAATGGTGATATAGGGCGTCGAGGTTCCACCGGCGGAGTGGAAGCCAACTTTTTCATTCTCGTTAGATCAGCTTATAGATTAAGGCGTGTTGACTCCTGTTCACACAGCCGCCATATCCTGATCAGATGTCCTGTAGATGTAGTATCAATGGAATTAGTTTCTTTCTATTTGAGTGCAAAGATCAAACCATGAAAAATTCAACTTTAGTAGATAACAGCTAATCGATTCGTTTTCACCGACTTGTTTTCGCCAGTGTCTGCCCATTCGCACTTGCTACCAATTTCTCCTTTGTCTTCCAGCGATAATAAACCAAGTTCTGACACAGGATAAAAGTTATCCCTAGCTAAATCCAATTCACTCTCTTCCAAAAAGGCGCCCAGTGATTCTTCTTCATCAAATATGTGTTCTCTTGCCTTCCTCCGTCTTTTGATATTGCAAGATCTGCCCAATGCCATTGCCTCTGTCAAGGGTCTTCCCGAGGCGGTAGAACCAATGGCTCACGACTTCTTCACTGAGCAACCTATCAAAGACAAGGACCTCACATCTAATCCAGCTTTCGGATGGTGACTGATGTGTTTCAGGTGCCAAAGCCTATTACTTGAAATCAGTTCCTCACAACTAGCCGGAAGACAAGTGCAAAAGGTATTGAACAATACTATCCCGGCGATGAAAAGAGGCTACAGCAAAATCCCAATCAATGATATTGCGATTCCAGGTGAGGGAGCGGACTCAATCAGTACGGCAGTGGATATCATCATGCTGGCAACATTTGCTTCCAGAGAACGAACCGAGGCTGATTGGACGAAGTTGCTTGAAAGTGTTGGTCTTCGTGTTCTGAATATTTGGACATACGAGAGGGGAGCGTGGAGCTTGACTGAAGCTGAACCGGCATGAATTTAAGCCAACAGTCATGAAATCCCTCATAGGGTAATGGCAAATGCGAACTGATCCAACACGCCAGGTATTTCCTCATACAATCTAGCATAACTGAATGGTCTTGCTTGACACCATAAGAGTCTCAGGGATAACGCTCTCTTCAAAATTGGCATTCATATCAATACACAACTTCCCATCTTAGCCATATAATCACTCCGTCCAAGCTGCTTTATATGTCTCCAAAGCAACATCAACCACGATCTTTCCCCTGGCCCGTCCAGTCTTCAACTTCGCAAAAGCCTTTGGCGCCTCCTCAAACACAAATTTCTCATCAATCACAGCCTTGACTTTCCCCTCTTTCATCCACAACCCAATCGGCTTCAAATCATCAAGTTTCGCCTCGGGCCAAAATCCCGAATAGGCCCTCTTGCCGCCGCCCAAGAAACTCGGAAGTCTCTTCGCCTTAAACCTCTCCGTCGCAGACCCAACTCCCGGTCCACCACCAACCATCACATACTGTGCCTCGGGCTTCGTAAACTCATGGCAGTGCCAATACAACTCCATCGTCGTTCCCACATTATCCACGACATGATCGAACTTAACTCCACTAGCATTCAACGCTTTCACAACGCTCTCTTTTTTATAATCCACAACTTCATCCGCCCCTAGACTCCGGCACAGCTCCATATTAGGCGTCGAACACGAAGTCGCTACATAACACCCTACCGCCTTCGCGATCTGAATCCCAAACACACCACATCCGCCCGATCCGCCATTGATAAATATACTATCACCTTTCTTTACATGCGGAACGATAGATTGATAAGCCGTGATCCCAGCGACGCCAATACTCGCCGCATCGACTGGACTCACTCCTTCTGGGAGCGGCAGCGTAGTCCCGCTCTCCGCCAGTGAGAACTCAGCCAGTGCACCACCGGTCCAAGGTACCTTTGCCGTGATTCCATAGACGAGCTGTCCTGGTTTTAATGATGATCCGCTGGCGGGTGTGACGATGCTGCCCGCGTAGTCGAGACCGGGTGTTGCGACTTTAGCGTAGAGGAGACGGCGCATCAGTGCGCTTTCTGCGGGTTTGTAGTCCACGGGATTTAAGGCGGTAGCGATGATTTGGACGAGGTGTTGGGAAGATTTGGGGATGGGAAGGGGGGCGGAGGGGTTGACTTTGAGGTTTTTGTCGAGCCCGCCCGTGGTGGTTGTGTGTTGCCATGCTTTCATGGTTTGGGGAGGAAAGATTTTGGGTGCCATTTTTGCTTTTCAAGGAAATAGCGTAGGAAGGTTGAAGCAATGTGCGGAGTATAGCAGAAGGAGAATCAGGAGATACATACTTACATTGGGACTACTGCTAGTTATACCGTATCTGCATCAAGCCACCGGACCAACATGAAAGCCGATGTCTGGTTGTCTGTCCTGCAAACCACATCCCAGACGGCAAATATGACGGAGCGTGGGGTAGCCTAGAAAGTGGAATAGCAACGCTTCACTGCTATACAAAACAATTTTCGCATTCGGCTGCTTAGAAACGTTTCCCTAATTGAGAGATGAGGCTGTTAAAAAATAAGAAGAACCAAATGCCGAGAAATAAAGTCACAGCATGTGAAATCGGAAATAAGGACAGTCCTCGGAGCTTCGCATAGAGCTTTGGCGAATGCGAAAATCCTATCAGCCCCTGAATAGGGGAAGCACTAACTGTAACCCCGCTAACGCCACCCGCGGGAGCGATCGTAGGGCAGACCAAGAGTTCTAGGCATCGAAGCCTAGATCTTGTCTTCATAGAAGTAATTCGAGTATAACTGTCTGGTATTCAGATCCCACACACAAACTCACGGCGTATAGTATTCAAGTTCTAGTACAACCGTGAGAGAGGCAGGCGATGATATGGTCGTTGCCCTTGGTACAGTACGCGGAGTTTTTCACACATTTGGAAGAGGAGCAAGGGCCGCAGGGAGAGAGTACTCAGCTTGTGTACAGAGGTGAGTGGTGTCTTTTTCGTTAAAAACGCTTTCAACTCCGTCTGGATTGCCTGTCTTTCTGGATTCATCTACTTTCTACAAGGGGGTGTATGTCACTGACGTGACTGGGACACCGACAGCACACTTTTACCGGCGCTGAGACGGGGTACTCAGCAAGTGAGCCCACGTCTCCAACCTCCTCTTCACTCAGAACAACATCAATCAGCTCCTGCGCCTGACAGTCAATCAATCCCTTCTCCGTCAAGCCCAAGTCCGGGACACCATTCAAACCAACAAAGCTCGCAATCAAGAACGGAGCCTGGATCCCACATCCAACTGACTTTGCTGCTTCATCACAAAGCAGCGACTGATCCCTCACATCTTCCCACTTCGCCGAACTCATACAGCCCGCAACATCCAGCTTCACCGAAGCCATTACTTTCCCATCAGCAACTGTAACATATCCACCGCCCAAACTGTCGATTGCTTTCGCAGCATACGCAATCTCCTCATCGTTGGTCCCAATCACAACCAAGTTCTGATTCTCGCAGTTCGTTGTACACCCAATGGCACCTTTGCGTAATCCGAATCCTCTCACGAACCCAATGCCTCGATTTTCGCTACCGTGGTGTCGATCAATTACGACGACTTTCAGAATATCGAAATCGAGATTGCAGAGCAGGTTTCCTGATGCGTCAGGTGAGAGGCGTGCGTGGAACGCCCGTTTGAAGTATCCGTCGTACATCTCCATGGCTTGAACCCATGCGTACGTTTTGCCGCCGACATTGACAGCATATTTTGCAGCCGAGAAGAAATTGGGATGAAGTTGAATGGTATTCAAGACGAAGTCTGGGATCTTATCGGTATTTGCGAATAATGCAGTGTTATTTCTTGCCACTACGATTCCGTTGACGATGACAATCTCAGACCTTCCGATTCAGCAAGCGTTTCTACTGAAGAGTGACCACACTTACCGAACTTCCTCCAACTAATCAATAATCAGGATATCCGCAAGTCTTACAGTACTAATGCTTCCAACAAGATGATCGATTCGATAATATAGTGCTGGGTTTAGATTCGCCATTCGATATGCTTTCACGGCGGGTACCCCCAACGCGATCGCCTCTCGGACATGTCTGTCAATATGCCCAGTCTTGTCAATGTCCTCCACAAGTTTATCATCCGCACAGAATGAAATATGAGTCAACCCATCTTTCAGTGCTTCGATATCGCTAAATACACTCTCGATATTAGAGTTCATGCTTCCACTCATCAAGGTCAACATCAAGCCGAGACGCAATCGCTCCACAACATCTTCAGTCTTATGAGCGTTATGATCATCACCAATTCCTCCCGCAGCATAGGCCCAAAGAGGTTCATTCTTAAGCAACGCTGTATGGCCCGTAATCCGTTTCCCGGCTTGCAATGCCGCAGATTGTTTCTCAGCAGAAGCCAGATCGAGGGAGAAAGGATTCGATTCTCCCAGTGTGACGGCTTCCGGCAGCGCAACTCGCCGAGCAATCTCTGCTGTCTCGAGCTTGGCACCTCCCAACTCAAGATGTGGCCCACTGCCAGGTACTTTGTGAGACACTTGCCTGAAGATCCTCAACGGTGTCGTTGTCTCCCCTGCTCCTGTTAACGGCGGGTATTGATTGCATTATCGTGAGGAAGCTCACTCATGAAATCCAGTCCTCTCTCACCGAGCACCTGGAAAAGTTTCAGGATCCATCTCATCACGAAGTAAAGAAGTTCTCACATTAGCAATGCAATTCGCATCCGCCAACACCGTCGTCGTTCCCCTCGGCACGCTTAACCTCGCCAACTCGCCTGGACTAGCTTCGTGTACTCGATATGCAGATGCGCATCAATGAATCCCGGCACAACATGCTTCCCTCTCGCATCAATCTCTTCCACACCAGCACTAGACGGAAAGTAATTCCATGGCGTGATAGCTGCAATATGCCGCCCTGAAATGACTACATCACGCAGTAGGAACTCGCCAGTGAACGAGGATAGGACGGAGCCGTGGCGTAGGATGAGTGATGCTGGTTTTGTTCCATTTGCGACAAAATGCAGGTGCATTAGTTCTTTGGTGCTGATGGCTTGGTGGCTGCCAGTGGCGCTTGGCCGTTGGGTTTGGGTTCCTCGAGTCATGGTTGCGGGATGATGTTGGTGAAATGGTGGAACAAGAGAGGAAGGGCAGCTCAGTGCTTTATATGTTTGCCTCCCACCCCACTTCTGGGCTCAGACTGATCGTGGGTGCGGGAAGACTTCCAGTGGAGTTATTCTCACTTCATCGGGCGTTTCTCGCGCCAAATTGGATTCGCTTGCATAAACTTTCCACGGGTGCTGTTGACAGGAAGAAGTTGAATAATTTAGGTTCACTTTCTTCAACTTACATAACGATGCTGCTCTATTTTCTCTTCCTATCCGCTTAATTATGTATTGAAAATTATCCAGTTTCCTTGTTGGATATAAGACAGATTTTATGTTGCCCAATTTCTACTCAAAGCTCTCGGTCAGCTCTTCCCCCTTTACCCCTTTCTCTCACGTGACACCATCAACATCCTGGCTACATCTAGATATCTCAGATCGACTGATCCCGCTCCCTCGTTGCAAACTTCAAACCATCCTTATATTCCTCCGCTACATTTTGCTCCACATACACCTCTCCATCCTCCGACTCAGAATCCACCTTGCCACTCAAATTCATCCCATGCGTTGAATCCGTCACCTTGGTGAAAACTACCCAAGCGAGCGGTGGAACAGCGATGAAGAACAGAATCAAATTGATGGCGCAGGCATAGTTGTACGGTACATCCTGATTCGAGACTACGAAGCCGAACGTCGAGCCGACGGATCCGATGCTGTTTAGGATCGCGGCGAGGAACGAGGTCTCGTTCAGATCGTTGGAGAAACTGCCTACGAGCCAGAACATGTATGTTGTGATTCTAATGTTCAAGTCAGTGAAATGGGTTATCTATTATAAGAGAACGAAGACTTACAATGGATCAGTAAGCCCCCAAAGCAAAAACGTAGCAGCACCTAGCCCATAATTCTCACTTGCCCAGTCAAGCGTGGGCAGGGTCTTGTTGTAGCGCACTTGCACAATCTAGCCGAGAATCCAACTGGTACCCGTCACGATTGTGACGATGAATAAACCAATCTTTGCACGGGTGGTGCGTTGCCAGCGCGTGCTGTCAAGCAACTGTCCCAACGCCAACGCGCCAAAGAAGCCGAAGAGGTAGAACAAGAACGAGTTCAGAGCGCGTGCACGAACGGTGAAATATGCGTAGTTGAACTGCCATTGGAATGAGAGGAACCATTGTGCGTAGAGAATGAGTGGTAGCAGTGCCAGAATTGCTGGGCGAGAGAAAATGCTCTTGAGGACCTTGAACTCGGAGATGAAGGATGGCTGCTTGCGGATGATGACGGAGCGGCCGTTGGTGCGTTGGATATCTTTGGCTTTTGGGAGAAGCATTGCAAAGGGGAAGCCGAGACTCATGATTGTCATGAGTGCGATGTATGTGGATTGGGTCACTACTCCGCGGTAATCTCTCTCGACGTTGAGTGCAAGACTTATGATACCGCCGACCATTGCGCCGAGATTCTGGAACGCAACCTTGATAGACACTATTCCATCTCAGAACTTCACAACCAAGAGGAGTGCAATGTCCAACTTACTAGCTGTTCCCTTCCTGTTCTCTTCAGAATATCCCAAGAGGACTGCTCCTGCCCCAATCCACAGCAGCGATCCAGATATACCAATCGACACTGCTCCGGCGAGTAGAAGCCATGTTGTATCGAACCTATCACTCATGTAGAGTCCAGCCGCGTAGGGTGTATAGCCAAGAGTGCCCAGCTATTTTCATCAGCGAGTGTTCACAAGTAGCAGAAGCCTCGAGAGCAGTGCTTACAAGAAGAGTATACTTCGGCGAGATTCGGTTTGCAATGGCACCAGAAACAATGCTGAATACCGCAATAACGCCAAAAACAATGGCGTTTGCGGCATTGGCAACCTCTTCTAGATCTCGATTTGAATAGTCTCTTGCAAGCTCCATTGCCACTCTAATTCGTCCAACTGTCGTCGGCTCTTTGCATCCACGTGCAATTACAGTGTAGATATAGTGTCCACCATACTTATGTGGACAAGGGTGGGTCATTGATCAAGAGTGGGCTATTGGTGAGGTGATCCCCCACGGATGGACATACCTTCCTCCACATTGTAGATACTGAGAGTACTTCATAGTTTTCAAGTCATTTGCATCCCAGGGTACCTATAGTTTGCATTCTCAGTCAGTTGGAATTTACTGTAAACCCTTTCAAACGTCGAGCATATCGCGTTCTGAAGTTCTGAAGTCTATAATGAATTGGTTTCCGTAAGGTGGGTTGCGCTGCTTGGACCTTGTATGTTGTGTAAAGTGGAGCCAGTGGCGTGCTCACATTTAGACCCGCGCAGCATACAAGAACATGTGGCTATGTATCCGCTGAAAACTTTCAACAAGAAGTTTCGGTTGCGTTACCATGTCGTCGGAACATGATAGCCGATCCACTGCCAAGCTTCCGGTGGAGGATAGCAAACTGGAGGAACTACTGTAGGGTTTTATTCGGAGCCGGCCGCACTATTGATGGCATAACAAAGACTCCACATCGCGTCATTATGATTCTCGACTCTCAATTCTCATGACATGACTTCCTGTAGCAAAGACGGAGCGCTCTCCATATCTGCTGAGAAGGAAATTGTTGACGATGGTGTGATCTGGCAAGTAAGCACACGGTGGTACAGCATAGTCGACTTATCGCTCCTGAGAAGTGATTCACTACGCTTGACTCATAATACTTTCAAGAGTGGACTACTATTCAACACTTCATTGTCATTCAGAATATCATTACACTCAATGTCCTCCACCTTCTGAGCCATGCCTCAAACCACCTCTCTCAACTCAAAATTACGAGTGGCCATCATTGGCGCAGGTCCAGCCGGACTTGGCGCTGCCATTGAATTCGGGAAACTACCGTTTGTCGATTGGACTATCTACGAACAAGCAACCGCAATTCGCGAGATTGGAGCCGGAATCAGTATCCAGCCAACAACATGGCGGTTGGTAGAAGTGATGGGTGCGGCCAAGAATTTGGTACCTGAAGATTATTATCAACCAGCTGATCATCATGCCGTTCAACACCGGTTAGTGGTTCTACTCCCCATAATATCTCACGATATTGACACTTTGAAAGGAATGGAAGGACTGGAGAATTGCTTGCATCTCATGGCCAAGGAAGTGAGAAGCCCGGAAGCCCGAAAACCTTATGCCTTCGTACTGTGAGCAGGAAATACTTACTTCTTTATTACAGACACGCCTCCAGAGTATCTACATGCTCGCACTCAAAGATCGAAACTTCAAGATGCATTATTGAAAGAGGTTGACCAATCTCATCTTTGACTAAAGAGTCGCTTAATCACTATCGAGGAGCAGCCTTCGGGCAAATTGCTGCTGAAATTCGAGGACGGCTTTACCGACCTCGTAGATCTACTCGTAGGAGCAGACGGCGTCCGCTCAGTAAGATGCATCTTCGCTCTCTCTTGGGAGTATGTACTCATACTCTCCAGGTCGTCCGCAGTTTCGCATTCCCAGACCACAAGATTGGCTACATCGGGAGAACAGCATATCGCACTATCGTCACTCCCGCCGACATAGCCACAGTTCCAGGCGTACCAGACGCTGTCATTTTCTGGCATGATCCTCACTCTTGGTTGTATACGTGTGCACTTGGTGCTAATAGATATGAGATCACGACTATGACACGTGATATGGCGAAGCAGAGTGAGAAGGAGAAGGTCAGCTGGGAACAAAATGCTACTACGGAGCAGATGGCGGATAATTTCAAGGTATTTGATACTTATTTTGCCGTGAATATGCTTCTAACGAGTGTGAGTAGGACTTCTCGCCGTTGGTAAAGGATATCTTGGCTCTTGCGAAGGATGTTAAGCAATATGCTCTGTTTGCTGGACCACGGCTGGAGAGTATAGTTGCGCACGGCTCAGTGGCTCTTGTTGGTGATGCTTCGCATCGTAAGTCTTATCTATCTCAACTATATATCTCGTATCTGTCACTGACTTGTTAACCCGTATAGCACTTTCCGGAGCATTTGGTAGGTTTTCTGTGTTGACTTATTTCGCCTTCTCATTCCTGCCGACATTGTTGTGGCGTCCTCGGTCTTTGAACGAAGTTTATTTGAGGTTATTAATTTTGAAGTGTTGTAATTGATATAAATCTAGGATCTGGCGCTGGATTCGCGCTAGAAGACGTATATGCGTTGACTCAGGGCGTCGCTTGGGCTCACGAGCAAGGCCATAGTTTAAGGGAAGCTTTGGAATTGCTTGACAAAGTTAGGGGACCTCATTATAAACGCTTGGTACATTACATATTCTTCCTGAAGACTCAACTGGCTGTCTCATGGATCTTGAGCTGACCTTTTGAAGTATGACATTCTAGACCAATTCGGAGAGACTGCGGCATATCTGAACATCAGAGAGTTCACGTTTGACGAGGCAGTCGAAATCTTGGTGGAGAAGAATTGGGGCGAGAGACATACTTGGATGTATGAATATGATGTACGTGCAGAGATTAAGCTTTTTTTTATGAAGATATAGGCTGCTAATTTAATATTAGATCCAAAAAGCATTCAGGGACACTGGTGAGAGGGAAGGAGCAGATCATCTACCTCCAGAGAGTTCGGATTTTCAGGGCGGTCTTTCTAGATTATGAGGCTTGGATTTGATGCTGAGCGAAGGTTGTGTCCTTTTTCATAGCAAGATATATACATTAGGCAAACCAAAATACTTGAACGGGTGGTGGTGTGAAGAAGACCCGTTTCTTATAGATAGCTCATGGGAGTTTTCTTAAGGCTATGATTTTCAGACATACTGGGTAGAGACAGACTTCCGCTGATTTTCAATTAAAGGAGCGAAGCAATTCTGGTTATCAAACACTTGATCCTACAAAATTATCTCGTCTCTGCAAACCCAAGCACGGGGTAACGATGGTGAGTATCGTGTTAAAGATCCCAAGGATTGTCTGATCCAATCTCCACATTTCTCTTAGTGGGGTATCATCCTTCCTGACTTGCCGAATGGTGTGCAAGCTTGCACTTATAGTCATTCTTATAGCTAGGAACGTCGAATTCATTTTCGAAATCTCTAAGAATTTAGAGGGATCCTAAACCACCTTAATAATAGAAGCTGACTAGTGGTGTATAAAGAAGTCTTCTTGCTTTATTGGCGGCTACGGTTCTCACCCCTAATCTAAAACGCGAGGACTTTCAGAAGAATAGCTACTGCTTGGCACCGTCGTGGATGTGCACCCAACCCACAGCCGTCGCCCTGTCGCTGGAAGGAACAAGCTTTGAAATCCCAGGCGCAAAAAAGCATCCAAGAATTAAAGGGCGTTGTTTCAACCACCAAAAGGGTTACCACTTCCCGCGTCCCAATATTCCATACCACTCCTACGCGCGAAGAGGAGAAGGGAGGTCAGGAACAAAGTCTTGCTTATTCTGATAGAGAGAGCCAGTGTGGCGCAATGGTGTCTTGTATAGTTAGTGACGCTGGAGCATATAGGAGCCGCTTTCGTATCAGCAAATGTCAAAGACCTGAGAATTCCCTCTATTCTCATCCGTCGCAAGTTCTCCATGCATTACTCCATGGACATACGCGTCGCCAATAAGCTCATATCCAGCTCCTTTTTCTCTTAGGATGAACAGGAGGTCAGCACCGTATAAGATCACAGCCATATCGCCAGGTTTGGCCCAACGAGGACCTATACCCATTTTGCCGTTGGATGTAGCAAAAAAGCACCGATTTGTAACATACTTCGCCATGCTTCTTATAAATTGCGTAGTCGACTCGACTTCCTCTTCTGTCTCAATTTCGGCGCCCTTGCGAGAGAACACGGCCTCAAATGCTGCGCCAAATTCATTTGGTGCAGGATGGATTGGGTCAATACCACTTGAGTCCTGATCAATGACCAGAGTTCGCCATAGGGTCTCCCGCTCACTTTCACTGGGCAATATAGCAAGGAAATCGTTTATTTCATCGATAAGCCGGAGGTATCCTAATGCGTCGCCAAGTCCTTCTGCTGAAGTACTCTCATCCGGAGAACCGGCCAGTAAATTTGGCCCCGCAATGACCGTTTGCAACGTTCCGATTGTGATGCCTCGAGTAGACATAACCCCAGTGCTGCGGTTAATCTCAATCATGGGTTGCGTTCGTCCAGCGGCCCAGAATCCTAGATCGTTAGGTACCCAAGACTCAGATATCAGATTTGAATTGAGCTCTGGGGTCCAAGTAGGTTCCAATCTAGACTTCGACGAACGATTCCCAAATAGGATATTCAGACTTCCCTCCTTGTCAGCCAGAAACTGAACGAGGTCCATCAATACATGCTTCAATGGCCGAGAATAATCAACGTGGAAGTCCTGGTACATTGCGGGAGCTAAGCCAAGAAGAGCATAGATCTTGTCTCGGTCATCTGCGGCCTGAAAGAAGTTTGTGGTCTTCAACAGCAATCCAAAATCCGGCTTTGAGAGATACTGACTATTGGTTAGGGTGTGGAACATAACCAGGCCAGGCAAAGTACGATTCCATCGCATCATTGACAATAGAGGCTCCCTGATCTCCTGGGTGATTTCGTCCACGCACCTCATTGAGGACATAACTGTAGCGAGGGTAATACAGGCCAAGTCATAGTAGAAGCGATCCAGTGACCTCTTTCCGCACATAAGTATGCATTTTTCCTGCGACCGATATGGAGTGGCGAATAGTTCCTGGAGAATCCACATTCTACTCCAGTAGGTCCTGTCAAGGAAACGCCACAATGCACCCCAATTCTGGAGGTTGAACCAAGTCTGTAGAGGAAAATCAGCTTCAAACTCCGCCCCGCCCAACATTAGGCCGATATTGGTGAACTCTTCCATCAGCTTGAGAGCATCATCGCTATCCTCACTAGCCTCACCCGTCCAAGCAACAACCCTCTTAGCTTTTGTATAAATGTCGCCCATCTTCTGCACCTGCTCGCTTCGTTCGATTAAGTCATTTTGGTTGATGCAAAGGGCATCGACCCAGAGGATCCTCTCCACTTTTTCGTGACGCAGATAACGCAGGGCGATCTCTAGGTTGATAGTAACGGCATGGACGCAAGCCTCGAGATAGATCTCTCTTAAAGCAGTGGCATCTCCCCAAACGTAAGAGAGAGCTTCGTATGCGGGCGGTGCGGCGAGAGAAGCGTGTTCAACGCGACAGTGAATAGGAGTGTCCCAAACGTTAGGCTCTAGGATGAGAACCCGGAAACTCTGGTCCGTAGGGTCGAGACGTGAGTACTGGAATGCCGACATGTTGATGTGAGAGCCAGTTTTGCGTTTTTGTGGAGAAATTTTTTACGCTGCTCGAGGCCTCAAGCGTAGGTAGATGAGGAGCACAGGATGCGACAAGGTGTAGAGCGGTGAGTCGGCTGCACAGCCGAGCCGGGCGTCGAGCAAAAGCAAGTCTGTCTCACTGCCCCTCTCCTTTTTTCGTCATTCAGCCCCTCTCAGATCTCTAGGATAGTTTCTCTCGACAGAAACAGGGGATTTTGAAAATATTATGTCGTGAAGCTGAAGTGCCTTTAACCAGTCAAAGGTTCTAAGTTGATGGATACCAACCAAAAAAGAATTTATGGGGGCACGGTTCGAAAAATGTCCCAGGCCAATCGATTTCGGAAAGGATAAACAAAAATCCATTTATAATGGGCCTGCTTATGTCAGGATTCACGTGTTTTTCACCCCAAAAAAGGGTCCTTAAGTGTACAAAGTTAGACGTTGCTTTAAGAGGTATTGGGACACGGCGATAAAAGAAAGTAATAAGCGTGCTAGTAAAGTTGTCTTCCGTTGGCAATGGATGATGCTGGGGTCGTCGGGCATGTGTTACAATGGCATTCAACAACGACCAAAAGATAAGGGACGGCAGAAATTTTCGTGGCTGAAGCTGAAGATATGTCTTTAAGCCACAGCTTGGCCCAGCAAATAATAACTCTCACACGCCTCATCCCTAGAACCTGTTGTTCAACTTCCGGTTACTGTTGCAGCTTCAGCTAAGTAGCGAAGGGAGTTCCGTCGGCGGCATCACTAATTTTTCCGTATCTCCTCGGTTCAGGTTCGCACATAGCCCTACACAAACATCGTGCGGTGATCACTAAGGACTACAACAGCTTGTAAATTCTTTCAAAGGTGCTCGGTGTGGCCATAAAGGCAGTCATAGATAAAATGAATATGTTATGAAAAGACTTCGCCTCGTAGGAGGCATTGTGATAAGATACCAAGCCGGAAGCTTTTAGTTTGTGGTATCCATTGTAGAAAACTAATGTACCTCGGAGGATAAGATTCGAGATAGCTTGTAGACAGAACTTAGTAGCTTGATTATAATTATGACTTGCTGAGTCTATGAAATTTGTAACAGTGACATGAACGGGGTCGTTAGAGAAGTTGACCAGCGGATTGAGTATCAATGGATGCACCTCTTCGAGGAATCTCCTTGGACTTCTGACTGGCCGAGAAATCCTCTCGTGTCCAGGTCTAGCTGGAAACTTCACGTGAATAGACTGCACTGCTTCGGATTGCATGTGTAGCACGAAATGCGATTGCCCGAATACGAGCCCTCTTACAAGGCCAATCGTGGTTCTGCAGCTGGCTGGACTCATCGTATCTGAGCAAACGGCTTAATATTAGACCTGTATTACTAAGTTATTTCTGTTCACTGTGGTATTTCCCTCGTAAAAATAATAAACCATATGCAAGGTCGAGTCCTAGTTCATAGCTATTCAAAGATATGCCCTCATAAAATGGATCTGTAGGTCGAGTCTCTGCGGCATGCTTCGTGCCCAGGCAAAATCTAAGACGCCTGTTTACCAAGGCATGTACTTTAAGATAGCGAGATAATCACACTATGAATTAGATTGAAAGCGATCCGAATGTAGGGTTTGTAGAGGCTAGCGCCGGTACTCGCGTAGAACCCGAACAACCTATATATAGATTTGCGCGTTTAACAGCGCTGAGTGGTGTAAACAGAGTAAGCAAGCAAACTTGCGTTCCGTATGGCTAAATCGCGACTGGATCATAGCCACTTGGGTGCTGCGCATATCACAAGGGTCCTGGACGAACACGAGCTCGCGCTGCGTGATGTCATATAACCCAGTGATTGCTGCCTTCTTTTGAAGTTTAATCTGAACAATTAAAGTATCTTTAAAATCGACATCGGAGAGGCCAAATTTTTGAAACCAGTCAAGAAAAATATTCAAGTCTTTCCCAAGCTCTTCTCACCAATTCCAACTTTCCACAATGAAATACTCACCACCCACCTTCATCGCACTCCTCTTTCAATCTGCATTAACTCTCTCCTCTCCAGTGGTCGATCAAACGAACCATGGTAGTGACCATCCGATTTTCACGCTCCACAACATAACCTACTCTTCCAGTACAATCTACTCAACGCCAGCTCATTTAGCTGTGCAAGATGCTTCAATTCAATTCAACCTCACTAACACCGCCGTGGACTACACGACAGAATGCAGCGCGTTCCTTGATTCAGACCCTGCAGTTTTCTACGGGAACCAGAACTTCACTTGCAAGGTCCCGCCTAGTGTAGATCCCGAGGCGAGCACGAACTTTACCTATGCAAGCGAGGGAACGAATGGGGCATTTGAGATTTATTCTATCTGGAGCGGTGGCGTCTATGGAGATGAGAGGTGAGTTTTCTTCCTTCCCAAGAAAGTTATGTTTGGGCCTTAGACCATAGATCGTGCTGATGATGGTCGTTTGTAGGAGGACCTTTTTGGGAGTGGGTAATGGGACGGCTCAGCTTACATGCAACACGACATCTTGGACCAATACGAACTGGACTCCTGGGCAACTTTACTCGACGTATGAAGTTACATGTAGTCCCGCGCAGCTTGACATCACGCCCATCGTTAGCCACATCAAGACGCAGAGGTGAAGGCTCGGCAGGTCACGTGACAGATAATGTGAAGGATGTGGTCTCGGCAGGTTTCTTGCTTGATGAAACGAACTGTGCGGCTATGAAGGAATGGCGATATAATTTGAGATGTTTTGGAACGGAACGTGATCAAAATTGTAGAAGTAATAACACCTCTGCATTGAATGACGAGACTGGGCTTAATCGAAAACATTTGAAGTATCACTTATTGGGATGGGAAGCACGTCCACCTGTGATATGCTCTGCCTTACAGGATCTTCCATTTCAAGTCCAGAGCTACACTCCCATCCTCGTCATCGCCATGAGCCCAGCTTCACAGCACCTTCTTCATCCAGCACTGCCACATGAACTGCCGTTGGAGACCTACTCTCGAGAATTTTCCGATGCGAGATGTTTGAGTTAGTCTTATGAGAAATGCAAATACGTGGCGGAGGAGTTCGCAACCAAGTAGGGAGAGGTGTCGTGTCTGACTGACGTTTGACGTACAAGGACTGCCTTGCTAAATATCTATCACCAAGTGCTGATTCAGATGACGCTCAATTCAATCTGGCTAACTAGGGTCTCGGATGTCACCCGGATCTCTGAGTGAGATGTACCAAGATGCGCAGTCGATGCTCGTTTGTTCAATGCAATCCTCGTCCTTGCAGCTACTGCATGATAAGGTTTGTATCATGCGAGCGGAAAGAGGGGGTGGATAGTGGCACGGCCCAGTCGGTGGTACGTGAGAATGCTAAGCGAGTGTTTGCAAACTCCAACGCCATTCCAGATCTGAGCAAGAAGGTTTCGGATGTTTGACCATCAGTCTGTGCGCTGTATTGCTCACTCGCGCTTGAGTGATGAACGAATAAGCAAAAAGAAGCATGAAGAAATGATTGACACACGCCACCTCGAACTGAGGAGACGACACCCACTCGCCGACGGCTTGCAGGAACAATCTTTTCATCTGGCCCGTTCTCAGACATTCTGGTCCAATACGAGCCTATCTGTAGCCGCTTTCGCTTTTTCATAGCTGAAATATGATTTGGTTAAGTGGACAATGTTCCCCGGACGTTCAATCCAAGCCCACTAATTGTAGATCATTCATGATCTGAAGCATTTCGGGATCCAGCCGATCGGCAGTCAGACATCCAGCTCAAATCATGCAAGCAAATCACCAAGAACTACGTCAACTCCTGGCAAGCCCTAGCCGGCTCCATCGTGCCGCTGATGTTCAATGCGGGGTTGTAGCGAGGGAGCAGAAGTTTGATCCGGACTGCCGACAAGATGAGGCGTATAATACGCTCCAGACTCGCAAAATCTCGGAGATTCAGGCTACTCAACGTAAGTGACTCGTCACTCCCTGTCAGTGAGCCGAGAGAGTCTCCTCGACCATGGATTCCTCGACAAATGCCCCGCCATCTCCAGTCTCCCCAATGTCCGAAAAGACTGTTCAGGCAACGCGGCCCAAGACCCAATCTAGTGGAAGGTCAAAAAGCTACATCAGTTGCCGCACTTCAACCGGAATACCCAGAAACTCTTTCATCACGATATCTAGCCAAAGCATAACGGTCTTCGCAGACATCAAGGATCTTCCAAGTCGAAGCGGAAGCCAGCGCAGTGGGGCCGAAGAGGTTGATATTCCCCTCAAGGTGGTTACAACTGAGCTAGAAATCAAGAGACAAAGCTATGCATCTATCGCCAGCATCTCTAGCTTTGGGTTTGATGTAGCAGTTCCTGAGCCAGTCTATAATGGCGACCAGTCTTTTGTGGAGGGGCGGACAAATCAAAAAGTCGCTATGAGGCAGCAGTTTGGTCATCAAGAGTCTTTTCGATGTCTTTGGCGTATGAAAAGCTTTAGGAAGAACCAGCATGGCCTCAATGAACCGTCTTCACAACCACCAAGCAAGGGCCTACTCAACTTCGCGACTGTGTTTCCAGCAGTTCCTCGAGACAAGCAGCCCGTTTATGTTGAAAAGTCGCTACCACCACCACCCTATCACGCTTTTGGCGCCACGAAGAAGAAATGGATAATGTATTTGATGGCTCTTGTAGCCGTCCTGACCCCAGTGTCGACTATCATCTATTTCC
Source organism: Hyaloscypha variabilis F (assembly GCA_002865655.1). NCBI lineage: Eukaryota > Fungi > Ascomycota > Leotiomycetes > Helotiales > Hyaloscyphaceae > Hyaloscypha > Hyaloscypha variabilis. The sequence continues at coordinate 553,920 of KZ613943.1, read as the reverse complement.
CGGTGTTGGGTGATATTTCTCGAGTAAGTGCTCCTTCTCCAGTGTTGATTCCCCAGCTAAGGTTTCTAGGCATTTCACTTGAGTCCAGAGTTTGTTTTACTCACAGTTGCTGTACATATGGCAGTTCAAGGCATCGCGCCGCTGATCTGTATGCCTCTCGACGATTGCCTTGGTCGACGATTTGCTCTCATTGCCACACTGGCCGTCTTCGTAGCTGCCAATGTAGGGTTGGTTTTCTCAAGTGATTTCATTTCTTTGATGCTTCTGAGGGCTGCACAAGCCCTTGGGAGTGCAGATTTGCCGGTTATTGGTAAGTTCCTTCACCCTCTGGCAATCAGTACACATCAGCTTGCTAAGCAGAGATAAAGGGGCTGCTGTTATAGGAGACATCTCGACGGGCGAAGAAAGAGGCTCTCTTATCAGTATCTACGGATCAAGTGAGGTCTTGTTCCTCCACTTCATCTCACTTTGTCTAACAACAAGCAGTACTCATGTTTGGTCACGTGGTCAGTCCCGTCCTTGGTGGAGTTCTAACTCACTTCTTTGGATTTCGCTCTATCTTCTGGTTCCAGGTTGCTCTTGGTGGACTCTCTCTCAGCCTTGTAGTGTTGTTTATCCCTGAAACACTTCGAAATATTGCTGGCAACGGAACTATCCGCGTGAAATTCTATCGACAGCCGCTACTCGCATGCGTCAAGTCATCCCCAGATGCACGTTTCGAATCTAGCCCCGAGACTATCACGCTGCCACCAACTCTCAAATCTTTCATTGAGCCTCTTCAATTGCTTTCACGTGTAAACATTGTTGGCTCTATTGTCTTTGGGGCCATTGCTTTCGCGACTGCCGTGGTGGTAATCTCTACCACGGCCTTGTGCTTGGAAACATACTATCGCCTATCTACACTTCTTATCGGCCTCGCATTTCTTCCCAGTGCCGTGGGTACTGTGCTAGGGTTTCTAGCATTCAGTTACCTCTCGGAGCGAGACTACAAAATCGTCGAATCTAACTACAAGCTTGCAAATAACATCGAAGAAGACTCGACGACGTCTTGCAAGCACAACTACGACTTTCCTATCGAGCGTGCCAGACTCAGGAGCATCTGGTGGATCAGTTTGCTATTTATTGGTGCAACTATTGGCTACGGGTTCTCCCTAAGTAGCAAACACCTTGCAATCCCTCTGACAATGCAATTCTTGGTTGGTTTGGGTTCGACATGCGTCTTGCTGGCAAACGGAGTTCTGATCTCTGATCTATGTCCTGAAGGGTCGGCATCTGTGAAGACTGTCATCAACTTGATTCGCTACTGCATGGGTGCTTTAGCTGTAGGTGTTGTGCAATTACTGTTTTATCGCCTTGATGTTGGATTTGTGTTTTTGGTCTTTGCGATGGTGACTTTGGCTGTTACTCCGATATTGGTGCTACAGTGGATGTTCGGATTGAAATGGAGGATTGAGAAGCTTCAGACAGAAAGTAGCACGGAGGAGACACCATCTTTGCGTTATGCAGGGGGTTTTCTTGAAGAAAATCTTGGTAAACTACTCTCGTTGAGGAGAAACATTTGGGAAAGATTGACGACCAGAGGAATTTTCTCTTGGTCAGAAGGGTCTCTCGATGAAGAAACAATGGACAAAAGTAATCAGTAATTAGCCAAGAATAAAGCGCTATTTCTCACCTCTGATGCTTGCGGTGTAATTGGAGAACTTCGAGCCAACCTGAGAAGGCAGGGAAGACCATGATATCGAGCTCAACATAAAGCTTGCCTCTTATAGACAAACTCATTCTAGGAAATAAGATCACTCATGTGAGTGATGAGTGAAATACACTTCCCAGCTTGTGCGAAACTGCGTTCAATTTCTTGATATATCACAGAATGGGCACATTTGCAAGGACTCTTTCGACTATGAACAGGCTTCTTAACTATAATGTCACAGGGCTTTGGGGTAATATCAGACATCTTCAATTGTATCGAAAGTCCACACGTCATCGCAATATCCCTTATCGCCTAGATCAAGAAGATTTATTCCCCCACCAAGATTCTTGCGAGACTCCCATATCTTCCATGATGGATCAGCATGGGATACCAGCTCCAAACCATCCACCAGATCTCCTCCGAACTCTGACATGAATTCAGCATATTGTGTTTGTTCGTCAAGCCGATCCATCGCGGAGTCGTAAGAAGACGCAGTGGACACTGTTTCCTCGGCGTATGAACCAGATGGAAGATATCGAACCGCAAGCACCAGCCATCTCAGCGTCTTACTATGCCTTTTCAAGAAGTCTTCCACCGATCTCGAGTCAACGAACATGCCTTTAATTCCAAGAGATTGCAGTCGCGGAAACGTGGCATCACCAAACAGAGTCTCTATATCCAACCGGTTCCTCATCTGAAACTCATAGTCCTCCATGTACTCAACCCGATCGATTTCGGGTTCTCTGGATTCCAAGATTAAAGTCTCAATCTGCTCTGCCCTCCTCAATAAGGTTATAAACGGAAGGAACGACGCCTTGGCTCCAATTCTCTGTCGGTGTTTTTGCTGCGTTTGGAATCTCAGTTTGAGAGTTTTCAATTTTGCGAACAGACTCTCAACACCAATCAGAAGCGGTTCGTGTAAGGTAAAAGAGTCGAATGGGTTGGAAATAGACGTCAATTGTCGATTGGAATGTTCTTCTAGAGCACCGACGGTGAACTCGGTGATTGATGCTTCGCTGGCAATTATCGCTTCGAAGATGGTGTGTAACGTCACAGAGAGAATATGATTCCAAGATGGTAGATTAGGGAAGATGGGTCTTCCGCAACTCCATCTCCGGGCAAGTGGAGAGCGGTATTTTGAGCCATCATTCTCCACCACGTCTTCTTCCAGTTCAATATGTTGAGATGATATCTCCAAGCAGGACACGGCGGGGAGCCTCTTCAGCCCCTCAGTCAAGACATTGAGTTGTTCGGTAGGTGTTAGTAGTTGAGCATCGTCATTTTGTCTGTTTTTCGACGGTTCAGGAGAACTCTCTTTTGGCTGTTCGACATTCGCATTTCTGGACAAGGCTAAGTACGCAAAATTGGACTTCATCCAAGGCGGTGGTCCTCTGGAGGTACGAGTCATGTTGTAAACGATCGTTCGAACCTCCTTCGCCCACCGTGGATGCTTGGAAACGCATTGAAAAGCCTCACTGCTCTGTGCATGGGGCCTAAAACATAATTTTCTGAAAAATGGCAGTCCAAACGCGAACTCGTTGAATTCTCGGGAGACGAGCCGAAGAGTCTTCCAGTTGGATTTGGGGAAGACTTCAGCGATCAGATAGAATATCTCGTAGGCTATTTCAATACGGCGGCCTGTCTCAAGGTTTTTAGAGACTAGAATGGCACCCATGGCTATGATTGAACAGGCTTATTGATTGATAATAACGCGAGTCAAGAAAGCTGAGGAGGCCGATGAAACTTAACTCCACACTTGTTTACAGGATTAGAGCGATGTCGTAAGAACCAAGTTTTAGGCAGCCATGTGGCAAAGAGATCACAGATCCTTGTTTTGTTGTCACGTGCTGCATGTAATTTTCTCCCCTTTCAGAATTTCTCAGGGCCTCAACAACCCTGTGAAGTATATTTAGGGACATGAGAAACGGCACAAAACAGCCGGTACTCACCTCCCATGCCATGTTGGCTGAATGGAACTCTTTAGAGTACAGCAAAGCACCTGATCTGCGTTGCAATGAGAGAAAAGGGGCTTAAGCGAGACCAAACTCACCATCAAACAAGATTGGGCTACCACTTGTTTCGGTTGCATTCAAGATTCCTTTGGGTATGGTTCAAGTTGATTGGTCACACATGGAATAGTGCTCGGTCGCCGCGCATAAAAGGTTCATTCAGAGAAGAGAATTCTTGTTCTGCTATGTACACCTTCTTCAAAAGTATCTTATAAGTCTCCACTCCCGCAAGCACACCATCGAGGAACTCCAGCAATCATTCTTCGTGGAAAAAGCCACAGAACTCCGATCGAAGTTTGGGTCGTCGGTATGGGGCGGGTGGCGAGATAATCTTCTTGGCTCCTTTGGGACGTAGTTCCTGAAGACATGTTAGACTGTTCTCGAACATGCGAATTGTTGGGAGGCTTGACTTACTCGTTCCCGATTTGATTTCTGTCTCAATTTTGCCTCCGTGAGCCACTGAATTTCCGGTATACCACTCATCAAGCCTCTGCTTGCCCGAACTCCATTTGCTACTGATTGCTCTTGACTTTCGATATGGTTGCTCTCAATTCGGATCTGCCACTTGACCTCTAAACTCTCCAAATTCTCCATCATAACATGCGAGAACCCATATCCTGGTTTCAGCCGCTGAAGAATGAGAATTTGCAGACTTTCCAGTTCCCCCAATTGGTCCCATATCTTGCCGCAGCCCAAGTATCCACCAATAGCCAAGTGACGAACCTTCTTTTTCAAGTCGCCAATAACTCCAAATGCTTCAAATTCATTGATGCCACCGAAAAAGGATTTGACGGCACTCTCGTCTGCTAGGAGAAGGATATCAGTCTGGAAGTTGAAATAAATTGGTTGTTGACGAAGTTGCCGCCCAAACGCGAGCTGATATGTCTTCAAAGCCAATCTGCGTGATTCGGGACAGGCGTGGAGGATGCATGGAACATTTTGTGCGTTGTGAGAAACTCGATTGTTGCGGACGGGCCAACCCCTTTCGCCTCTGGTGGTGAAATCGGTACTGGTAATTGTGATGGTTCGTGGTTTGGGGAGAGCATGGCGCCAGACCATGAGCCGTATTTCGGGTGGGAGTTTTGGAAAGAATTTGAATTGCCGATCCGTCAACTTGGGTGCTTTGATCGCCATGCTGCTGGTTGCTGTCAACCTGGTGAGACTGTGGATACGATATGGAGAAGGTGACGAGTGGTTGTGGAAGAAAGCTTGTGTCTTGGGTTGGGTGTTCGATCTGGCTGGGCTTGAAAGTCGCGATCCGAGATGAGACGATGGTTTCGGAGAATAGGTTGGTCCAAAGATCAAATCAAGTCTAAGCATGTTTAAAAATGGGGGATGCCTTTAATTTATAGATGCTGTTGCACTCGGTTCTAAGACAATACCTCCTCACAATAGCCAGAGTTCCACTATTCACTTTCAGCACCACAATACGAAGCGAGAACAATATCAAGATCTCAAATTGGTGTTTGCACGGTTTGAACTTGATCTTCGAGTTATTTTGTGAGATATTGAGTGCCATGAAGGGGTGCGCTATGGCGATAGGTTCCACACACTTATATAGATGGGCCCCGGCGAGGAGGCTTGATTGATCACGTGATGTCGCCGAGACTAGGCAACCTGTGTTAAATTTATCAGTTGTAATTGAAACCCACCCAATCCCTCATCAGGAAATTGCTTCTCAGCTGCATTTTATTCTTGTCGACCAACTATTGGATTCTCATCATTGCAAACACCCCACAGTCACACTTTCGATACTCTTGCGCGGCAAATCGACCCAGGGTAAGAGCGGTGACGTCTGATCTCCCTTGAGGGTTAAGAAAGGTTCAAGTTGCTAGATCTTGAAATCTCATCTGAGTCACCTTGTCCACGAAAATCACCCTTTGGATCCATTTGCTCCATTTCTCTATCTTCGTCTTCAGCAGACTCGAGATCGGCCACACTGGCAAACTTAACTTCACCATAAGAAACCGACCATGGACTTTCCAGAACACCCAAAAATGAGTTCTCGTGATGAATTACGTCAGTATCAGTCCCAAACAATGCAGCAACAGATGCAAGAGATAGTAGCTGCTTTGTCGGTTGAGGTGGCGGGCAAGCCGAGAACTCTACTATGTCCACAAACCATCTCGACCGGGCCGGAATCCACTAGAATGGCCACAATAGAAATATCAGAAAGATCCACAAAGACCAAAAAAAATTCACAGCCAAGCATGGACTCCACTGGAACGCTTACAGCGGGAAACCCGGCTAGATCCACCAATACCACGATTGCTATACTACCAAACAACGATTCGACTAGATCAATTCCCGGATGGGATTTCACATGCTTTTGGAGACTTCCACCAGAGCTCCGACTGATCATCTGGGAACACGCTGCCAAAGCCAAACGCACTATCACAATCCGACATAATCAACCTCGCGGTCCTTGGACTCGTCTCAAGGCAGCACACAACGCGGAAATTGTACCCAGAATTCTCCACGTCTGCAAAGAAGCTCGGATTGTTGGTCTGAAGTTCTACAAATTGTCTCTAAGCGCAATCTTCTACCTAAAGCCCATCTATATCAACTACGACCATGATGCTTTGTACTTCCCTACCTGCAAGGATCTCGAGACTCTCTACGCTATGGGTGAAAGCCGTCGCCCGAGATGTAAAGAAGAGCTCGCCGGGCTAGAGAAGGATCTGAGAATTATGATAGTTGGTGGTTGCGACACCGACTGCGACATGGTCTTGAGTCCTCTCCCTGGTCGATTCTGGAGACTCAACTCTTTCCTTATGCCAAAACATATGTCTGGTAGCCGGCTTTGGAGGCTTGGCATGAAAAGCATTAAGGATGAATGGAAGGAACATAGCAAGGCTGAGAATTGTGGATGCAAGATTCCTAAGACGAAATGGATGTCTAGGTCCATGCTGGCTGCTTTGGGGGACTAAATGAATGGTAATGTTTCCTTCTGTGGTCTTGAGCTTGATATTGACGAGCACGAACAGATCTCACTGATTTCGGGGACTCTAAGTTGAGCAGAGCGAAGAGCTCATGGTGAAGGAGTCAATACTGCATTATCATGGAAGGTTCAGAAGCTTTCTCAGATCCTCAATCCGATCTTACTCAAGGAGAAACGCACCTTCTTGAACAGCGGAACTTATCAGTCACGAAACATCTCTATTTTTCTTTCTGTGGGACGCGATAATATTGGGTACGCATTGGGCGACTGGACTGTCGAGGAGGCCTTTGCGAAGTGTCCAGAACATGAAAGCGAGCGTATGCGGAAATCCACAATACTACTGAGCATAATAATACTGAGCATGAAAATCAATACCTATTTGCTCCGTGAGTCTTTCAAGTAATATGATTATATCAAGAACAAAGCAGACGTAGCTTTACTCCTTGATTGCGATAACTGAGAAGTCACGAGCTTTGTTTTCTTTGTAGTTGTACGGATCTCCTCATGTTCGTCGACAATAGAACAAGGACGTTCCATCTACTTGTCCTGTGACCTGTCCAAGACTCATGCATTAATTATACCCAATCATGCCTACTTGGGATTTCCGGCTCTCGAGTCAAGAAAAAGTGGTTTAACACGATCTCAGTTTGGAAATCGATATTGTGGCAGGTAGTACTGTTAATTCTACGTCAAGTGAAGCCATATCAGCTATAGCCTCGGTTTGTAAATTATGACTCCGCGGGTTTTCTGACCATGAAACTACTAGACATCCTCTTGGCAGGCAGTATGGAGGTCAACGCTACAGACTTGAAATTAAGTTGCATTGATTCTTATACAAATTTTTCAAGACCGAGAGCGGTTCAATCATGGACCGGGAGGGAAAGAAGGAGCTGCACTAAAAAATGAAGTAAAAACTTTTGCGAAAACATCGTCGAAGACGTGTTCCTACTAGGGTTTGACTTAAATTCGTGCTGAATAGCTGGGAGGAAAAAGCATAATGCAAGGGGGCAATTTCTACATGGCAAAGTAAAAGTTAAGTCTGGTCCGATGCGGACGCGCAGTCGAAGCTTACTAGATGTGTTCTTGAAGTCAATTGTATTTGTGGACCGTTCTCTACACACTTCAGTTGCAATCTTCTTCTAGTTTCAGGGAATAAACGGGGTTATCTGGACAGCCTCTGAAGGACTAGAGAGTCACATAACTGTACCAAAGGTATATGATCTACATTTCTTCTCTCGGGTGTTCTCTCAGTACGCCAAGATGAGCGTTCTCATGGGAGGTAGTAAGGAGCAGCATAAAGATGTGCTTCAGAAGAGCATCGACAATCGAGAAAGCATCAAACAAGCTTATTTCATGCCTCCTCTGCGAACTTGAGAGTGTTTATGATTAAGTGATACACGCATTACCACATATTTCCAACGCGGTGTAAAAATTACGCCAGGGATAGCAGCCTGGCAGGGAGGGTTTGAAAGTATTCCTCTGTCAATGATTGGACCGGGCGCCTCGCGTACTTCGCAAGTCAAAATTGAGAATATTCTGACTCATGAATTATTTTAACTCGCTGCATTGACTTACGCGTACAAAATTTTGGGAGGCGCGTTATCTTTGAATTTCAAGCCGTGCGCACGTGAGAGAGTGAACGCGACTGATTCATATATTCCGCGCCCACTTCATCAACCCAACCGCCTTCTTTCCTCATCATCGACCCATCCACCTTGGGCCAGCTCATACTTTTCACAATACCCATCAACTTCAAGTCATAGTTTGAGCCCTACTGCCTATTAGGCTTCATCGAAGTCAGTCAAAACTGCTTTCTCAAAGCAAGCAAGTTTCTCTTGAACAATATGACGTCGCTGGTGGACAATCAGATGGAGTTGGATCAGACTTTTGCGATAACCTTCCACAAATTCCCGCAACTGCCACCTGAACTTCGAGTAATGATCTGGCGCTTCGTTTCGAAGACTCCAAGAACCCTCACGCTCGACTGGGCTATCAAAAAGAGAGGAGCTCCCATGGTCATCGAACACTTTGCGAAGACAGTCCCAGCCGTCTTGCACATCTCTCATGAATCACGGAGTACTGCAGCTCGGCACTATGAGTTCTATTATAGTTCTCGCCTCAACATCAAGCCTCTTTACATCAATTTCAACGTCGACACGCTGATGATCGGGGACTGGGAAGCACTGGACCTCTTCTACGCTGGTCTCAAAGACGGCCAAAACTCCTGGCCTGCCGACCTCCTGGAACTGGAATCAAAGGTCAAGCTCTTGACTTTTGCTGGGCCACAGTTATCACCCCGTTTTGAGAATCTTCAGTGGATTCTGTGGCGCTTCAGCAACTTGCGAGAGTTGGTGCTTCTGGAAAGACAACCTGACGTGCAAAATAATGGTGGTTTCTGGAGTCGACGTCGATGGGACTTTCATCTCCGGGAGCTGGATCGAGCAATCAAACATTTGGCTAGCAAGAATGAAGAGTTCGAGGTTCGATATATGACGGAGGAGGAGAGCTGGGCAATGCGGACTTCAGAGGAGGTAAGTCTCACGTTGCCATTCGTGGACGTTGATACCTTAGGCATAAGACTGACGGATGGCCAACAGGCAAAAAACCAAAAAGCTCTTGAAGAAAGGGAAAGAAAGGAACGAGAAGCTACGAATGCAGCTAGGAAGGCCCTGGCCGAAAGAGTTAGGTCCCAAAGCAGAACAACAGATCTCCCCAACACCACTCTTCTCCTACAGCAACCTCGAGACAGATTTCGGGTTTCTTAACTTGTTACAACGTCCCTCATTCGTACTTCTCATAAATAGAGGTACTTGATTATTTCCGTTGTTAAAGTGTGCAATTGGCTAATGATTCCAGAAAATTCTCAAGATTCTCCTGCAGACACAATAAATTACCACAAGCGCAAGCCGAATGGGATGTTCTCTACCACTGCGAAATGGGCTGCTTTCCTCTTACGAGTACTGTTTTCTTCTTTCCCCTACCAGGGTTATTCATCTACTCAACGTCGGCAACAAGTCTATCACCTTTGGCGAGCTTTTATCCATCTACTGTGCTGGCTTGTTGCGACTGTGACTTAGCAAATGCATGCAGTTCTGATGAAGTGATTACCTGAACCATGAAGGCGGGTTTGGGGTTCATTTACAGGTGCTGTGACTCTCTGCAGGCGATAGTTCACTTGGATTTGATGTCTGCATAATAACAGATGATTATTACACGCCAATCCTGACATGAAGAAAATCTGTTTCTGTTCGGAAAGGTGAGCAGGCCGCTTTATCAGTAATATTAGGTGAGTTAAGGTGAGTAAGGTGAGGCGGAGGTAGGAAAGGGTGGAGAAGCTGGTGAGCAATGGTGAACAGGCCCCTGGACCATTGAGCCAGGGGACCTTTTTCGACTCCTCAGCTACAATTACTGTCACCGACTAAAATTAGAAGATGGTTCAAGGGTTGTTCTGAGAGCCCATTTTGGATCCCTCTCACCCAGTCGCACGTGACTGGTAGTTCAGCCTTACAGTTTAGCGAACATTACCAACAGGGAAGTCTAATTACCATGGTTGTTCCCAGATGAAAGCGTGTTTGGATCTTACTCAACCTGTTAGCCATTCGCCTTCAAGAAATCCTCCCCTTCGGTTATGCAAGACCTGTCAGCAGCATGACTCTGCCAAGGTTACGGGTATCCGGGTATCCTGGTTTGGTGTTGAAACTAGGTAGTCCGGCTAATCCTGGGAGCTCTTGCGCTTATTATTATAGGCTTATTTACGCTGCAAGTACTAATAAGAGTGCTTCGCATAGTGAGTTCTGGCAGGCTAAGGTTCACGTGATTTCTAAAAAATTGAAGATATACTTCTAGTAATAGATAATAGGGTATAGAGAAGGAACGTATATACTCTTGGGCGTACGCGAGAGCGCTTAGGGCCAAAATATAGCCGAAAAAGAAGGGCTTACTTAGCGAGAAAAAGACGAAAATTAGCCCCCTTTAATACGGGAGGTAAGGAGGGTAAATAATCTAGTTCTCTTCCCCTCTAGTACACTTTAAGCGAACTTGAAGGGTGCTAGCATATAAGAGAAAGAGAGTTGATACGGAGTCGACTACGGAGATAGCCAAATTGGGTAGTGGAACCCTGGATTAGGTTAGCTCAGACGATACTACAGGGGTCGGGGATGCCATTACTCATATTGTATCCATCAAATGAAGGCCAGCCAGTTATTGCTGCACAGAGGACGAGACCTTTCAGACATGTCAGTGAGAACTAGCATATCCCACTTGGGATTCTGCAGTGTTCGAACTTATCACTGCCGTGACTAAGAAGAAAACTTGAAATCATGTGCAAGGTAGTACAAAGTGATGTCTTTTCTTAAGGATGCTTCGTGAGAAAGAGCAGTCTAGCTCATTTGATTTCAAAATTTATAAGATATTGACAATGTCAACTACCTAGAACTATCACGCAATTTTCGAGCCTAATCTCAATCCATATAAAATTGTGCCAATGATCACAATCAAGTTCAAATGAATAGACATTGCGTGGTTGGATGAGAACTTTCGCTTCAACAGTGCCATCTCTTTTGAAATGTCATCTGTATGTCTCTGTCCATCTCGGGTTTCTGGAAGTATTTATTAGCTTCGGTTACGAAGTGTGGCAAATGCGTGTCTAAGGTGAGTTTGGGGGAAATATACCTTGATGAGCCCTCTCTACCATCGCCTGAGAAGTCCTCGGACCATAGACAAACTTGTTCAGCAACGATAGTCCAAATATTACCCCAAGAAGGCCAACATCAGGAATGTTTTTTGCCAAACCCAGGACTGACCCTGGTGGGTATGTCAGTGCGGTCGCAACCACCAGTCCAGTTTGGATATTGAAATAGACTGGGAAGACTCGCTTCTGAAGCATGGTGAACTGGGGACGAGGAAGATGGATGTAGCAGAGTTTCGTCATCACAAAAGACTGTTGGCAGTGATCAGTGACTGGAGCGCGCCAACGGGAGAGCATTCGTACCTGATAGAGTTCTGTACCAAGCAAAGAGCCCCATGCTATTAGATGGTAGCTCCCCAGCGATGTCAAAGGCGTTAAAATGCTCCCCATCTTGCTGTGTGGAGGTGAAGTCAAATTGTGAAAGGTCATACAAGCGCCTCCTAAATTTGTCGTAAGAGCACGCAGATGATGATGAGGAAGGCCTGAGAATCGGGGTACAACTTAAGAGCCGGAATACGAGCTAAGATGATTTTCTGCATGAGCTGTCAGCAAGATGCATGGCAATGTGTGGGAGGAAGAGACCTTTCAATGAATGCCGTTGTGGGGATGGCGACAGTCAGCTTGTTCTTTCTGATCCTGCGCCCTTGCTGTCTTCCTGAGACAGAGATGACGACTGAGTAAGGCTTAAATCCGCTCTCGGACCACATTCCGGGCCATCCAACGGTCTTCGACCAATTTTTCCTCCGCAACCGTCGCGTAACGGATATACGGAAACCCGTATATCCAGCCTCAATTCCCTTCTCCGCCAGCCGCTCGCGATTTCAAACTTATACCGATCAGCTTCGCCACAATAGAGTCGCCTGTTTCAATCAAGCGCTACAACATAGCCGTCCTTGTTTTCGACGGTGTTGATGTGCTGGACTTCACTGGCCCAATCGAGATCTTCTCTCATGTCACACTAAACAAAAATCCCCATAACCCAGATCGAGTCTACAAGATTACCACAATTAGCAGAGGTAGCACTATACGCGCCGCCAACAGTCTCACGGTTCAGTGGACCTCTCAATCGAAGATGCCTTGCGCGAGCTACAGCAATTCGATATTCTCTTGGTCCCAGGAGCTCCTCCTTCGGTCATCACGCCCTGACTATCTCCCGAAAGTCTAGAGATGCAGCAGGTCACGTCGTTTTCCAAGCTTCTACCGAAAGGCCTGAATGGGGAACATCGTATACTCTTTTCTGTGTGCACCGGGGTATTCTTCCTGGGGGCTGCTGGGCTTTTGGGTGGGTCGGAAGCTACAATGCATCACCGAGCACAAATGCGATTATTGGCTCAGGTGATGGAGTCCTAGGAGTCTTGCCTATCTTTGGATAGTGGTTTCTCGCGACTACGGGCGGAAGAGTCCAGAACTTTCAAGATAAAAAGGGAGGGTTTGCCGTGGACTGAAGGTGAGAAGTTCTTCGTATCATTGCTTAGTAGGTTGGAATTCCAATAATGAAAAGCAGAGCGTTAAAGTTAGAGGAATAGTCTGGATAAAAGTAAGGAGAGCGTGTGAAGGAAGAGAACTTAAGGGCAAAAATTGCGGCAAAGAATAAAATCAGGAATATATTATAAGGCAAATTTCTAAATTTGCCTCTGGAATCATTAATATTTAACACTAGGATAGTGAGTCCAGGAGCCTATCCTAATACTAGGGGCTTATCACAGCTTCCCGGAGCCCGTTTTGGCCCCCCTAAATCCTTCCCGCCAGGAGTTAATGCTATCGAGAGCCGCGTGACCGGGGACGAGCACACACCAGCAAGATGAGTGAGCAAGGGTGAGGCGGTAGAGAGCACATAATAGAGGCTGGGAGGATGGGTGAGGTTGAGGTGAAGCGAGGTGAGTAGAGCGGCGAGGGGTCACGTGCGCAGTGGCTTGGCGCGAAAGAACAGAAATGTAAATAATAAGCAACACATCTTCTCTCGTAAGCTGATAATGAGCATGCGTCTTGTGAACTTACAAACTTTCATCACATCAAGTACCCTAATCCTCATTGAGCCATCATCTTGAATCCTTCATACTCAAATGCTGCTCTCCTCCAACGTAAGATCTCGAACATTCACGTTGAGCGGTGCGCCGAATACTAAAGTTTTGGCACATAAATTTATCAAGACCAGGTCAGCTCATATTTAGTGTCAAAGTGTCAAACAATCGGCTCAGGCTATTTCCTCCTTCGTCAACCTCCCATGTTTTGCAATCTCGCGCCACCACCTACCATCACAATGAATGCAGTCAGAAAAATCAATTTACCATTACGGGCTAGACCACCAGGTCTCAACACCATTTCGAGGCCGCATCAGTTACCCAGCGATGCTGCTCTTGCAGCCGCGACGTCGTTTCCCCAGTTCCCCAAGCTCCCAGCAGAGCTCCGTCTCAGAATATGGTACTTTGCAGCTCACGTCCCAAGGACCATAACCCTTCGCGGTGGCCACGACTTCTTCCTCCATCTAAAACACAATGGCCACATAATCCCAGCCGTCCTTCACACGTCCCACGGCTCACGAACCGTCGCACTCAAGTTCTACCAGCGCTACTACAACATAATCTTCACCGGCGGAGGATTCTTCATCAATTACGCCACCGATACGCTGCTACTCTGGGATAGCTTGACCATCCAAGCTCTGTACCCGGAATATGTATTCAACCGAGGTTACTGGGTTAGAAAGCATACCAAGCTGGAGCAGAACCTCAAATTCCTTGCTGTCGCCGGTCACTATCCCACTCGTGCGTATGATCATTGGCAGAAAGTACTTGCTCGCTTCTGGAGGGTGGAAGAGGTGCTGATTGAGGGGTTGAGGCCGGCGTATGATGATGCTCTCATGAGGGCGGTGCAGTCGCAGTATTTATCACAGCTAAATCAGCAGTGGATGAAAACAGCTGGTGAAAAGGGGGTTCCGAATGTAAGAGTTGTGGATGAGGAGGAGATGATTGCTATGCGGATGGAAGAAGAGGTGAGTTGGCTTCTGGTACTGCGAAGTTTTGGTAGATGACTGATTGGGACGCACAGGAGAACAACTGGAAGGAACAGTCGCAGAGAAGGGCTGTTAAGAAGATTCAGGCGTCACTCAAGAGAGTGAATTGAGGGGGGCGTTGCATTACTTGACATGATAAGATGCTTTTGGGCAAACCGAGAAATTGTAGATTACTTGTCATTCACCTTTGACTATTCTCAAATTCAATATTCATAAAAGTCATTCATCATTCGTTGACAGATTCGTCTTAACACTGAACAGGTGATCAGAAAAAACTCTTGCCCTGTCCGAGTTCCTTATGGTACGAATCAAATGCCCATCCTGTGAAAGTGATATCCCAGCACGTGACAATGAAAATTCACTTTTGCCTCACGACTCTCAGCTTTACATCTCTCAGCCTCTGAATTTTCTGCGCCTTAAATTCAACCACACGAAAGTTGGGAATGTCCCATCTGAAGGACCAAGGCTCCGTCGGAATAGTAGCCGTGTGAACCTCAACCCAATCCTCCTCCGCAACTAATCTCTTCTTGTCTTTTATAAGAGTTTGACCCCCAAGCACAATAGTCAACTCTTCTAGCTTCGGGCACCATGCAGTTAGTTTTCTCCAAGGGTTGAAAGCATTCTTATCCCATCTCGGTATTTCAACATTGAACTCCTCCATTGCCATCTGAAAAGGTATCGCCAATCTCGTCACTTCCTTCAACCAACGACCATAGTTAGTTCCCCCAGTATTCATATTAACACTCCTCGGAATCGAAGTCCATCTCTTAAAGCCTGGTATGACACTCTCAAAGAACAAGATATCAGACGAATAGTCGATGAAGAGGGTTTCTCGGTCGAAAACGTTGCTTCGCCATTGCTCGATTTTGTGGTGCTTGAGCCAAAGTTGGCGAGACTCAAAGCAAGTGTGTAACATGGCGGGTACGGCTTGCCGATGGTTCCAGGTGATGATTTGGGGTCGCATGGCGTGCTTCCAAATTTGCTGGCGGAGTTCAGACGGAAGGTTGGGGAAGAGATGAAAGTGGTTGAGAACTTCGGATGATTGCTTGCAGTGCTTGCATTGTCTTTTAAAAACTCTGTCAGGCTGTCAAGTGTCAGCATAGGCTCACAACATGGGATGAGACACTTGCCATTCGAATTGAAGCCACCGAGTCTGGGTCCATGTAGAGGCGTTTGGAAGGATGAAAAGTGACTTCTTGGTGGTCAAATTGGGGCACTGAGCGCTTTCTCGGGTTCGTATAAGACTGCGACGCCAATTTAGTAAGTGAATCATGTCTCAGGAGAAGGACTGACTATTAGACGAGCGCTTGCAGCAGGAACCATGATTCGATGTCGTCGTTTGCGGGAAGGTATGTATAAGCTCTGCGCTCTTGTGATCGACGTTTGACAGAGGCACATTATGAGTTCGAAGTCGTTTTATATAATTGTTTCTTGTAATTGGTGATTGGAAGGCTTTTGCTCTCAACAATCGCTCGTTACAAACAATTGCCTGTTGTTTTCAGTTGTGTCTCCTATTGTCGTTCACAATCGAGATTTCATCCACAAATTTTTTGAAGCACAGTAATAACGTTCAAAAAGGACAATAGAATTATTATCCAACGTGGTCTGCCAATAATAAAGACGTGTGGTGGTTACTGAGACTCTTTGCACTTGATCCAGGTGATGACTTTCTATGAGAAGTTGCAGAAGCCTCCTTATCATCTGTGTAGTTCGGTAGGAGTAGCGTCTCGTGGTACCTTGTATATAGTTGTATCTAACAGATGAATTCGCCAGGAACATCCGTGAATTGCAATCCGATATAAAATCGCGCTGTGAGAGGCCTACAATTGAGGTTCTCTCATTGGTGCACGTGCCAGCATCCGCAGCTCAACCAGGGCGGAGCGTTGGATCTTCGTGGATGCGTTTGATCATGATCCCGACCATCAAACAGTTAGGGTGGCGGCTCATCGTGGTCATTCCTAAAGAGTGGAGTGAGGACGATGATGAGACGTCGTGGGTGCGACCTCGGCTAGCTTGAATCACCTGATGCGGCCGTACAACACTGCCAATCATTGTGTTTAGTACGAACCTTGTCATACTCGCCATTTTGTTGAACGAAATTTCAGAATGAGCGGACTCATATTTGTGTTCGAAGTCCTCAACTATTATTGTTCACAAGCTTGTTCAAATTAAGCGAGATAATAGGGGATGAAAAAGGGGGAGTACAGGGGTCGCCTGGGCCTTGTTTTCGAGCCATGCTTCCCTCGACGCTTTGCCTCTAAGGAAAAGAACATTAAGCCAACAGACCGTAGTCAGTTAGGGACCAGGACCTACTGCATTGAATGCGAACTTAACTTTTCTCGATGTACTTTCGTAGGGAGCAGAATGAAAATGAAGGAGTAGGTGAAGACCTTATTATGACCTTGTGGTCTTTTTAGTTTGGTTTCATGTTTCACAAAGCTTCCTGAAGCTTATCTGATTTGATGGAAAGTAGGCTTGTCTGTCAAAATTGTTCTGGCACTATCAAACTCACTTTGCATCGAAGAAATTTGGTGTAAATTTCAGTTGCATCGTAAGATTAGCAACAGCTATTACTCATAAAGTTATCTTCAAGAGCTGTTGGACTATCCTTAAAATGGATTTTGATTTTCTACTAACATAAATGCAGAAATGGCACAGGAAATATTCGTGCCTAGTAACGGAGACGGCATGCTTTTACTTGATTCGCCGGATATCTCGTTTATCGAGAAGTAATGGGACTAACCTCTCCTTAGCTTTAAGCTTTATAGCTAGACACTCAGATACTGGACTCTTATTGGAGGGGAGGAGACGATATTGTAGTGAGGAGCTAAATTCTCAGTCCGGCACGAGCCGCTGCCAAGCTTAAGCCTGATAGGACATATACTAGCTCAGATTGGCATAAATTTCGGATACTATTCTTCTTAGCTCAGCCTTATATATATAAAGCTTTGCCCGTCATCCCAAAACTCCAGATTTGGTAAGGTCTTACTCGGATCAGGAAAGCGCAACCCACACTTGAATCTGAACTGCCTGAGCCGGCGCCATCGGTCACCCACAATGTTCTCGCGAAATTTACGTGAACTTTTTCCACAACCACCTGAAAAATTATCACAACCCGCAAGATCGCAACCAACGATTATGGGAGTACTAGAAAGTTATCAGATAATATCTTTCAAAGACGCAAGCCTTTGATCAACGATCTCAGGGTCCCCAGCCAACGACAATCTCAAAATCCGACCCCTTGAAAGCAAGCAAGCAAGTAAGAACCCCATTGTACCACTATTTGTGGGTAGCATGGCTGACAGCTGTGGCTCAATTCTACCAGATCCCACAGGTACAATCAGATCCAGTGGCTTCTGAAGCTTCTGAACCATCTTCAGCTACCGAAATGTCTCATAATTCCAGTTCTGATTCGACTTCTCCCCCTTCTACCGCAGCCACTTCTCCACTCCACGATGTTCCAGAGGCTGGCGTACAATCAAGGGGTTCCATTCAACCCTGCTCTGACTACTTGGAGATGCAAAGCGAGGCATCTCTAAAGGGCAGGAACCCTCGCGCCGACGTTTTTGTACCAAAACCACAATCAGATGACAACTACAAGCGAGAGTTAATGGTCTCGGACTTGGGGGACAACGGGCGGTGTGAAGGATGCTGCTTTCGTCTGGAAGTCGAAAAGCAAAACGGGGATCTCGTCATTGAGAACAATGACTTGAAGACAAAAGTTGCAGATCACAAGGCTGAACTTGACAGAGCAACAGATACATATCCTCAGCAGATCCACATGTCGATAGGCCCTTTGGAGGAGAAGATAAAAGACCTGGAACGAGAAGTTGTCAATGCCGACGAGAGACGAAAACAGCAGGAGATTAGGCACGCTTCCGAATTGAGTACCGTCCAAAGTCAGCGGGATGCTCTGAAAGAGAATGTCTCCAACCTCGAGAGCAAGCTCACAGAGACGAAAGACAGCCACGAGAAAACCCTCTCGGCTCTCCAGAAGAGATTGGATGATAGCGAAGACTTTTCCAATAAGACACTGGTAGCTGCAAAGAAAGCGAATATTACACATTCAGACAATATTCGCCAACTCAAGGAGGAGAACGAGAAGCTGAGACAAAAAGTTAATTCTTCAGAGAAAGAAGTTGAGACGAAAGATCAAGAAGTCGAAAAATTCAACGGCCTTCTTGAAGAGCAGAAAGATAACCTCAATGCTGAGAAGAAACGACGAAAGCAGGCCGAGAAGGACAAAAACGCCTCGGCTCTCGAGCTCGCGAAAACCAAGATCACGCTTTCTAATACAGAGAGTAAGCTCAAGAAAGTTCAAGAGAAAAAGAAATCTGCCGACGACCATAAGAAGAAGATGAAGAAGAGCCTTGAGGAAATGGAAGACAAGATGAAACTCAAGTCAAAGGAAGATGCTGACAGGATATCGAACTTGAAAGCAGAGGTCAGCGCACACGTCAGACAGAAACGACGGATGCAATGGTGCTATCCGGCTTTCTTTCTCCTCGGGTTTATGTCGGCTATCCTTATCCTAATAATTCTGATTTATCTTGGGGTTCATTCCTGATCTGACGCTAACCATTGTAGTTCAGAAATGCAGAAGGCGACTCAAGCACTTTACTGAGGAGAATTAGACAGGCAATATTCATCATACTCGAATCCTATTCTGTTCCAATGTCCAGCTTTGTTGTGAGATATTCCTCCTTCCGAATTGTCCTTTATCTGAATTGTGATCATCTCGCTGTCGTTGCCACTGCTGGATATCTGAAGCTCCAGTGGGAAAATATCGAAAGGCAGGCCGCCAATCGAGTTGATACCTGCCAGTTGAGATTCAACCGAGCGTGCCATTCAAGCAATCGGGAACCAGGGAACATTGATTGAACCACTTCTACAACTTTGCTGTCAATGCAATCAATTTTGGAGTACGCTGGCTACTTCTTATTAACCTACTACGCAAAGCATCTTCCCCACATATTTCCAGGCCTCTAATGCTGAAATCCGCAATGTGAACGCTGAACCACCTTACAACGCACAACAACCATCCGCCACAGTCACTGGTTTCCAAATCTCAATTGTCTTGAGAAACTTTGTTTTCTCGCATCTTGGTCACCATCAACGAAACAGGTATGAACTTGCTCGGCCTATCGATCGTGTTGAGTTCGATGGGGATCTTAGCTCCTTCTTCACCAGGTTGATTTGTGTTTCTCCTCTGCATCGTGAGTAACAATGTCGATGTCACTCTTCTCCTCATACGACTTGATGAAAAGGTAACCGTATTTCTTGTATAGAACTAACTGGCACAATCGGTCAGAGAACATCCTAGCACAAGACTGTAGATCAGATCTTCACTTACTAGGAGTGACAGTGGTGGGTGGGGGCTTAATGCTAACTAGCTGCGCAAAGGTGGTTGCGTTTAGGAGTTGCAAGTTGAACATAGCAGCATTCTCAGCGTCTCTGTCTTCTGTCGGAACTGGGTCTCTCACAATAGTCTGCTGAATAAATCCATCGGGTGCAACAGCTAATCTCAATGGGAATGTTCGCCCAGGATTTTATTTTTCATCTGATTTAGCCTGAGCTATGTGTAAGCAAGCTTAAGCCAAGGATGAGCATTCCTAAGAACGTCCTGAGCACACGAGAAGTAAGCCTGGGTATGCATTGAAGAGCCATGTTAGTATCCGAAGAGCTCGTTTTGGCTCCCTTAAGCCCCGGTTATACTTTCCTCGTCTTGCCTCTAGGGCGGCTCCTATACTTTAGCTCCGGTATGGACCATCTAGAGCCTTTTTGGGTCTATATTCGCTTGTATACAGGAGTGATCGCCGATCACAGGCGGTCTTATCACGTGACTTATTCACGTGACTAGTCGCTTCCATCTCAGCTCAGCTTTTATCAGCCACTGAGGCGGCTCGTCGATGGCTGAGACAGAATAGGCGAGCACTTAGGCCGGAGCGTGGGGGCCGTTCATGACTAATACGCTGCTGCAAGAAGACTTGTGTGGCTTGCAAGTAACGCGCATTTGCGAGTTCCCGAACATCAGACGACGCGAGGCTTTGGGGAACACCTACGCAAAGTCTAAATCAGTTATGTGCCTGCCGAATTCTCCTGAAGAAAGTATCAACCACCAACCGGAAGTTTATGGGCACATATCGAGACGATGAGCGGACAATGTATGTGCGATGTTTGCGCTCGGCTGGGCCAGCCTTCTCACAATCAGGCGCTTGGCAACAGCTGTCGATCTCAAAGTCTTCAAATCGATCATCTCAGGCCTTCTTTTCACCATTTTTCATCCCATTCAGCACATTGGGATGAAAACATCTTGCCTCAAGAAACATTGCAACGTCCAGAGACTGATTCCATTCCGCATACGCTTACAGTGGCTCCACACTTTCAAAGTATGATGGAACAGCTGAACGCGAGCATGGAAATAAACGAAACGAAACCTCGTCTGGGGAAAGATGAAGTTGATATCTTAGAATGCGAGTTCAAAAAGAATCCCAAGCCCACAACTATGACCAAACGCCAGTTTGCTGAAGATATGGGTGTTGATCTATCCAGAATCAATGTACGCCAATCCGTGCCCAATTTGAAAGTCATATCGCAGCTGATAATTCATAGAATTGGTTCCAAAATCGTCGAGCAAAGCATAAGCAGGAGAAGAAGCAGGAAGCTTATGAGGCTGGGCAAGCTCAAGATGCTTTGGGGCAATATTCACAGCCATCATCGCCTGGTTTAAATTACGCAAATATACCTATCTATGAACCAACCGCCACATTCGGCTTGCCTAGTGGACTTCCACCTCCTGTCACTCTCTACAACCCTCAGTATTCTGACCCTTCGACTACGAGCATGGAGTCGCTGCACCGGACTTTGGCAGCCGCTCCTGCAAGTGAGAATAGTATCTCTTCGAGCTTAGCGATTGCGTTCAATGACGTTACAGAATCCGATAAATCTTCTACCTCGCCTCTAGCGCCTTCAAATCCTTTTAGAAGCCCCCCACCGCCAATGGATATTGCTTCTCGCCGAAAGAAAGTTCAGCATAAACCAGCAGCATTGATGGTCGACACGCTGCGCAGCAGCCGTCCATCACTGGGACCACGAACGGTTTCTCATGCCGAGGGATTTCGTCGACCAATGGATAGCCCAGTTTCATCGCCTATGCGCCGCATTATATCTGCCGGAGGAAATAGCATCGTACTGCCCGGTCGAGTTTATAAACATGGAGTTGAGTCCGCACAGCACTCACCGATCAACTCGATCAACTTCCCCGAAGCATCATTCATAGAGCGGAATTATCATACTCTCACTATTCGGCAACCGCCTTCTCTAACCGAAGGGTCTTCCTTGAATAGTATTCTAGCTCCATCCACGCCAACGTCGCCTCGAGAAAGGGAGATGACTCTCGTCAAAAAGGAGACGTCAGAGGTACCGTCTCGCCCAAAGAAGGGAGCATGACCTTCGTTTTTAACGCCGGGACCGGTGCTTTCAACAGGATGGAAGGGGACCGAGACCTGGAATCGCCCCCTGGGACACCTCAGGCCCAGATGGTGATGCACCCGTCTGCCAGTAACTCGCCGGCGATGGAGATTTCCGAAAAACAATGGAGCTTTGAAGTCCCAGATGAGCCGCTGTGGACTCCCGCCCACGATACGTTCCCTTTGGAAATCAACTTGCCCCGACCACCATACTTGGCATCTATGAGCCAAGTGCTTGCCCCAGCATTTGGCCATTTCAATCCAAACTTTTCCTTCATGTATTCTGAGAATGCCAATCGGCCTGTTTCTCGCATTGATAAGCAAACCTCAACACCAGCGGAAAGCAAGATTAATTGGCATTTCGACACTCCAGATGAACCTCAATACATCTTAATGGGACTTGATATGCCTCAGCCATCGTACATGCGAGCTACAAAACCAAAGACCTTCGAATTTAGCCACACTACCGTACCAGACTTTAGCGAAGATGACTTCCTCGACAAGTGCAAGCCTTATCGTCATAGCACTAACAGTGCTTCTGAAGATAGAGGCGAGCAGCCACAGCCCATCGAAACAGGTCTCTCTCCTGTGCTCGCTGTGTTTGACGAAGAACGTTCCGCAAATGACTCGACTAAAGATGAAGAAGTGAAGATAAAGGTTGAGATAGATTGTCATCCCGAGGTTAACCATGAGGACGAAGACGTGTCCGAAGGTGACAGCTGTAGCTCGTACAAAACCGAGCTTTTCGGCAGCTCATACATGAAGGCATGCAACGCTCATCTGAAGTCTGTACTTGATAGGGAAGAAGATGAGCAAGATGATCTCACTTTGTCTATTTTAGATCCGATGCGGCAAGCTTTGGTCGGGCGTATCATGGAAGAATTCTACCTTATATTGAACCAGGATTGGGCCGCACAAGTCACTCAATGTCCGGGAGGCTGCTCATCAACCTCAGGAGATGGCAAAGACTGCGGTACACTGGTAGATAAGGTATCACTACCCACCTCTCAACAGAAACGACAAAGAAGTCATAACGAAGATTCAGCCGATGAGAGCGGCAATAGAAAACCTCGAAGGCAACGTGGTGGCCCGCGATTACCTAGCGAGCGCAGTAACCCGGCTCGATTTGCGTGTCCATTTCGAAAGCACAACCCTCAGAAATATGGCATCTATAGTCATCGCGTGTGTGCTCTGACTAGCTGGGACACAATTGCGCGTGTAAAGTAAGCTATCAGGTTTTGTTTTCGGTAACCTGTAGTCAGCTACTGACTCTCTGCAGAGAACATCTATACAGAAACCATAAAGCAGCCCCTTACTGCAAAAGATGCTGGGAAGTCTTTGAAACCGAGGAACTACTTGACTCCCACGCAACCGTTCCTGCTACTTCAATTTGTGAGGCCTTACCGGGGCAACCTCCTGAAGGAATCACGCCGAAACAGGTTGCAGAGCTGAGATCCAAAGCCAGGCCCTATTCAAGACAGAACGAGGCAGATAGGTGGAAAGAGATTTTCGGACTTCTGTTTCCTAGTGAAAGCGTACCATCACCTTGTAAGCAAGTTCATTGGTGTTGAAAGCCGTGCCTCAAGCTGTGAGTACTAATAGCAGACAGACTGGGAACCAGTTCAAGAACACGTACCTACTTCACCTAACTCTCAGGTTTTGGTGCGCTACGACGATTACATGCATCGCGAGTTGCCTCGTCTTTTCAGATCAAGAGTCGAAGAGGTTGTCCGTCGAGAAATACAACCCGTAGAGGCGTCCCTTCTTGCGAATCTGGAGGGTCTTATTCGTGAATGTCAAGATCAGTTATCATCCCGATATCGAGAGACACACATAACAGAGCAGCAATCGGAGGTGTCAACAGCACAGCCTATAGAAACATTGGCTAGTCCTGTGGATCTCAATAACACGGTCGAGCACTTACAAAATATCGCTACTGAGACAGACCAACAATCATCTTCTGACTTCTTTGATGCTGTCCTTCAGCCTCCGCCACCTCAGGAAGAAGATTATGTCCTTGACTTCTCGGCCTCCAATACGGAGCTTTCCGACCCCTATGAACGTACGCCATCCGGTAATCTTTCAGACTCTGGATACGTAAGCGTTCCTCGCTGTAGCTGTAAAGAACTCTGCAGTTGTCTCACATCAATGATTGATTTTGGGAATCGAGATGTTGATATCAGTGAGCCATCTTTTGTTGATCTAAGTCAGGATCTGGAGGCACAAGCCCACGGTGTTCAATGGCAGAATTGGCTAGAAAACCGAGACTGAAGATGTTCAAAGTCTCCGCATTGCTGTCAGTCACCTGGATTATTTAAAAGGCGCCCTCATCAGAGGAAGAGCGTTTCAGTTAGACGTTCATCTTCGCAGAGAGGGCTACCGAGGAAGGAGTGCTTGGTTGCTGGAAAATAATTTGGTGACAATATGATAGGAGGGGTTGGTCAAGAAGGTGATAGGGAGAACTTGAGTATAAAATGAAGCTGCGGTCACAGAGAGAGCTAAGAGTTCGATTGCAAGATTGTCTACACCACAGGAGGAAAAAGGTAGTTGATGCTAAAGGTTTTCCTTATAAATTAAAACCCAGACTATTGAATATATTAGTGCTTGAATTTATAACTCATGCATGTCCGTACACTTTGTCCGTCACAGCCCTAGAAAGGTTCTATCCTAATACTGGTGCAACAAAGACTTCAAATTTCGAAATAGTGGGGAAATTTTGGAACTTCTTTACTGAGGAAAAATCCCAAACAATCTAGGCATGATGCGAGGGTTGGGAACAAATGCTTAGAAATTTCCCCGCTTCGTTTGCACGGAACCCCGCAGTAGCTTCCCGAGCATTAGCTCAACGTCATCAGCTGATAGCTTATGTGAGATCGATGATATATTCACCAGCAGAATGCAATAGCAAAAATTCTTAAACAGAGTGGTAGCGAGTGGACAGGAGTAGACGGAAGTGCGTTAAATGAAGCCGAGTATCAATTCCGTTTTTTGGTGCTTGCCGTAACAGCCTACCTCATAACTCTATGTAGTCTCAATTGAGTAAACCCCAAGCTCCACCCAATATCTCTACCATCCCAAGCACCGTCTTCAGTAATCATAATGCTTGTAGTTAGCTGGATGGAAAGGCAAGAAAACACTCTTCTCCTCATCCGGCCCAAGCTCAATACTCCCCATACCATCAGCAAGCTCTTGATCAATAAGCTGCTTCCAAGTTCCAATCTCAAGGGTCCGGAATTCGAGGTCTTCCTCGGAATCGTGGGGTTCGTTGCTGCCTTTCTCTTCATCAAGCTTACCGACAGTCTTAAGCCGGCCAAGAGTCTTGAGGTGGCAAAGTTCGCCAAAGATTCCGGTAGGCTCTTCATACAGTTTGAAGAAAGGGTAGCCGTTTTCTGCATACGTCTGGGCACTGATTGGCGTTGTGGGTACTGGCAGGCCGAAGGATTTAAGGACTGGAGCGTTGATGAGGCTGATGTTGAGCATGATGGAGCGCGATTCATCCCAGCGGATGAAATCGTAGAAATCGTTTTTGATGACTTGGTTGATGGAGCCGCCAGCAGCGACGGACATTTCTTCTGCCGGGGTGTCATTCTCGATTGCGCCTCCCCTCATGCGGCACAACACATACACCGTTTGATCCTATGGCACTTTAGTGAATATGGCTCTCACTTGAAAACATTATGGGGGATTCAGACCTGTCTGACGTTGTAATCGTTTAGTGTGCGGCCTACTTGAGAATCAGAAGACTATTCGATGTAATTGGAATGAATCATACCGTCTTCTAGCTGCTTATAACCGCGGACGAGGCGTTGCATGTGAGGCGGGTAACCTCGACGGCCTGCAATCAACTGCTTGACGTGATCTATGGTATCGGGGCCTTGCACAACAATCTGGAAGTTATCCTGAATACCCCTGATGTATAGCAGGAAACCTTGGCTGGTGATGTCTCTGAACCGAGGAATAATTTCAAATTGCAAGCCCCCTATACGGTCTGCGCCGGTTATTTGGTCTTCCACAGAGTACCCGGAATTGAGAGGTGTAGCAACAAATTGTGAGACCGTCTTCTTCGAGGTAACAATGCCGTCCAACCAATACTGGTTAGGCACAACCAGGTAATCTTGTTTGGATTCGTGGGAAGTACGCTGCGCCGTTTTACTCTCGCCAGAGATTGCATTGACCCCTCCAACATAGACCTTGATAGCCATAGGCACTTTGCTCCGAAATCGAATCCACAACGCTTCACGCTCTGATCACACAAGTTAGCTTGCCAAAATTCAAAGCGACCTTAGTAATAAGTCCTACGATAAATTGGAATAAAACTCCCCGCTTCTTCACAAGGACAGATGGGAGAACATCCTTATGATCGGAGATCGAATATATTGGGAATGGTCCCAGGTCAGGAGGGAGCTCAAAGGATTTCTCGTTGTCTGGAACCCGGATTGTTCGTTGAAGGGAAATTGTCAACAGCTCGCCGCCTCCCTCAGTGACTGATATCTGTTTGTATGACAACGCAGAACCGTCCACACGCTTGGTCAGGGTTGCTTTGAGTGATTGATCCATGATAAGTGTCGAAAGCCGTTGCTAATTGACTGTGTTGGGAAGGAGTCGCTGATTTTCGGAGAAGAGGGACGTCTTTTATGGATTGACATCTGCTTCCCGGAATCTTCTACTCTCTTTCCTATCCAGACGAGAAACAAAAAGAAACTCAAACTCGATACAGGTAGACAAGGCTAGAAGAAAAATGTTTCAGCCTACAGAATAAAGGAAGATGGCAAGAATTAATTTTCTAGCAACATCTCGATTTTACAGGCATTTCTCACGGAAACGTCAAATAAAGACCGAATGTTTCATTCATTTTGCGAAATCCCTGAACTCTATACAAGGTTTCTCGTAAGCATGTTCGCGAAGAGAGTCGATGAAGAACAGACTTGTGTGAATTGAGCAATTGAAGCAAGAGACAAGGTTGAGAACTTCCCCCGAACTTGGCTTGAGAAACGGAATCAATCATCAAACCGTCTTCGCTCATAGCACAATATCGACGTAGGAACACCATCCCATGCATTGTACATCTATCCTGTACAGTCTACACTTTCTTTATATCATACAACTCCCCTTCCTTTCCACCCGAAACTACACCATCGCCTCCCACTCAACCTAACACTCCTTAGACTTAGCATGAGGGAACTCAACCTCCTACGCCTTCACCTGCTGCTTGACCTCAATCGGCTTCCCCAGTCCCGGCGGCGGTAACCAGGTAACAGTCCCGTTCTTCGCATCTTCGAGTCTCTTGTTTTGTCCTGCTTCGCCAGCACGGCCTAGGACGCCGGCTATGACTTGTATGCAACGGAGACTATGTAGATCGTCAGTTTAAATCCCCTCAATACAATAAAAGCTTGCAAGCTCATAGGGCCAACAAACCTATCGTCATTCGCCGGCACCGGATACGTAACCCACGTAGGATCCGCATCCGTATCCACAACGCCAATCGTCGGAATATTATTAAGTCCACACTCATGCAACAGCACATAATTCTCCTTCGGATTCAACACCACCACCAAATCCGGTCTCAGCGCCTTCCAATCCGCAATCTTCTCATCAAACCCCTCAACCTCTTTATCCTCCCCATCCACAACCTTCACCCCACACTTCTGCAATATCTGATCCCCGTTCGTGATCGTGCCCGGGATCCACTTCTCGAAAAGATGACATCCTTTCGCTAGCTTCGCGGCTTTCACTACGGCTGGCGCATGCCCGGCTCGTGTCCCGACGAACAGGATTAGACCCCCGTGGTAGGCGACGCCTTCTACGACTTTTGCGGCGCGGCGCAGATGTGCGGCTGTGACTTCGAGGGAGATGATGTGGATGCCTTGTCTTACACCATATATATAGCGTTGGTTCATGGGGTTCCAGAGGCTGGTCGCATGGCCAAGATGTGCTTGGGATGCTAGGAGGAGCTCGAGGGTTATGTCTTCTGGACGGGGAGGTGAAGAGAGAAGTTCTTGTGGCTCGAAGTGAGGGGAGATTTTGGACCCTAGATGTGAGGTGCGGGTTTTGATGTGTTGCCGGAGTGCGAAGTCTTGTTGCACTTTTTGGGGGGAGGAGGTGGGTGTGCGGGCGGGGTGGAAGGATTGCATTATGTGGAGTTGGTTGAGGTTTGCTTCGATGGAGTGCGTTTCTTTGGTGTGGTTGGATATGGAGCTTGAGATGGCGGAGACTTCTTCGACGAGGGAGTCTGTTGTGAGGGTGCGGAGGAGAGAGTATTGGGTGGGGGCGCTGAGTGCCTGCCGGCCTGTGGGAAGTCAATTGGAATGTGTAGTATAGATGGAGAGGAAGGGAGACGTACCATGCCGTATGGCCGCATTTCGGAGGATCATGGTTGCTGGAGCTTGAGTGTCGTCTGACCTCAAGCTTGGAATTTTTTGAGGTTGAATGGAGATCGCGCTTCTTACTAGCGCGCGATGCCGCTTTAGCAGGTGGAGCAAACCTTCACCAGCACATCTCTTGCTCCACCACTTTCATGCAAGGAGATTGACCATTCAATTGAGATTACAGGCACGTCATAAGCAAATGTCTAATCCAATGGCACCAAAGATTCTCATTAATGCATCATCTCAAGTCATGATGCTAGTACACACATAAATGTACAAGGAACAAAACGCTACAATGCAGTCTATAATTATCCCACCAGTCTCCCAACTCCCATTAACGGCTCGTGGCCCTCGTCAAAGCAAACACTCCCACAATCACAACAGCAAGAGTCACGATCGCCCCAGGCAACAGCAACTCATTTGGTACACCCGCAATCACCTGCTCTGGGACCGGTGCTGGCGCGGCTCTCTTCGTTCGTCGAACAGGCAACTCTTCTTCACTCTCCTCCTCATCGGACACAATTCGCTTTCTCTCTCGGATGGAGGATGGTGGCGGAGTAGGTTGAGAGGCAATGACAGGATGAGGATCCAGCGTGGCGGAAATCGGTGGCTTCTCAGGATCATGAACAAACAGATCAACCTTATCCCGGTGGCCTTGTCTGGCAATAATAATTGCCTCCAAAAGATCATGATCTGTGGTGATTGAGACAGTATCTCCATCATCGTCCAGATAGCTCAAAGCGAAGCCTGACGACCCTAGCTTTCCTTCCTCGAAAGTAGCAGCGCCTCCAACTGCCTCAACTTCTGACCCCAGCTTAGCAATCACTGCCGCGATGAGTTCCCCCATTCCATGAGCAGCAACGACCTGAAGTCTGTGGACTCGACCACTCGGAGCCTTAAACTTGAATGGGAATGGAACTTCCTCGGCAGGCGTCTCAGCTGGTCCCGTGACAACGGAATGAGGAGGCGATTCCGCTCCAGTATGTGATGCAGAGTCTCCTGGGGCAACGCTGGCATCGACAATCTTCTCGTGACCTCGAGACAAGTCTGGAGACATTAATGATCGTCCGCCATGGGCATGGCTGTGGTGGTGGCTGCCATCTCCTGACATGACAGACTCTGTCTCGTTCTCAAGCGAAAGCCAGAACTTGTTCCAGGCCGGTCCTTCACTGTCACCAGTAGACATAGTGTTGATTTGTTCTAGAGTAGCGTAGGTCAATTTGAGGACATCCACCATGCCGACAATCTCCCCAGCCTCGTTCATCACTGGCAAGTTCAGGTAATGGCCATCTACCATAATCAGCAAAGATTTGAAGAAACGAGTGAACGAGACTTACCGTGCATTTTTCTTAGGGCAGCTTGGATGCTCATATCCATGGGAGCAAAATCGGGGTGTGGGGTCATGACACGAACGACACTACAATTTGCAGGGTCTAGCCCAGGAGCAATGACACGAAGCACCACGTCCTTGCTGGTGAAGATGCCGGTAATAGAACCTTGATCTTGGACAAGGACAGCTGTTGTGTGGTTCTCCTTCATCAGTGCTGCAGCCTCTTTTACCGAGGTTCGCACGGAGACCGTCGTTGGGGGTTTCCCATCCAGCACCGATTCCAAAGTGGGCCCAGACATCTTTGAACGTAAAGCCTCAACGTATTGAATAATCTGCTGCGGTTGACTTGATCCTAACTCCGACTGAACGCCCTCCAACGCGTCGTAGAGTTTCCTTGACGAGCTGTAGGCACGTTCGAGCTTTTCCATAGCATCATAAAAGCACTTTGTGATGTCGAGGATACCAGAGATATCTTGATTCTCATCCATTACTGGCAGATGTCTGAAGCCTTTCCGAACCATGAGATCCAATGCATCTGTAGCACTTGTATCTGTTCGTGCACATAGAGGGTTCTTGGTCATGATCTCTGCAATCGTAACATTGCTAGCCTTAATCCCAGCACCGACAACACGGAATGCCAGATCCTTGGCCGTGAATATACCAGCGATTCGGTCATCATCATCGGTGACAAGTACGCAGTCTTCCCTCTTTGCAGCCATCAACTGTGCCGCCTCAGCGACGGTGGTATTCGGTTTGATCTGGAGGGCTTGACTCGGACGAAGGGCAAGGACCGTTCCGGGGGGAGCTTTTCGTGTTTGTCGTGCTCGACCAGTGGTATGCTTCTTCTTGCTGAGGTCCGTCTCTATCTTCCTCCGAATAGCCTGTGCAGATAATATCAGTTGTGCCCAGCAACGGACGATAAGAGCTGTGTTAAGCATACCTCATCCCTCTTTGATTGCTTCTGTCTGCTGGCACTCATTGTTGATCCGCCGGCTTCGCTCTGGGAGCCACTGGGATGTGATTCGAAGGCTGGACGAGGAATATTGGAAGCCGGACTGTTCGTGAAGGCTGGCACTGTGCCTCGTCCCTTGGGGGTGCCCCTCATAGTTCCGCTGGAGGCCATCGTGGGCAGGGCGATGTTTTGAGTTGCGTCGCGGTTAACGTGAGGAATGCTAAGCGCTGATTGATTCCTTGGTCAGGACAGGTTGAGCGACAATTGCCAAAGAAGAGACGAACCACCCAGAGGAACTTGTTTTTTCCCGGGCGCGTTGATTGGGAAACGGCACACAGGCGTGAAGCTCGGAGAGAGCCGAGTGGTCTGCGAGTGTCGGCAAAAGGGAAGAACAAACCGCCGATGGACGACGGAAATGTCGAGGCACGGTTCACATGGAGGCGCGCACGTTGCTGGGCAACCACAGCCGTTGTTGACTCGCTCCTAAAACAGCCATTTCAAGATCTCAGCCCATCGACTTCACAGAATCCCACCTGCAAGAACTAAAAAAAACTGCACTACACACACCTTCGAGAATCAAAACTCTATAGACCTCTCACACCTTATACTCTCTGGCCGCGCACATCCACATCTCCTAAACCTCTCCACCATCTCCCGGGCTGCGGCCTTTCTAAATATATCTCCAGGGCTCTTCAGAGTCGACATCTGCTGAGAAGACCGACGATCTTCATCTGCCCGGCCTAACGGCTTGCGCTGCGTGAGGTATGCCAAATCATTAAAAAGCCCTCCTGCGATCAATTCTAACTTGTGCAGTCTCGGAACCACAGGTGTGCTTAATTGCATTTACTTCGACAACCATCATCCGAACTCCTCGAGCATTCATAATGCTGTCCAATCCTACAAACAACCTTCACAATCGCCAACGACAACATCGACGACAAAATTCGACACCAACGGCATTCGAGCCCGTGAAGGCATCCAACCTGCCCAACATCCAGCGACATGGCGGCCACCGCCGTGGCATGTCCCTGGACCAACGACGACGACAAACACCACCGCAGGAGTATATGGTAAGTACTACTAACACAGGATATCAAACGACACAACAGCATATATTGCGAGAAACGCAGCAGCAAAGACTGGCACGCCCGGGCCAACAATACAACCAATTCGACAACGACGAGAATTACCTCAATTCGCCCACCGTCACACCTCACCGACAATCTTTTGATGCCGGATGTATGAACCAGTATGGGAATGGTGGACTCAACCAGAACCAGAACAGATGGTCATACTCCGGACCGATCAATACGATAATTGATGTCGATCCCAATCAGTTCAATGGGAACAACGACTTCAACCTCTTTTCAAACGACCAGATCCTCACTCCGTCTGCATTCTTGGATTTCTCAGCTGGTTTCGATAACGGCAGTGATGCTACAAGGAGTGCAAGTCAAAGCAGAAGAAGCTCGAGGAGAATCAGTGGTGGCATTGTGGACCGAGTCGCTCAATTTGAGAGCCTTGCATTACAATCGCCGCACCTGCAGAGACCCATGACTCCTCCAAACCAGAATGTTTCAAGTAAGTAATGGAATTGGATATCAATATCATAGCTAACAACTTCAGATTATTTCCCACTTACACCGCAGGAAACGCCAAGCGACCGCATCAAGCACGAGCAGATACCGCAGAGATTCCTCGATACATATGATACCTCCATGGAAGAAACGATCAAGCCAAGAAGCAATCAGCGATCCAGAGGCGTTTTTGACGACATGAGAAAGGCGGCCGAAATGAACTCGATCCCAAGTCCACCTCGAACTGGACCAATGACAACACCGAGTACTTTCGATTCCGCCCCAATGCCAACCGGGAACTTCATGAATATGTCAAACATGAATCTCGATTTCATGAAGAGTGAGGATCAGTACGATGGTTCTCCACACTCGCAAGCTTCGAATCTGTCCCCTACCCTGTCATACCACTCGTCTCCAGAAATCACTCAAATGGCCATGTTCGGGGATCCATTCGTAAATCGACCAAATTTGGACGCTCCCTCTTATCCAGAACCCCCTGCTCACGGTCTTTCCATTCCAACTTCTCCAACTCACTCTCTTCATCGACGGTCTGAATCTATTTCTAGCATCAATCCTGACGAATCAATCACCGAGACTGGAATCACAATTGATGATATTGCTTCTTTCATTTCTGGGCCAGATCCTTCGGACGGAAAATGGGTTTGCATGTTTCCAGAATGCAAGAAGCGTTTTGGCCGAAAGGAAAATATCAAGTCTCATGTTCAGACCCATCTCGGAGATCGACAATTTCAATGTCCACATTGCAAGAAATGTTTTGTTCGACAACACGATCTCAAGCGTCATGCCAAGATTCATAGTGGTGTAAAGCCGTATCCTTGTCAATGTGGAAACAGCTTCGCCAGACACGATGCCTTAACTCGACACAGACAACGTGGAATGTGCATTGGAGCTTTCGAGGGTGTCGTCAAGAAGACTGTCAAGCGTGGCCGGCCCCGCAAGAATCGACCAGATGATGAAGAGCGCCTCAAGAAGTCTTCCCGAACTCGCAGCAAGAACAAGGCCATGTCATCAGCGTCATCAACCACTGATTGCTCAGACAGTCAGGGTGGTCAATCACCCCGCAGTGACGCTGGTGTTCTCGATGACAAGCCGTTCGGCGATTACGAGTACCCACAAAATGTGA
The DNA here is from genome assembly GCA_002865655.1 of Hyaloscypha variabilis F. NCBI lineage: Eukaryota > Fungi > Ascomycota > Leotiomycetes > Helotiales > Hyaloscyphaceae > Hyaloscypha > Hyaloscypha variabilis. Next base: position 520,746 of record KZ613943.1, on the reverse strand, counting down.
TGGAGACCAGCAATTCCCAGTTTTCCCATCACCATTCCCCAATGGACAACAACTGCGTCTCTCCTCAGGCGATCCATTCCCAGACCGCTCATTCACCATCCGCATTCAGCCACCATTCTCAATCGCACCGTGGCTCCATCTCAGAGCATCTCCCATCCCACCCAGCATCTCCAGCAAAGAGCATCCACAGCTACCACTCGCCGCCAGGACTCTGCGAATCATCTTCCAGCCCCGCCCCAAGTAACCATTACTATGACCTGGAAACCGGCTCCCAGCACGGCGAAGAGCTGCAAATGACTATGAACCCAATGGGCAACATCTCCGAGCACGACGACGAGATGTTCCTCGAGGCCTTCGCCGCAGCCAGCAATGGAGGCCTCACAACCTTGGAGCGTGATCCAGATCTCCTGATGGCGAAGTTCGATGATGCGTTCAACAACTCTGCAGGAGACGATCTCTTCAGGAATAGCGAGGATGTGTTCTTCGGGAGTCCATGATTCCCCTTCCAAGTCCCAGCATCGAGAATTTGCGCAAAAAAGAACACGGCGGACGCTGCAGAGGATTTGCACCAGGGAAATCGCTTTTCATATTCAAAGGAGAATGTACAACACATCACATGACATCAAAATTGCTTTTCCAGCGCGGATTCGGGACGGCAATAGGAATTTGGGAATTGGAGAAGGTGACGACTGGATCATGAATGACTCTCCTTTGGCGTATATGATTCAGAATTTGGAATTTGATAATGAGGGATGGTAATGCGATGGATGAGATTGGATTTGTTATGATTATCTTAGGGTGGGATGGGGATGATTTTTGGATGATAGGGAATGGAGAGGGAGGGGAGGAGGGAGGGAAAAGGGGTTATGTAGTATTTAGTTTGGGGAATTAAAATGCGATGCGATGTTTTTTTGGGAATAATCTTTCATGTGCTTTGTGATGTGATTGTTGAGGAGTTGATTCCTTGCTTGTGAACGGTTTTCTTCTTCAGAAATGTTATACATATCTCTTTGCCAGTAGTAATTGGTGGCTGGAAGAGGCATATTGAGCTTCGCTGCCTGTGTTTTTTTACGCCCTTTCGTTCGTAACTTTCTTCCGCATCTTTAGCCATTCGAGCCGTGTATCCGAACTACCTTAGGGTATCCAATGCGAACCCGTCACATCACCACTCAAAACTAGAACTGTACAGTGTGTATCAAATTCACTGAACGGTATAATAGTCACCTGTCCTATTTTTGATTTAGATTTCAAGAGAGCACCTTATTTCTTATGAACGCAAAAAGTATCCCTAGAGGAAGAGAGGAGAGGAGCATTTATGGAAAGGATTTCTCATATTTATTTTTATTGTTATAAAATTACTACACCTTATAAACTACTTATACCTAATTAATGTAGACTAAATATAGCTAGATCTACGCTTGGTCCACAGCTTTTGAGTAATTTTTTGTTACCTTTATATTATATATACATATAAAACTACGTCTCCTAAAGGCCTCTCTTCCTCTCTTTAAGTCTCTTAATCAATTATTTAACTCACTCCTCTATGCGCTCGCAATTGTCACAGGGAGCTGAAAATTTAATTATATTAAAAGAATTATCTAGAAAGTATTATCTTAACATAGAGAAGCAAAAGCCTATTAAGATAGAAATCAAAATCTGTGTACAAAAAGATAATAAATCTACATATTTTACAATAATATAAGTGTCTGAACGGCTCGACAATAGACGATATGGCTGAAATCGCCCTCCTTGAAGAACTGAAAAGGGGAAGTCCTTGTCCGATAATATCCTCTGAAGAATTATGCAACTCACAACATGGATTATACTCCTTTGAAAAAACCAAGACCTGGCTATAACAGTTCCAATCCACCCACCAAACGCGGAGTTTTGCTGATCCCATGAAACAAATCCAATTTCAAAACCATAGAGCAGACCTATGAAAATTGAAAAGCAAAGTGAAAATCGAATTTTGTCCCTTCTCTCCAATTGGACAAGATAGAAATAAATATCCAGAACTCTTGTCCCTAATATCCAAGCGGCTTTTGAGAAGGGCTGGGGCCAAAGCCTCTCTAAACAGGCCAGAGCAAAGTTTAGTGTGCCGCGGAGTTGAGTGCGAATCCGGAGGTTGTGGACCACCTCATTGCTTGATATAAAAACAACATCGACTACAAATACCCTCTTGTCAAAAATATCCTGGTTACTTAATTCAGCATAAAATGCACCTCCTTCTACCCTTAGGAGCCTCTTAGAAGCTGCAACATTCGCCTCGGGTATCTGTGTAGGGTTGGATCGATTCTGGCCAGAAAAGGAATAATCCGTCCAGATAATGGGTTGTACAGACCGACTTGAATATACCTTACGTGCACTCAGGGTCAACCAGGCCCTGGTGTCTCCGGATGAAACAAGGACACTCTTGATGCACTTCTTCTCTCCACACCTCCAGCTTTTTATGTCTCCAAGCGGGATCTTCATTCCAAGTTTTGACGAGTCCATGGACTCTATGTCGAGGCCTTCCACTTTCCTAATAAAGAAGAAGTCCTGAAGTTTATTCTCATCCTCCTCAACGCTGTCGATGGCTACATATATCGGAGATTTTGGCCACTGGAACCACGCTCTTCGATCAACAAAATCCAACGAGCCAAACTTCAGTCTCCTGTAGAAGCTGCCGTGAGACATAGTTATGGGCGCTACTATCATTGATGTAGGATCGCCTCTGTCCTGGCACTGTAACAAGCCATAGTGCCGGGGTTTGTTTCTGGGGTGAGTCTTCGTGAAAATAGGCATTGTGATGTGCAAACCATTGTTGGTCACTGAGAACGGTGGAGAATTCTCTTTCCCAAGGTTGACAGGAACGATATTGCCGGAGTTAGCAAAGCCTGCTGGAGAGCCCGCAAAGATTCCAAACGAGTGCGAAACATCTTGCGCCCGCTTATTTTCCCATGCAAAAAGAGATTGATCATTCGAGTGTTGTACGATCTCCTTTTGGAGCCTTAAGAAGGCTTTGGGTCCCTCGCCGTAGATTAAAGGTATGTTAATACTAAACAGGCCGAGGAGACAATATGCCATGTCTTCTGAACGAGTTGTGCATCTTCTCGAAGCCCAGCTGAATTTCTCCGCAGTACTGGCTTCAGCAAGCATCCGGCTAATATCATGGTCACCCCGCGCTTGAAGAAAACGCTCGTCGATCCTCGTGATTTTGCTTATCATTTCTGATTTGGCAGACCTCTCTGATAGTAGCGACCAGTCACTTGTGAAGAAGAGAAGTTTCGACGGCGCGATAAGTTCCTGAAGAGTCCAACCCCTCGTGAACCAGCGACTCTTCGCGAAATCGGAGTCTACCTTCTTGATCCCCGATCCTGGATATACGTCGGCGAGGTAGGCGTAACAGACGGCAGCCTTCTCGTACCACTGGAACATGGAATTTATTGCCTCGGAGAGCTCGGCGCTGCTCGTTTTGTCGATACAGCACGTATCTACCCACGCATACTGCAGTTTGTCCTCGAGGGCTTTCTTACAGGTCTGCTCTATCTTCGCGTAGCCGGATTTCCTCCTTGTCTTCTCATTTGGGCTCGCAAGCTCCTGGAGCGTGACTTCCTCGTCTCCCCATGTGTGAGATAGAATAGCGTATTGCGGGGTACGTTCAAGGAATGGTCTCTCCACAACCTGAAGCGTTTTGGTATTGAGTAAACGCATTTGTCCTACTCTTCAGTCTGTATCCCGTGAGATGAGAGAAGGTCGGGCGCGCATGCTTGAAAAAATTGAATTCGGTGAAGGCGAAAACCCTTGTGGAGTGAAGTGCGCAATGGCAATAGATTTTGTCTGTGGTCTCCTCTTCGGCGATAGGTGGATGAGTGATCTAAGCAAAAATGAGAGCGTTTGATGAATAAATTCTGAGGTACAAATGCAAATGCAGGTTCTGTAGAAAGTATATGCAAGGCAGCCTGGCGGTGAGCGTGCTAGTGCTAAGCCACGTTGCGGCTTGAGGCACTGCCCGAAAGCAACGGCGTCAACCCGGCCATTGAGATTTTCACCTACGACTTACTAAGCGACGAATGCCCCACTTAGCGCCTGCCGCGACTCCAACTATCTACTATATGCACAAGCGGTACTGGAGAGTTTGAACAGTGAGCAGGGAGAGGTTGAGACCATGCGCTGAAAAGTCTGGAAAGTTGATGGCGTGTATAGATGATCTGTTCAAGGACGCTTTTGATGTAAATAGTGGAAAATCTCAGGAGTAAAGCCTCAAACTCCTCAGATTGTATGAAGGCGCTGCCAGATAAACTGACTACAGATGTAACAGACTATGGTGATTTCTTTGACTTGAGTATCAAACGACTAAGTGCTGTTAAATCAAAGAAAGAAACGCTTCCACGCCTTTTCTTGAAAAGGCCAACGCATCTTTGACATCTTGCACTGAGAGAAAACTAATATTGATATCCGGATGATCGATACGAGCTGACACTTCCTCATCAGTCATCACCTCAGCTTTACGCGTACCCAAAATTCTCATTTCTTCACCTTCCGAAGCTAGCTGTAGCCACCTGTTGCCAGTGCATGGAATCCAGTAGACCCAGGTGAGTCCATACCCCACATTCGTCAGTCCCTTTGCTGAGCGGAATTTTGGAATCGCTTGCTCGGGGTCTTTTCGTGTAGCTGCTACTATCTTTTGCAGGCTGCTGCCGGATAGTGCCCTTACAGCAGAGACTGCGATTTTCTCTCCTGCGATCTCTGCAATGACCAGCACCGTGTCATAGAGGTCCATGCCCGTGGGGGTGGATCCGGAAAGCCAAGTCGCGGAAGATAAAACTGTATCTCCGAGGACGCCCAGAAGTACAATGTTTAATGATTGGGTTGTTGTGGATATCGGCATTGCTTGTTGGAGATTTTGGCGAAGAATCGGGAGGAGTTCTTCGACTCTATCAATTGATAAGATGTCTTCTCCGTATGAATAGCTTCCCCGAGGATGCATATGCGTTTGGTATTTGGCGAGGGCGAAAAGTAATCTGACTACCCTCTTTTTCGACTCTGGAGTGAGAGAATTCCATTCTTCTCCCATGATACCTGGAAACACGAGATGATCTGAGCTACTGAGAACATGATACAAGATCAGACGAAGCAGGAGCCAAATAAGCTGGAACCCAATCCAGGAGTAAACTGTAATGGGTGTAGCCTTTGCAAGTAGCAGATACGTTGCAATCAGTGTCGGGATGCACACGAGGCACCCAATGATCCACATCAAGCGCCACAGTAAATGATGTCGAAAGTTTTTGGGGATATGGAGGAGAATCTTTCGCTCTCCGCCCAAGGTTTTGGCTGTTGGGAGTTCTCCGGCAAGAACGTCGACTTCTGATTTACCATCCGTTGTGTAGCTTTGCGAAATCTTCAGCGTTTGTAATATCAAGGCTGCAATGAAGAAGTGTGCCCATAGCAGCGCGGTTATCGAAGAAAGTGCCTTGGCGTCTAGTTTCCAGAGGATAAAGCTTTCGACAACCTTCACGACTGAGAAACCCATTGCAGTCCAATCACTTTTTTTAATAGTGTGATGGTATGGATCTCGGAGAAACGAGTACACAACGGGGAACCCTTTATGGGGCGAAGAGAGCACCGAATCGAGCGGGCCTGAAATGAATCGATCGAAAGCATAGACATCCTGCATCAGCGGAATACCTTGGTCGTGATCCTATATGTTGTTAGTTGCAAACTTCGCAAACGATGTATATGTGTATGAAGACTAACCTCTTGAAATGAGACGGTGACTCCCCGTGCTTTATCGAGTCCTTTCCGAGCCAGGTCCTGATTTGAACGGTACTTCGATTTCAGGTTGAGCCGCAGCCCTGTTGACCCATCTGATGCTGCACTTCGCACCCCTAAAGTGTGACGAAGCCAATCCGGGGAAGCCCCTGAGATACACCCCTTGATGATCGACAGAGACCCAAATGCACTGACAGCTGCCCATGCAACACCTGCCCCTCCCCTATCGCCAAGGGTTAATGACTCGGCCGAGGAAGACCCGATCAAGGTTGTGAGAGCGGCAATCTCGACGAGGCCGGTGCCGACCTGCAGAGAGCTGGTTGTAAAGAATGACATCTCAATAAGCAGAAGGAAATTGTAAATTTGAGAAGATGGCAGAGTTTGCCAGAGAGGAGAAGGTGGAGGTGCGGCTGAATTAGAGCTATGGTGGCTGTGCTCAAACATGCGCAGTCACTGCGCATATTGCAGAACATGGCGGGGACGACATTTTTCAACGTCTCTTCATCCCAAGAACTCCAACCATCAACTCAATCGCAGTCAATTCGTCCTCAACAACAATCTGCGAGGAAGGGTCAAATCTCCCCGCTTTCAGTCATGGCTGCTGACCAGAGTCAACGTTCTTGAATAATATGTTCTCTACATCGCCTGCCGGACGTATTGTCTGCTTGTTCTCCTAGCCATATGTGGACGCTAGTAGCTTCTCTGTATATTCTAGTCATGAAATTGACTTATTGATTGCGCTCTAGTTACCTAGTATATTTTCGTAAGGCTGGGAGGAGGCCTATATAGATAGTGCTTAGAAGATAAAAGATAATAAATCGAAGAATTTCTTATTATAAATAATATATTTGTCTATTATACTAAGTAAATTAAGTAGATATATTATATTACTAGTATAAAGCTAGTATATTTACTATTTTACTTACTTGATCTTAATTTAATTAAAGAGTTATAAGCTTAGTAAACTTAATAAAAGAATTTTTACCTTAAAATAAATAAAAACTAGACTAAGTTATAATATAGTACTTATAAGGAATATTATATTATTTTTATTATTTCTTAATCCTAGGTTACTTAATTAGGATATACTAATATAGCAGAAGTTTTTAAGGTTTTTATAAGCAGCTGAACTTATTATAGTAGACAGACTCGGAATGATTAAAGATACCTTCGATGCAGCCGGAACACTAGGCCTAGCTGTCGGCAGGCTTGAATTGAAGCGGGCAGCTGCAAACAGGGGCCAGCCATCGGATCCGATAGGATGATATGCCAGCTGAAGCTGCACGCCCATGCTACTGCTGCACTGACACGTTGACAATGACGGAGCTAGTCGTGATTGGAAATACTGCAATGATCTGCCACCTGAGAACACCAAAACCCATAGTGAATATTTTATTGAATGCCGCTGTGAGATTGTGCGACCCTTGGTCGAAGCTAGAAACCATGGATTCTCCTAATACCAGCACTTCAGCGAGCATTTCAAAACCTATGGAAGATGGTTTACCGGGTATTGAAATGGGGCGTCCGCAGAATGCCGTCGAGCCCGGGGACGACAACCCCACAGCGGTCGTGATGACTAGACAGCAGCCAATTGAGATGACGACATCCTCGATTAGAAAAGACATGGCCGCGAATTCGAGGCACGACGGCGTAGGAAGACCAAACAGCGAAAATAGTCTAGGGCTTGTTTTGGAAACATTCCGGAGCCAGTTGGATATGCAGCAACAGCAATTGAAGTTGCTTCAGGCTTTGCTTGGTGCTCAGAAAGCAGATATGTCACATAAAGATGCAAGCAAGCAGGCTGGGTCCAGCGAGAACAACGAAGTCCGCCAAGAAGGGGGCTTCATTGAGCGGAGAATGGCCAGCCAGCAAGACGAGGAATCCAAAGAGTACCAGATCACGCCGCCAGAGCCAAGTGATTGGGCAGAGCTGCATGATTGCTCTTCTAATTGGCAACGGGATAGATTCGCTCACTGGCGAGATTGTCAATCAGAGAAGTTCCTTGAAAAATATCGTGAGAAGAAGATGTTTTGGTTCTTGGATCCAAAACGCAATCTGAAAGAAGTGTTGAGCTACCTTCAAGCACAACCTGCGTTTGGAAAAATGACGAAGCAAGGAATCGACTTGTCTCTAAATATGAAGGCGGAGAGAATGTTAGCAGTTCATCATTATAAATATGACGAGAGAGGGCACATGGAATGGTGCCAATCGGTATTTCACCCGCCACCCCTCTTGTACGTCGATCATGTACTTACGCGAAGCTTTAGAATGCGTTTCTCCCGGGTTTAGAAGTTGGTAAAATTGTCACAGACTATTCCTACTGGGAAGACCACCCAATCTCAGGCCGAGTTTTATAAGTTTGGCTCAGTATCCAACCGATACCTAGCATTAGATCTAATACGATTTCAGTATGATGATACCAGACGCTAGCTATAAGGATACTCTACGACTGCCAATACAGTATGTAGCTTATATCCTCCAACAGCTTGGCTGCCAAGATGGCCGTGAATTTTGTCATTATTCTGCATTCATACTTACCTACCTTTCGGGTGGTATTGGGACTCGATTTAATAGAGTGGGGATTCTTCGCGCTGCCGGTGGGACAAGAGCTGTGCAGTCTTTCTGGACGATACATTTCCGCTACTTCACGGTCAAAAGCTTCAACAGAAAACAGGTGGCACCCGCACTGGACGGCATAAATCTTGTCCGTGAAAACGCCTCCCTTGATCGTGGGGGTGAGCATGCCACCGGCTATCTGCAGGAAGTCAAGATATCTCTCGCATTGACAATACAAGATGGATCCTCGCCTCGGATGCCTTGCTGGTCTATCATCTTTCTTGCAGATTGTCTTCTTGACCCATGTCCAGACAAATGGGCAGGCACAGTCCTTGGAGAGGAACGTGTCCCTACAATCTACGGAGGAAAATACAGTGGTTTCGTAGTATTCATTCAATGCATTCTACTTGGACTAGAAGACATATGCTCTGATTGGGAGGCAGTATTGTCTAGTTTAGATGACCAGATGAGTGTCACTGTGTGCCAATCCACCCCCTCCGCACCATGCCCAGTGTACTAATCCTTCTTTCCAGGTGACTGACCTCTTTGATGAGGACAACAGTAATAAGTTAATGTTTGACTATGGAGAATTCCCTCGTTCGAAGCTGTACTTTCGAATGCAGCAGCTTTGTCGTCTATTCACCAGTTGTATTGAAGAGACTCTTCGTGAACTTCAATTTCATGACGACGCCTTTTTGGGCTGGTTTGAGAATTACCATCACAGACTGCCAATGGACGATAATGATGTCCATTTCCAGGAGCATATAACCGAGAAATGGAAGTTGGCTGTAGAGAAGCAAGTGGCACAACTAGAGACACTCTTGGAGCGCTTCAAACGTAAAGGTGAAGAAGTTGAGAGTCTTCGAGACGGGGTGAGGTCTTATGATGTCCGAGACAAGAAAGTAAGCTGATAACTTCAACAGCTGTTCAACGCAACTTCAGTGAAAGAGGCTGCCGCCAGTGTTCGTCAGAACCAGTACATCTTCATCTTCACAGTAGCAACTGTCGTTTATCTTCCTCTGGGATTCGTCACAGTAAGCTAAAATTTTCCTATCATTTTTCATTGGGTAAGCACTCATATAAGAGTAACAAACTAAATATCAAGTCACTGTTCGGAATGCATCTCTTCGATACCACGGATTCGGGCGTAATAAACGCAAGACCTAAATTTTGGATCACTATCTTCGTCCTCTCATTCGCTACATACGGCATATCAGCCTTTTGGTACTGGGGCATCAGGAGTCGGAGGTATGAAAATTGGAGAGCTAGATTATCTACGGCGAATGGTCGCAGTGCTACTCGAAAGTCTAAAAAGAGTAATCTGAGGGAAGGAGATGTGACCTCAAGCGAACAGCACCAAGCTTTAAAATTGTGGAGAAAAGCTTTGGAGATTTTAAAGGGGGCAAGAAAGCAACGTAAACAAGATGAGGTCTAATCAAGTTATATGGCGATCGTGTGGTATTATCATCCCGTACAAGATCTTTCCTCAATTCCTCATCCGCTTCAACTTTCGATTTTCGGTTAGGCACACCTCATCTAGGCGCTATTTCTAATGCGATCGATAGAAGATAAATAATAAGATTGTTGTGCTTCTTATACAAGTTTGACATAATCGTCTCTTTCTTTTCGCTAAGCTTCATATCGCCTTAATATCAACGAGTCGCTTGGCGCTTCCTGCGTCTCGACACTGTAGACCAGAAGAGTATCCAAAGCTATTACGCTATCTACTTGACAAGTCGCAAACCCCTATGTCAAAAGATCTGCTATACTTATATCAAAAACAAACATAAAACTTCGCGGTCCCTAAGTTAGTGTTACTTGACCAGTGGCATTTCCAATCCCATCGCCATTATGTTATCCTCCCGGATTTCGCTTCGGAATGGAGGAATCTTACTTCGCTATCCCGTACCAGTACAGCGTGAGTCTCAGGCATTCAGACTACGCGCTCGAACTCCTTGAGAATCATCCCCAAAGAAACCATTTCCCAATGTCGCCTCATTGCCAAGCGACGTCACCTTCAAGGCTCTTCATCTCTGGAAACCTCCGTCGGATTCTTTTTTTAGAGAGTAAGTAGCTCGTTGGATAGGGTAGACGTTTGCTGAGATCTGTGGGCACGAATCAATGATGGATATGCTATCTTTTTGTAGGTAAGAGAGCATCTCCAGTTTCATTAGTGCTATTTTTCCTTCCCTGCTGACAGAAACGATGAAAGAGGTTTGGGCTTCTACAGGATGGATAGGATTTCTTTCACTCCTTTTTTATGCTTTCAAAAAATGGAGGAAGGAGAACTCGCGTTCTTGTTATATGTCCTAGTCTGGAAGTGATTTATCTTGACCAGATATATCGACCGGCGAAATACTTCTCCTTCTTCACCAAACCCCAGATTTGCAGACTCTGTTGCTTCGAAGTCACTTCAGCGCTTCTACATTAGTTGATAAAACTAGAAAGTCTATCAAATGATATTTTGGTGAGCTTTATGGATAATAAAGTGCCATCTGTTCTGGCTTACTCGTTAATCGTCCTACTAGCTAATAAATAACCCACAATAACGTCTCATTGGCTACTCAGACGCTTTTTACCACTAAGAAAGCTAATTAATCATTAAGACAGGTTGATAACTAGGAGATTCGAGACGCCTTAAGCTACGCTTACCTTCAGTATCGGAAACGCTAGATCATGAGTCATGACGCCGTTTAAGTATCCTTTCCTATTATATTATTAGGGTCTCCGATCATCGTTAAGTCTCCTTACGTACAATCCACCCAATAGAATAAATTACCAGTTCTGGCACACCCACTTAATCCTATAGTCTTAGGCTTCTTGACTCCTCATAGGCTTAGATGGTGGCATATTTTGCACTTAGAACTTAAGTCATTGGTCAATGCTATTCAATTGGCCAATTCCACTTTTCTACGGCCCAAAATGAATCTGCGCAGCCCAAGCCAGAGGATCATCCGCCTGCTTATCTCTTTGCTTCTTAACAATATCATGAAGCGCCCTCGCTATAACCCTCTCCCCAAGATACCCTTTACCATCCCCTCTAATCCTCTCATAAAACCCCTGCGCAACCCTTCCTGCCTCCCTATTCTCAACTTCCCAAAGCGTAGCAACCACATGCGAGAACCCCACAAGTTGAAACCCGGTTCCGAGATGCAGAACCTCATCTAGGAGTTCTCTAACAGAAACCTCGGCTGTGGAGCAAGCGGAGAGATACATGATATGTGCATTAGGGTAATATTTTTGAGAGAGTTTTCCTAGCGTGAGCGTTCCTGAGGAAAGGACGAGACCTGATTTTGATGGATCGTTGGGGACAGAAATGCCGTGGCAGATGAAATGTCCGATGTTGCAAGTAGACATGTTCTCAAACACTGATTCCACTGTCGGGCTACTTAAGATAACTGTTTTGGGGAAGGAGTCTTCGAGCATAGCGATTTCGTCATCAACTTCGAGTGGGTCCAAGGTGTCTGTTTTGGGCATAGCGACGGCCATCACAACAGGCTCTTTCACGTTGTTAATTTCCGTAATTCTCTGTCGTGAGTATCTCAGAGATCGAAGTGTCGCAGTATAGGATGAAACAACATATGATATCGTATTCTCTCGAGAGCCGCGAGAATGGGTTCCAGCTGCGTGCAACGGCATGGCACCCATCAGCCCGCTAGAAACCCACCAAATTCTCGGGAGTTCAGCTTGTGAGTTGTAGTCTTTATGGAAGCCAAGGTCTTCCAAAACTGGTTGGACCGCAGCAGTCCACAGCCATTTCAATAACTGCTGGAAATCTCTGGTTCTCTCGAAATATGTGTCGCCAGAACCTTTCGTTATTGCCTTATTGCCAATGAGATACTTTTGGATGTATTCTTCTAGCTCTTTGTACTTCAGGAATGGTAGATCTATCGATCGTATCTCGGTGGAAGTGACAATGATAGCACTGCTCTTGTGTCGAGAAACGGCGAAAGTAATAATCGGGCCATTTTCAGCAAGCGCCATATAGGATTTCTCATCTGATGACACAAGAGTCAGTTTGTTTCTGCTCCAAATTTGTAGGAAATTTGATGGATTAAAGACTTACTCATCTCCCCAATCATAGATGTTTCCCGATTCTCGGTTCTAGCACTGATTGCAAAAGAAGCAACGATACCTCTAGCAGACTCCATCGCGTGAAGAGCTTTCCACACGGGCTCGCTCTCATTGAGAAGACGAGCAGAAGCAATTCGTTCTGATAAGCCAGCCACAGCACCCAAAACATACTGCAAATCTTTGAGATCAAGTAGAGGTCGGGAAATTTCTCTCAGCAACGAGACAGAACCCTCAAACAGTTTGGAAGCCCGGCTATATTCCCCAAGATCCATAGCAGAGATACCGCCATTAATTGCTCCTCTCATACGATAAACAGCTTCGAGTTTTGTATTCTGATAACACGCCTCAAATCGATCCACGGCCAAGCGAAGCTCATCTCTCCCTGTGATGAACGAACGGAGTAGCGTCGATGTCCCTAGTGTTAGGGAAGCCACTTCATTTGCAGGATTCAAACGGACAGCAATTTCGCTCAAACCCACAGCAGAATCTAGATCTCGAAGTTCTTTGGAATGTTTGTAGTGAAACTCGAATCTGCGAGCAAGTGCAGACAACATCATACTCCGATCAGAGTGTGATATTGAGCACTCCTGGAGACATCTCAGTCCATAATCTATGGCTTTCTGAAGGTCCTGGATATCTTCAAATTCTTCGTATCGATCCGTTAGCACCACTGCGAGAGAGTGCATATATTGGAGTCTTGGTCCAGAATATGGCTCTAAGACGATTTGGATTTTTGCCATTCTAACACATAGATCCCAGAGTTCGCGAGAATTTTCTCCACGTCGATATTTAATTTGCAGCAGATTTGTGAAGCTGTTTAGTAGCAAGCACGTGGTATGTGGTTGGATATTCCGAAGGGAAAATGCTTCTTTTACCACGTTGATTCCTTCTTCGACCGTAGCGAGCGTAGTGGTGGTTTCGTATTTCAACTTTAAGTGGTACGCCAGGTTGGCCATTCGAACAGCTTTCGTATCAGCTGAAATACCAGGCTCAGCAAGGGAAGCTTTTATTGAGTTTATTGTCTGCTCTAACTGTTCCGCGGTACCGGCAGATTGATGAAGATCATTGCGAATGTTCACCAAATTTATCCTCATGTCTGTCAGAAGATTGGATAGATTTTGCTGTTCAGCCATCTGAACAGCTTCCTGGACATTAATCTGTGCTTCTTCGAGGTAGTCTTTGTGCTTAGCTCCAGTATTTACCCATAGTTGATGTAGTGCACATCCAAGATTGTGTAAACCGTGTGCTTTATCCGAGCCAGGTTCTGGAACTAGTTCGCAATATGTTCGAAACATATCAACGGATTCAACAATATCATCTTTCACTCTCGTGATTCGATATCGGGAAAAGAGGAGTCCACCAAGAGTATAGTATATTAGACGATTCTTTTGAGAGGGTGAGATATCTTGGGAGAGGGCTTCGCGCTTGAACCTGATTGCATCATCAAGATGTTTTGGGATTCTCGAATTGCTTCGCTTATATTGCAAATTATATAGATCTGCGAGAAGATCTTTGACTTCGTAGCGGAGCAAAGATTGCGCTTCAAGGGTATCGTGAGTCGGAATAAATGACAGAAAAGTCTCCAAAACTGAGATATACGATTCGGCCAAGGTAATCGAACTATCGTTCATTGAAATTCGGCGACGACAAAACCAAAGGAATGCACGATTGCATTGGATCCATTCCAGATCTGGTTGCTTATAGAGATAGATCACCTCTATGGTTTTAGCCAGCATATTATCCAGATCTTGGATAATGTAACTCGCAGAATTGTCATTGGAATACCTCATCTGTGCCTCAACGACGGATTTGTAAGCAAATTTCATATATGCTTGTGCAAACGGTGCTGTGACAGGACGGCCTTGGTTGTTTTGGCGGGATATATAGGCTTTGGCCAGTTGTTTGATCTGCTCAGCCTCTTCTTGCAACCCTTCTGTTTGAGAAGGGCCTCCTGGATGCGAAGATGGGGATAGAAGATCCGAAGTTTTGGCCGTTGAGGATGAGAATGATGAGGCTGCATCAAGCTCAGGTATCTCTGAATTCGCGACAGACACAATAGTAAAACTTTGATTTTCGTCTGGCTTCGGAGCCGGGTTCGCTGTTTTCAAGATCCTTTCCAGAATCGAGCCCAAGGCTTCGATAGTCTGACTCTCAGATGGTACCTCATCAAAGAGTCGTACAATTTCATGTTCGCTGCACTGCTGCATACCGATGCCTGTAGCATGAATCTCGTAGCATTTTTTGCAAAGTTCGACAGGGAAACATTGAAAGCATCTGTGCAGTTCACTAAAAGATGCCCCAAGCTGGCAATTAAAGCAAGTAAATCGAAGATCCGATCCGTGTCGAGACTTGAATGATGGTATGATTGCCTGGTTGAATTGTCGTATCAGTGATATTTCCCGTTCCAAGAATAGGATGCTGATGATTGCTGCAATGAGCTCCTCCTCTACTATGCGATTCTTTTCTTTGATACACAGCTCGTGATAGCGTTTTACAATATCTGAGAGACTTCTAGATCTGACGCTCTCGATTGCTGCCGTATTTGTCTGGGTCATTTTGGCGGGAGCATTCTCTAGAGCTTTGAGAGTAGGTTCGTGGCTTCCCGCATATTCCCAAACAGTCATTCCGTAACCATCAATCTCAGAAAGATCTGGTTGACTGGCTAAGAGCTTTCGAACAACCGAAGATTTCCAGTGTGCTGCTGCAACATGGATTGGCTTCCTCATATCATATGCCTGGGCATCAACCTTAGCTTTATAGCTAAGAAGAAGCTCCACCATCTCGATATTCCCCATTGCCGAAGCCGCGTGAAGGGGAGTGATCCCAAGATAATTCCCTTTGTTCGGATCTGCTTGCCGGTTTAGGAGAATTTCCACGCTGGCTGTACTATTAGACAGTACGGCACATTGAAGAGGAGTAAATCCTTCGCGGGATCGAGCATTGACGTCCAGACCTTCGTCAAGGAGACGCTGTATGAGAGGTAGACATTTCGGAGAAGCAGCAGCCAAATGAAGAGAAGTCTTTCGCTCTCTATCTAGACCATGGACGGATGCCTGATGGTCCAGTAAATCAGCCGCAATTTCTAAACGGCCCGCCCATATGGCCAGATGCAACGGTGATATGATGTCTCCATTTTCCCCGTCGGGATTTGCCCGACGTTCAAGAAGTTTGTGAACAAGCCGCACATTGTCATTACGTACAGCCCAAAACAAGGCAGAGAAACGGTTATCTGCTCTGATATCCAAATCATCTTTCTCCATCTTGGATGCAAGATATTCCGCGACTCCTGCCTTATTTCGGAAGCAGGCAACTAGCAGAGGGGTGCATCCATCGGTGTTTCGAGCCGTGAGACTCGCAGCATTGTGCTTAACCAAGGCTCTCGCCACAGCAGTGTGCCCTTCTTCTGCTGCTTGGTGTAACGGAGAAGTCCATCGGGGTTTCAAGGAAAATTGAGAGGCGCCTTTCGAAAGGAGGAAGATCACAATATCGAGGTGACCATTCTGGGCAGCAGAGCCCAAATATCCGATTCCAGACCCATCAGGCTTTTCGTAGCTCAAGTCCCTGGGTGTCACAAGTAATTCTGCGACAACAGGTAAATGTCCATTTTGAACCGCCTCCAACAAACTTTGCCGGCGCTCCCAACCGTCGATTCCCAGCTCTTTGAAAAGTTTCACAACAGTGACATGACCGTGACTAGCAGCCGCAACGAGCGGGGCTTTCATCCTCTCCCCCGGTATATGTATCTTTGCGTGGTACAGTAGCAGTGTTTGAACTATCTGGCTGTGGCCAAGCCCGGATGCAATAGTGAGCGCCCGAGTTCCGCTATCGTCCTTGGCTTCGACGTTGACGCCATTTTCTAACAGTTCTAGCACTGTATCGAGACCGCGTTCGCCTTCGTAAATAGCTTCAAGAAGAAGCTTGCCTTTCTCTTCGTTTTTTTCTTCGCTGGGAGGTGCGCGGGCTTGAGGCTCCATGTCTACAACATGAATTTGATGATGGGGAAGCGATTTGAAATGTCTTTCAGATCCAGCAAAGCTGAATAGAAACGGGATTTGAAGCTTCGATGGGTTCCTGAGGGGTAGCCTCGCTGCCTAGGTGAGATGACGCATTAGGTCCCAGCTCGCAGCCGTAGAGTGGCGTTCTTCCCATGACCATGTATTTTCTTTTTCTTGTGGCGAATTTTGCATCTGACGCTCTGCAGCATCTGGAACTGACTGGAGTATGGCAGTTGAGGGGCAATAATCCGAAGACATAGGTAATTAAAGATACAAATGAATTCGAGATTTTGACATTGTCTCTCATATATCATCTTTCTCAGACTCCTCTTTCTCAGACTCATCTACCTGAACAATGAGATACTCGTCCTCGCAGCCTTCATCGAAGCTCTTCTCCGTCTCCACACCGAGGAGGAGGGCTGTAGCAAGCTCGGCTTTCACCATATCGACCTCCTTCTCCTCTCCCATCGTGGTAATAACATCTTTCCAGAATGCCTTGTCAATATCATCCAATGAGACAGGATCTTTGGAACTGCTCTTGAACCAACTGACATTCACACGACGGTATTGGACGGAGTATATCTGCTCCCCCGGAGATGTATACTCCTCTTCCACGGTTGTGGATTTTTCTACCTTCACCTCCCCTCCAACGTCCATCCCGAGTGAGATTGGAACTACTACTGCTGCAGCAGCTACAATTGCATCTACTGGGACGTCGACTTTCCCTCCGACTTCTCTTCCATGTTTCGCCTTCGCCGTGGTTCGTGCATCATTGAAAGTTCGATAGCCAGTAATCAAGAAAATATCCTTCCGCATGCGAGCGCGTCTCTGGATCCATTCTTGTACTTTGACATCCGTGCAAAGTTGCTTGAACCATTGTTGTGGGTCTTTCAGTTCGTACTTCACGCCCCTTGTCGCTTCGATAACCACTTCAACATCATTATCCTTAGAGACATCGATGCCGAACACCGCAAGATGGGGGCTGAGAGCGGTCTTTCCGTAGTGCTTTACCAAGCTTCGATAATTCGTCTGCGGAGCTGTATGGAAATCTTCTGCGGTTGGTACGAGCGGGGCAACAGCCTCCTGTGTTGGATTTTGAAATGTAGGTATCAAGCTGCCTAGCTTGATATTGTCGATTGGAATCGGTTCTCCGGTGATGACTAGTTGCTTCCGCTTTGGTGGCATATTGCGAGGGGCTGAGGCGCACTGAGAAAGGAATGCAACTCGGTATGTTGTGAAGTGTAGGTTGGTAAGTTGAGCTGAGGGAAGCTCTAGCTTTTCAGCCCCACCTACGGTGATCGAAATTGGACTGCTGTGCCCATATGCTCTCTCTACTACGTAAGCGAGATCACCTTAAATAATGCCATTTTTGTCATGCAAATCATGGCACGTGACCTGAGATACAATGCTGAACACCGGAACCGTTCTCCTTTCTCTTGTTTGTGTCCATCAAGTTGTATAAAAAGCTCGGGGAAATCATCTGCGTCTGTAGGTATTTAATGGTTCCAAAATCGGCGACTCCTTGCTTTCTTAAAACGAGATCATCACCTCGACGAGGAGAGCTAGTATTCGTCTTGCCATCTCTAATCGAAAACACTCGCGAGGGCTTGCACATTCCCAGACTTCCAAGTAATATTAATATCCTTTGTGGCTATAACTGACTTCAAACTGCCCTCGGTAGTAAGACGAATTTGAAGAATAAAGCTTTCTGTCCTTCACCTCCTTTTCAGCTAGTGATTCAGGGGTCAAAAATCCTTGGTCCAAGCTCTCGCTTACAAGCCATGTGCATAACAAGAGTTAGAACACGGTTTTTAGCCGAGCAAAACCAAAACGCGATTTTTGTCGTATCGCACATATCGCGTCTTAATCTTACTACCAATTACTCCATAACCACAACTCTAATTAAGACGGTGAGTAGCTCAAAATAATAGGGTATATCTATACTAACTTGCTCTAAGAGGGTTTCCGATCGCGATACCGGACCGCCTCTCTATAGCGACCGTGGCTGAGATCGAGCGTGCACTACTAGACGCGGGGCTAGCCCCTTCTACTAGCCTTATGAAGCAGCTTGCTAAGGATTATAAGACCACTACTTAGACAATATATCAGCATAAGAAACGAGTACTATCTAATACGGCTCTAAAGCCTTATTTAGGCGGTCCTCGGCGGACACTTACCTTATAGATAGAGTAGGCTATACGATTAGTTCTAGATAAAGAGCCCTAATAGTATTAAGACGAGCTAGCCGACTTCCTCCTTAACATTTATAGTATTTAGGTCAACTAATTAATAATATCCCATGCTTTAAAGAGATTCTAGGTTACTTAAAAGCGGCTAAAGGTTATTACGGCCTAAAGGAATAAGGAATTAAGAGATTATTAGTTATTCCTCCTCTAGGACTTTAAGGTATCACAACTCGTATACGTGGACGAATCGGGTAATAACGAGAGGCGTAGTAAATAATATTACGGATACGCGAATAAGGGGATAAGAGCTTAGGTTAAGAGGTTTTTTAAGAAGAGAGAGAGGGTCTTAGTTCTACTAGCTTATATAATTAATAGATATATTATAGCCTAAATATTTAAAGGCACGTGTACTAGGGATATCTTTAAGGAGTTTATTATTAAGCAAGTCCTACCTATCTATATACTATATCTAGGGCCGCGTTTAGTTATTATTATAGATAATACGTCTATCTATTACTCATAGGTTAAGAGGTTAAAAGAGATAGCTAGACGATATAGTATTTAGATCCGCTTCCTTCTACCTTACTCCCTTAATTTCAACCTAATTAAAGAGAGCTTTTATAACCTAAAAGCCTATATTCAGCGGCACTATCGTTATAAGAAGCACTTATTTAATAACTATTAGAGTTTCCTTAAATAGGCAGTTAGGAAAGTCGGAACTAGTGCCGTGGCGGGTCGACGAGTAAGAGCCCACTTTAAGAATATAGGGATATAAGGAGTGCTAGAAGTTTAAGTCTATTCTAGGGCTATTTTAGACTATTTTATCTCTCTAGTATAGTCACTTCTTATAAGGGTAGTAGGGTGAATACTTAAGTCCTTGAAAATATTCACTTTATATAAGTATATTTATATATACTAGTAAAGATTTTAGGTCTAGTTTATAGTGATTATAGGCTAAATAAAGCTGCTTTAATTATCTTTAGATATTATTATACTTAAGTTATTTTTTTTATATTTTATAAGGTCTTATACCTTTTTTTTACTTTTACGAATTAATATATTAATTACCCTACTCTAATAGAGCTTCTAAAAGACGTGTAGTAGTTACTTAATACGTATATATAAGGAAAATAAGAGAGTATAATAAAGGAGGGTAGAATAAAGAACTCTTAGCTAAATCCCTACTCGAACTACTCGTGGAACCCCTCTTACCCCCTATATTCTTAGTAGCCTAATCGCCCTATTAAAGCGAGCCCTTATATAGTATCTTAGTGTGTCTTATGTTAGGCTTTAAATCCCCTTACTAGATCCCGTATTTCATAAGCTATTCTAAGTAGTAAGCTGTCTTTATTTAAGAGGTTAAGTACCTAGTCTTTATATAAGAGAGTATTAAGTGAGATTCGCTTTTCCTTTATTATATTTAGGCTATACTATACGCGTTCTTAATCCTCTTCGTCCCTAGGGCTCTTACTTAATATATACTCTATAAGGCTAATATATTATTCGTCTATAAGATCACGAATTAGTAATGAAATAATTACTAGACGGGGTTAATACTCTTATTAGAGAACTAGTACAATATAGTATTCGTAGAAAGGATCGTAGTATAGGGTGAAGGGTAGAGCGGGGCGTTAATAGTTCTATAGAGGCTAATACTAATACGGTAGGGGGTAATACTAAGGCATCTATTAATATTATTATAGAACCTAGAAAAGCTGAGATTATTACGAGAGTTAGAGTTATTATTAAGTAGGTTAAGGGGCTAGTAGGGTACCCTATAATAGAATAGAACTCTCTTCTCTCTCATCTTTCTTATCTATCTTTTATAGTTAACGACCTATCCTTTTATTCTTATAAAGCTTCTTACCCGCGTAGTAAGCTATTATCTAATATACTAGTAGAATCTTTAAGGTTACTTTATCTATTCTAATATAGCTAGCCTACTTAGTTAGCTCACTAGTAGTAAGCTTATAGTAGCTATCCTTACTTATTAGATAAAAGTAGTTACTAGTACCTTTACTAAAACCGTTTATATAACCGTCTCTCCTATATCTTATTAAGGTAAAGAGTTGCTCACGGTAGTATTCCTACTAAGGATTACTTTAATTACATAGTCGTTTCTACGTCAGCTATCTTATAGTTATAGAAGCACGCTTACTAACTAGTCCTTTATAAACTAGTAGTAGATTAAGATCCTCATCTTTATCGTTATCTTCTAAGTCAATGAAATCGGTAGAGTCTAGAGTAGTATTAAGATTCGTGACTCTCACGGACTATGGACGCGCCTTATCTATACCTTTTACTAGTGCCGGAGGGGGCGTTTTTATTCGTTTATAGGTCTTATAAACCGCGTTAATATTAAGCTTATACGCGTATTTTCGATTAGTTCTATTATCCTTCTCAAGTTATTAAAGTAACGTCTTAATAGATGCCTAGGCCTTATCGTCTTCCACGTGAATTATATACCCTAACGTCTTTAGATTATCCACTATTATAAGCTAGTAAGATAAAACCGGTCTCTCCTAAGGCTTTAACTTATAAATAAGTATCTACTTCTATATAAACTTTTTCTAGACGTACTCTTACAGATCCGAGAGAGAATCGTGGGGGCTAAGGTTAATATTATAGTTCTAATAAATAATAGCATCTATCTTACGTAAGCTATTAATAACTAGCGTGATTATAAGAGTCACGTAATAAGCACTCTCTCCTTTAATCGTCGGGTTAAATAGAGTAGTAGATAGTATTATATTTGACTTCTTACGCGCTTAACTTAGAGTACCGTGTATTAATAGTAATATTAGTTTAGTAGGAGGAGAATTCGTGGATTTTAAAGGTAAAGGAGTAGCTAGAATCTTTATTAACGCCTCTATAAGCTTAGTAAGGGCTCTAATCCACTTAGGAGTCTTAACTTTCTTCCTAATTCCACTACCCTTAACTATAACGGGCGATTAGGATTTAGTAAACTTAGTAAGCGTGTTCTAGTTCGGCCTCCGCGCCCGACGTATAATTAGCTTAACACCGGGGGCGTCCCCCTTTAAGCGCGACGAGCGACGGGTAGTAGGTATATGCCCTAGTATATATCTCGAGTTTTAGGGTAATTGATTAAGTGGTAGTAGAGGAATTTAAGTAATAAGTAGAAAAAATTAGGTGGTGCTCACGCTAAAACGCGTTTTGGTTTTGCTCGGCTAAAAACCGTGTTCTAACTCTTATTATGCACATGGCTTGTAAGAAGCGAGATACCCTCGAGTGAAAGGGGAAGCTTATCAATCCGAAGCGAGAAAGGCTCTCTCAAAAGCTGAAAGGAAGGCAATCAATGCAAGTTATCGGATAACTACAAGGTATCCTGCAGAAAATTACATGGAAAGCATTCCATGCAATATCGCTAGCGTCTGCGTATTGGTAGATTGGCATGTTACCTGTACCCCGCCGGATAATATGGCGTGCAGGAATCGAGAACCTGGTGGAAGGATTCGATCAGCAGCCAGCAGTCACGATATGCTATCTTGGTCGCGCCCCCTGTCAGGGTTTTGTCCGTTGAGACGAGATTTCAAAGAGGCCCCCCTACACAAGCAGAAAGGCGGAAGGATCTCAGGTTTATTATTAACAAGTTCTACGTCAGATTCATGTGGATGAATTCAAAACTCGCGGGCTGCCCACATAAGCGACAATGGACCAGTGGTACTCTTAGTTAAAGTTGGCAGGGTAGCATGCAGAAGTTGTTTGCAAGGAAGCCTATTCGGAGG
Source organism: Hyaloscypha variabilis F (assembly GCA_002865655.1). Lineage (NCBI taxonomy): Eukaryota > Fungi > Ascomycota > Leotiomycetes > Helotiales > Hyaloscyphaceae > Hyaloscypha > Hyaloscypha variabilis. Next base: position 498,438 of record KZ613943.1, on the reverse strand, counting down.
TGTACTGTTTTTTTTCCAACGATTTATGTTTTCGCATGTCCGAACTCCCAGCTTCAAGCATATACAGGTTAATTACAGTCAATCATTTACTATGCAAGACAAACTTTATACATTTCCTAAAATAACAATCGCATGGAAGTGCTTGAGGAAAGTGCAAAAAAGCTGAAAGCTACAAAACGGCATGAAGCTGAGGATAGACCCCTCCTGAGGACGAATTTAATCTAATGTCGAAAATAAAGATGTCTTAGACAATAAGCTAGATAATATAAAATTTTAGGTTCCCGACTTCTGATATACGACCGTGAAATGCAATTTATAGATATGTATCTAGGGATAAGATTACTCCGATCTTACGGCGGATGACCCCGCTCTCTCCTCGTTGCACAGCAGAACGAAAAATATTCTTATTATAACGGCCACAATGCATAGCTGCTATCCAAATATTGCGCATAATGGCTCTGATCAGCCTATCCGAAAGTTATTTATATCCGGAAACCTTGCTTTTTGCTTGAAATATATCTCCTTCCTCTCTCCAGAAAGGAAAGCATTTCACATCGCCTCAAATTTCAAATTCAACGAAGGCGCCTGTGATTACTATACCTCATCTAAACAGCTCATCGTCTAATAAAACAATGAAAGTCTCCGTTATCATCGTGTCTTTGCTGGCAGGCTATGTTTCCACACTTTCAGTTGGGGATATCTGTTCATCGGGTGACGTATGCAGAGCCTTATTTCCAATTTAAAAGTTCCCGCCTCAAAGCCGCTTCGCTGAGTTGAGAATATGCTACCGACAGCTGACTTCATTACCAGGAATATGGGACCTGTGAGCACCACTCTTATTGCCATCAATATAACGGGCAAGATGACAACGTCAATCTTTGCCCTGGTACACCCGACGACGTGAAGTGCTGCTTCAATCCAGAGTGCTACTCTCCGTACACGGAAACAGGTGCATGCGAGTACACCGAGAAGTTCAATTGCCATGCCGTCGGTGGCACATATCATGCGTATGCTGAACTCTTTTTCTTTGCTTCTCTTGAACCAAAACTTCTACATTGCTCGCGTGAGTTTGAAAAGCAATTGTTAACTCTAAGGCATAATTCAGCGGTTTCTGCCCAGGTGGAGATGACTATCAATGCTGTGTTGAGAATGATGCTTAAAGCTTGGATTTTGTTATCAATTGAGAGGCAGTATATGGGATACGGCTTCACTGTCTCTATGATTGTGGCTTTGTGACTTTCCTAAAGTGTGGGTATAATTCAGGAAGATTCAGACATTTTCTGGAAGTCGTAACACAAGAATATAATTAAGCACAGCTTTATCTTTCTTTCTAAACAAAGCGATTTTCAACATGAATTATTAGTGTTATTTATACCTCTAGAAGTACCAAAGGTGACATGTGAAACTAAGAGCCTCTGGTTTGATTTCATCACTTCCTATGCTAAATGACCATCGCCGACTGCGATACGGACGCGCCGTTGGACCCTGCGGAGGACCGAGCCAGTGGGGACAACGTGAGTTTTGACATATACCTCCTCCTGGTTCGGTCAAACGAATGGTTTGACAAGCATCAAAATGTTACACTCTTGGAGCACGCAGGGCCTGTTTTGCGCCGGAATCCCCAGGGCTCAACACTTGGGAGCCCCCCTGCCAGAGAGGAAGCCCGCGCTCAGTTTTCGAGACTGGGGCACTTTTCTTCCATGTCATACGGGTAAGCGATATCCAGATGGAGAGGACCCGAACATAGGGGCAGCATGGAGACGAATGTTTTTTTTGACCGGTGTCTCGATCAGGTCATTGAATTGGAATAATTATAGTTGAGTGGAGCTAGGGTATGCAACGACAATACAAAAGAATAGGCAGAGGACCTCTAGTTGAGTGATAAAAGGACTGACGACATATAGAACGCCACGTCTATATAGACTAACTCAAGGGTCTTTAGCCAATAAAAATTTCTTAAAGCATCTAATATCTACTCTTTTAGGGATCTTGACGAGGTTTTAGGGTGGTGTTACCCGAGTCTCCACTTTTAATTATTTAAGGGGGGGAAAGTATGTTCACGAGGTGGGGTTAGCACGTGACCTTCCACAATTCGGTTGCCTAAATCTTCACAATACGCTTTAATTCACACAATGTCCTTGCGTTCGTGAAGATCCTCGCAATCAAATTGTTTATGCAACGTAATACCAAGGGATCGTTTCCAAGATGCCTCAACCAAGCCACCACCATGGTCGCCACCATAAGCACGGCCACGGCCATGGCCAGCGATTTTCAGGCTCTGACAACCGCCATAAGCGCTTCGACATTGAATCATGGTTTTGCTGCAGCTGCCGACAAACCTTTCAGAGCATTGCACTGAATGATAAGTGTACCAATGCTGACTGCCAGCACACTCGATGCGCCTCGTGTTCAATCGATGGTGACCATACAGAACCTGTCGGGGTCCAGTTCCCGCGAAGCCCAAGTGCTTCAAGCAGTAACCCCTTGAACAGTATTGCGCTCTCCAAAGAAACGATTGAGAAACTCGCCCATATCGACCAGCTAAAGACAGATTATAGAGCTTCTTTCAAAGAATTAGCAAGGAAACACGAACAAGGAAGCTTCGCTTCAGCTTCTGACTCCGGAAAATCAGTCTTGGACAGATATCTGCAGGATCTCATTCAGCCTTCTGAGTTTGTCTTCGCCTGGGAATGGTGCATCCTCCCATTTTTGGTTAAGATTGTTCCAGAATATTTGGGCAGAGGTTACGCAATCACCGTTATGCGAGACCCAAGGAAAGACTCTGCTCAGACAATATGTTTGATGAGCAAATTAAAACCGACCCGAACTCGGCGTATTATGATTGCATGTCATGTTCTCGATATGATTCCAAGGAGGTTTTACAAGAACACAACCTTTCAATTCTACCAAGGTAGAGTGGAAATCGCACAAAGGGGTACAGGCAAGAAGCATCCGGACGATGTCTGTGAGGCGAAGAACCCTCATTTCTACCTGCTACCTATGATGGGAGATTCTATTGGACCATCTACCGAGGAATGTGCTGCGACTCTTGGCCCCTGCCTCAAATTTGGCGATCAACATTTCTGGTTGGCCAATCTCCATGTGTTCATCAAACTGAAAAGGAAGGAAACAAATGCTCAACAACACCTCGTCCTTCATCCAGGGTTGCTGGATAAAAATGCATGCGGGCACCTGATTGTAAAGAGTCATGTGCGATTCGGAACGTTATATGCTTCCTCGGGGAACGATCTGACTACTACGCGGCCTTCGTCACACCCTTTCTGGAAAATGTTTCCTGATATCCCCCAAGTAGTTACCGACTGGGTGCTGATCGATGATTATGGGCACACAGAAGAGAACGAAATAGGGAAGCAGGAGCCGTTTCTGAATACTCTTCGAATCCCTGGGCCTGGAAGAAGTGACCAATATGTCACTGTCACAAATCACAGCCCGGTGTTACCAGAGGCCAAGGTCCATACAACTGGCCGAACAAGTGGCCATCAATCTGGCCAGATCTGCGAAATACCAGCTTATCTCGATGCAGATGCCTCGAGGAGAACCACCAAGCCTACGCGAGAATGGTACGTCGAGCAGCCTAGTTGGATAACAGATTCCGAGGACAGTTGGCTCGAAAGTGGAATTGGAGTTCCAGGAGATTCAGGGGCTCCCGTCATCGATTCCGATACCCATTCGCTGTATGGCCAAATATGGGGGCGAAACAAATATTGGGGTCCAGGTCCAAGAGTTGCATATTTCACGACGGTTTCTGATATATCAGAGGATATCAAAGAGAAATGTCCTCAGTTGACGAGCACTTTGGAGCTTCCGCAGAGCTGTAATCGAGTAAGATACCTTGCTTCGGAGCTTTACTGCCTCGAATGCGCTCATCCTGAAGAGAATGCCACGCCACATTCAAGCGGAGAAGGGTCCGACGAAATGAGTATGATGTCTGTTTCCTCCCCCAGTGAATTCAACAGTCTCTTTGATGATTCTTCGGATATCAACCCACTGGAACACCACTCGACGGATGGGAATCCTCCAGATTTACAGGATTCGGATATGATTTCGTCAGATAGCGATGAGCGTATGAGTACAAATTCCAGGGATGCTCAAGTTTCGTTTTCACCCATGAACCTACAGGAAGTTGGCGAAGAGATAGACCAATTTTATGACGTAACAAATGACCAATTTGCGCTTGAGATGGGCCAATTTCATGACGACTCGGACTACGAATTTACCGTCAATGACCGACCACTTTCGATTCATGAAGACGATAGCGAGGAAGATGATATAGGGCGGTCCTCGACGTATAAGAAGATAATGCACTATAGCCTTCCACATAACAAGGTTCCCAGCTCCTGGGTCATGGTCCACTCGAAGCCCAAAGCCACTACCAAAACGCTATCGAAAGCGGCCTCAAAGACGATGACGCAGCCAAGTAAGGAAACACGCTCGCTACTGCACTCAATTTTGAAGACTACTGAGGTAAGTGTAAGGCCAAAGAGGCGTCGTACGCCTGCTAACACGTCTCAGTTCTTTCAAGGCCTCGCTCTTACTTGACAGTGGAAGAAAAATATTGAATAGTGTTGTCGTTGCTATCTCTAGCCCTGGAAAGGCCTTCTAAATCTTGCACCCTTGAAGGTAACATATTGAGTTCCTCAACATACGCCATATTGGCATTTGCCGTTCACAATTTGAGAAGATGATAAACTCGGTATACTTATGTAGACATCGCAAAAGGATTCTTGTTGGTCGCCGAACTGTACATGGAAGGCAGCACAGTGCGATGATTATTGCGAACGAGGAGCCATTCCTCGCTTTTTTCCCCTTCTTGAAACAAAACACTCCTTGTTCTCTCTGTGACATCGCACACATGGTGGAACGTGGAAGTTGTCAACACTCCCCATGTCGCATTTCACCTTTCCACGGCGACATGATTCACATGCCAGGTATACGCGTTTGTGTGACGGCTTGTTCTCCTCGCCCACTCCATCTGACATATTACCCATTTCGCTCGCTTTTCCTGACCCATCGTGTCAGCTTCATGTTTTCTATAAGAAAGAGAGGAAGAGGGCTAACCTAGCTCCTCCTCAGGGTTTCTTTATCTTGAACCGAAATTTCAAATCGTTAGGGTCTGACTCGGAGCTTGGGCTTTTGGAAATGCCTCTTCTTGAGCTCCTGCTTGTCTCTGTTTGTGAAGTCAATGTTGGCTTCACTCCAGACAACCGTCCACGGCTTAGCTTTATCGGATAATCATCGTCACCATTGTCGTCGTCATCGTCGGATTCTGGAGTGGGATCTCGGACTGATTGTGGTGATAACGATCGTGGCCCAGAGGCTTTGTCAGCTAGTGTGGATAGCCCAAGTGTATCAGATGGTGATGGTTGTGTCGTGAGGCGTTCTTTAGAATATCGTTCTGGAGGAACACATTCTTTCGCCAGTCGTAGATATTCTTCGTATCGGACCAACTATCTTTGGTAGGAGTTCTTAAGCGAGGTTGATAGGGACGATATAATATTCCTCCCATAACCTAGAATTCGTCCCACCTGTGGCCATTTCTTCATCTCGCAGACTTTCTCAAATCCTCCGATATATATATTTTGGAAAGTTTCCCTCAATTTATAAAATTCAAGAGGACTCTTGTCAACGGTAGGGAATCGATTGAGGTTTGTGCCGTGCTGCTTGTGAAATTCTGCAAGTTGATCCAGGTATGCACCCCCGCTTCCACTCGCCACCGACGAGCGACCTGCAACCCTACCTACCATCGACCTTCGCTCTATGCCCCCGATTATTCAAGTGCGCTACAAAGTTCCCCGCGGTGGTTTCTGGGCCAGGGAGATATAGTTTTCCAGGACAGTCGAGGCATCGGATTCGAGGCAAGTACATGTATTTCACGCCTTCTGGGGCGGGTTGGCCGGCTGGAGGCGCGGCGCAGGGGAGGTCTGTGGCCGTATTTACGGCACCGTAGCGCATAACGCCTTCGAAGCGGTCATGGGGATATTGCGTTAGGAGGTCCACAAGGCTTTGGGTTAACCATGCTGGAGGCGCGGGCTGGAAATTATTAGTAGATATTTTGGGACAAGGGAGGAGTCTTACAGGAATGTGAGCAGGCTTGCCAGGAGCTGGAGGCGGTGGCGCTTCTACTCGGCCGATTTGTCCTAGTGGGACGGGAGTTATTAATGGCTGCAAAGTGGTATTCTGCTGACCCGGCATCGAAGCAGGATCCATTGTACCTGATACTGGAGTACCGACAGGAGACTGTGCACGATTGACGTTTAGCTCGGCTGCGTCTGAATCTGGCACACGGCCATATTCTTGACCATAATCGGAGGCATGATCGCTGGAACCTGTCGTCACGGATCTGGCGTCAGAACCAGACTCGGAATCGGAGCCGTTTTCTCGAGGTAATGCCGCCAGCGCGATGCTTTCTATGTGTTTGCTGACATGTGTGACGAAATTGCGCCTCGACGTGCCCGGCACGCATAAGCATAAGGGGCATGAAATTGATGCTGCCTCATGAGGCTTTCTTTGCTTATACAATCCCAGCGGGATTCCAGGCGCTTTCTTCTCGAGTCCTCTTCCATGCGCAGATTTGAGATGCTCATTGCCTTCTTCTTCTGTTAAGAAACTGCTGGTAAGACTGCTGGGACACAATGAGCAGCATAATACAGTGTCGAATCGATGTTCCTCAAACTCGTGGGTTTCCCACATCTTTCGGGTCGGAAATGTCCTGAGTGCATCTTTACAGTCCGAGAAAGTGCAAAGGTATGGTTTAAGATCGGCGAAAACATGTCGTCTGGCAAGGTCAGCAAACAATTTTCCCATATTATGAAGGGGAAGTCTCTCATACTTCCAATCAATGCGGTTCTTGATTTGGCTCAACATCTGACCACAAGTCTCACAACTGAACGGGATTCCTTTGAAAACCGCCTTGGGCGTGGGAGGGACTAGTAGCCCTCCCCCATCTCCATCGGCCTGGCTCGAAACAAATGATGTATGTGATGCAGAAGTTGGGGCATAGCTCGGTTGTGCTGGCAGAGAGCTTCCTATACCAGAGTCTTGGAATAATGAGACTGGGACAAAGACAGATTTGACTGGTTCTTCAACAGGGAGATTTGAGCTATCTTCTTGTATAGAAAGCCCGCGAAGTGCAGTATGCCGTTGCCAGTTTGCTTCTCCAAGCCTTTCCACAAGTTGAGAATCAGCCTTCGGGAAACGATCATAGATGTTGAGAATATACGTTCTGGCGGGCCCAGAGACATGAAACTCAAATGGTAACGAAGGCTGGTCTCCATCTTTGACTTGACGGGCAAGGCTCAGTGTGTCTTCCATTGAAGGTAGCAGGTCCATGAGACATGTGGTATGTATCTTCAACGAGTAGATGAAAATTTGAAACCTATCGCGCGCTTCATGGGCATCATCGTCGGTCGTCTCACCACCAGAAATGCCTTCACTATCAAGACTGTTTTGTCTGAGTGTACTTGCCTTTTCTAAAATGATCTTGAGCTCTTCAACGAGGTTTCTGAACTCCTCACGAGGTAAAATGATGCTCTCTATCGGGGCATCAATTACTTCGAAAATAGATCAGCTTTCCTAGAATATGTAAGCGACAGCAAGTTTGACTCACTAGATACAAGTCGCCTTCCTATCCCAATGAGTGAGGAAACCAGTGTCTCCTCAAGATCGTCCGACTCCTCCACAACCTTTTCTAGTCTCCCGTCACGAAATCCGTCTCCCCACAAAAACAAATCTCCGAGGGATTGTTTCAAACTCCTGACATCTTTGCGAGAGACTCTATGCCAGCCATTCGAAAACATCGGGATGAGTTTAGTCAGAATTCTGAGGTCGAGGTCATACAGCGTCCAGGCGAACCCGGATGCTGCACCGTCCTCCTCGCCATCTCCTGATCGATGAATTGTCGCGCCGTCGATCCACTCCACCACCTTGCCCGATTTGCCATTTGGATGCATCTTTGACTTGCGACGATATACTCAGCAGAAAGCAATACAACGAGAACTCATAGATGGTGAGGTTGGGATGTTACGGGGAAGCTTGCTTTGAGGTTTGGAGGGTTGTGGGCGCTTCCCGAGGCAGTGCTGTCAGTTCGCCTCGCTGCAGCACAGCCCGCTGCCTCACACACGGGCTTGCACAGAGTATGCCCACACCACGGCACGAATTTCGCATATTAACGCGGTGTGGCAGTCCCCGCTTGCACAGCCTCACCTTGAAAAAGAAATTGCTGAACACTTTTCAAGCTCCGTCTTTTCCGGAGCCATTCCCAGTTTTCGTTCAACCGCATCACTATACCATCTGGGAATCATCGAGATGACAGGAGTTGAAGCTGCGGGGTTCGTGTTAGGGATATTACCCCTTATGATATCGGCGGCAGAGCATTATGAAGATGTCTTCGGACCATTTAACCGGTATCGCAAGTTTGCTCCTGAGCTCGAGCTATACCAGCAGCAGTTAGGCACTCAAAAAACCATCTTTCGGAATGAGTGTCACCTGCTCTTAGCCACTCTAACCAACCGTCAAACTGCTAAAGATATGCTAAGAGAGGGCAAGCATCCCTCATGGGACGATCCGGATTTGAATGAGAGGTTCTCCAGGCAGCTTGGAGACTCTGGAGTGGCTTGCAAGAACATAATCAATCTCATGCGGGGAAAACTAGGAGAGATCGAGGAGAAGACTGAAAGCTTTGGGTTGGTGTTACAACAATCATTTCCTGTAAGACTTCAGACTTCTAGAGCCAATATCCCAGAGTAGTTTATAATACTAACACCATATTCCAGCTCAGCTCAATAGGAGACAAAGCTTGGAGGTCACGAATTGGAAAGAGGTTGAAGTTCAGCTTTTCCGAGTCTCGACTAGAAAAAACACTTGAAGACCTCAGAAATCTCAATCAAGATTTCCGTACTCTTGCTGCGCAGACAAACAAGCTAGATGGCGTTCGGCAACTACCAATGTCCTCATCCAATTCTTCTCTGCGAACAGAAAATGAAGCAGTGAAAGATTATAGGCTGGTGCGAACTGCATCAGCACAATTGCACCAAGCACTGGAGCAGGCGTGTAAGATCCACGAAAAACATACCGCACATTTCCGACTAGAGTCGAAAAATGTCACTATTGACCGGCCGGGCGGTCCTATTGTAAGGTTCAACATGGCATTTGCACATTGCTCTTCACGGGCTCCAATAACCCTAGAACCTGTCTGGATTGCAGTGGACTCCACTTTCAGTGAGGCTCTGTCTGCATCGCCACAGAAGGCAAGAACCAAATCTCAGCAAGAGGCGCAAGACCGGTTGGTTGAGCTCTCCGGGGCTTTAAAACGCGAGAACTCAACATCATGCCCCTCGCCTGTCAAACGGGTCAAGGGGAGGACTGTCCGATTCGATACGACAGCTTCATCTGCAGCTCGTCCTGGCATGACAACGACGAGAACGACTACAACGACTACAACGACATTTCTCAGATCATTCTTAACAGATTCTACCCTCCCAGACTTCTGCATACAACGTGACTTCTGCAAACAACTTGAGGGGTACGGACCGAACACTCTATTCGACCAATACATCGGCTTCCTCGAAAAATCAGGTCCATACAAACATCTAGTTTGCTTCGCGCCACCTATCACAACCACCAGCAGCCGCCAATCTTTCTCCCTCTCTCAAATTATCCATACAGTGTCAAAAAATCCCCACGCAGATCATTTTCTCCAATACGAACGACTTCGCCTAGGAAGACAACTGGCCTCCGCCGTCCTCCAATTTCACGCCACTCCCATGCTGAAAGACTCCTGGTGCAGCGACGATGTGGTCTTCTTTGGCACAGATGCGTCATCTACCGCTATCACGTCACCACATCTCAGTGTCCAACTTGGTAAAATAAATAGCATACATTCGGAAAAGAGGTTGTGGGCGGAGAACACAGCAAAAACAGCTCTTACAACCCATCCCTTTATACGCAATCCATATCTCTTTACACTGGGCATTATTCTCATTGAATTGGCTCGCCAAGCCCCTTTGAGTGCGCTGCGAGAGCAGCACGAGGTGGCACGAGATGGACCAACCTACGAAAGCAAATTTTCGGCCTTCGAGGTCGCAGACCGAGTCTCGAAAAACCTGGGTTCGAGCCTTGGCGCAAGTTATGCAAAGGTGGTCAGGAAATGTCTGGGGTGTGATTTTGGAGAGGGAGAAACAGACTTGAGTGATCCGGGTCTACAAGCGGTGTTTTATAGAGATGTGGTTTGTGAACTTGAGAGGTTGGAGAGGGCCTTTGCCGGGCTGCAACTTGCTGCTTGATTGAGGTTTCCAGTTTGGGGATGAACTAGAAAACTCACTGAGAAACAGCATCCTTGAAAATAAGGTTCTAGGTCAACAACTTTTTCATCTGCAAATTGGGAGGACGTATTGCAGAAAAGCAAGGCTAACTCCGTCGTTGTCACTCAATCGCAAGAGTATTCCTGTTGCAATTTCGAAAGACAATGAAACAGAGTGAGTACTGAGCAAAATCTGGGTTGGACACACAAGATGTACTGCCGAAAGAAACAACGTTGAGGTTGGACAAGTGACTGAAGGAAAGCAAAGTCAGAGAACTTGGTTGGCGGGCGAAAAGGGAGACCCTTCATCATCAACTCAATTCAATTATGGCATCTAGAGATGTTTAAATTTTATTTTCGATGCCCAAAATTGAATTTGCAACGCTGGAGTGCTTTTGGCAAGTCTTCTAATTGGTGTAGCGAAGTGTTTTCGAATAGGCCCGTATAACTTGCCCGCACAGTACCACCAAATTGTCAGAATAATCTTCATTTCCATCATGTGACTCATCGTGAAACTTCAAACAAAATACAACAAGAACACCAACATAATAAATCCAATCGTTCTCCTCGACAAACTCGTTCTCCTCGAAAAACTATCGTTGCTATATCTCCTCACAGCAAGATTCCCAAGCACTATACCAAAAAGAATCGAGAGATAATACCCCGTATTCATAGTTATAAGTGGACCCATCCTGCATCCGTCATTGAAAATTCATATAATTGAATGAGAGAGTAGCTTACAGCAAGTGCAAGACACCGATAATCACAGCATCAATTGCCGCTCTTGGCCCATCAACAGTCATCTGCCATTCCCTGTCTCGTTTGACATTCCGGCTCACGACAACGGTGTCTTGTGTGGCCCCTTCGCAAGCGCTTCTCGTTCGTTGGTACCTCTTTACATGGAGAGTATATTGTTGGTTACTGTCGAAATCCACTTGATGATTTTCGAGAAAGGATTTGAAGCTGAGCAGGAGACGGAAGACAGCCGCAAGCATAATTATAGAGATGCAGATGCCAAGAGACGCATGAGGACGAATCATAGGTAGTAGATGCCAATAAAAATGCTTTTGCGTATCCATCATAGTGAGATTCCTTGTTGTTATTATCCCCGTGAGATCTGGAATTCTTTTGATAGAAAAGTTCGGGAAGAGGGCCTGCACTTCGAACAAGCGACTGTTTTAAAGAGTGATGCAAATGATTGGAAGACTTAAAAGAACAAAACGCAGATTCTTGAGCTCTAGCTAGAAATCAGATATGCGGCTTCACTATTCACCTCATCCTGGGAGAATTAGCTTCAGAATTTCTCAATTCCTTCATGCGGCGGGCGTTGTCTTCCGGTCGTAGATCCGGCTAACCGACAGAACCGCAACTACCTATCAAAAGACGGACTTTGTCATGAAATAACTCGCGGCTTGTATTATTGCAAGCATGAACCTGTGGCTTGATTGCAACATCAGCGAGAAAGATACCTGCACTAGACGATCAACACCGTGCTACAGTTGTGGTAGAGCTGGATCCAGTACCGTTGGTACAACAGAAGCCCCCGAAAGACCATTAAATCTGTGTCGCTTATTAGTTAAGCACCTACCAATTCCTGCCCGGCACTTGACTTACCGCCCAAGCCGATATATCCTGATACCCTGAAAATGGAAGGGGAAGGTTGCCACACTTCGCTCGGGTTCTCGGTCTTTTTAGCGGCGATATGCAAGGTCAAATCCTCCGAATTCTTGAGTCATTCCCTCTAATATTGGGACTTTGAATTCGTCTACTTCCAAAAGATACGTGACAACTAATTCTTGGCCACGACAACGCCACACATACACGCCCCGGATACAGACCGACAGGCTCTCCTTCCACCTTTTGTCACGAGGTAGTTCTTTTATTCTTTCTCATCACCCTTTGAGAATTGGTTGGAAGTTCTCTCCTTTATTTGGCCTCGGCCTGATTACTTTATAGTATTATTGGCGCATCAGGTTCTGGACGTAATGACCCATGACAGGGAGAGCGAAGCCGGCTCAATACCAGAAGAGTACTGGGCACTTGACGAACTATCAGCGCCTACACCAGCTGAACCCTCACAAAGGGGACACCTGCACAGCAACGAGACCACTGAGCAACCCTTCAAGGCCAATTTGAGGCGAGGGGGAAGCAAAAAACCTGCACATCATAACGGACGAAAGTCCTCCGATATTTACGACATCCCCGATGACTTTGCCAATCTGGACGAGCTCGCATCGCCTTCTCCTATCCAAAATCCTTTGGAGAGACACATATATTCACAAGAATATCTTGAAGAACAACGCTCGCGGGAACAGGACTACGAAAGAAATGCGGAGCAAGAGTGCTGTGAAACCGGTCACCGCCAGACTGCTGTTGACGGCGCGGCGACGAACACACAAACTCCACGAACCTCACAAGTTTCAAGACTCGCCACTGAGTTATATGTTGTGTCGTATCTCATCTCCTTCTCAATTCTCGGCACTCTCGCAAGACTCGGCCTTCAGGCACTGACGGCATATCCTGGGAGTCCGGTCTCAACCAGCGAGCTCTGGGCAAATTTCGGTGGGAGCATAATCATGGGATTCTTGAGTGAAGATCGAAAATTATTCAGGGATCACAAAGGGAACGAAAACGATAAGTCGGGTGAGGAAAAAAGAACAGATTCTGATGACAGTCAAGAAACGGTCACGACCATGGTCCAAAGCGACAACCAAGGCTCTGAAGATCTTGAAAGGGGGGCGATGGAACCGCGGAAAAGCCACAACGCTGTGAAGAAGACCATTCCTCTATACATAGGGCTCACAACTGGCTTCTGTGGGTCGTTCACGTCGTTTTCTTCGTTCATCCGTGATGTCTTCCTCCAGCTCGCCAACCAGCCTCCAGCAATTCCTCTCAGGTCCGAATCAGTGTCTGCTAGTCCCCGCAATGGCGGTTACAGCTTCATGGCCGTACTTGCTGTCATTATTTTCACGGTGTGTCTCTGTCTCTCGGGATTAAAGGGCGGGGCACACTTGGGCATTGCCCTCGAAACGTTCATCCCATCTCTTCCAAAGTTCCTCACCCGGAAGACCTTTGATCGATGTGCCGCAATATTCGCATGGCTCCTTTGGATGGGCGCCATTGTTATGGCAATTTGGCCGCCTGACCGTCCATCGGGACCTGCAGTACCTCCAGGCACTACCTGGGCGGATGAAGTGTGGCGCGGCCGGGTTCTGTTCTCCCTCGTCTTTGCTCCTCTGGGCTGTATCCTACGTTTCTATGCTTCGATACGTTTCAACGCTCTCATATCGAGTTTCCCGCTCGGTACTTTCGTTGTCAATGTTACTGGAACGGTTATTTTGGGTATTTGCTGGGATCTACAACACGCATCACTAGGTGCTGCTGGCGGGAGTGTTGGGGGAGGGTTGGTGGGGTGTCAAGTTCTGCAGGGTATACAAGATGGATTTTGCGGATGCTTGACCACGGTCAGTACTTGGGTACTAGAAATTATGGGATTGAAGAGGAAACACGCATATATTTACAGTGTAATGAGTATGAGTGTGGGACTCGCATTTCTGGTGGTTATAATGGGAAGTTTGGTATGGTCATCGGGAGTGGCGGCAGCTGCCTGTTCTTAGACCCTAGGATTGCAGATCTCTCAACAACGGCACTAGAATACCTCTACTATAGACTCATAACTACTGTGGGATCAATTTGAACGGAGTTTTTGGTCGCGATCCTGGTTGTACACAACCTGCTGTAGCACAAGGAAATGCCAACAAGGCCGTCTTTGTATTTATTTTGTATTCAAGACAGACACTATGCGCCGCTGTATGAAAACCAAAACTAGCTGGGTATTCTTCATTTATGAATCATATGACGGAGGTGAGAAATCAACATCAGAAGACAGAAGTTCATCCCGAGCAGTTCCTTCCCTGTGAGGCGTTTCGAACGTTTCACTCAGCGTGGGGTAGTAAATGACTTGCAGCGGCAGTACCAGCTCTAGCAACCCATGGGAAAGTCCTTTGATGGCCAATCGAATCACCACAGCGTACTGACGTGCCGAGAGCTGGTTGAGGAAAGTTGGTAGCAGATTCTTCATAACCCTGATCGGAACGTTGACTTTAGTCGACCATTGGCATGCGTCGTCGTTATTCCAAGACAATTCAGAATGTTCTCGAACTTCTAGAGCGGTCTTCATTTCGTGGACTCTCAGGAACGAATCTCTTTTTGCCTCCGAGAGTGTTGGCATTCGTTCCATTCTCTGAGTCGAATAAAAGGTTCTGATCCGCAAGTAGTTACTCACAACACAGCTCCACTCGCATGGCCATATTTCAGAACCACAAGGCCCATTTGGTGCAAAAGCAAGGCTTAAGGTTACAACAGTTGATGGACCGAAACCCGAAGACAAGATATTAACTGGTGAAGGCTCTGCAGCTGACAATCTTAGAGTTCCAAGTAATCGCGTCCATCTGTGTTGTCTCACAGATCTCATTGTAGAAGGCTTGTATTCTCGTATGAAGGCCTCCATTGCCAGAGGTGGAGCTGGAGGTATGTGGGGCATAATAGCTATTTCCCGGTGGTACGTGGACCTCATAAAGTTCTCCACAACTTTATCAGTCCTAATGTGCTTGATCCGGATGGCATAGAGGATCAACGGCTGTCGAAACACCTTTCTGGATGGTAAAGAACAGAACGCCGGACCTTGTTTAGTCGAAGGACACAATTTGAGGAAGTCTGGGTGAACATCTGAACGAGCGGAGATGAGCTCGTGAGGCACGACGAACTGAAATGGCAGTCGATGTATGCGTAATTGGTCTTTAATGCTTCCGGATGACGGATCTGAATACAATTTCTGAGTCTCTTGCAGAAACTTTCTACTGTGAGCTTTTTAAAATCTAATAGTAGAATAAGGACTCTCCTACCTGAAATTCAGCAGTGGGCGGAAGGCGACAAGGGTCGCCATCATTTTGGAACCCAAACCACGTGCGGACGAGACCTACACAGACTTAATAACTGGTGAAGCAAGCCGGGAAAATAGAAGTCAACCTTCAAAAGAGAGGCTGACTTCAAACTCGAAGTTGCCGCGGGTCGTCACTTCTAAGTGACCTCGAATTTCATCACCGCTATGTCGCACCATGGGTTCTCCGTTCGGTTTCGCCTCTAATGTGTCCTCTGGAAGAATAATCTGGATGCTCATCGCTCGCTGAAGTATTCGACCCGGTCTCTGGGGTTTCTCTTGCCGCCGTTGTAGCCATCGGGCTGTGTACATTTGAACGGGCGTTTCTTTGGCAATCGGCAGCAGAGTCCGCTTTGGGAAAGTGATTAAAGCGGTTCTGAGAGGAAAGGTAAAGTGGATTCTAAACGAATTGTCTGTACTAAGAATCACAATTATCTACTGCCAAGAAAAGTGACTGGCAGGGACACCATGGCCGACTTCAAGTTTCACCTGCAGCAGGTGCATCACGGAGGCTCGTGACCGTTGATCACGGCCCAGGGACGGCTGTTCAGGATACTAAGTCGAGCTGAATTCCTGGTTTCGCATATTCTGGTAGGACTCAGCAGTGAAGGATGGTTATGCGGAGATCATCACCTCGCAGGAGGGGTGGGTGACGAGTTGGAAGCGTTCCGGTCTGGCCGTTCGATATCCCGGAATAGCCGCCTTTCCCGAAATACCCGATGAAGCTCCTCTCAAAACGTCGATCCAAGATCGAATCCTGACATCTTGTGCTACAAATCATATCTTTGCGATGAGTTCCTCAGAAATTCAATGCCGCAGATCCTACCCCGCTCCAGAGCACGGAGAGATCTCCGCACCAAGGAGACACTGGCGCGTGTTCCATTCTAAAGGAAAGATGCCGGTTTGAGTCCTAACATATCGTGCCACGAAATATATTCTCACGGTGACCTCATGACAAACAAGCCACTATGAAACCTACCCCGCTCATCAAGAGCAAATAATCAAGAGCTCAAGGGAGATCCCCGCACTCGGGTGTACGGAATGGAGAACTAAGAGGGCGTTTCTGGGACTACTTACTTCCCTTCGGACACCTTCAGACTTCTGGAGAGCATTCTCCTGACCTCAAATTCATCTCTATCGTCAAATCCCCGAGAATCGCTTTGCAAAGTACGAAAGCAAAACGTTGAACTTGCAACATGGCAGCGCAAGATGAGACACAATCCTCCGCCACCGGGATGCAAGATGTGCACAACGGCCACCAACTCAATGGAGAGGATCTGAAAGCTCATGTGCCCAGGCACACGGGTCTGGTATCTCAGGTCCCTCTCCCTCCATACACCAAACTTGCAAACCCTGGTCCATTGGGTCTCATCGGCTTCGCACTGACTACATTTGTCCTTGGCCTGTACCAATGTGGAGCAGGGTGAGTAGCTCGCACATATCTACAACCATATCATTCAACTCGCTAAATTTCGACATTCAGATTACCAAATTCGAATCCAGAGGGCACTGTTGGGCCCGACCAAGCAGTGTTCGGACTTGCCATCTTTATGGGTGGCTTCGCACAGTTCGTTGCTGGCATCATGGAATTCCGTGTTGGCAATACTTTTGGCACAACCGTACACTGCTGCTACGGCGCCTTCTGGCTCAGCTTCGCCATGTTCTTGATACCATCCCTCGATATCAAAGGTGCCTATGCCGGGGACGCCAGAGCGTTCTCCTTCGCCCTAGGAATCTACCTCATTCTTTGGTGCTTCCTAACGCTGCTCTTCCTGGTCGCTGCTTTGAGGACAAACTGGACCATCATTCTCGTTTTCTTCTTCCTCTTCCTGGCATTCTTGTTCCTCTCTATCGCTCAGTTTATCTCGACCGAACATCCCAAAGCCAGCATCAATGTGAACAAGGCGGGCGGCGCGTTCACAATCATTTGCGCATTCATTGCTTTCTATGCTGGAGGCTCGGGATTGATGATTGAGGAAACAACTTTCGTACGATTTCCACTTGGGAAAATTGTCCGCGACGAGGTTTGAGGGTTCAAATTGGTATTAATATATTGTAGGAGGATGATGACAATTTGAGGGAGATTGTCTATTAGTTTCTTGATATAGCTGTTACTTAATGAGTATACTTCCATAATTCAGAATGAGGAGATTAGGTAATAAGATAATGGATACTATGATTTTGAGCTGTACTTTCTTCATCAGGCGCCCAATTTTGGGTGTTAATCCATTCCATATGCTGTAGCTGGATACCAGGTGACCATGAAGGACTAGGTTTTTGCAAGCTTCAGCTGTCCCAGCTTCTTAGCCCTTCAAAAGACACTTCCGTGGTCCTATTCGGCATATTCCCGCAGCCCGCACCTGCTAAGTGATAATGGATCTTCAAAGTTCGACCGATCAAGCAGAGAAAATAGTTCGATATGGGTAACTACGATCTCTCAAAGATAGTGACTAATAGAATATTAGTATCTACTATAGTGATCTCACACGAACAAACTAAGATATAGACGTGCTCAAAGCTGCTAACTTTAGTCTTCTAAGTGTAAATTCATTACATTGAGCGCACTCTTATCTGAGCTTATAATCTTTATTAAGTATGATTAGAATATTCGGGAGGTAGTATTCTAAAGAAGATTAGCATTAATTTTAACAACCAAGATTTAATTACCTAGTCCTAGTGGAAAAACCTTTCATGGCATTCTTACTGTGTCCTCCGACCACATCAACATATTCAGGTGGTAATCCCCTGCTGACTGCATCCGGACAGCCGCACTCGAATACTCGCGCTGTAGCATCATGCATACTAGAATAAGCGGGCAGAAGTGTGTTTATTGGTGTTGCATAGCAGGAAAATATGTGGATTGGGTGGTCGATTGATATGTCGTAGCATTGGCGCTTGATCTCCGTTGGGCCATCGGGTTCCATTTTGTGCAGGCTTAGGACCACCTAAATCACCGTTAGACAGTTGGATGGATTGGAAGCTTTGGAACTTACATTTATCCAATGGCTCACATTGACATTATCCCACTGTGTGTCGGGATGTATCCGCTGTGCTGGTCCAGATTCGCGCATACTGAGGCAAGAAGGTAATTGCACTTGTAGCTCAATCTTCTTCGGGCTATGTTTCAAACCACTTTCGTTGGTGTCTCCCACAGTAATCGCCATGCTTCTCTTTTCTAACTCAACCGCCGTCGTTGTTCTCAGTGCCTGGGTCAATATTGTTGGCTTTTCGACTGAAGCATCCATTCCTCCGTCTTCGAAGTCGCCCAAGTATCGTGACTCCACAGACTTCTCTAACAGCTTGATTTTCCGCTGTGGTGCTCTCCGGTAGCCATTTTCTCCGTGCCCAAAGAACTGAATATTCTCAGTCAGATAAACCCGGAGAGAATGACAGCGTAATTTGGAAGAGGACAGCCGAAGTGTGATGGGGATCTTCGAACCTATGGGGAATGATTTGGAGGAGATTGCAAGATTGTAATGGAGTCGGTCTTCCCAGATCTTATCAATCACGATTGGCCCGGCTTGGTCCACCAAATCTAAGTCTGGCATTCGTACTAAGATAACGTCTCTAGTCTTGTGGATCTCGGCTTTGAGCACTGTTTTCAGCTTGACAAACGCTTCAAGCTGGTAGTGAACATATCTGCCCCTAATCCTAATGGTTTCTGGACATTTTCGAGGTATTGGAAACTCGATGAAGAACTCGTAAGTGCCTGGCTCGAAGAGTTGACAACCCGGTCTCTTTCCAGCAACACGTTTCCAGGAATAACTCGCTTGGAATGGTAGATACTTTTGCTCCGTAGTATGTTGGTCCAGATTTGAATCTGTATCACTTGAACCGCTGTCTGGATGCATCGATGATGACCTGAAAGGCGTGTAAACTCCACAACCCATTACCAAACCAGGTAATGTGATGGCATCCCCATGGTCTTCTCCCCCGGCCTTTTGCGGAGGATGGGAACGGCGTGCGTCGAAGAAAAACCAGCTGTGCTTAATGAAGTCTTTCTCTTCAAGCGCACGGTAGGTCTCGGGAAGGCTACCTGCTAATAGTTCAGGAAAGAGCTTATATTAATCGGGTGCAAATATCTCGTACCTCGATATCGTTCGGCCCTCGACCTGCCTGTAAACTCTAACCTAACGACCTTCAGCTTGACAGCTTTTGCGATGTTTAAAACGAGCTTCGCCCTGAGAATTGCCTCTTGCTCATGATCCGCGCTCGACTGACAATTTAGATTGAAGCCTTTTTGGAACAGGACAGGTTCTGCGAGCTCGATCGAGCATTGTACATGATGGCTTGAGGCTGCGTTCTCCATTTCATATGGACTTTTCTTCAAGCAGGAGAGTTTCTACAGAGCCATGGAAGCGCGCTCCTCGACTTCAAGGAGCTTCATGACCCTGAACATATTGCGGCTACGAAATGCTCGTTCCTGCGAGCCACACATTGCTGGCTGAGAAGATCTCCACGAATCGACAGCTGCATCGTCAACAATGTTTGCCGTGGGCAGGCAATGTCATCCTTTCAGGCTTCGGATTCGCAGGAGTGATGAGCCGGCACAGCCGGTCGCACTCTCCAATAGCCGTGGCGCTCTAGCGTCGCTCACTGCCCATAGGACCAATTCCAAAGGACCTCGCCTCAACAATGCAGCCGCTGGTCTGTGACGTCAACTACGTGTGGTAGCTCCGGCACTTCAGAGCGAGCGCCTTAGAAGATTATATTCCATATGCTTGTGCAAGGTCTCGTGCTCGTGCTCTTTGTCGTTGTCGCTTGTCACTCGGCCATCCACTCAGCCATCCCATCTCCGCCAGTGCCCTCGGATCGGAAGTACAAATCTTCAACACTCGCCGAGCCATTCCACCAGGCCATGTCTGAACAGTCAACTTCGCCCGGAACCCCCAGCGTAGGACCGGAGCCAGGCCTGCCGGCTCTGAAGCGCCGACGTGTCGCCAAAGCTTGTCAGAGCTGCCGGTCCCAGAAGTCGAAGGTATGTGAGGTTGTTTGATTGATTCAAGCGACTCCGTTCCCGTGTTGACAGCACAGCATGTGGCTAATGCTAACGTGTTGGCAGTGCGATGGAAAACATCCAATCTGTGGTCGTTGCAAAGGATACGGCCATACTTGCACCTGGCCTAAGGACAAAAAAGGCGGGAAGCAGAGTTCGGACTTTCTTGGTCCCGAGGATCTCGTCCCAGGAAACCCACAGCTGCCTTTGCTGCAACTGGCAGTCCAGTCCTACGAGAACTTAATTGCCAGTTTCCAGTCTGACCTGCCCGAATCTACTCGCAATTCTGTCAATTCGACCCTATCTCAGATTCGAGGTCGGTTGCCCGTGGGTATCGTCAATCGGGCAAACCCTGTGAGTATCCACCCCGCGACTGCAGCCTCATCTCTTCAACGGGAGCCGCCCGAACAGAGCTGGAACAACCCGAGATATTTAGGGGAGGCGAGTGACGTTCGGTTCTTCCATACCATCAAGAAAATCCTTCGAGACGATGTTCAATTAGGTGACCCAACCGAGAATGAAACACAAAGTTATGACCAAGAGATCCTGCATCTAGAGACGCACGATGGTCGGCAGAACCTTCCAACAAAAGAAATGGCAGATGCCTATATCGAAATTTACTTCTTCACAATTCACATCGCGTACCCATTTCTGAGCAAGCCATCGTTTATGGCACGTTATGAGCGCTTCTGGAGAGGGGATAAAGACGTCGATGAAGGCCCATCGTGGCTTCCTCTTCTGTGTAAGTCGCTGCTCACTTTAGAAGCCACTGAGCCTATCCTTACATACATTTTCAGACACTATCTTCGCTATCGGCGCATACTATAAATCTTTCCCTCGATGCGAAAATGTTAACGCTCAAGCACATCTCAACTATTTCGGGCAGGCTATGTCGCTTTCGAACTCGATGATGACGGATTGTACATTAGAGAACATTCAGATGCTTCTTGCTCAGTGTTTCTTTTTACTGGCTATGAGCCAGACCGACAGGTAAAATGAGATTTTCTCAAGCTTCCAAAAGCTAACCTCCACGTAGATGCTGGAATACTCTCGGTCTTGCAATCCGAGTAGCACAGAGTATTGGCTTCCATGTTGAAGACTCCCTCGACCAACCTTTAACAGGGGTTGCTACTATGGAACGAGAGACAATACGGCGGACTTGGTATTCGTTGTATGTCCTGGACCGGCTTCTCGCCCTTCAACTAGGACGCCCCGTTGCCATCCACGAAGATGAGTATTATGTTGACCTCCCTTCGAAATCGGAGGAGAGTCCTTACGGAGAACCCAATAAACCATCTCCTGACAAGACGTCTTCTTCTATTGATTATTTTGTCTCAGTTATTAAGTTCTCCAAGATTCTGGGTCAAGTCATCAGCGATCTCTACAGACCTTCACAGGTCGCCATCGAGCCGGACCAAATGCTATTGAGTACCACAACTTTAGACGAGAAACTCATAAAATGGAAATTGGGTCTTCCACGCCATCTCCGGTTTGATCTAGGTCACACGTTTGAGAAATCAATGATCTTCAAGCGACAGGCAAGGCTTAGTGTGCAACCTCTGAAAACTGTTACTAAAAGATACTTAGCGGAATATGCTTGCCATCAAATTCCACCATCTCCGCACGCTGATGCACCGTCCATATCTTTGCTTGGCATGGGTACAGCAACCCAACCGACCCTTAACAGCTTTACTCGAGCGAGCCCGCCATCGCGTCGATACCCTCGAAAGAATCTGCGTCCACGAGGCCCAGCAAACAGCACATCTATTGCACAACGTAGCCGACGAGAAAAGCTTGGTGCACGACTTCCCCTGGTGGCAGATGATCTCCTGCCTCCTCTGCGCGAGTTCGGTCCTTCTCGTCGCTCGTGCGTGCATTGAACCTGACCGAGTTGATTTGATGGTTCAATCGCAAACGCTTGACGAAGACGCGGAAACTTGTCTCAAGGTCTTCGATGCGTTGAGCGTTAATTCTAATGCAGCTCGACGTGCTAGAGATATGATGAAGGATCTAAAGCGGACCCGCATCCTGCCGAGAAGTATTTTTGATCTCCCTCTTTACTTTGCATCACACTACTGATAAAGTAAATTAGGACGTTTGGATTCGAGAACCGACTCATCATCGCTAAATGCAAGCTCAAACGACAACGCACCAGAGCCATCGCTCATGGAAAGTCTGTCCAACGAAGCTTTCGTCCAGACCTTTAATTACGGAGTCAGTCACAATGGAATCGAGTGGCAGACCTGGCCTGGCGAGCTATCGGATCCGATGGCGTGGTCGGCGCAGTTTCTGCATCCATCGCAGAATCTGGGTTTCAATTCTGCGGCTGTGCCTAATGCGGAAATTCCGGGATATACACAGTTTGAGGGGCATATTTCGTGATTGTTGGACTGCGGCAGCTCTTATATTACCTCCTCGCGGAATGTATAGACAAACTTTCAATGGCTGGAGAGTTAGGACTATCCATAAAGTGCGGCGTTTTAAGTCGTCAACCCGAACTCCAGCGTCGTGAAACTTATTGCCAATCGTGGATTCTCCGATATGATGACAACTATCATATGGTTGGAAAGCTATCAAGTTCTACTGTTACATAAATACAAAGCCACGTGACCCGTCAACATTCGCTTAAGACACAGATATCCCACTTAATTTCGAGAAATGTATAAAGAATTTTCCCTCTTTATAGAAATTCGTTGGCAAAATAGTAACGGATAAATCTGTAGAGTAGACCAAAAGGTGACTCGGCTCGAATGCTGCTCTATAAGGCCTTCTTGTGACAGAGAATCCAATGAGTCGGGGGCTTAGGCCAGCGCTGATTAGATTTTTCGCGGTCTGAGGGCATTTTCGATGGTTTATTTATGATGTGTGAGGATCTGAGATTCACAGAGAGGTAGGCTAACGTCGCCGCGGTGTCCAGGTTCGGTTGTGGCTGTACTGTACACAGTTGAGAAAATGGTACCAGCGGGGAGCATGTCACTGACGATCCATAGTCACTTAAAGAAAGATATCAAAATGTGAGGTAAAGAAATCGTGGGTCATCCTTTTTCATTCTACCTTCTGTGTATTATGGAGCAAGGGAGTGATAGAGCACGTGATATCCCTGGCTGAGTCTCTTGTATCTGTTTCGTAATACGCACTGCCGCTAGCCTCCAATACACTACTTGTTTGTACTATCGAAAGTACCGAGGACTGATACGCCACAAACTATGGCAGTTGATGTAGAAGCACTGATTGGGTCTGACCTTCCTTTTGAACGGACAACATACAGTAGCGAATTTCCGCATTGGTACAAACCTGCATCATGGTATCCAACCAGCAAGCGTTGAGTTGTTTGCTCGCCCAGGATGCGCCTGTGGTGAATGGTGACATTGTGTATTGTCGTGTCACGATGCATGATTGACCACTCAAAACTTGTCACTTTCTCGATTAGACAGCAAAGATAAGAACGATGCAATAAAAGGTACGGCACCCAACTTTGGGGACGTTTATGGCTTCCTTCCTGCTTCATCTCCAGGTGAGATTGGTTCTCGTAGGTCTGTATTTGGCGGTTGTCCGGTTAATCCGGCGTTGTGTTATACCCAGGCCCCCTATCCTGGTCACGGATGTCAAGAAATGCCACGAACTTTTCGCTACTACAACTTTGGAAAAGCGAGCGGCTCTGAATCAGAGACTGGTGGTTGCTTTCGGAATTGAGAATGGATTTACTACTACAAATGAGGACGTTTATTGTAGTTTCAGAAACGAGATCGAGGCCACTCTTGAGCGGAACAGCAATGACTACGCAAGAAAGGACTTGAGAGATCTGATAACAACTTCTGCACAAGAGTTCCTGGAAATCTCTGCACAGACACACCGCTCTATCTTGCTCATCAATTTGGTACGAGTTGCCGTCTTCCGAACAGTCTTGGCAATGTTTTTCCCAGAGGTCCCTCGGCTTTCAGACGAAGATATTGTCTTCGTCACTACAAAGATGAACTCTCTCTGGCACGACTCGAAGTCTCCTTGGAAGATATTCCAAGCCAGGTACTTCCCAACCCAGAGTCCCATCATCCGCGACAAGGCTCAACTTCACCAGAGACTCAAGCTAGTCTTCCCTAGTCTGAGAGGCAGGAAGTCAATCTTAGCATGCGAGAACCCACTGAACATCCTCCTCCCAGCATGCATGGGTCTCTTCCGCGTGGTCCTGAACTGCCTTCTCGAAGTACGATTTCGCAGCATCCCTACCGACTTTCTCGAGTATACCCACCTATTCCAGCAATATCTCAAGGACCCAAACGACCGCTGGCCGGTCGAAGAAAACGACATCTCAGTCCAACAGATCGTCGCAGAGACTTTACGCCTCTATCCGCCTACACGACGGATATACACTCAGAGAGAAAAGCGGGTTATTGCGGTTGATATTGAACAGGTCCATCGCTCGAGTGAGGTGTGGGGTGAGAAACCGCTAGAGTTTGATCCAAGGAGGTGGAAGAGGGAGGGGTTAGACACCATACAGACGGTGGAGTATTTCCCGTTTGGGGGAAAGATTGGGAGTCCGGCGAAGATTTCGAGATGTCCTTCAAGGACAAGAGGAGGACCGAAATTGATTGCGGTTATTGTGGGGAGTTTGCTGGGTGTGCTTGGGGATGAATGGTGTTTGGTGATGCAGGTCGTGGGGGAATGCGACGGCGATTCTATGTTGGCATCCTCGTGTGGCAGTAAACAGCCCTAGCTGGTTTGTATGGGACATATCTTCTTAAGATAATAAGATGCGACTCGAAATCGGTGTTTTCTAGAGGATCGAAAGGCTGGAAACGAGCGTGTTGAGAGTCTGTGAACTAGTTCCCTCCAGCTAGCAAGGTAGCTGTATTTGTTCCGTGCACATCAAGCGATGAGCTGACTGCAGATCGCTGCCGAAGATGTTCGTGAAACTGTGGAAGAGCCATCGGTTTCAAGCCACAAACTATTAAGCAAAACAATGCTCTGTGCCAAGCTCTCAATAACGTCTTTAAGTATCTTTTCCAGCTTCTGCGAGCCTGGCGGAATCATCGAGCGCAGGAGAGTAGTGAAGTAAACGAACGAAAGGAGAGAGAAGGAAGAGAGGCCCTTCATTGGCGGTCCGACCCGACCCACTCCGCTCCTTCCTGGCCGTCGATTGGCATATCATTCGACCAATCTAACGTCGCGATACGTATACGAATCGTTGAAAAAGCGGCGTGTATGTGAGGGCTCCCCTGTAAGTGGGACTTCCTACTGAACTAGACTACCGCACCACGACTAAAACTTCGATACTTAGTTACACACTTCTCTCTAGATATTCTAACCACAGCGAAGCCGAATCCGCTGTTTTCCAGATGGCTTTGCATCGTGAATGCAAGTGTTTCCCATCACTCAACGGGTCTGCGGGATGTTCAGCAACCAGCGCCGCTTTTGCCTGACGAATTAGCCACCTTCCATATTGAGGGGATGCATGTACATGCATGCCGATCGAACAGCAGTCGTGGCAGTACAGCATACCAGCTATTTACCCGGCCAACATCACATCTGGCCCCGTACCTCCGACCTCATGGTCCATCCGTGGGAATCTTCGTCGTCGCACAAGATGCAGCCTTCAACATCCAGTCAATTCTTGCTGCCATTGGAAGTTTTTGAGTGATTCTATTGTTCCATGTCTTTCTCAGCTTGCTAGGGGCATCGATTGGGCGGCTTCAGTCTTGAACCTTCGGTCGGATTTCTTTCGGATTTGGATTCCCGCTGCGAATGTTGCGGTGAAGGAAACCCACGGGATTCACGAGATTTTTGATATGGCGGACCCCGATGGAAAGGCCATTGGAAATGGTCATGAGAGGGCATCATCGCCAACTCTCGCAGAGAAGGAACCTGTTTCATCGCGAGACGACACGGGCTCGGACGCGGTTGGTACCGACATTGAAGAAGGTGGCGCGCCGCAACCGCCTCCACCAGCGAAGGAGACGACCAAGTCAGAATTCACGTGAGGAATCTACATCTGTTTGGTCGGAATTTTGCTAATTGTGAACCAGGCCAGCAGCAATTCTCAATCTCATCGGTTCTATGTGCATTCTCTTCTGCTCAGTCGGCTTCTCTGTCGCCTATGGTACCTTCCAAGAATATTACTCGCAAACCCTCCTTTCCCACAAGTCGCCATCCCAAATCGCCTGGATAGGGTCCTTCGCCCTGTTCATTCAATTTAGTTTCTCTCTCCCAGTTGGATATCTAAATGACCTTCTGGGTCCCACCGTAATCCCTCTCCTCCTCCTCCCCCAAAGTCACGTGCAGTATTAACAACAAACCAGATACTCGTCCGCATCGGCTCAGTAATCATACTCTTCGCACTATTTATGACATCTCTCTGCAAAGAGTACTACCAATTCTTCCTCGCGCAAGGTTTCGTCCTCGGCCTGGGCGTCGCCTTCGTCTTCCTGCCTCCCTTCGCCATCCTCCCCCGCTACTTCATCCGCAGCCGCGGCGTCGCCCTCGGCCTCACCACAACCGGGGCCTCCATCGGGGGCGTCATCTGGCCCATCGCACTCAGAAACCTCTTCTCACACCTCTCCTTCGGCTGGAGCGTCCGCGTCTGCGCCTTCATGATGCTCCCCCTGCTCCTGATCGCCAGCTTCACGATCCAACCCCCGAAACCCCCACCAGGCGCCATCAAGCCCCCAAAACAGAAACCCGATTTAAGCGTTGCGAAGAAACCCATGTTGCTAGTTCTGGGCGCTGCGTTATTTATGAATTATCTCGGTTTGTTTACGCCGAATTTTTATGTTACTTCGTACACGATCTCACTGGCCTTGGATCCGAGTATGGCGTTTTACATGCTGGCGATTATGAATGGGAGTAGTTTGTTTGGGAGAGTCATCCCGGGCATCTTGGCTGATAAGTATGGTGCGTTTAATGTTATGATTTTGAGTGCTGGCACCAGTGGTGTTGTTTGCATGTGTTGGACGAAGGCGCAGAGTATTGCTAGCATAGGGGTTTGGGCTGCTGTGTACGGGTTCACGAGCGGGGTAAGTTTATTTGCTATGCGCATGAAAGGATGGAAAGAGCTAATTGGAAGCAGGCTATTATTGGTGTGCAAGGTTCTTGTGCTGCTGCATTGTTGAAGCCGGAGCAGTACGGCTTGGGGGTTGGTGTTTTGATGGGCATCTGGAGTATTGCGTGAGTCCCCCTCATTTTCGAAGTTTGAAACATTCTAACGTGAGACAGCGCACTTATAGGAGAGCCTATCAGCGGTGCTCTGCTCGATAAGTACCACTATCTCGGCCTGTCTTTGTTTGCAGGCTTGGCTCTGATTATGGGTATGGTGATTTTGATCATCGCTCGGTTCAACATGAACTCGAAGTTGATAGCAAAGGTCTAAAATTGATGGAATATTTATTTTGGGGGCTGGTGAGGCGGCATCAGAACCCGGGTGAGGACGAAATTGAAGGAAATACATACATACAGGTCAGGTGACCATTACATAGCTCGAAAAGTCAGGTGACCCACGGACAGCCGGTGGGATGACAACGGCCAACCAGTCCTTGGGGCCTATCAGATGCCGGCGACACAAAAGTTTGCACCAGCATATAAATTTCAAATTATTCCCTATTCTTTCTCTTTCTCTTTCTCTTTCTCTTTCTCTTTCTCTTTCTCTTTCTCTTTCTCTTTCTCTTTCTCTTTCTCTTTCTCTCCTCTTCTCTTTCACCTTGATCTTAATATTTCCCCCCCAATCTAGAAATAAAGGAAGTTGAATTCGAGATATTATACACCTCCACGGACGATATACTAGAATCCAATATAAGTGTACAATCCCAAAAAAAAAAAAACTAACCTCTATAATAAACCCCCCTAATTCAGCGGAACATCAACCATCCTCCCCTCCCCCCTCATCCTCCTCTCCTCCTCTCCCTCAACATCCTCAACCCTAAAAGCCCCATCAACCGCATCCCCCATCTCATGCTCCTCCCCTTCCTTCCCATCACTTCCATCCATTCCTCCCCTCCTATTCTTCTTCTCCTTCCTCCTCTTCACCCACCCGATAACCAAAAGCCCCACCACAATCAACGCGCCCCCTCCAACTAAAACCCCAACCCACGGCCCATTCTGTTTCGCGAAATTCGTATCCTTGGCTTCATTTTCGGCGCGCAGCGTAGCGTTATATAGGGCGTGGGAATCGACGTTTAGTGTTTCGCTGCGGGGGTGGAGAGAGGTGGTTTGGAAGTGGGAGTCGGAGTCGGAGTGGGAACAGGGAACTTTGGGGGAAGAAGTGTTGGTGTTAGTAGTGGTATTGAAGATTGTTTGAATCTTGGGGTAGGTGAGGTATTGGGTGAGGGGATTTTCGGGACGGTAGTGGATGTTTGGGAGGAGGGAGCGGCGATTGGTGGGGCAGTTCGTTTTGGAGAGTTGGCTTTGGGGCTGTGGTGAGAAGGTGATTAGATTTTTGATGTATGGAGGGAAGGAGGGGTGGCTGTACTGACTTCGGATGGAACGATAAGCTGTGGCATTGGTGCCATGTTTGTGGTTTTCTGGTGTGTTGTGATGTCTAGAGTTTTTTTGGTGGTTGTGAAGGAGTCTCTGTCAATGCAACTTTTGAGAAGAGAAGTAGGAACCAGATTTGAATGTTAGCTAACATGGCTGAGTGGAGGGTCGTGTGGACGGTAACAGATTAGAATGTTTTGAGCTTAGTAAAGCAAGACTTTCGTGCTATGACGGAATGGAGTAAGAAAATCTCTGTTATAACAATTTGGTATACTAGTGTCGATTCCGGCCCTTGTTATAAGGCTTAGTATAATGGGTTCCTGCCCGGCTCCGACTCAATCTAGCTTAAGCTCTTTCCAAATATTTTCCCACAATAGAATTCTGAAAATCCCAAACCCTAAAAGAATATAACTCTAATAAAAAATACTACAGACAAAGAAATAAGTACTCTCCCTCTATATTCAGCAGTTTCCTGTGCTCGCAAACTCAAAAATTGCCATGTTAGACCATCTCGCTAGCACTCATAACCATTCGCAGCCCATTGATTCTCTCAGTATGTTCAGCATGCTCCGCACTGCCGATATTCTCCATCTCATATCCGACGACCTCCCTATCTCTGACCGACGTAGTCGTCTCCTCTCCTGCCTTGGCCTGCGCCGTTGTGCTCTTCGCTTTCTTCTTCTTTCCTCCCCACTTGCACTTTCCGCACTTAGAAATGCCCCACAATGCCAAACCAAGCAAACCTACTCCTGCAAAGACTATTCCGACAATAGCCAAAGTGGGCGGTCTCGCGGAGACCGACGAAGGAAGGTGTGGTAAAGGGAGATTGTTCGGCATGGTGTGATGAATCACCTCGTTAGCACGAAGTCGGGGAGCGGAGTGAGAGGGCGTTTCGTAAATGCGTTTGAAAGATGGATCGATGTCTGAGAGTTCTTTGAAGGTTGAGGCGTGGTGCAAGATGTTGCTAATTTCCGAGTTGGTTTGAGAGTCGAAGTTCTTCTTGTATGAACCATTCTCCGTGAGGAATGACGCGTGAAAGAGTGTGGTGTTTGCTATTGATGCCATGATTGCTGATTATGTTTGTTTGTGTTGAGTTGAAGAAGATTAATCTTAATTTTCGAAGTTGGAGATGTGAAGGGGGAAAGTTTGGGGTTTGAAAATGGGAGATTTTATGTTGCGAAATTGACATATAGACTGCTGAGAAAAACTATCCCGTCCTTTAGTACATGACGAAATTGCCTTCTGGACTGAATAAAGCTTTTGACAGAAGAACTAGTAACTTGGATACGGGCTGCAGATATATCTCCAAGACAAATTATTATGTGTTGTTTGAAGAAAAGGCCATTCTCGGCTCACCTCCATGTTACAGTCAAGTACATCAGCGTATTGAAAATCAAATACCGAAATGTCGAATAATTAAAGCCACAAATTTATTTGGCCACTCATTCGGAATGTTCTTGCAGCAGTCTTGACTCTATTCACCACCTCTCCTCCCGAATCTTCGAACAGCCATTCTCCTGGTCAACAGCGGTCTCTTCTTCCACCGCTTCCTCAGCCCCATGCTCAAAACCCAAAAACCCGCCAATTCGTTTCATCCCCTCGATCAAGCATAATTTTTCTTCCTGATCCTCTTCCTTATATTCTCTCATAAGTCTCTCTAGACCCTCCACCTCTGCCCGATGTATCGCTACCTTTTTCTTGAGTTGGGAAATCTCCGCCTTCAACTCTACATCCCCACCTTCCGTAACTTTACTCCGGAGACTTCCTCCATCTTTCTCAAAAGGAGCGAGTTTATCTTTCAATATTTCGCAATTTTGTTCCAGGACTTCACCTTTTTGCGCCATGGTACGATAGAGGTGGCAGAGGTAGAGCACTACAACGATTAACAAGCCGGTAGTAAAACCCATTATATATTAATCAGTGTGTGATAGCTGTAGAAGAAGTAAATTGCTGCGGTGTATTTGTAACGAGTAAAATGATTAAGAATACAGCAAGTATAAAGATAACCAAGCAAAGGCCAAGTGATCAGGGCCTTCGTCAATCCAAATCGATACAGATCACCTGCCCATGCCCCTATCCACACATCGCAAACCATGGAACTGAAAATAATTTCGTCATTCTAGTGTTACACCGCCGTAATTAAAACAGAACCTGTTCCTCCTAAGCCCAACACTTCTCAAGACGTGCGGCCATATCCGAGCAAAAGTTCGACAAGTGTTCGGTTCGTTCGCGGACATTGATAGCGAGGCATTTCCTCACTATGTCCCCGTATATAGATCCTGTCAAGCTATACCACCGTCAATAAACTCACTTTGAATAGATGTGAAATATAAATGAGCTTACCCATCAAGCTTCATGGTCAGCGCCTGAAATCCTCTTTTCACTCTCTCAAAATCATCATCCTCAATTTCCACCAAAGATTCGAGTGGTTCCCAAAGCCCAATCTCCAATAGCAAACATCCCAAACTATATATATCATGAGATCTTGAGTAACGTATTGAGGGGTTCCATCGCTTGTCGGGATGTTGGTAGTAATCGAGGGTTTGCTCGAATTCTTTCGCATGTTTGTTTCGCGGTTGTCGTGGGTCCATAGAGCGATATATTTCAGCGTCGGAGAATGCTGAGCGATATTCTTTCGCTTCGGATACTTCTTCGAGTATGTCGTCGATTCGTGGGTTGAAGAGTCCTGTAAAGAGAGGGAGTTCAAAGCCGATCGGTTGTGGGTGACCTGATGCTGGCCCCGGGGGACCGCTGGACGGAATGTTGGCTGCTGGGAAGAAGAGGATGGAGTTGGAACGGATGTTTCTAGATAAGCAAGTCAGCTTTCATCTCTAAAAACGAGGGAGATTTTGCACTTGTGGATCCACCCAACGCAATGCATCATGTGCACGGAATCGACCAACTTCTTTGCAAGGCGGAAGCGAGCCCCGAGTTCCAACATCTGCTGGCATGCGGCGTGCTTTCTTTCTAATAGTTCCTTCAGTGATACTGGCATTCGTTTCTGTGAGATTGCTCCAGTAGGCATATTTGATGGTAGATTCGCACGAATATGTGCAGGTGGCGCCAGCACAAGACCGAATCTCCTGTTGACCATATCTTCCACCATCCCATAGCATGTCGGAAGCAGTAGCTGGCCAGGCTTGGGGGTCGAAAGAATCAATGTCTTCTCTCTTGTATCCCTGTCTGCATATCGCTCCATGTCATCAACCCACTCTATCAAAACTACTCGATTTTCCCTCTTCTCGGGGTAATCAAACAGAAGAGCCATAGTTGAAGACTCGGTAGAAGGTAGGATGTAGGATGGGTCGAGTCTGAAGTCTCGCATGGTAAATTTGTACGCTGCATGTTGCCTCTCGTACCTGACCACCGTACTGAATTTTGCAGCAAGTGCGATGTTGTGGTAGATGTCGCCAATCGGAATTCCAGGGGGGGTGTGTCTTGATTCGTAGGCTGCTGCCTCAGCTCTGCCGCGAAGCTCCTCCAGATCCATGTTCCTCAGCTTGTCACATTCGCCCTTCCGCATTATTTCCAACTCAAATGTAGGTCCAAGTGTACGAAGTTCTTCGATGTTATGTTTCAATTGATCGATGAGTTTGTTCCATCCCTCGTCTCTATGCCGGAAGAGAAACTTGCACTTCCTGATGATGGACAGGTTTAGGCTGCATCGTTCAAGAAATGCTCCTTGCTTGTCGAGTGTCATGTTCTCGCCATCTTTAAGCTGGTATCGTGTGAGGTCTTTCGGATCCTACGACCGTTAGTTGCATCACAGTTTCAATTGCGCATAACTTACTCTTTCTGGAAACCGGTGAGGCTTCATTCCAAACTTCTCTTCGAAACCGCGAGTATCGAACAGTGCCAGCGCCATCAGCGTCAGCTGCCGATGAACCTTCCGGGCATTCACAGGATCACCTTTCGCGTATATCTCGAACTTATTGTCCTGACCGACGTTCTCAATTCCCCAGATCTCTGTCCATTCGTCGAATCGCTTGGTCACGTGAGCAGGCAAGGTCCGTCTAGTGTGTACACATGTGGCACGGGATGGCAATACCTACGTCTTGTTGAAACTCCACTCTAGCCACGGCTAGTTGAAGAGTTCTAGGTGCTTCGAAAACGCTCTTGATCGTGGCGAGGCCATCTTGCTCTGGGTGTTAGGTGACTGGCCTTGCCGTCAGGAAAAGAAACTCACCTCGACATAGTGGTAGGAGAGCAAGAACTCCAGACACCATCCCCAATATCTCTGCCATTGTTACATAGTTAAAATTCCGATATGTTTCGATTAGAATTGAATTTGCTGAAAGTTCATGATATATTGCTCATCATGGAGGAGGCTGTAGGCGGCAGCGAGCCCGGTCACGTGGAGAAGTCCTGGCCCCCAAGTACTGTACGTAAAGCGGCATAGGCCGCAGCAACGAGGCCATCCGGAAGAGGACACCGATATCTCATGTTTGTTATCTTTGATGAAATGGTTTTACGTTGAGGTGAAATGGATGAAGTTTGGTACAATGGGCACACCAGTACGGATCGATGAGGTGGGGATGCGTTGGCATCGCGAGACAGCCGGGCCAGATCCCGCGCTCCACGAGGCAGCCAAAGGTTCGCTGGAATCATCTGGCCGCTGGTGGTGGAGGGTGGCATGCATGGCCTATGCTGCACCAAATCACTCTTAGTGAACCAATCTTCAGATTCTGTATCACTACTGGTCGTTTTTAAGTGCTGAAGCTTCACTATTGGCCGTTGCTACATATTCTCGCCAATCATTCTTATCATCTTTCCTTCTGAGATGATGTAGCATCGCCAAATGATGGCACATGTTCTGATTTGCCACAAGAGGCTGAGAATGCCGAATCCGAGAAGTGGACGAGCCTCCTCAGCCAAGGCACTTGCGTGTCTTCCTCTCAGCCATACAGGGTTTGCGCACCGGAAGATTACTATGCATGTCCACCAGTGTTTCTGAACCTTGAATCTCTGAGACCCTTTGTATAGATTGTTCTTTCTGCCTGCAGAAAGACTAACCTCGTTACTACTACAATTCTACCAACCTTTTCACAAGCCGCACATTTGTTCGGTGATAAGCTATATGATTGGTAAACAATAACCATGAAGCCACAGCCGCCCTTTCGTCTTTTGTGAAAGGTCCAATATAGAAATTACAAGAAGCTATAATATATGTGAACTGCTACGTGAATACAGCTGCCAGCAAATTTCACACCCGATGCATGATACTAATGCTCCTGTTGTTAGTAACTGAGACTTTATTCTCGGAGGAAGAACAGTCACTGGTGCTGCCCGGGCCAGTACTAACGACGCTCTTTGTATAAAATAACAGTTGCTTAGCGTGTTTTTTCAACGAAAGAGCAAGTTGTTCATCACACTGAGTAGATTATATAAAAAGTTAACCGACATGGAATTGATTTGGAAGTAGCCCCCAAAATCTTTTAGAACGCCATTACTGTGAGCTATCCGTTCATCTATTCAGCGAGACCCCCGAAAGATCATTTGTCAAGCTTGCGATATCTGGATCTTTATTTCGCGAATCCCTTAAGCGGAAAATAACAAACGCCGCGCTAGGTCCTGCTTAGAAATGCGATGCTCATCCTCTGGAATCGCTAGACAGTCAAGCGCCAGCTCATGCTTAGATGAAGATTCGCTGAGTTCGTTGGGTGAGCCGTAGAGGCTATCCCTTGTTATTTGCAAAGTTCTAGGAATCCCGGGTCTGCAGCCCAGGTATCGTATTGTGGGTTCTGAGTTGATTCTATATGACCAATTTTGCCTGGGCATAGTTGTGGGATGATATGACTCGATCGAATTTGTATTTCCGAGAGTGTTGTAAGTGGAGGGTTCGATGTATCCGAGCACACCCTGATGAAGTAGACGAGGTGAGATGACCTCTCCATGATCAAGATGCAGTTCGGCTCTGTATTCCTCCAAACTTATCACTGGTTGTGATGCGTCTGGAGGCCGTGTATTACACTGCTGGTCAACTTGGCCTTGGGAGACAACTCGATCACGGCCCCGATATGGCTTAGTTGCGTGGTTGATATATGGAGGATCCGTTACAAAAGCACCTTCAGGTGATAGACGTCCGAAGCTCGGTGTATGTGAGTAACTGGCGCTCTCATGCTGAGCATGTGCATGGTCATTAATCTCTGGTTGGAAGAAGAAATGGGGATCCCATGCCCAACCCTCCAGGGAGTCACTCCCTAATTTAGACAGACTGGGATCTTCTGGGATTGTAATGGCTTGCGCTGGGGCAAAATGCTCTGTGGTTCCAATTCCAGTACTCTGGCTAGTTGTGGATTCATGAGCTGTGAATGATTCATGGTCAGGTTGAGCACGGATGCTATGTGTATTTCCAGGAGGCTGGGCACTATTGTCCTTGGGCGTGCTACTGAAATCTGAGGGGAAGACCATCCTATCAGAGGTGCCTTGGCCCAAGTCTCCTGGAAGGTCCAGTCTTGATTCCTGGAAGATAGCTTCTCCGTTGGTCAAGCAATCAAATTTCAAATTTTGCTTGTTGTGAGGGCAGATCTCTGGATCGCACTATGTTGAGTCAGAAGAGAATATAAGTCAGAGAGAGAGAGAGAGAGAAAATCGCTGACCTTCATCTTTTTCCTCTGATGATCTGCACAAGCGTTGCCTCGATTCGCTGCTACTTTGGATCCCTCCTCTTTCCCATACCGACGCTTTTTTCTTTTCGCAAATCGATTTGCGCTGGGATCCCATTTCAGTATCTGGAGTGGTCGAGGAGAAGATTGTTGCGGTGGAGAAACGTGATCATAGTCCACATTCTGCCCAGCTTCATTTGCATGTTGAAGCAAGAGCGGCTGATTGTTGCTGCCAGACACTTGAGCATTTTCCGGCTCTTGACGACTGGCAGGTCTCTCCCGTGGGTTTCTGTTTCCCATGCCTCGATCATGCCTTTTTGCCCACGGTGAGAGATTTGTTTGCGAGACGGATGTGGACATAATTGTTGGACTGCTCTCCTTTTCATGTCTCATTGTTCCTCCAGCTCCTGCGAGGACTGTTTTGACCTTTTGAACGACGGCATTCCAGCCGGGTGACTTTCTCTTTTTTGCTTCAGCCTTCAGGAACTTCTTAGTCGCCGCTCTCATCTTGCTCTCCAAGTCTCTCTCCAATGGGTAATGGTAGCTGAGTGCAATCGCAAGCTCTTTGGAGCCTTGAGGCGGGTTCCATTGAAGAGTATGGTCGGCGCCGTAGCTGATTTCATATGTTGGAGATTCGAAAGCTGTCGACGATTCTCTTGACTGAGTATTGGCGGCAGCTGAGTCCATTTTGTGAACAGCTCACAATTCTACAAAGACAGGGGCCAATGATGCGCAGCCGTGCGCCAGGCGCCGGATAGAGTCAAGGAAAGTTAAAGATTACCGGCAGGAGTGAAGTCGGGGGGGTAATGGGAAAACTGTAGAATATAAGAAGGAATTGAAAAGTAAATGATGCAAAGACCATTTCTTTTTACTACTTGTCGCATGAACGAGGACGAAGATGTGTGAACGCACTGGTGTAGCGGGGAGCGTTTGGAATTTCCTTTTCCGGAAGGCACTAAACCCGATTGCTCACCGGCCGCAGAGCCTTGAGAACATTGCTTTTTGTGTCTGGCCGCGCTTAGGCCTGAATATTAAGGTATGAATATCGGTGGGATACACATCAGGCTCTCGGAACGTCAGA
Organism: Hyaloscypha variabilis F; assembly: GCA_002865655.1. NCBI lineage: Eukaryota > Fungi > Ascomycota > Leotiomycetes > Helotiales > Hyaloscyphaceae > Hyaloscypha > Hyaloscypha variabilis. The sequence continues at coordinate 462,039 of KZ613943.1, read as the reverse complement.
TAAGGCTAAAGTCCTCGGAAAGCTTCATTCTCACAGCCATCCATCTATGCCTCCAGAGAATCACAAGCATACATTACCTGACCGTACCCTTCTGTGAGCTTCTCTCAGAAAGCCTTGTCACTATCCCTGCTGCCATTTGACGTGCTCGTTCACTGAGGGTATCGAGCGCAGCCTGGCCGCTTGCTAGAAGAGTCCCACCTTGACACTCCTTAATTGCCTCCAGAATAGAGGCTATAGCGGCGCTTGGCCTAGCCAGTAATATTGTACAGTTTGTCGACTTTGCTTGGAATCTATTGACTGGTACTCGTGAATTATATGTAGCCTTTGGTGCGGTTTGCTGTGCGGTATAACAACATTGAAAACGAAGGCGAGGCCACATCCCTAAGCGTAGATGCGTCGTGGATGGGAAAGCGCGTCGAGCTTGAGATGGAGAAGGCTTGATAGAAGAGTGGACAAGAGCCGATAGAAGAATGATACAAGAACCGACAGAAGAGGAATCATGCTGCTGTCAGGTTCCTCAGGCTATCATAGGAACGTATATTTACCCAGATGCGTACCTACAATATGAATTCTAACACTACCATACTATCAGACTTGCTGATAAGAACAACATTGCCCCCCCGAACGGTTACGCGGTCTGTCCGATAGTCTGACCAATAGTCATGAGGAAGCCAGAGAATATTTTCTCCCCCTATGGTAATCCACTGATTTTTCGCAAAGATTTCGCGTGCAAACTTCTCCCGAGAAGCCCCTTCGAGAAGATGAAAAGGCGTGATAGGCCACGCTCCTTTATCAGTGTCCAGGAATGTCCCATCCTCGGAGAACGAGAGATAACGAACGACAGACTCAACTCGAAGCGTCTGTATCAGTACGCCAGTCATGGAATCCCATAGGAATACCGCCTTTTCACAGCCTGCTGGCGCGCTCGTACTCCATCCCGACCCTGTCGTTGTCGCTACGAACTTGCTATCTGGTGAGAATGCCACGGTTTTAGTGAGATTACTGTGGCCAAGTGTATGTAGGGCCGTCCCCGTGCTAGTGTCCCATAGCATCGTCGCAGTCTCCAAGACCAATGCCAGTATTTTAGCATCTGGTGACAATGCCATGGCCCAGACCGTATTCGACAGGCTCTTAAGAGTCTTTAGCTCTGTGCCTGTATCAGTGTTCCATATCTTAACCGTTGGGTGCGGCGACCTGGATGCCGATGCCAATATCTTCCCGTCTAGCGAGAAGGTCGTAGCTCCCACAGAACTTTTATGGCCCTTAAGTCGACGTAATAACGCTCCTGTGGTTGTATCCCATAGGTTAATTATCTTCCTGTCCTTACCAGACAATAGTGCTAGCACCCTGCTGTCCGTTGAGAAGGATACTTCGAATTCTGAGTCGCCCCTAAAAACGTGTAGCACTTCTCCTTTGTCCGGACTCAATATCTTAACTGTGTTGCTGTCGAATGTTGATGCTAGCATCTTCCCGTTTGGCGAAAATGCTACGTCAAAATGGCTTAATCGATCGTCAAATATCTCTCGCGTCTTCCCGGTGCTAGCATACCACAACTGAATCATTCTTGAATGCCAACTGGTCGCCACTATTTTACCGTCTGGCGAGAACGCCATGCGGTAGACTCTATGGAGGCGGTCCTCTTGCATCGTTGTCGCACTTGTATCCCATAATCTGACCATCCCATAGTACCACGCAGATGCCAGCATCTTACCATCAGGCGAGAAGGCCACAGCGTTAGCCCAGTGATCGGCACTAAATTTCTGTTTCGTCGCTCCCGTGCTTGTATCTCGTAGCTCGATCTTCCCGATCATCGCCAACGCCATGACTGTGCCGTCCGGCGAGAAGGAAATGTCTTTGGCAGGATCCGAGTAGTTCTCATATAGGATCTCTCCCGTCGCCGTGTCAAAGAGACTAACGCGCGCTCTGTCTGGAATTGGCTCTGAATACAAAACCAGCCCTAGCACCTTGCTATCCCGCGAGAAGGCCATGACCGCAAACGAATCGAAAAATTCATGTTCCTCAAGTATATGGAGCTGGCCCTCAAGTATGTGGAGCTTCACTTTCGTGCTAGTGTCCCATAGCTCAACCGTCTCGTCGCTGTCCGACCATGAAGCCAGTAACTTACCATCTGACGACAAGGCCACAACAGAGATTGGTCTGTCCAGATTCTCGAGACTCTGTTGCAATGCTCCTGTGCTGGCATCCCATCGCAGAGCTGTCCCACTTTTCAGAGCTAACGTTAGGGTTTTACCATCTTCTGAGAAAGCCATAGCCTTGGGCTGCCCTGAGGACGAATCCCAATTGCCCTCGAGTACCCGGACCTCCGCTCCCGTGGTAGTGTCCCGTAGCTTAATCATCTTTTCTTTTCGCGACGCCAGCGCCAGGATCTTACTGTCCGGAGAAAAAGCCAACGCTGAAAGCGACTCTGTAAACATGTGCAATTCTGCTCCTGTACCAGCATTCCATAACTTCACCAGTCCGTTTTTTGACGCTGACGCTAGCATCTTGCCGTCCGGTGAGAAGGCTATGTTGTTAACCTCAATTTCGTCCTTGGTTGAAGCCGAATCGACCTCAAAGGTTTGTAGTAGTGCATCCCAATCTCGTTTCACATCGGGAATTCGCCGTAAGTATTGAAGCATGGAATCTTTGAACTGGTTTCTCACTCTGCTTCTCGTTGGTGCGAACAGAAGTGCGCTGTAGTACACTTGGAGAGGAGCGTGCTCAATAATTGGGCGGCTGTACAGCATAAATCGCTTCATATCGAGGACAAACGCGTGCAAGTCGGAGCACTCGCTGTTCTGAGCGGCAGTCAGTAAGATTTCTATTTGTTTTTACAAGCACTTACCGCAGTAATTGACTCCAAAGAATATACAGCATGAATACCCTCGGATACCTTGCCTGCCCAGGCCAATGCTTCAAACCAGTGGAGGAAATGCTTTTTGAGGAAGTCGTATGTTGGGTCGCCAAGCACGGCGCCGCTCTTCTCGAGATGGTGTATCCAATACACGCACGCGTACTGCACCTCTGGGGGAAGATAGTGATCCAATCTGGTTTTCTGGATGTCAGACACAAGCGTACCGGGGGTATGCACGGCGCAAATGTCCTTTTTGAGGAACGCTGACATTTGCTGGATGCAGCGCACAGCCAGTGTGCGATGCGCTTGCTTCTCATCAACCCATAAGTCAGCATCTCCGCATCGTTCTCTGTCAAGGAGAAAGTCTCTGAATGAAGGGTGATGGAGGCGCAACCGTCGCGTCTGGTCTTCGGGAACATCGAGGATAGCGTGGAAGTCCCTCAGCATCCGATCAATCCTGGGCTTCGGGATGCGCAGCAGCTCGCTCCAGGACTCCACCGAAAACGTAGAGAGCAAAACTACCACGCTCCCAAGAATGTCTTTCAGCATGCCGTAAAACTGCGCTTTCTCACGTGTGGTGAAGCTCGCGGGAACGGCGCTCCGCAGCACTGTGGTATAGATTCTGTCGAGGTGTGCTGTGGGCGACGACGACACATCAGTAGTGCCACCCTCGACAAGTTCGAGCAATCGTTCCTCGGCGAACAAGCCTTCGCGGACGAAGCGACACGCGGTTGCAGCCCAGATGAACAAGCCGCTCGCCTTTCGAACCAGAGCCGCAACGACGTCTGTTCCGGGCCAGCCGTCGTCCAGGCAGTGCTCTTGACTGATGCGACCCAGTTCATGCTGGAAGAAGAGAGAGATGTCGTTGTCGACAATGGACAGCGATATGTTGTGCAGCACAACGTTGTGGTGCTTGGTAGCCGGAACCTGCGAAATCCCACATCGAATCGTGATTTCAGGTCGACTCGTCAGAAAGATGCGTATTCCCGATGAAGTCTCGGCCAACGACGCAGCCTCGCCCAACAGCTGTATAATCATTGCAATGCTGTTGTCGTCGTCACACTCGTCAAGCGCATCGACGACCAGAACATAGGACGAACTGCGGCCGCCAGCGACAAGCTTCGACAGCGGATTGCGGACAAGGTGGGTCCATTGGTCGCGCAGAGATTGACGCGTGAGATCCTTGCGTTCCCCAGCAGCTTCGCTGATGTGCTTGTGGAGAGCGGGTACGTTTTGCGCGAGCTGCACGGCGATGCTGGTGGCGAACTTGCCCGCATGTCTTACATCTTCAATGTCCTTGGAGAAGAAGAAGCTGGCTGCGAGACGGCCTTTTTCAGAATACCTTCGAGCCACTGTGCGCGCAATGGTCGACTTTCCGGTACCTGCTAAGCCGTTTAGCCAGAAGATGCACCGCTTGTCTTCGCCATCAGCCCAGTTGTAGATCTCCTGAAGCAGCTCGACGCGTGTCTCAGGCAGGCAATTAGTTTCGTGTTGATGGAACAGCGAATTAAAAGGCGCCTCCGCAGCGAAATCCAAGCGGTTGATCGGGTCGTCTTAAGTCAGTCAGCGCGTCACCCCTTATTTTAAGCACGGCGAGCGTGATCTGGGCACGCAGAACACGCAGAGCACCAAAACAGCAGAGCAGAACAGCAGAACAGCAGAACAGCAGAACAGGAGAACATGCCGAGATACACAGAACACACGGGAATTACTCGGAAATCACTCACCAGCTCCTGTGCTAGTTTTTATGGGTTTGTGAATCTCCTCTCGGACTCGCACCAGCGCTTTTTCTTCCCCTTCGCCATACATTAGCGGCACAAAGACGTCGAAGATGCCGCATAGCGAGTACGCCTTGTCTTCTTTGCGCGTAGTCTGGCGGCCCTTGGCCCACGATAGTCGCTCGTTAATACTGAATTCGCTGAGAGGAGTTCCTTGGAGCGCCGAGACAGCAATGCCGGTTATCTCATGGATTTGCCGCTCGAGCGTCTTTTTGTTTCCCAGCCGATTGCCCTCCTGCGAGAAGAATTCGACTGAGCGTGGCGCAAGAAGCTCCTGAAGTGTCCAACCCCTGGTAAACCACCTGCTTGTGCGAAGAGCCGGCTCCCAGGCGAATCCGACGGAATCGTTCTCCCTCGTGGCGGCCGACACATCAGAGAGATAGACGTAGCATCTGATTGCGTTTTGGTACCAGCGAAACATTGAGTTGATGGCTTCCTGGAGTTCCACGAGGTTTGACTTGTCGATGCAACAGGTGTCTATCCAAAAATACTGTAGCCCATCGCGTTCAGCCTGGTGCCCGCAGAACCGGATCTTGTCCCAGCCCGCTTTGGTTGCCCCAGTACCGTCTATCAGATCCCGATACGTAACTTCTTCATCCCCCCAAGTATGCGAAAGGATCGCATAGGGGGGAATTATGTCGTCGCCCACAAAGTCCTTGGTAGGGCTGAACCCACCGGCAGTACGTTGCAGAAGACGCATTGCCGGGATATCAATGCTGCAAATGACATCTAAACGACAGCGGGAGAGTGTCAGCAACCACCAAGAGCGATAGCAGGGCCAACGAGACTGCTAGCGGGGTTCTAGCAAGAGTGCTATGCTTCTTCGTTCGCAAAGCGGGACGGCTCAGCTCGACCGGGGCGCGGGGATTAACATTATCCAAGTGGTGCGTAGGGCTGAGATGCAACGCTCAGCTAAGGCAACTGTTGCGGCCAGTAGAACCGATAAGCTGATGCTCAATCTTGAAAAATGGCAAAACCGCTCAGGGATAACGTTTGGCGATAAGCTTGGGCGTGAGCTGCTAGACAGCGATTCTGCGCGGACAATATGAAGGGGCTGGGCCAGGTGGAACGAAAACGGGCACGTGGCACGTGCGCCACATCACTCTGATTCGCTTGATGTCTCCGGAGTACATAGGTAGCTTGGAGACAAAATAAGGAAAGTGTAACCAAGCATCAAGGGAGCCGAAACGAGTCCCTTGGGGAGCTAAAATGGCCTCTCAGCACATGCTCAGGCTGATTCTGCCTTGTGCTCAGGGCGTGCTCAGGAATGCTCTTAAGGCCGCAGCTACTCGACCAAAGAGCACGTGAGACGTTGCTTTTTGTGTCTCGGGATGCTGCTCAGCCTCAGCCGTGGAAGCCACAAACCTCATTGTCTGTTGGGTTTCCCAAGAGTATCATTTTGGCAGTCAGCGGTTGAGACTCGTTCAGAAAGTAGGTGATTGTGGTGCACTTGACGTCTTAGCTTGGGGTTTCAAAGCTGGAGAGGGCTGGGCCTCGAGAGTTGAAACGAAAACATCTATGAGCGAATTGCGCGTTCGTTCTGTCAGATGGCTCACGTGATCCCACTGCTGTTCGGAAATTACTCTGGGCTGGTTTCCACGCTAGTTCCACCACTCCTGTAAATTAGCTTTTCAGCTTCTCTTTCCTTCTCTTCCTTTTAGACTTTACACTCAATATTATGCTTTGCTGAATATCCTCAATAAGTGCATCGTCTGTCACATTCTTCACATCGGATTGATCTACAACCATCGAGGCTCCTCTTAAGAGCCACACGCAGCAGAATGAGGCTCCTCAACACGAGCACTCTCCTTATGGAAGAATTCTGGGAAACAGACAATACTCCGCCTTACGCCATCCTCTCTCACACATGGGCGAAAGAAGAAGTGTCCTTTCAAGACCTAAAAAACCAGAGGAAAGCCTCGCGATTGTGTGGATTTAAGAAGATACAAGCCTGCTGTAAGCAGGCCAAAAAGAGAACTATAAATTGGGTGTGGATTGACACCTGCTGCATCGACAAGAGCAGTTCGGCCGAGCTTTCCGAGGCCATCAATTCGATGTTTCGCTGGTATGCGAATGCTGTTGAGTGCTATGCTTTTCTTGCAGATGTCCCATCCGACGACAGTCTATGGCCTTCAGAGTCGGCTTTTTCCAAAAGTCGGTGGTTTACCAGAGGCTGGACGTTGCAAGAGCTGATCGCTCCTACAAGAGTCATCTTCTTCTCCCAGGACTGGGTGGAAATCGGTACCCGCCAGGGTTTGTGTCTAGTGATTGCGAGTATCACTAGGATCGACAAGGAGGTGCTAATTGGGACCCGGAATCCGGGGCAAACGAGCATCGCACAGAGAATGTCATGGGCTTCACGACGTTGTACTACACGCTTGGAAGATACAGCTTACTGTCTGATGGGCTTGTTTGACGTCAACATGCCTCTTCTGTATGGCGAAGGAAAGAAAGCATTTCTTCGACTACAAGAGGAGATACTGAGGTGCTCAAACGACCACACTCTATTTGCATGGTTCCACCCGATCGGATTCCAGCCTCTTAGACCTCCAAGCACGTTGGAATCTTTCCTTCCTAATGGAGGCTTCCTTGCTCACAGCCCATACGTTTTCGTGTACAGCGATGTCTACGTCGGAAACAATAATGGCTTGGGGGTAAATCGACCATATTCGATGACCAATATTGGGTTATGTATAGACCTTCCTCTACTCCACCTCCCAGGAAGCATGGAGGACGAATGCATCGCCCTAATCGGTTGTTTTGCAAATATCTGCGATCCAGATAATATTCCGACCAACGACCCGATTGGGATCAAGATTACTGTTACACAGTTCCAGCGAGGAAGGCAAGGCTCTAAGAATGTATATCTAGGTGTGAGAAATCCACATGAAAGACCGATCAAATTCATGCATGTCCGATGGGGATCTTCGGCATCTGAGAAATGGGTCAAAGTGAAGTATAAGCAAGGAATACCATCTGTGAGAGCGTATATGAGCACGGTTTATTTTCCTCAAAACGCGCCGTTCCGACGCGCGACAATGAAGCCCGGTGGCCCGGGTTCGAGCTGGTGGAGACATACGACCTTCATGCCATGATTGATCACGTTTCTAGTTGAGAGTCGTATCTTCAATAGCGTATCTAGTAGTCACAACACTCCCTACTTAGTGGGGATTATAATCAAAAAGGAGAAGGAAAACTTCCAGTCCTAATATATGTCAGAATTGATATCACTCAAATCCACAGCGAATAGAACCTTGAGAGTCAGAAAAGGATGAATTTCCCCGTGATCTCTTTATACAGGTCCCCCTATCCTTACCCTGTTCTTTAAACTCGCACTTTGCGCTACAACTTTAAGCTCCGTTTACTCATGGTCACATTGTAGTAGTTAACTATAGATGCGATTAATACTAGCAGCTCTCGCGCGAGTTCAAGACTATCGTTTATTCTATGAATATTAAGAAGGCACTCTAAGAGAAGGGGGAAGTGTTTCCTGATAAAGGAGTAAGAGGTAGGGTTTAAGGTAGCGAGCTATTAGAGCAAATGTTGATAACTAAAGCACCATATGTCAACGCTGAAAATCTCGTGCGGCCTAGACTTAAACCTCGTCCGCACCACATCTGCAACAGCCAGGACGCGACAGCAATGCTCTTCTTTCGCATCTCCTTGCAGTAGCACCGACGCTTACCAATCTATCCTCCTAAAGACGAATATCCTGTGTGTGAAATTTTTATGGCTCTACATCCTAGATTTATACAACGTTTGTTGCCAGCTGTCTTTCTTTAAGTCCATAGACCTAAACGACGTTATATCTACGTCTGCCGCGGAAGTACCGAAGCAGCTTTCCAAGGCATAGCACATCCTGAATCCAGGTGATGAGTGGCCTGAAAAGGTCAATTATGAGCTCTAAGAATCTGTACGGCGAAGCAACTATTCTATTATTCGACCCACTTTAGCAGTCAATTGTATCTATCATTGCTTGATTCTTTTTCTTTCTTGTGCCGATTAGCCTTAGGCACTGGGTCGTAGATTAGTTGAGACAGAGAGGTATAATGCTCCGCCTCGTCAAGGAGCAGGGTTGAAGTCCTGAAGGTTCACAAAAGGCGTTCGGAGCGCGAGATGAGGCTGAAGTCTTCGACACGTCCGCAGCACCACTGCAAAAGAAGTGCTGAATTCGGCCTCACTCTAGAATAAATCTTTAATTCTGCTGCGGATACATGCTACATATGATAGTATCAAACAAAAGCAGTGCCTAAAGGGCTCTGAAACTTAGAGAAAGGATGTCCTCAAACATTTGACAATGTCAACTTGGGCACCGCGAGTCGCGATTAGCTCCAGAAGTTCCAAATGATATCCATCTATGGTACGGAAACGGTAGCACGGACTCTACCTAGTGCTACTGTCAACCTGATCACCTACGCACCAGCGCATGCCGATTAAAGCTTCTTTCCGCCCTCAACCCGGATGAACTCAAGTCCGCCAACCAACGGTGCAGTGCGTCGGGTTCGTGGCGCGCTTTCTCAGCGGCAAGAAAAAAAACGTTGGAGGTCCGCATCAGGCCTGCCTGCAGTTAACCTTGTTAGTGCAAGGCGAGAAAGGGAGCTGCGAGCTGTCAACAGAGATTACAAGTACCGTACTGGTCGCATTCACTTCTCATCTGATTCTCGGCTCGCAACAAGTCCGCGCCAATAGGACCTCGGGCGCATCTTCTTGGCGCTCCTCCTCGCTCTCTCCGTGTCCATGTACATGTTCATGTTCGTGTTAATATTAGATTTACCTGCAGCTACTTCTTGTTAGTGCAAGGGAGCGGCCGGCTGTGCTCAATATCCGCTCCTCATCCGATTCCCGGCTCGTTGCAAGTCCGCGCCAACAGCGCCTCGGGCGAGGGGGGCTTAGTCAGATCAACCCGCAGGTAACCAGTGGTTGCGCAAATCCATGGGAGATTATATCACATATCCAAATTTCAGATTATTATACTTATATTTTCAATTATAATGGGTTTTTAAAGGTAGCGAGTATTGGGGAGGTTTTCGCTCAGTGTTGCACGAATTCGTGCAACCCCTGGTGGCTATCTTTGTTAGTGCAAGGGGAATTGTGAGCCACTACACCAGCCACTCCAGTACGTACAGTAATTAATCTTCATCCGACCAATTCCTCGGCTCGATCTCGGCCCGCAACGTATCGAGATCCTCTTGCTTGATTGATAGGTTCCCAGCTCTTGCCATCGAGATTAAGCAGTAGTCCTACCGCGATTTGAGTTAACGAGCTGAAGCTGTCGTTTTGACAAATCTCCCAAAACACTTCTTACGTAGCCCCATTGATGTGCTGGAGTGTAAAGAATGCTGTGAGCCAGTCAATGAGTTTGGAAGTCTTGGTCATGAATGTTGTGATACCCTCGTCATTCTAGTTGACGTTGACGACTATCTATAAATTCTTCCGCCCGCCCATAATCTCCCTTCTCTATATTTCGTTTATCACCAGACAGCGCCAGGTGTATTACCACAAACCTCAATTCTTCTACCACAAAGAACACGCCCAGAATGCGTTCCTCAGCTATCATCGTCGCGTCGGCCAGTCTTGCTTCCGCTGCGCCATTCTCATATCCTCTGGCAAATGGCTTCCCCAACCTCAACTCAACCGCGCTGCAGGAGGTCTACGTACTCGCCGGTGGAACGCTTCTCAATGGACCTCTCCCCACTAGCTTGACTGCCAATGCTGTCCAAGCACTCCAGGTCATCGCAGCCGGCGAGATCTTCGAAGTCGCATACTTCACCGAGCTCCTTAGCAACATTACCACCGGCGTTGCAGGGTACGAGGTTGGCAATAAGCAGTATATTATTGATACCCTCACAGCCGTCATTAACGTTAGATTCGTCCCTGTGTCCTAATTGAACCTCTTACTAACTTGAAATTCAGCAAGAAACAGTCCATGCCCTCGCCGCTAACGGTGTCCTCGCCAATGCAAAAAATACCACTATCCAGCCCTGCAAATACAACTTCCCTGTCGATAATTTCTATGATGCGATCACTCTTGCTGAGACCTTTACGGATGTGGCTCTCGGTGTCTTGCCCGTCGCACAAGCCCTCTTCGCCGCTGACGGCGGCGACGAGTCCGCTCTTATCCCTATCATTGGATCTATTATCGGCCAAGAGGGTGAACAAAATGGATACTACCGCTTCATCCATAAGAAGATCGCCTCTTCTGCTCCCCTCTTAACTGGTGGTGCACCACAATTCGCATATACTGCCATTACCCAATTCATTGTCCCCGGCTCTTGCCCCAATATCAACGTTATTGGTCTCACGCCTTTCCCCGCGCTGACCGTTGAAACTACCCCCGAGGGTCAAAACAGCACCCAGCTGTACTCTATCAGCGGTACAATCAGTGCCTCCGACGTGACCTTGGTGTACATTTCTGGGCAAAACCTACCAGTTTCTGTTCCCATCTCCAACGTCAACACTGAAGGTGGAAAGACATATTTCTTTGCCCCCTTCCCTTATGATGCTGGATTCGCCAGGGGGTTGACTATTGGTGCCCTTGTTAAAGGAGCGAATGCTCAATTCAACAACACATCTGCTGTTGCTGCCGTTACTCTGTACGGACCTGCTTTGATCGAGGTTGATTAATTCAGTGGAGAAGATGGAGTAGAGTTCGGGTACGCTCATCGGAGGGGTCCTTTATCTACTTCATCAATACTTCATCTGTTTCTTCAGATGACTTATGCGGTCCTGCCTTGATCGAGGTCGATTAGTTGAATTGAGATGATTGGGTTGAATTTGGAACTAATGTATCTAATGATTTGCTATAATTTATTGCATTCTATTGCTGCTGTCCCGAGTATTCACCATTCAATTCCGTGGTCCGTAGATTTGCAGCAATCTAATAGCGAGAAGGCAATGTGAGAGCACCCACTTGCTCTGCTGGGCCATCGGTACTTACCTCGGCAATCCTAAAATATACTAAATCGTTCAGCCTATAACCCATATGAATTGCCGACCTGGAATACACTGGTAGCGGGAATGCTTCTAAAGTAGAGTGTGGACAGAATCAGGTGGACGGAAACCTGTAAGCGAAAATTACCCCTTTTCCCAAGCCACATTTTTCTCATCACCCCATACGATGTATTATTGTTGTCTTCCACCTTACGAGCGTTAGGTGGACGCAAGAAGGACGCAAAACTTAGCCAATCTAGGCGTACATTCCCCTACGTTGCAATTTTCCCACTCATTGTGCGAAGAAGTTTGATATCTTGCAGATTTGGTGGACGGAAGCTAAGGCCCCGCTTTTTCAGTCGGAACATTATCTATCCCTTTCCTAACGCCCCCTCTTCTACTCTGCTCATCACAAATAGAATCTTTAGGTCCTGTGTGAATGGAATTGAGGGTTAGAAAAGTCCACCTCATCCAATATAATCTTTTTTGCTAAAGTGAGAAAAGGATATGAGAAGCCGAATGCCCTTCAGGAGCTCCAGAGCATAAATAAGTCATTTGGCTCTTTTTGAAACTTAGTTCTCACATTCTCTGCCTCTTTGTTACTTTTTCTTCAATTCAGCCATGAAGTATAACATTCTTAAGCCAGTGGCTCTCGCCACTATTGTCTCTGCTGCTGCTGTACCAAACCCTGCGCCTCAAGTTAATGGAGGCTTACCTCTAACTGCAAGTAATTTGTACTGGAAGAACTAATCAGAATCTAATTTTCATTCTAATAGACTGGAGGAGATGGGCCGTACACATCGGTAAGTGCATTTGGATTCTTGTGTGTTTGTGAAGGATAGGATGGTACCAACCCTGCAATCGCCACGCAGGAGTCATAATTATTTATGCTTCAGAAACAAGCCCCTACAGTCTAGAAGCCCGAAAAAGCGTTGAGCATACCCTAATTATTTTTATAGTATTATTTCGCCGATGCTACTCTTACGGATCATACTATCTACCAGCCCAAGACTGTCCCTACTGGCCTCAAGCTCCCTGTTCTCCTCTGGGGTAATGGTGCTTGTGCAGACGACGGAACTGGTTTCCAGGCATTTCTCGGGGAAGTTGCTTCGTACGGTTTCTTTGTAATTGCAGACGGTCCAATCAACGGCACTGAGAGTAAATCAACTACTTCTGCCGTGATCAAAGCTTCTCTTGAGTGGGTCACAACCAATGGTGGAAAGGGAGCTTACGCGCAGGTCGACACCACCAAAATTGCTGTTTCGGGACAGAGCTGTGGTGGCCTGGAGGCATACGACTTGAGAGCAGATCCTCGGATCTTTACCATTGGCATCTTTAATTCTGGCGAGTTCGCTGCCACAGATTCGAAAACAGTTGCTGGGAGTATCACTAAGCCAATATTCTACTTTTTGGGTGGTAGTAGCGACATTGCATATGCCAATGTAAGTATTTCTCGCAACTGCCAGAGAACAGAATAACGCTATAGCGATATATGGCTAAGACTATTTTAGGGTGAACGCGATTATAGTGACCTCCCTGCGACTACTCCAGCGTGGCTGGGCAACTACCCTGCTGGTCACATATCAACTTTCATCAATCCGAATGCTGGGGTAGTAGGAACTGCAGGTACTCGATGGCTTCAGTGGCTCCTTCAGGGTAACACTACCGCCGCAGAATACTTCACTGGGACAGGTGCAAAGAAAGATGGTTGGACTGCAGTGTCCCAGAATTTAGCTTCTATCACTCCACTTTAAGATGCTACTTTAGCGTCTGTAGGCAAGGGCACAGAATCAGAGCTGGTCTCCTTCAATTCAAAGAACAGCTAGTTACACTCTCTTCTAGCGAATTATCTATCAACTCTTCGATTCTAACAACTTCCCACATAGTTCAGGAAGTGGCAAATGATAATCCCCTCCAACCAACTATCAATGTTATAAACAGATTTCCATAAGAAATGAAACAGCCAATAATCTGATCTCAATCGGTAGAACAAGTCAGGAACTCCAAATAACCCAGTAGTTTAGCTCTCTGCAAACTTAGATCTAGCACGGAGCCTCTTCCCAAACGTATATATAGCAATTGTCCCAAAAATACCAACCACACTCAAACCTGCCAGTAGCGTCACGCCCTTATGCACGCCCAAATTGATAAAAAGCGGCCTGGCAAACACGACACTCGCCCCAGCTGTAGCTGACCTCCATATACTATTGCCCACGAACAAGCTAGCAGCATACTTGGGGTATGAGAACGGAATATAAATAAACAGTGATTGCATTGTCCAGAAATGCCCGATGACAAATATTCCGACGCCAACAAGTGGAACGGACCAATTTATATTCGAGTCGGCCGTCCATGCGAACATGAACAAGCCTACGGGCAAGAGGAATGAGCCGATGACTGCGGGCACGAGCCGGTGCTCCTGCTCGCGGAACCCGTTATTGAGGTTATCGGGGATTATGTAGAAGTAAAGGTAGGCGAAGTATCCGAGCAGCGCAATGATAACACCGATGAAGCACGAGAGAAAGGCGAGGCCGGTTTGGCCGAGGTTAAAGTCGTAGAATGGGCGGAAGACGAGCGGGAAGACTTCAAAGAAGGTATAGAACACTGGCCATTGTTAACACACGTCCTCCAAAGAAGCCCAAATATGTGACTCACCTCCGTAGAAGTAACCAGTGTAGAGGTTAACAAAGAAAATCGACGAGTCCTTGAGCATAATCAAAGATGAGCAAGCCATGCTATCGTCGTCGAAAATGGGTGGAGGAAGGCCTTATCCCCCAGAGCTGCCTAGAGAATCGTCAGAGTACGTGGTCGAGTTTGATGGACCGCACGATCCAACACATCCGCAGAATTGGCCAGTGTCAACCAAGTAAGTATTCCCACAGTCATAGCACAATGGGGATAACTTACAATCTTAGAATTACCATAATGGCAATTCTAACGAGCACCACTTTCGTCACAACTTTTGCAAGCGGGATCTACGCTCCTGCTATTCAGACCATTGCCAAAGACTATGATGTCGCTCCAGAAGTGGCCACGCTAGGAGTGACCTTGTACGTACTTGGATTCTCTTTCGGGTATGTTACTCCAGTCTTCTCGAAGTTGTTCAGCTAGAATTGTAACTCTGCTACAGACCAATTCTATGGGGACCGCTTTCCGAGGTCAAAGGGCGCAGACTCCCCCTTGTCGTTGCTGCGTTTGGAACAGCCATCTTCCACTTTGCAACCGCTGTATCCAAAGACCTACAAAGCATTCTGATCAACCGCTTCTTCGCAGGGTTCTTCGGAACCAGCCCACTGGCTGTTGGTGGAGGAGTCTTTGTAGACTTATTCGACAACAAGATGCGTGGCAACGCAGTGAGCACATTACAAGCGCTCTCAGGCTACGGAACGCTAACAAAATCACGCAGGTAACGATATTTTCGCTCTCTGTCTTCATCGGACCCATGGTCGCGCCCTTCATCGGCGGCTTCATCGTGACCAGCCATCTCGGCTGGCGCTGGACAATGTACCTTTCCGGCATCCTGGCTTCCGCAGCCGCAGTCGCAACTTTCTTCTTCTTATACGAGACCTACGCTCCGGTCATCTTGGTGAATAAAGCGAGCAAATTGCGCCAAGCTACAAAGAATTGGGCGATTCACGCGAAGTTGGAAGAGAATGAGGTAGACATGAGAGCGATAATCGAGCGCAATCTTACTCGACCACTCCACATGCTCATTGTTGAGCCAATCATTCTCCTTATGAGGTGCGTGATATTTGTGATCTTTGTCTTGTGTTGTGCAAATGCTAATCGTCAACAATGCAGCATTTACGCAGCTTTCATCTACGGCCTCCTCTACCTTTTTCTGACCGCCTACCCCAAAATCTTCCAAGGCGTTTACGGAATGAGACCTGGCGTCAGCGGGTTGCCTGAACTTGGCGCTGTTCTTGGCTGTGCCATTACCGGCTTCATTATGATTGTGTTCCGACAGAAGTCGTACGTAAAAAAGCTGAAGGCTCACAACAACGTCCCCGTTCCCGAATGGAGGATGATTGAGGCTATGTACGGCTCCGTACTCTTCGCCGGCGGCCTCTTCTGGCTCGGCTGGTCCGGGTACAGAAGAGAAGTCCACTGGATTGTGCCTACTATTGGTGGAGTTGCGACTGGGCATGGAATATCAATGGTGTTTTTGCAGACATTCAATTATTTGATCGACTCATATCTAATGGTATGTACTCCAAACTCCTGAGTGAAAGACGATTGCTGACGTCCAGGTAGCTTGCAGCTTCTGCCATAGCCGCAAACACTTTTATGCGGTCCTTGTTCGGGGCAATCTTCCCGTTGTTTGCATCGTACATGTTCGACAAAATGGAAATTGAGTGGGCAATGACCTTGCTTGGATGTTTTGCGGCTTTGCTTATACCTGTGCCAATTGTTTTTTACTTTAAAGGAGCTCAAATTCGGCGTATAAGCAGGTATGCTCCCAAGCCGGCAGCATAATTACAAACAGCAGGATCACTTCTTTTTACTTTGTCTTGACAAGCATGGGAGCGCCAAGATTATTTTATTTCACTAGATTTTATAGAAGTATAGACTGGTAGAGTTAGCTGTATTTAGTATGGGTTTAGGTTAGCGCTTTTGGGTTGTTTCATTTCCTACTTACTTGGCAGTTGTAAATAATTCTACTTCATGTATCTAGATCGAAGGCGCGACTCTTAAGATATTCCATGCATTTCAATAGATTTCCGCAATCAAAACCTTATCAACGTTAGGTGTATTCATTATGACATCGTAAAATTACGTAGAATTAATTGCTAAATATCTCCATTCAGCTCCCCTTGAGGTTGCTTTTTCCAGAACCAAGAATTGAAATGGTACAGTTGTCAACTACGTACAAAATCTTGATCTTCAGAGCAAAGTCGGCGATCTAGTTGGAATCCACATCACTGTTACATTATACAGTTCTCGCGGGACGCCCATATTCCTAAGCGCGTCTACGTCCAGGTTTTCCAACATTCTTCCCGCTCGTGAAAACTTTCATAAGCACGGTGTATGTTCCTCTGAATGAGCCGTATCGTTCTGAAACGCTCGAGCACGCTGCCCTGGGGTTTGGCCGGTGGAAACATACGCTCGAAGTGGCACGAGTAACCAACCAAAGACTGACCCCACCCTCTTCTCTCCAAAGGAGCCTTCAGTGGTCGGGACAACGATGTGACCGATACAAGGACACCAAATGATCTATAAGTTATATTTACGATAAAAACTTATTATATACAAGTCAAACGACCTCTCACTCCTCCTCACCACCAATCTCCCTCGGATTCCAGCCTGCGATACTGCCTGCAATGACACCCGCCATCACCGCCGCAGGCGCCAGCGCAGACCTAGATCTGGACCTCGAGCCCACAACCTTCGTAGGCGATAAACTCCTTGTACTACCCGGAGGCAAGTTGACTGAGGAACCAGAGTCCATATTATCCGTCGAGGAGCGGGAGAGAATCGGTGTCTTCGGGGTAGCAGAGGGAGCAGCGAAGAAGCCGCTCCAGCGATGTCG
The DNA here is from genome assembly GCA_002865655.1 of Hyaloscypha variabilis F. Lineage (NCBI taxonomy): Eukaryota > Fungi > Ascomycota > Leotiomycetes > Helotiales > Hyaloscyphaceae > Hyaloscypha > Hyaloscypha variabilis. Next base: position 444,947 of record KZ613943.1, on the reverse strand, counting down.
TCCGCGCACGAATTTGAAGAAGTAGAGCTCGTCGCGGACGTTCTCGATAGGATCGTACCAGCGGAAGCGCGGGGTGATGGGGATGGTGAGGTATGGGGACTTATTTGGGGGGAATATCATGTGGACGAGGGCGAGGATTAGTGAGTCGGGGATGAGACGCACGAGGATGCCGACCAGGAGGGAGAGCGCGCCGAGGGCGAGGGAGATGAGCCATTGCGTGGCGTTGAGGGGGTGGGTGGAGAGGGCTTCTCCGCCGAAGTTCACGATGAGAAGTTGGCCGCTGACCATGATTATATTAATACCGATAAAGAAGTAGTTGCGGTGGATGCCTTCGAGGATGTTGAATTTGTTGTCCAGGCGGCGATTGCTAGGATATTGTCAGCTTGATTTTCTTGCTGATTTCTTTGAGGGTCAGGCGTTTCGACTTACTTGTACTGGTTGAAGAACTGCATCCAGACGTAGATGTTGAAGACCAACGTCTCCAGGTGGTCCTTCTCCACCTCCGTCTTGTAGCCTAAGATCTCATTGCCAGCAAAGTTGAGGGCTAAAGTCACGGCTAACTGATATATCGATTGGCCGATAATCATTTTCCACATCTTTAGAGTGATCAACGGAGTCGACCTTGGCTCGGGTTTTCGATCTAGAATACTGGGAGGTGGTGGATCTGTAGCCAGGGCGAGTGCTGCAAAAGTGTCCATGATGAGGTTAACCCACAGCAGCTGGACAGGAGTGAGAATTGGTTCTTCCTTATTGCTGGCTATTGCGGAAACAAAGGTAAGAATGACGGCTGTGACGTTGACGGTAAGTTGGAACTAGCATACGATCCAGCGATCAGCCAAACATTCTACAATCTTCCAGGGTACTTTCAACTCACCTGTAGAAACTTTTTCACCGCGTCATTTATCGTCCTGCCCCATTCCAGAGCCTTCACTATAGATGCGAAGTTGTCATCCATGAGTACGATGGACGATGCTTCCTTTGCAACCTCAGTACCTGCAATCCCCATCGAGAATCCAACGTCAGCCGTCTTCAGCGCCGGTCCATCATTTGTCCCATCGCCAGTGACGGCTACTGTTTCCCCTAAAGCCTTTAATCTCTTGACCAGGATCCTCTTGTCTTCAGGACTTGAGCGAGCAAGAACCTGGAGGTCTGGTATGATCTCATCCATCTGCATATGAGAGAGTTTTCGAAATTCAGGCCCTTCGATGACGCGACCGCCAGGAGTATAGATCCCACATTCCTGAGCCACAGCGACGGCGGTCTTGACACTGTCCCCTGTGACCATCCTCACGCATACACCTGCGTGCTGGCATTGGGCCACGGCTTCTTTGACACCCAATCTTACGGGGTCGCGAATACCCACTACGCCAAGGAAGACCATATCCTGAAATACGTCTTCGAAAACAGCTTCCTTTGGGTCATTTGGCATCGTCTTTGCTTCATAGGGTGGCCAGTAACTGAAGTCGCGATAGGCCATGGCAATCGTGCGTAGAGACTTAGTGGCGTATGTGTCAATTGTTCGAGTCATTGAGTCGAAGTCGGATAATTCTGTGGCCGCGAGGGGCCTTGCAATATCCGTAACAATACGAGTACATTTCCGGAGCAGAATCTCCGGGGCTCCTTTCACGAGCAGTCGGTAATGGAAATCGGATATTCTGATGACAGCTGCCATACACTTCCTGCGAGAGTCGAAAGGAATCATCTGAACCACTTCGGCATTTGCACGCTCTTCGCTCACAGGCCTCATGCCTAGGAACGTGCTTGAGAATGAGAGTAAAGCCGTCTCCGTTTTCGAGCCAATAAATGTTTGCTTCCCGTCTTCCCGACTTTCGAAGGCGGTGGAGTTGATAGCAATAGATTGCACGAGAAGTTCCTTGATTTCTGCAGAAAGGCGTGAAGCAAGTGTGCTCATTGGGACATCGACCGCTTGACTGGCAGCAGCTCCAGGGTTTACTTGCTCTTCATTTCGATGCGCGATTTCTTCAGGCTCTGCGAAACGGAAGTCGTCGCTCAATGTCCCGGCCACCACAGTCATCTTGTTAAGTGTGAGCGTGCCAGTCTTGTCAGTACACACACTGGTTATATTGCCCATAGCTTCACATGCTCTAAGCACCCTGACAAGGTTGTTGTCTTTCAGCATCCTTGTGACAGCGAAAGCGAGCGCCAGGATCACAGCAAGTGGCAATCCTTCTGGGACTGCAATCACAATAATCGTGATTGAGACGATCAACATTTGCAGAAACTCTTGCCCTTTCTGAGACGGTGTTCCGGTGTTGTTCGGAAGGTGGACCAGGAATCTGATAACTAGTACGATGAAAAGGAGCAGAGCGATGGCGCAGCCGATTTTGGAGATTTGAGACGCAAGAGTATTCAACTTTGTCTGCAATGGCGTTGGCTCATTCTCGGAGGTGAAACTCATCATTAGCTTCCCATAGCTACTGTGTACCCCAACAGCCGTAACCATATAGGTGCCTACTCCCTCTAGCACCTTGCTGCCAGAGATAATAAATGGATCAAGTTTGTACAAACTTGCTCCTGTTTCAATGTGAGCCATCACCTCGTCTCCAGACGTTTTCTTCATCTGATCAGATTCGCCAGTCGCAGATGACTCGTCGCAGACAACATTGTGGCCGGAAATGAAAATTCCATCAGCAGGTATCAAGTCGCCAGGTTCGATATACAAGACATCTCCTGCTAGGATATCGTACACAGAAATCTCCATAGACTTTCCTGATCTGATAGCTTTCACTACACGGTCGTCTTTCTAGAATGAGTGTCAGTTACCTATTGATTTCGCGTTCGTAGGAGTTGCTTACTGTCTTGTTGAGCTTGATGAACTGGCGCTCTTTTTGATAATCGTTCAAAGATCCAACTACAACAACAATAACGACTGCGACCATAATCGTCACCCCTTCAACCCATCTCACTTTTGGTCCATCATCAGACTGTACAGAGTCTTGGTATAGACCCAGGGCCAACGAGATTGCAGCAACGATACTGAGTATAATGAGCACCTTGTCGTTGAATGTTATCCACATGATCTCGAGGAGGCTCTTTGATTTCTTCTCCGGGAGGCGGTTCTCTCCAAAGATTCGTTTCCTGTCGACATACAGTTCAGAGTCCGTGAGCTGCCCATGCGTAAATCCATTATTGCGTCTAGGCTTGGCAGCGGAAAACGTTCTGTAGTCCAGAGGCCGTGAGCTTGTCGACCCGGTGCCCAAACCTGACGACTCATTTTCGTCCAGACTCCCTTCGCTTAGACTCAATCCGCTTTTGCTGTCTGTTCGCAGTCCACGTGTGATGCCTCTAAGTCCACCTAAAGCACGGAAAGCCGGAATGCTCTTAGAATCGACTAGTATTGAGAGGGCTTTTGGTGATAACGGGAATGGATTTCCCACAATTTCGTCTTCATCTTCTTCGTCAGAAGGCATAATCAAAGGGCTGAAGTCGTGATCGGTTCCATTCAATGACGCGCCCGAATTTCTCCGCGTTCCGCCATAGTCTGATACCGTGGAGGTCTGCAACAAAGTCTCTCCACCGTACGACGAGACTGAGTGCGCCTGGTCGAGGGACTCCCGCCTGGAGTGCGTACCCGGTATGGCGAGAAAGGCTCCAGAATCCGGATAAGTACTGTGCCTCGCACTGGTCTGCGAGCTGCTATGAGGGGAAGACAATGATTCTGTAGAGAGGAGCGGACTGTTTGGCGCAGAGGAGAAGAGGGTTTCGGAATGGTAGTCGGAGCTCGGCGGAGGTTCCGGATCTCCCTGTATGATCACTTGTTAGGCGACAGTCGTTGGCATAGAGGATAAGGTAGAGAAGGTCTTTCTTTGTGTGAGGAGTACTCACAGTTGATGCGACAATGGTTATTGTTGGGGCGCGTTGTCTCTGCATGCCAACCGGTTCGGGCTCTGCGGCCTCTTGTGCCCCTGCCATTGCGAGGGCTGAGACAGCGCGAATCGCGCCAGGGTCAGCTGCAGAGCAGGCGTCTGGTATAGAAGAGCATGGTAATCTGGCGTGTGATGATCAAAGGTGGTCATTTTTCGAGGTTTCAGTCCTCACCATCGGCAGTGACAGTGAGGCTGTGTACATTGCAGGTGCGGTGCTAGCGGCCGCTTGACGAGCCTATGGGGAGGCTGACAACACAAATAGCCTAAATATGTGCTGGCGGTACGGAAGTACAGTGACAGGCTAGACAGGCTTGGTCATGTCTTAGCGAAATCACACCTTGGGAAGTCATACATCTCGTAGTTTAGCAAGCATCTTCTTCTTGATCGATTTCTCTTTCGCACGCTCTTATCGTCTTATCACTTAACTGTTTTTGTGTTCTTCTTATTGCACGTGCTATGGTTTTCTGCCCTCTGTACCTGCAATATATGTTCTGTTGTGTTCAAAAAGGGGTGTTTACTTACCGTATTATCTGGGTTATAAGACCACCCCTAAGGATAACACCCCCCTTAGATATAAGGCCAGGTCCAAGTGAATTAAAATAGGGCCCACTTTTTATAAGGCCATAGCCTTATAATAATATAAAGCTACGTAGTCCATGGTGTTATTAAATACGATTTTCAGCACTCTCTTTAGGCTAAACTCTCATGACTTCTAAACAACTCGCATGTATTTCCATTGCAAAATAACTAGTAAACGTAATATAAAGATATAATATTAATATATCCTACATATTCTTATCTTTAGAGTTCGTATCGCTATTAGCTTTATTATTAAAATCAGACTCTTCCTCTTCTCTATTAAGATTAAACCGCTCATTAGAATTAACTCCTAAATTAGTTATAACATTATTCTAATCCTCTTCTTAAATCGTAATCCCTTTAGTAACCTCCTTTATAGTATATAAAAGACTATCCTCGTTATCCTCCACCTTAAATGTCTCCATATCGTCGATAACTTTAGGGTTCTCTTTTATTCCTATAGGCTCCTTTATAACCTCCTTTTCCTAGTTACTAAAGGTGAGGTTTGGAAGATCTCGCACCTTTAGGAGGTTATCTTGAGAGCCATTAACTGGAAGCCTAATACCGATATTCCTAAAGCACTTGATAATCGTATCTTTATGCTCGTCGTGGACCCTTTACTAGGCGATTGTAACCTAATATGTATAGAGTACTCGTCGATCTCTAACTGACCACTTGCCTAATTCGTATAATTCCATGTTCTGCTTAATCCATAACTCTTCCTGCTCTTCTATATACTTTTTAATTAGCTTGTTGATTAGGATATTAAGGACTTGTAAGTAGCTAGTATAGCCGCCGGGGATAATTGATAATGTGATAAGCAGCTTCGTAAAAAGATCTCGCAATTCCTGTTGTAGCCTCTCTTCTTCTTCTCTTTATTGCCGTGCTTTTTCAGACTCCTTCTTCCCATTATTCTTCCTCCCTTTGTTCTTGTGTGGAGAGAAGGAGTCGAGAGTGAGGAATCGTGGTTCGCCGTCGGATTAAGGATATATAGATACGTATGCGTATTAGTGCTTTACCTACTCTAAGAGATTAGAAGTATTAGCCCATGCCTTTTTATTAAAAGCAATAATAACGCCAGGATAATACTTCTTACGCTCTATTTTGCGGCGAGCGTCACCGAGCCCAGACTTGCCCTTAAAGATTAGGAGGGGCTTATATCTTGGAATACCGTCTACAAACACTGTAATCTAAAGTATGAATTGCCTCTTATCGTGACCGCTTTTGCCCTCCTTCAGACGAACAGTTTGTGAGCCTTTCTTTGCGTATGTCCTCCCCTTAAGATATTCAAATAGTATTAGAGACTAATCCATATTGCAGATCTCAGAGAGCTTAATCCGACTAATAACTGGCATATTAAGACCACGTGGAATGCCTACAATAGACTTCCCCTCAATAATCACTATTATGCGATGATTGTACTATATCCAGTTACGTATCACCGGCTCTAGCTCCTCTAGCGACTTCTGCGCTCTTTTTATGCCTGCTCGTAAAGAGATTACGTATCTCTTCCTAAACCCATTATACTATCCACTTGAGAATCGGAAGCCAAGATGAGTCGTCTTGCTAGTTTCGTGGATAATAATCCGATTAGGATGGAGTTGTGCGTAAATCATCCGCGCATGGCGGATCATCTATTTATACGAGATCTTCCGGCCTTTATCCCTAGTATCTTCAAAGTCCTTATTCAGCTCGGTTTCCATTCCGACTTCGTGAGCACGAGGAGCTCGATGGCGTGAACGGTAAGAGCCCTTCTTTTGCTCTTTGATCCTCTCCTTGTTACACACCCATTAGCGGAGCATCTGTCGACTGATCTTGATCTTCTTAGCTGCCAGGCGTCTAGAAATCCTCTGGTGAGATCCATTATCCAAGACTCTCCATGTTATCTAAAAGTACTCGATTCTAGCTAACTTGTGCTCGCGGGAATATTTATAGCGTTTAGATAGCGAGTAGTCTTCCCCACCATTACTATTATCACTATCATTTATAGGAAATCGACCCTCTAGAATATCCTAATCACTAGGTTTACCAGGTTCACTATCGACAGCTTGTGAGATACGTACGCTAGCGAACAGTTCCTATACAAGCTTCTCATTATCTCCGCCAAGAAGTCGTCTGCTAAGCACAGTATCGATAATGCGACTAGAGTCTTTAGGAACAGGGCTAGGGCGGGGTTATCGCACATAGGAAAGGCCTCCAGCGAGAGCAGCTTAGATAGTGGTTTGCCCCTTTTCTATAGGCGCGTTCGCACGAAAAGATGGCACAATACCAGGGGCCATACTTGAGGATAATAGAGCACTAATACGCTATAATTGGACGCGATAGTGGGTGGTGGAGTAATTGTTGAGAGTGACGGTTTAGGAGAAGCCTGAAAAATGAGAAAACTAGTGGTTTGAAGCTATACCCACTTAGTGCAAACCCACCTTTATTAGACCACCCTTAGTTATAAGGCCAGGTCCCGACCAATTAAAATAGATAGAACGGATTAGAAGACCATGGTCGTATAAACCGGATAATACAGTACTGTGTTTCCCCCACCATACTACCGACTTTGGGCCTCTCGTCAGCAAAAGCATGTAATCTGGAGAAAGACCATCGAGTTTGCTTAGCCTTCCCATCCCAAACTCTGACCGGACCGACCCTTATCTATCTCAACGTCATCCCGAGTATCCCTGCAAGACTGGACCCTTCTTTTCAGTGGAGCTCTTTGCATGTGCATCGAGACACACCACTCATGTGCAGTACAGGCCATCCGAATCAATGAATTGCACATGCTCAACAAAATCCAAATCGGCGATTGGCGTCGTGGCGTGTTGCACAGTCAACGCTTTTCAAAATCCCATATCTCGAAAGTGGATCATAATTCGAAAGCCCATCATAAGTCTAGAGCGGATCATGTTCACATGCTAAGTCGCAACTTCTGATATACTGGAAAAATTTGCCGATAGTGATGCTAGTATATAAGCAGTCCTGGCGTGTACCATCATAGGATGGTATTTCCTCTCTCTATTTTTATTCATACCTTTCGCTACCCGGTGACAGGACAAAAACCACGGAGAGACTGCGATTATGATTGGGCCTTCTACTGTCGAATATATCTTCTTACGCGCCTCTATCCTCTTCCTCCACAATATTGCCCCTATAAGTCTCCTATACTTTGCACTCTTCATAACATCGTTCCTCCTGAATTGGAATCCTCAAGCATATCGACTTCCCTTCCCAGCTGAAGTCTGGCTTCTCTCTGAAGCAGCTTTCTATACCATAGTGTTTCTGCCATACGAAAACTACCTCCAACGCGCCACCACTCATCCTGAACCCTTGACCCAAGAGGAGAGAGCCAACCTATTTGCACGCTGCCACAAGCATGTATCCGACCCGGAGAAATATATTAGGCAATGGCTACTGGGGGCGAAGTCCATCGATATCAAGCGCGAAAACGTGAAAGAGTTTATCAGATGGGCGTTTTGGAATGCGGCAGACGTATTGCAGGGAGACGAGGACGAGGTCGAGGACTACGTGAGAGCTCTGGAGAAGCTGTTGGGGAGGAGTATCCCACATGGAAAGGGCAGTGCGAAGAGCTTGAGGTTGACACTGGACAAAGTCAATTGCTCCCATCGCAGCCTATTCTGGTACCTAGTCCGTCCTCCACCACCTTCAAGTTCAAATAGTGCAGGCTAACTGGATCTTCTCGTAGTGTGTCTCTGTGGTCGACACCATAACTTTCTGTTCAATGTTGTACAACGGATTCCATTTCCACCGAACATCTCTGACATGTTTCATCGAGCTCTTTCCCTTCCGACCTTTGACGCTGGTCTCGACCTACGAATCACCAGCCAAGCATCTCACGTACTGGCATCGGCCACATACATCCAAGACCAGACTACCGATACTCTTCATCCACGGCATCGGCATTGGATTATACCCCTACACAAACTTCCTTCGCGAGCTCAACACAGGAGATGAAGAATGTGACGGAGACGTCGGCATAATCGCACTAGAGATCATGCCAATAAGCTCTCGCATCACGCACTCAGCACTCGAAAAGGACGTCATGGTCCACGAAATCCAAACTATCATCAAGTATCACGGCTGGACCAAATACGTGCTCGTCTCACACTCCTACGGCTCAATCATCTCCACGCACCTCCTCAAATCCCCTCTCACTTCTCCCGCAATCGGCAACATCATGCTCATCGACCCCGTCTCCTTTCTCTTGCACCTGCCAGACGTCGCATACAACTTCACAGCTCGCCAGCCGGTGCATGCTAACGAACATCTGCTGTGGTACTTCGGGAGCAAGGATATCGGCGTCGCGCACACGTTGGCAAGAAGGTTTTTCTGGAGTGAGAATATTATTTGGAAAGAGGACTTGGGGCTCGCGGTTGAGCAATGGGGGGAGGGAAGGAAAGTCACTGTGGCGTTCGGCGGGAAAGATATTCTCGTGGATACTAATACTGTAGGACGTTACCTCATGGATGCTTCGTCCAAAGGGCTGCAGACAGGCGACCAGGCGATGGGGATGGCTAGCGAGGTAAAGGTGGCGGCAGCCTCGGGGCTTGGTGGTGCGGAGAGAGAGGAGTGGAAGACGAGGCCTTGGATGGGTTCTGGCCTTGAAGTGCTTTGGTTTGAACAGATGGATCATGGACAAGTTTTTGAGCTTGAGAGGACTAGGAGGCCTATTATCAAGGCGATCGGGGTATACACGCAATTAAAGGGGACTAGCTTACTGTAGCCTGGAGTATGCTCCATGCCCACAGACAAAGCATAAAGAGGAAATATACAGATCCCACGTACCATAAATGAATACACATTGTGTCGTTATATAGCTCACAGGTTTATCGGGCATCGGTTCTCCCGCCCACCGGTCATCTAGTATCAGAGAGATTTCGAGAGGCTTCAATCCCACAGCTCCTTCTCCTCCTCCTTCCAGGTCACCCTTGCATGTGATGGCTAAAACATCTTCTTATAAATCCTGCTAGGAAGATCGCAAATACCTCTGAAACAGCCGAGCACCTCCCGCTCCCTTAGGGTTTCATCTGATCGAAATATTCAACATGCCGTCATCTAGAAAAAAGTCCTTTCATCTCTGCCCTGTGTGCGCGATTTCTCGTCGACGTCTCCGGACTCGGTCTCGGGAGACTCTCCGCTTTTGCTCGTATTAGATCCCTGCCCGCAAGCCACAACTACTGACAGCAAGGTGCCAAGCTCGGCCAAGGCCACTGCGCCTTGCCGTGCCACACTTACAATTGCCTCGAAGTTTTCGCGAGGCTGTGAACTTGCCAATATATCTTAAGTCGTGTCATGGAATCCTTTGCGATTCTCTTTTCTTTATTATACGTTTCCTAATGGAGTCCAGATGGTGGAGAAGCTGGGCCGGCCCGTCCGTCCTAGCGATAACCATTTTGGCCGGCGTGGTCAACGGTGGTACGTAGATCTTCGCTCCCATCGCGGCAGACTCGGTGCTACGGAGGAGGGCAATTGCTAACAGGTCGTAGCAGATGTTTGTACTTCGACCAGTCGCTTTGTCATTGACTCCCAAGCCGCCGCAGATGCGTTGAACAACTGTAGCACCGTCACCGGCAATGTCAACATCCAGGGCGACGCCCTCACACAGATCACTCTCGACGGCATCGAGACAATCAATGGCAACCTCGACGTCTTATCTTGTGATGGATTACAGACCATCACGGCCCCAGTCCTATCACAGATCTCGGGCAACTTCACCCTCTCGAGCCTACCCCTCCTCGCGAGCCTCGAATTTCCTCTCCTAGATTACGTCAACGGGGGCATATATTGGGACACAGTACCGGAGCTTACGGATGTTTGGTTTGGGAACTTGACAACGACTACACATGGATTGCCTGGGGCGAATGTGGATGGGGACATCTCGATCCTGAGCACGGGGCTATCCAGCCTCGCATTCCTCAACTTCACGCACAACTCCGAACCAGACTTGATCTGGATCAAGGGCAACCAGCGACTCGGTATTGTCAATCTTACTGGCCTTTCGTGGGGCGGCAAATCCTTGGAGATTATCGACAATGGACAATCGGCACAGATCTTCCTTCCGGACTTGAGATCTGTTGGAGCTATCACTATCAGCAATGCTGGCAACATCTACGTCCCAGCCCTCTCCGAAACAAGCGGGATTATCGAGATAACCAATAATACAATTGATGGCTTCTCGGCACCGAATCTGACCGATATTGATGGAGGCCTAGTGGTCGAGAACAACGATCTTTTGGCCAATCTTAGTTTCGGGTCCCTTAACGATATTGCTGGAGGCCTCGTGGTCGAGAACAACAATCTTCTCGCTGACCTTAGTATCCCGCTGTTAAGCTCTGTAAAAGGAGATATCACAGTGGCGAACAACACAGACCTCCACGATATCGATGATTTGAATCAGCTATGGTTCTGCCAAGGAAACATAACACTATCCGGTGATTTCTCAGCGTAAGATCTTCCCTCTTTTCCTCCTTACGAAAGATTAACAATGGATTCGCAGCGTCACATTGCCAAGTCTCCGCAGCTTGATCGGGAGCTTTCATCTCAATAGCTCGGATCCCGGTTTCGACTGCACCGCCTTCGACAAACTGGCCAGCCAAAACAACTGGTCCTCTTCCTCTTACTCCTGCGGTGCGTACGCTGCCGGTTCAAGCAAAGATTCCGCAAAGCACTACCAAGCTCCCAACCACGAGTTCAATCTCTCGAAGCCTGTCAAAGCTATCGTCGTCATTTTGTCCGTAATCGTCGGACTATTCTTATTGGCTGCTTTGATGCGCTTGTACGTGAACAAGACGAGAGTGAGGCGGGGTAGTTTGGCTAGGAGCTCAAGTTGGACTATACCGGGAGGCAGGGCTTCAGATGGCGATGTGGAGATTCAGGAGGTGGGAGTTACGAGAGCGCCCGAAGGAGGAGATGCTCTACCGAGATACACCAGGGTGGGAAAGCCGGGGGAGGTTCCACCAGGATATACACCCGCCGAGAACGCGGCGGCAACTCAAGACGCTGGAAATGCCAACACGGAAACAGGGAACACTGCACGGGGGAGAGGCAGAAGGAGATGGATCTTCTGGAAATAATGACTTTTCGACGACTATAATGACTTGTATATAGCGCTCTAATATCTACCGAGCGCAGTAACCGCCATCAATGACGATATCAGCACCAGTAGTATACGTACTCGCATCGGAGACCAAGTACACATACGCGCCCTTCAACTCCTTCGCCTCGCCATCTCTGCCCATGGGAATCATACTCTTCCACAAATCCTGCGTCTTCTTATCCACAAAGTCACTCAACCCCGTATCAATATAACCCGGGGAGATGGAGTTAACTCTTGCAAAGTCACGCCACTCGTTCGCCAGCGAGCGCGCCATGTGGATGCACCCGGCCTTCGCAACATTATAGCTCGTCTGCTCCTGCGGAAAGTTCGCAATATGCCCACTCATACTCGCCGTAATCACAAAACTCCCCGTCCCGCGTTCCTTGAAATGCGCTCCCACCGCCTTGGCACAATGAAACGTCCCATTAAGATCCGTCTGGATAACCTCATTCCACGCCTCGACAGTACCATCCAGAATCCCGGAATCGGCAGTGCGTCCAGCGTTCGCGATGAAGGCGTCGATGTGGCCGAACTCAGAGATGACGTCCGCGACGAGCTTGGAGACCGAGTCGTAGGAGCCGATGTCTAGCTTGTAGGCTTTGGCTTTGATGCCGTAGGTGGAGGCGAGCTCTTTGGCGTTCTTTTCGCCGCCTTCGGGGCGCGAGGAGTAGGTTATGGCGACGTTGGCGCCCATTTCGGCGCAGCCTCGGGCTGCTTCGATACCCATGCCTTTGGGGCCGGATGCGCCGGTGACCTGGAGATTGGTGGGTTAGTTAGTGGATTTTTGGGTGAGGAGCTTGGGGAGATTCGGGATAGACAGGAGAATAGTAAAAAATGAAGCAATTGATGGATAGAAAATGATTAGGGAGGACATACGACGACGACCTTGCCCTTAAGGCTGAACAGGTCCAGCAGGCTGTTGGCTTTGGGGACTGGGATAGGCATGATTGTATCTTTTCAAATCAATTGAATTAAGATAGGTGTAGAAGAATTGATTCCGAAATGAAGATGAAGGAAGAGTAAAATATGTAATAGAAGAAGTGGTGCGATGTGAGAATGAGAAAATCCAGAGGTCATCTTAAGTAGGGCATGAGCTCATGGTGGGGTAGAGGGGCAGCAATGACGTCCTTGCGCGCTGTCCAATGGCCCGCTCACAGCCGGCTTAGTAAGTGTGGTGCAGAACAGTAAGGGTTGCTGTCAGGTCAGGCGACTGCTCGGCTTTCAGTCAATTTATCCTCTCTTTCGCCTGTTCATTCTTCGCTTTCGGACAAATGTTTACGTGACGGTTGGAGTTGGGTTGTGGAGATGTTTTCTTTTCATCTGATGAAGGACAGGTGAGGATGAAGCGAGATGATGTCATGGGCCCCTTTTAGAGCTCACGTGCTTCTCGTGTTCGATAGAGGAGAGAGAAAGTGGAGGTATTGATGTTTTCGTGTTTTAGCTACTGCAATGCGAGTGTGAGTAATCGAGTGTGAAGGTTGTAGTGCGGGGTAGGAAAAGGAAGTGCGAAGTGGGAGCCTTAGTAACGGGTTCAGGGATAGGGGGTACCTGCAGGAATTGCCGTTAATTGAACTGGCAGAAAAGCCTTATCCTCTTGGAGTAACGAGTAACTCTTATGGCGTTGTTCAAGCGTTCATGACTTTTGGTGTTGATATCGACCCGACTAACAAGTTAAAACCTTGGATTATAAAGGGATGCTGAAACAATCGCAATGAATTGCATAGATACGACGTGACTTGAACAAGTTTTAGCAGCATTCTCAAGGCAGGAAGACAGTGAATATAAGTATTGTGATGAGGACGGTACATGCAAACACTGAACATGAGCTGTGACTACCAATTCTCGAATCTGTTTCAGGGTTACCGATATTCTTTTATAGCATATAACGCTCGGGTAAAAGGAATTGTAACCAATTTTCATTATTGTGCCCCCCCCCTCGACCTGCTCCTATCTGAGGGTGAACTCCTGCATCTCAGGTAGGCGATACCAAGCTATCTTAATAGTAAAGCAGTGCCCAACAAACAAATACTCGTTGCCTACAGGTCGAAGAAGTATTGGCAATTTGAAGCCACGAATTATGCATATGATATCGCCCTCTTGACACCTCTCTGGTCCAATTCCTATGAAATTAGAGGCCCGTGAACAGAAAAATTTCTCCCCCTTACTCGTTCGCTTGAAGCATTCCATAGCACTGCGCAGAGAGGCGTGATCGAAGTCTCCACTCTCGATTTTGTCACACAAGCTTTTAGGACAATGACGGGCGCCCAAAGCCATCGTTTGTATGAGTACCAGCTCTTTTGCATCATCGTATAAACTGTGCTTCATGCGAACTCTCCCGTTGAAGAGGTCTATTATTGCATCTACATCATCAGCGTCCACTTGATATTGGACTACATCCAAGTATCTCCCTTGAACCCGGAACCTGATTGCATCATCCACCGTGTTCAATTCAAAATCACGGAGCGTCCCCCGAAAAACAGTATCGTGCCCACACAGTTTTGAAAACGCAGTCTCGAGCTTCCTCTCACGCCAATCGGGAACCCAAGATGGAAGTGAATCATCAAATCTCTCAGTATTGACTTCATTAAGTATAGAGAGATTTTGAGTGGTGGTAATAATATGACGGGTTATGGCCACAAAAACTTCTTGGACGCCCTTTGTGTAATCAGGTTCGATTCCTGATATGTCAATAGCGACACCTAGGAGAGAATACACGAGATCCAGCGGGTCTTTGCATTGAGAGCCTCGCCTTGACATAAGCAGCTCCGCAATGCTGAAGTCGTAAGTGAGCCAGCTTTCTCGAACGCTCAGGGTCTTCGAAAGTCTTCGGTAATCAGTAGAACCGGGCTCGGCCGACCTGGCATCAGACGATACATCCAGATTCCGATAAATTGTCTCGTAAATCATCTTCTTTGAAAACAAGTAAGAGCCGCAGTGGATTTGAGCAGAAGTCGCAAGAACGCTTTCTTGAAAAGTCCACGCGCGGTGGAACCATGGGCGTGCTAAGAAAAGCTTCAAAGCCCGTGTCTCTTCGTTTGTCAAGTTCAGAAACGGAGAGTGAACACAAGCTGAAACAAGCTCAGTGTGCTCATCCTCCTCGCCCAGCCAAATGAGCACGCAAGAAGCTTCATTGTAGACCCTCCCCATAAGCTGCACCTGGTGACCCCGCTCAGCAATATCTTGTTGATTGATACAAACAGCGTCAGCCCACAAAACACGCTGTTTGTCCGCTCGACGGAAGTGAAATAATGCGGCGGCAAGATTCTGGGTGATAGGAAGGCTCCGATCTTGCCCGTCGCAGAAGATTGGGTAAGGATCGACCTCGTCTCCCCAGACGTACGAGATAGCCTCATAGGCAGGATGGCCGTTGAGATCGACCTCGTTCAAAGTGAATTTCAGTTGTTCGCGCCCAGTGCCAGGTAAGAGTGTGAGGGTTCGAATGGAGTTGGGTGCGAGCGGTGTGTAGGTGTAATGGGCTGTGTTTGCCATAATGTCGATACAGGAATATGCTGTGTGGTTTGAACAGCTGGAAGAGAATGAAATCTCGGTTTTCTTAGACTTATT
Source organism: Hyaloscypha variabilis F (assembly GCA_002865655.1). Taxonomy (NCBI): domain Eukaryota; kingdom Fungi; phylum Ascomycota; class Leotiomycetes; order Helotiales; family Hyaloscyphaceae; genus Hyaloscypha; species Hyaloscypha variabilis. The sequence goes on along the minus strand of KZ613943.1, from coordinate 429,812 downwards.
TGAAAGTATGAGAGTCAATGGGGGGAGGGCATCTATTTGGGGAGCTGGGATGCAGAGTTGTCACAGCCGCTGGATTTGAATGAAAAGATGAATATGCATTGCTGCCTAATTTCATGCGAGCCGGTTTTCCTTGCAAATCACTAATTATTTTCGAGCTCCCTAAACCCAGATCAAAAACGGCACATCACCCAGGGTGCTCAGATCTGTATTTAATGAGCGTCCAAATTTGTTAGACGATCTCTCATTATAAACATTCTCCGCTTTTGGACTTTCCCTCTAGAACTACTCAAATGAAGAAACGCCCTATACACACTAATCGCATGAACAAGACGCTTTTGCGGAGAACACCATATAAAAATCAACAGAATTCCATGCATGTCGACTCAGGCACTTTCTTCTGGTCCATGTATTCGCCGTACATGATATCTGGGACGTATGCCCCGCCAACAAGCTTGTAAATACCCGATTCAACGGGTCGAACGATATAGGGAACACCAACGTCTGGGATAATGACCACGCAGTCTCCAGCTTGCATAATCTCCGGGCCAACTCCAATACGGCCTTCTTTCGTTTTGAAAGTCGACCGCCCTACACACATTGCTTCTAAAGACCTGATATAGAAACTGCTCGGTTTGACCACCTGACCCACGATAGCCCACAACTCGGCATCTTCATTCACAATTTCTAAGAGATGTTCGGAAATGGAGCAAACAAGCCGAAATCCAGCGTGGACCGCGTCTTCATATTTGTGATAGAAATCCTTTGGTTCTGGCGGTGGTCGGAGAAAAAGTGACAGGATGTTCCGCGACAGCTCATCCTTGTTGTCTTTGACTTCGGAGGTGTCTAGGTCTGAGAGTTTTCTGGGCTTCGGCCCACCGTGAAAAGCGACCATCTTCTGTAACGAGGTCATTGCAACCAGCCAGGAGTGCGTAAGCATTTCATTAAAGTTCCGCTCTTCTTTAGCTTTGACTGCTTCCGCAATCAAGGCCTGGAAGTGCGTTTCTTCTTCGTCCGTCGCTTCTAGGGGTTGGACTCCTTCCACATGTCCAAGCATATGGCATTCCAGCCTCAACACTCGAGCGCGTGGGAAGTTAGCTTCCAAGATGAGGAATGGACCCTTCCCGCACGCGTTAAAGTCTTGCGGCCATGATTTCTGGTCTTCGAGAATGCGGATGTCGTGGTCTAGACAGATGAAGTTGAACTTTAGGTAAGCGAGCACGTTCAACAAGAAGCCTCGATGTTCTTCCGCAACCCAGGACGGGCTCCCCTCGGCCCAAGCGCATGTCTCGATACTCAGCGGCTCCAACTGGAAGCCACGTCGAAGACATCTATTCTTGATGATATTCTCTAGATAGTCGTGGAGAGGCTTCGCATAGTCGAATTCCAGTTCAAGGTCGTGTGTTGACAATGCAGCCAAAGCAAAAATCCTGTCCTGGAGAACCGTTGCACCCATAGCTCCAGATTTGTCCAGGAGCCTCATGATATCCTTTTGAGTATCGCTTGTATCTCCAATGAAGTCTTTAAGGCAATTCAGGATCGGAGCGTCGTCGGATGTTTTCTGGAGCTCGGAAATCCATTGAAGTACAGGAATGTCGAAAGGGATCCGTGATATAGCTCGCATGAAAGTTAAGAATGCGAGGATGGTGTATAGGGGCTCTTTCCGAGGACCACAAAGAATAAATGCATCGCGAGAAATTGCAAGCTCCTGCAGAATCCACACTCTGCTCCAGTAGGGGCGTGAGCAGAACGCCGCCCACTTCTCTAGAGCGAGTCGACGTTCAGGGTTCTCCCAGTCGAGATCCTGCCAGAAATCCGGAGCTTTTGCCGGCCAGTCCGTTTGGGGTCTGTAAGGAATTCGATCCAACCTAGCAAAAACAAGACGAACTTGTGACAGCTTGTCTGCATTGCTGCACTCATAAGCTCTTCAGCACTTTCAGGGTACGGTTGTATGAACAGTTTTCCAACGACCATTCCACCAACTCGAGATATTTCGTCCATAACATCTCCCGAGCCATCTGCTTCGGGACCGAGCCAGGCAAGCACAGCAACTGCGTCGCTGTAGATATTGTTCATCATATGGACCTGATGCATCTTTTCCTCCTCGTCCTCCTGGTTAATGCATAAAGCGTCTACCCACAAGAACTCCACGTCCTTTTCGTCTGCTACCCTCTGGAGAGCCTCGCCAAGGTTCTTGGCAATAAGGACTTGCGCATCGTCAACCACAATGGGCCATATTGGAGTTGGATCACCCCACACGTAAGAAAGGCAGTGATATCTCGGGTTTTCATCCTTGGAAACCGTTTTTAAAGAGATTTGAAGCGGTGATGTGTTGTTTCGGTGAAAGCTAATGAGACGAATCTCATTTTTTGTACGGTCGAGTTTGTCATGTGGTATAGACATTCTGAATAATCTCGCTCTAGATTGTGCCTTATGAATTAATGCGCCTGGGCGAGACTGAATTTTTGAATCAGAAATTTTTGAGGGAAAAAAGATCAAGCCTGGATAGAGAGTTGGGGGAAGAGCCCGCTCTTAATCCACGTGGTTGTCGCCCAGCTAGCCTGTCTCCTAAACGACGTGGCTTGCACAGCCCCGACAGCCATTGGCGACCAGCCTCCATCAAGGCTAGAAAGAAACAATTGTGAGAGAACAGGGATAGCTGGGGGAACGCCAAGAAAGCCAAACCTCGGTGAAGGATGAACGGTTCATGCGTGGCTGCCCAATGCATGGACTACAATTGTTTCACTTTCAGCCTCTAGTTTGGTACTACCTTCTCGTCTAACAAGTAAGGAAGGAAGCAAAATAAAAGGTCTTTGGGCAAGCCTTTACGGAATCACTTGTCACTCCAAGTTTCACGATATTAGCCACTGCAGATTCATGATATAACACGAGTTTCTTTTTCCGTTTGTCTTTTTGGGGTGGCTCACAAGCAAGCTCGGTTGATAAATCTGAGCATACTGAACATTAACTGACTTTGAGATGCAGTATGATGAGCTTTTTCTTTTCTTTTTCTTTTCTTATGATCCCTGACTCAACTTTCGACTATCATTAGCTATTTACAGGAGATGATATGCCTGAGCCAAATGCAATACAAGAGTACGTTTGTAGCTTAAAAGTAATACCAACACTACTAGTAGAAGGTATATTGGACAACTATAATTCTCTTTCATAATTTGTTTAAGCAGAAAATGTGTGGTAGTATAACGGCGGCGAGGCAGATCGGCAACATGACGTGTTGATGGCTTCCTATTAGCAATCAAAAGGTCAGCTGATGGAATAAATGTAAGCGTCCATCATCAGACATGTTTCCACTTGTTCCACTTGTCCTTCACTGCAGCATCGTCAATCCACTTTACTTGCACTTCCCAAAGTTTAACTATCAACTTTCGAAATATGGATCAACATCACAGAGCTCCGGCAGTCATGAAGCAATGGGTCCTCCGCAACGCAGGCACTTTTGATGGCCTGAAACTCGAATCAGCCCACCTTCCCCAAATCAGCGACTTCGACGTCCTGGTCAAAATCCACGCAGCATCGCTCAATTATCGAGACTTGATGATCGCTAAGGTACAGCTCTCACCCTCTATGTTTATTCATACTTTCTTGTTCGTAACTGATAGAGTGGTCGTTCAGAAAACGTATTACTGGCCAGTAGAAGACGGACGCGTACTAGTGTAATTACATTCCAATCTACCTCCATGCTTAAACAGAGATTAAACAATATGCGCAGCTCAGATTTTGCGGGTGAGGTCTTCAATGTAGGACCCAAGGTTACACGGTTCGTAAGAGGCGATCGAGTAGCCGGCTGTGTGCATCAAACCCACGTTGCAGGCGTGCTCACAGAGAAAGATGCTGCGCAGGCACTTGGAGCATTGCTAGACGGCGGATTGAGAGAATACGGTATCTTTCGCGAGGAAGGTCTGGTTCGAATCCCCAACAACCTATCCTTTCGGGAAGGTGCCACATTGCCGTGTGCTGCCTTAACCGCTTGGAATGCTTTGTATGGAGGGAAGCCACTTCGACCAGGGGATATAGTTCTCACGCTGGGCACGGGTGGTGTAAGTCTCTTCGGCGTTCAGTTTGCGAGAGTGGGTGGTGCGGAAGTGATCTCGACGACCAGCTCTGATGATAAAGCTGTTGTGCTGAGGAAACTGGGAGCTAGACATGTCATCAATTACAGAGAAGATGGGGAGTGGGGACAGACGGCAAAGAAACTATCGAACGGCGGTAGGGGTGCAGATTATGTCCTTGAGATTAGTGGTAAGCTATGTTTCTCCTCCATCCAACTCTTTGTCATTGCTGATGAAATCAGGGCCAAATACCCTCGAGCAATCTGCTCTGGCAGCTACAATGGATGGAACGATTGCTAGGATTGGAACTCGGGGAGGTAATCAATCTGGTACAGCAATACTGCCACATACGTCTTTCGCCAACACTCGCAGGATCGTCATAGGAAGCCGGATTCAATTTGAAGAGATGAATCGAGCCATTGAGGTTAATGATATTCACCCTGTCATTGATCAAAGAGTGTTTGGATTTCAGGAAGTCCCAGAAGCTTTTCAATATCTCTGGGATCAAAAGGCTGTCGGGAAGGTAGTCATTGATATCTGTTCGTAAGCAATGTACTTTTGGTTCCCCAGAGACCGCGTGAGGCTTTGATGAGGCCATTGTCCCAAATGATCGATTTGTTTTGCATGCAATATAGTTTACTGAAAGTCAGCTGAGTAGCTAGTCGGAAGTCTATCTAAACCCCTTGAACAAGGCTTAGCACGAGATACGATTGTTTCAAAACTCAGCTTCAAACCGCTAGAAAACTGAGTAGGATGATAATAAAAATGGAGAGGGGTGCACGGAGCAATATACCTATGTAAAACGAATCGCTCGTCCTTGCTAAATGGTGCATCCACCATCCAGATGGGATTTCGAAGTAGTGCGGGAATTCCGTGAGTGTTGAAGCGAGTTGATATTGTTCCTGGGTGCGTGGCTGGCATTTCTCACGGCATTTGAATTGAAGCTTGGATCAGCGGTCAAAGTCGGAGTCACTGCAAGTGCAATCACATTTACTGCTGTGGCTAAGAGTATGAATAGATAGCCATGTCAAGATCTGCATTGTTAGCGTAGAGAGGGACATATTGACTTAGTCTAGTGTTTAACTAGGTACTCCTTTGTCTTTTACTATTGAACTTTACTATTATGCACCACTTATTTAATATAAGGTATGAGTATTTCATATGGTTCAGGGCCTTTTATACGAATTGTAGAATAATAATATATACTCAGATGAAGATATAGAACTAGTATAAAGTCCTAGAGCCGTTTCCAAAACATTAGACATAGGTTTTCACTTGCTCCTCATTCCACTCCCAGAACTTCTGTGCATTTCCATTTCCACCGTCCTTCTCCGACTTGGTCGCCTGCGGAAGATCAGGCCGAAGCGGCACAAGCCTTCCCCAAGGGATAACTAAACCAAGTTAGAGCAAGCTCTTAAACAACCAACAACGAATTTGATGATTGGCATAGCACATATTTATGAATCTGTCTGACTTACCCCAACTCGTGGTCCAATCAGCTTTCTCAATAGCGACTTCAGGGGAGAATGCAGCAAAGAGCTGCGTATACACTCCATTGATAATCGGGTAAACAACCGCATGCGCAATAATCTTCAGAGCCAAGGTCTGGTCCCTCGCCAGCTGCGTGCGGACATTCCCAGGATTAACCGGCACGCTCACGATACCATCATCTCGGAAGCGGCGAGCAAACTCCACAGCCAATAGCCAAACGCCGCACTTGCTGATCCCGTATCGATCGACGTGGGCTTTTTGGATGTGGTAGTCGAGGTTGTCCATGTCGATTCCGCGGCCCTCAGGCGCATACTGGTGCAGACCAAACGAGGACGGCCATACAACGCGGACGGTATTTGGAGGTGTGGGTCGAGCGGTTGCAATTAAGACTGGGGTTAGCAACTTTGTGAAGAGAAAGGTGCCGATGCAGTTAACTCCCAGGGAAAGCTCGTGTCCTTGCACTGTCTTAGGTAGAGGCTCGGCTGGCCCTACCATGACGCCCGCGTTGTTAAAGAGGACGTGTAATTTGGACTCCTTTGCAATGAATATCTCCGCCGCCGTTTTCACTTTAGTCAAATCTGCCAAATCGAGAGAGAGGAAGACGAGCTGGCCTTTGGAAGTTGGCACAGCTTTCTCGATATGTGCGATGGCTTTTATGGCCTTCTCTTCGGAACGGCAGCCTAGGTAGACCTTGGCGTTCTTAGAATATAAGACTCGGGAGAGCTCCAGACCCATGCCACAGTTAGCACCCGTGACGATGTAGACCTTGCCCTGCAAGTCAGTAGGAACATCCTTCTCGGTGAACTTTGGTTTTGGCGGGAAAAATTGTGTCCAGGCGCTCTTGAAGGATGAACTCGGCATTGTGTTCAGGAGAATGTTTTAAGAAGATGAAGTCAAAGAGTTGGCTGGGTAAAGCGATATCTTCTGGTCATAATATGTTGAACTGAGTAGGCTTGATATGCGTGGGAGGAGGGACGTCGCTTTTGTAAGAAGGATTATTAGATACGTGGGACCGGACTTAAACTTGAGCCGCCCCGTGCCCTCTACCCACTCGGCACTTGAAATAAACCTCGAAACCCAAAGACTAATCATTCTATTGGATCATAAGGGGCTGGCAACGTCAGCTTGAAGTGTGATCGCACCCCTTGACAACTAAGCGAGCCAATCAAAGGGAAGGTTGTCCGAGCCCCGAATAACCTAGCAATATGAGAATGGCCATTTCGTAGTAAGTCTGCCTATGCTACTTGTAGCTAGTCAGATGATCTGATTCATAAGATGAAGTCAGCAGCCCTACTTGTAGTCCCTCCTACTCTCACGGCTTACTGCGACATGAGAGCATAGACCCTTCGAAATTCTTCCAGGATTTGCAGAGGACCGGCAGGAATTTCAGTACCCCATATTCACCTTCGTAGATATGGAGTGAAAGTAACTTGACCCCCCTTTGAGATAGGCGGCGATGCTCACGTGAGACATAAGATTGAGAAGAGTAAATATTTTGGTGCGGGAACAATTGCATCAGAAGTATACAAGCTTGCTCAGCAAGAAGGCAGATTTCGTTCTCCAGATCTAACTAAGGAGGGGATGCACACACCATGCAGTGTGCCGGATGATCCTCTCAATGGCATGATTGCTAGTACTCTTTTCTATGTAGGTGATGATTCCGCTACCGCAAAGGAGTTCGATACTAAGAGCGTTGCAAGCAGTGGGAATTCAATACTGTGCCAACCAGCGTCTCGACCGTCAGGCTATTTGTGCAGAAGAGAGTTGGGAATATGAAACGCTCCTCTATGTATCTTGACCTGATTGCAGATTGCCTAGGAGAACAAATTGCATGTAATCGTACAGTTAAGGAACTTATACCTATCTAGCGCTTTGTAGTAATGCTCTACTAAGTTTTTCGAGTGTCCAGCAGGTTTATATCACGAGTTGATGACTAGCGTAGTTGCGGCTACTGCAGTGTATATTACTACCGGCTATGTTTGACGGTCCCTCGGCCTGCTGGATTTTGTGACTGTTTTTTTTAGGCATCAATTCATGGAACCCCCCAAATGTCGTCGATGAACTGGCATCTGTCCTTACTTGCACTCATCTTTAACAACTACAGCAATCCGAATACCGATCTTCCCACCTTCAGCATGGATATCTTGAAGTCTGCTAAATATCACTATGAGGCACTTGCACAAGAGAGGGAGATCAGAGTCCTTGTGTTGGAGCCAGGGTGCGCCGACGACTACCTGAAGTGCCACCTGAAGCACGTTTCTTTAGACGATCCGCTGCCGTATGAGGCTCTCTCATATGTCTGGGGAGACTCCAACAAGAAGGATCAAATCCATTGCGGGAACGGAACTCTATCAGTCACGATAAATTTGCATTCTGCCCTCCGCCATATTCGCGCCGAGGAGACCGAGCGAGTCGTCTGGGCTGATGCTGTTTGTAAGATCGTCATTCACAGTTAGAGTCAGACTTTATTGATGAGTTGCAGGCATCAACCAAGATGATATTGATGAACGTGACAAGCAGGTCCGGCTGATGGGACAAATCTACAGATCAGCTCGCCAAAAATTGGTTTGGCTTGGCGAAGAGACGAAAGAATTGGAGCTGTCCCTTCAGTCAATACAAAACTTACGAGACAATTTCTTCAGCCTTGCAGCCTTCACGGCAGATGACGGATTTAAAGCCAATGTACCTGCCTTCACTGATGGCGGCCTGGCTCTTGTGAGAAAGGACTCTGTCAACTGGGAATGGAAACCGTTGGTATCCTTGTTACAATTGCCTTGGTTCCAAAGAAAATGGGTAATCTCAGTTAATTAATGAGTTTAAGAGTTGACAAAAATTGACTTTGGAAGCAGGTCATCCAAGAGGTTGCCTTATCAGAGAACATTATCGTCCTCTGCGGATACTCGATACTTCCTTGGCATATATTAAAGGAGTTTGTGTTTTGCTACAGAAATCTACTCTATAGCCAGCACGTTCTATTCGACAAGACTGCACCCATAGCGTTGAATAACGTGACCCTTATGATCGGCTTCCGCGACATGCAGTTTACGCTTTCTGCGCTTGTGTTCGCGACACAGGGATTCCGCTGCACCGACCCTAGAGACCACATATATGCCCTCCTTGGTCTAGCTTCTGACGTTGAGTCTGGTTACAAGGGGCTGAGTATCGACCACTCTTCTCCAGTTACAACAGTAATGCATCAATTTTGCGTGTGAAATATTAAGGAAAAGGGTGGCCTCGATTTTCTGAGCCTTGGATTTCCGGGAAATCATAAGGATCTCACTCTGCCATCCTGGGTGCCAGATGTTCTCAGCCCGAATCGAGGAGGCGTTCGCCTACCATTCAGGGCAACTAGAAATTCGGCACTCAATGTAGAACTTTGCCCAAATGAGAAAATTCTTACCGTTATGGGCAAGATGATTGATGAGGTCCAAGTGCTGACTCAACCACTACTATCCCCCCCCCCCCCCCATAATGATTATAGTAGGTCCAATATTCGCCACACTCTCATACTTCACTCTCATACTTCACTCTAACCACTCTCACTCCACTTTCTAGCCAATTAGAGAGCGTAGAAGCTTCTAGCTCTTAGTGCGATTTACTCCTATAAGAGCGGCAGAATCGTTACTTAGGACTAGCTAAACTCACTAGTTTATAACCTTACTTTTAATAATATCACGTTTTATAGCCCCATAATCGAACTATAGGAATCTTTACCTTATAGATACCCCTCCTTCTACGCAGCTATAAACGCCCCTTAGTATTCCTAATTAGGAAGTCCCTAAATCGTAGTAGACTACGCAGTTATAGGACTCCCGTAATAGGCCACGTCCCGTGACTCCTAACTAGTAAGACTCTCTTTTCATCCAGCTTACACCCTTACCACCGGCACTACTCTTACTACTCTCACCAACTCGCGGTCCTCCTCCTTTTATTCTAGACTCTTAAGATGACTCCTCTTAGGCACTTTCCTCTTAGGCACTTTCTGTAACGGCACAAGCGATCACAGGCTAGCAAAGGGGCATATGGGAGTGCGTTTGGTAGACTAAAAGGATCAACTTATAGGCCGGCTACGAAGGAGAATCTAAAGATAAAGAAGAAAGCAAAAAGGATTCCTGCAAGCCCCTATTTAAGTCCCCGTAAGATTGCCCTCCGTATCTGGTCCGACCCCTAGCCTAAGCGGGTAAGGGGGCTGGGCTCGGTTCAGCCATGCACGTGACCCTCGTCGTCACACTTTCCTCTTAAAGCTCACATGAGTCCTCTGCTAAATACACACTTAATACGCGTCTTCAGATTTAAACCGCTCTACTTTTTAAGATACTATGCCCTGAAATAAGGGAGTGTGAGGCTCAATAGTAGTGTGCTACGTAAGCTTTAAGTAAGGCTAAAGAAGTATGTCTAACGTAATAGAGTCTTTAGCTCTTAATACTTAATTTCAGTATTTAAACTAATTAATACCCTTCTTAAGGGCTTATAGGACATATCTTATATCCTCTAGCGTAATATAGGGATTATATAAGCGTTATCCTAGAATAGCTTAACACGCTTAGACTACACTTCCACGTGATCCTGAGTCCTACTTATTATATTAACCCCCTTCCTAGACTCTTATCTCTAAGAGGTCGTTACTATTACGTAGACCTATATTTCCTACTTCCTAATCCTATCCTTTCTTATAATATCTTCTTATATTTTAATCTACCTTATAAGTAAGTAATATACCTATTTTATCCCTCTATTATTAACCTAGGGCCCTATAATTAATCTAATCTCCGATTACTATTAATCCCGTCTCCTTATTAGTTCGTGAATTGTATCTTCGTCTTCCTAGCTTCCTAGAAGTATATTATAGTTAATCTAATATTTACTTATTATTAATCCTGTCTTTTAATTAGCTTATAAATTATAACTTCGTTTTCCTAGCGTAGAATAAGGATTATACTATTAATTTAATATTTACTTACTATTAATCTAATCTTCTAAGTAGTTCGTGAATTGTATCTTATAGTTTTCTTACGTAGTTCCTTAATAAAGTAGTATAGTAAGTATAGGAACTAAGTAGGGAAGAGTAATATAAAACCCCCTTTCCTAGCCCTCTTAGTCTCCTTTCTTTCTTCTATTAATATTATCTTCTATAACTATCTTAGCCCTCCTTTATCTCTTTATCTCCTCTTTAAGTATCCCTAAGCCTTACCTTTACCCTTATTCTTCTTATCTTCTCTTTCCCTATTATTTATTATAAACGCTCCTCCTACTTATTATAATATTACTCCTTATTTAGCTAGTACCCTTAAAGTACTAATTTAATAATACTACCTATAATATTCTAAAAACCTTATATAGAATCCTAATATCCGCTATATTAAGTAGGGTAACCGCTTAGTTTATAACTACTATTAGTTAATAAATAAGCTATACTATATTATAAGTACTTATCCCTCTTTAACCTCCCTTATACTAATCTTAAAGGTTCTATAATCCTACGTCCCTTGCCTTAACTACTTACTCTATAAGGTTAATACTACTTTAATAACGCCAGCTAACTCTAATTAGCGCTAAGCTACTATTACCACTATCACGGCTTAATAGGCTACCTATACCTCTCATATTAAAGCCACTATACACGACGCCCGCGTCCCTATAATAATCTAAGGTATAGGTTAAGCTATTCTTATAAGCTTAGCTTAAATATAAACTTCTCTTAATAGTATTATTAATATTCTCTAGTACTAAGTAAGTATTTTCTTCCTATAACTATATTAATAGCTAATCCTCTTAAGGCTAATCTTTTACTAATCTCTTATAATACTCTAGATAATAATAATAATAATACTAATAGTAATAGAGGTAAGGGTCTAGTGAGCCTAAGTAAGGATTAAAGCTGGATTAGTGTAATATATAATAATAGGGTCTCTTAATACTTCTATATAGTTTTTAGATAGGTTTTTATAATAAAAGCGTTTATCTTTTATACCTCTACTTTACTACTAGTATAGTGACGTTCCCTTAATCTAAATACTCTTATAATACTTCTAGTACGTAAGTGAGGTTCTTTAGTAGTTCCTATATATTATTTATAAGCGTATAGCCCTTCTAATAAACGAGATACTCTCTCCTTTTCTTACCCTCTTAATATATTAAAACCGACTTTATATTATATTCCTCTTCTCTATTAATCTTAACTAGCTCTAGTTCTAAGATAGCGCCTGCCTAGCGGTGTCACGGCTCTAATAGGGAAATATAGAAGATATTATAAATCTTATAAGAAGGTAGTAATTTTAAATAATATACTTATTTATAAGCCCTTATAATCTCGATTACTTAGAATAGTCCTAGGTACCTATCTATAAGCTTTATACTAGGCTAAAGCTATTAAATATCCTTTATATAAAGTATAACCTTATCTCTAATTTTAAATTCTCTAGTAATATATTTCTTATTATAGTACTTCTTCTATATATCTACTACTTCTTACTAATACTTTTCTAAAACTTCTCACTCTTCTTAGATTCTCTTAATTCTTTCTATTACTATTGGCGCCTCCCTTTCTAGAATGTTATCCTTAATATATAGCTTAATATTTAGGTAGAAACTATATAAAGTATAGAATAGAGATATTCCTATTATTAAATACTATAAATTATTATATATGAACTTAGTGAGTATTAGCTTTGTGGCCTAGTTGTCTTATTAGTAGCTAATATAATACCTAAGGTATTACTCTAATATTTAATTTAAATTTTCTATTTATCTATTAGTTTATAGGTAGAATATAGTACTTAATCGTCTTTAGATCTTTAAATAAAAGCAGAGACTTACCTAAAACTTACTTATGAAAATAGAGCCTTTATCGCTTATTATACTTGCTAGGATACTAAAGTCTTTAATTACGTATAGTATAAATAAGTCTACTAGCTCTAGGGCTATGATTTCTTTTATTATTAGGATATATTATACTATCTTTATATATCTATTAATAATAATAAGGATTGAGTTATAAACCTTACCTTTAAACCTTAATAGTAGTAACCTTATAATAAAGTCTAGCGTAATCTCTTACTATAGTTTAGATAAGATAGGGAACGAACTAAGTATATTATAGGGTAGATATCTCTTTACCTTTATCTTTTAGTATATTTAACACGTTCTTATATAGTCTTATATATCCTTTCTTATATTATACTAAAAGTACTTTCTCTAAAGGATCTCTAGTATCTTACTTATACTAAAGTAGCCTCCTAAAGGATTATTATAGTTTACTTATAATAGCTTAGCTTTTACTACTAGCTCGTCTAGTATATATATAGCGTTATAATATCTTAATAACCTAGTTATATTAAGTTCCTAAGTCTTAATAGCTCTAGTTATAATAGGTTTCGGGAACCTCTTATACTATTATTATTATATAAAAGGATCACTCCCTTATAACTTTAATAATAGTTTAATTAGTATCTCTCTACTCTCCTAGTATACTATTTCGGGTTCTATTATTATTATAATAATAACCTGTAATATATACTATTTATAACTAGCTATACTAGTAATAGGCTTAAGTAAGGGCTCTATACCCTTTACTCTATTACTAAGGTAGTCTTCCTTTTCTTTGGAATTCCTTAGTATCTTACTAATTAAGGAGTGCCTATTTCCTCTCTTCTAGGCCTTATTCTTCAGCGTTATAAGGTTAGTATAATAGTATATAACTACTACTTATAAGGCTTTCTATTCTATATTTTTTAGCTTATTATATAATATAGATAATAATAAGCCTTCTAAAGCTCTTTCTACTAAGTCTAGCCTTCTTAATAGCCTATTAGCAGGATTACTACTCCCTATTTAATACTCGAGTATAAAGTTAAAAGCGGCTAACTCTTTAGCCTACCTAGCTTATCTACTATTTAATTTTCTCTTAGTTATAAAGTATTTAAGGTTATTATAGTCCGTCTTTATAATAATAATATGCTATATATATACTAAGTAGTATTACTAAATATAGAATACTAAAATAATAGCTAATAACTTAGAATTATATATTTTATATCTATATTTAACTTCCGATATCTTCTTTAAATAGAAGGTAATAGGGTATTATTATATATTCGTACCCTTACTAAATAATTAGGATATAATACTTATAAGAGTAAATCCTAAAGTATTAGTCTCTATTATAATCCTTAATACTAGATTGAAATAATAAAGGATAGGTATTATTATAAATATGGTTTTCAACTCTTTAAAAGCTCGTGCTACTTCTCTTATCTAGATAAATAGGTCTTTAATCTTACTATTACCCCTTAATAAGTTGGATAAGCCCTTTACTACCTTAGAATATTTATAAATAAACCTCTAGTAAAAGTTAATAAACCCTAGAAATACTTAAACTTCTCTAATACTCTTTAAAGCTAGCTAATCACGAATAATAGTAACCTTACTAGCCTCTATTACTATACTATTAGGACTTAAAATAAACCCTAAGAACTTAACCTTCTTTATATTAAACTTATATTTCTCTAGGTTTATAAAGAGCTAATATTACTCTAACTATTCAAGTACCTTTTAGACTACTTTTATATAGTCTTCCGGGTTCTTAGAGTAGATTAAGATATTATCTAGATATATCACGTAAGTAATATCTATAAGTCCCACGAGCACGTAGTTAATATATACTTAAAAGGTTATAGGGGTATTAGAAAGTCTAAATAGTATAACATAATACTTAAAGTGCCTATAGTATATATAGAATGTAGTCTTCTACTCGTCGCCCTCCTAGATTTATAACTAGTAGTAAGTATCCTTTAGATTTAGCTTTATAAAGATCTTCACTCTTCTAAGCCTATTTATAGTCTTACTAATAAGTAGTAGGGGCGTTTTATTCTTAATTATAATCTAGTTTAACCCTTAATAGTTAATATAAAGACGAAGTCCGCCTCCCTTCTTTAGAATAAATATAATTAGAGTATTTACTAGACTAGTAGAACGATGAATCTAACCTTTCACTAAGCTTATATTAAGATATTCGCGTAGAATATTAAGCTCCTTTTTAGATAAGGCGTAGACGGGACTATATAGTAGTTATAAGCTAGATTCTAGATTAATATAGTACTCTATTATATAGTAATTAGGAAGGATACCTATAGTATTAATAGAAAATACCTTAGAAAGGTCTTAATACTTCTCTAGAATATAAATAACCCCCTTTACTAATACTATAGTAATATGTTAGCCTCCTAGTACTAGTACTATAATTAAAAGATAAATATATAATTTATGCTTTAGTTCCTTAGTAAATTCTTTTATACTTATAACCTCTAGCCCCTTTAGCTAGATCTAGTATCTCTATATTGCCTCCTTAAAGGAGATTAAGGGGTCTATAGTAGTTAGCTAAGGGTACCTAAGTATTATATTAATATTATTAAGATTAAAATTATATAATATAAAGCGTATGTTATACTCCTTATAATCCTTAAGCGAGTCCTTAGTAGCTACTTTAAAAATATAGTCTCTATATAAGTAAATCCTTTTCCCGTCTAGTAATCTAACGACGTTACTCCTTTATTTAATAATAAAATATCTATCTCTAAAGTAAGTCTCCTTTTTATGTAATTTACCTCTACCCCTAAGTCTACTAACGCTTTTACCTATTAGCTACTATTCTTTATCTTAAGAGTAATATTAATTATAAGTCTTATTCCTTAAATCTCATCTAGTATAGTATAAATAAGTATAACTATTATAAGGCGCCCTCTTTTCCCTACTTCTTTAGTTCTAGGCAAGTATATACTTTATAGCCCTCCTTATTATAGTTAAAATAAGCTTACGTAGTATAAGCACTAGTATAGTACTCTTCCTTCTTATATCTATAATAAGTTATATTACTCCTATCCCTAACTCCTATAGTTAGCGTGCTATTCGAGCCTATGGTCACGCTATTGAAACGCCTTCTTCCTAAATCCTATTATAATAACTAAGATCTTCTTCTCTTTTATTAATATTCCCTCTTATTAGAACCTATGCCTTTATACCTCTTATATCTTAAGATCTCCTTATAACGCCCTAGCTTATTATTAAATAGACTTAAGTAATTCTCTACTTATACTACTATAATAATTAGCTATTCCTAGCTTATTAGAATATTCTCTTAGTAGTTAATCTCTATATATATTTCCGGCTTTAGTTTATCTAAGAGGTTATTCCTATTCTATAATCCCCTATTATACCCTAAGTTATCCTCTAAGCTATCTAAGTAAGATATAAAACTCTAAATGCTCTAGTTTAGGCGCTATATAGTCTCCTAATATTTAGTAATTACGTTAATATTACGGTTCTCTAGGTTAGAGATAGTATTCTTTATAAATTTTATAAATTCCTCTTAGCTAGTATTATCTACGCCTATTATTTACTCCTTCCACTTCTATACGTCTTACGTAATGCCTTTAAAATAGGACACGTAATATATAACCTTAGTAATATCTATATTCTATATTATATCCCTATCTTCTCTCTACTTAAGCTCCGCCTAGTAGAAGAAGTCCTAGGCTTCCTTAATAATCCTTCCCTTATAATTTAGTAACTCCCTTATCTTTAGTATATAGTAGATAGGATATACTATAGGCTAGGCGATAGGTATATACTATATTACTATAGCTATACTTATAGACGTATTCACGCTCTTAAGCTAGCGGATCTAGGCTTTTATCGCCTCTAATTTAGCCCTAATTCATACTTCCTCCTCTAATTTAGTAATATAGTAGTAAGCCACTACTAATTTATCTACTAGCCCCGTATTTATTAATTCCTAGCTTAGTTATCCCTTAAGGGTCCTACTACTATTTATAAGCGTATCTCTAGGAGTGCTTCTAGTACTTCTTAATCCTCCTAGTACTATAGTAATAAATTACTTAACTACTTTATAATAAACTACCTCCTAAAGGTTAGATTAATTAGAATATAAGGCTTAATAGTAGTATACTATATAAGCTTTAAGTAAGGCTAAAGAAGTATATTTAACGTAATAGAGTCTTTAGCTCTTAATACTTAATTTTAATATTTAAACTAATTAATACCCTTCTTAAGGGCTTATAGGACACGTCTTATATCCTTTAGCGTAATATAGGGATCACGTAGGCGCTATCCTAGAATAGCTTAACACGCCTAGACCACGCTTCCACGTGATCCTGAGTCCTGCTCGTCATAGGGAGATACTAGATATTATAGATAGCTAGATTTACTATATAAAGAATCATCGCCTTACTCTACAAAAACGCAAGTTAGGTAGGCACGCAAAGCTCTATATACCTAAAAAGACTACGCTAAAGGAGTAGCTACTTTCCTCTCCTTCTCACTAGCACGTGGCGTATTATAAAATTCCTTACTTCCTTCTATAACTTCACGCTAGTAAGATAATAATACGTACGGTTATAAAGTAGATTAAATACTACTAGCGCGTTACTTAGAAGAAGGGCTTCTCTAACGATCCTAGGGTAGTAAAAGAGAGGCTTAAACGTGCGGAAGAAGGACTCACGTAGCCACGTACTTACGTGTAAAAGATCTACTTTATAGATAAAGTATAGGCCTTTAGCGGAGCACACACGTCTTCTTATATTACTTATAAAGAAGATAGTAGCGATCGTCTCCTTCTAGAGTACGTACGCTATAAGTATTCTAAGCTTCTATCGTAGATATTCTAGGGGAGTATAGTTGATAAGAAGAAGGGCCTAAGCCTATTCTAGGAGAAGGAATAGGGATCGATTAATTCGGCACGATACGACTAGAGGATAGTCTCTTTAATAGAGCGATTCTTCTACTATTACCCTCTTAAATAATACCGGTTCTAATAAGATAATACTTCCTCTCACCACTTATACGAGATAAAGACGAACTTAGTTAGTCGCTATATCATAACGATTTAAGTCCCTCACTACTCACCAGATCTAAACCTTATTAAGCACGTGTATAATTAGATAAAGAATTAAATAGAAGAGCATTACTAGGAAGTATAGTATTAGCTAGATAAGATCTACTTAGATTAGCTAAGAGCGATTATTTAAGCTACTTGGGATACGGTTCCGGACGACTATATCTAGGGCCTTTTTGATAGCTAGTGGAGGAGATGTGAGGCTATAAGAGATGTAAAAGGGGGCCTAACAAAGTACTAGAGAAGAATATAAAAGAGAAGAAAGTGTAGATAGCTTCAATTAACTAATTAGGAAGCGGTGAAGGCTCAGTTGCGTGACTTTAGAAGGTGAGACGTGGCCTGAGAGAGTGGCGAATATTGGACCTACTATAATCATTACGGGGGGGGGATAGTAACAACTCTTAACGACTTGGTACAAGGGTACGATAATACTTTCATCTGGCAAGGAGAGAAGTTGGAAAATACTGAAGCTTCCGAAACTTGCTTGGTGAAAGTGGTTTGTCCCCTAGAATGGAGGCTTACTTTGAGTACTTTAAGGGATGGCTCCAGCATTGTATACAAATTACTTGTCCCCCAGGCAAAGTACCAGCATCAGCAACACGCCTAGAACAATTCTATCGAACACTACTGTGGGATGTTTCGAACATGATTACGGCCTTTGACATGGAGCCTATTTCGTTAGAGAAATGTTCCTTGGTATCTGAGTACGTTAGTAAGATGACCAACACAGACGTTCAGGACAAAGATGAAGATTGGTTCAACCAGATGCAATTCCTCGCCCGGGAGGTCGAGTCCCCCTTTGTTCGCTTGTTTGGAGGTAGGCGCTTCTGCTCGACAGCAGATGGTCACCTTGGCTCTTTGCCTCGCGATGCTCAGGCTGGAGACGTAATATGCATATTCTACGGCGGAAATATGCCTTATGTCCTTCGACCTTGTAGTGATGGGAAGTACAAATTTGTTGGCGACTGCTATTTACATGGCTTCATGTGGGGGCAGGGAATGGACTTAGAGCGAGAGACACAGGAGTTTATCTTGATTTGACATTCCAATACCGTACATACACATTTTGTCTCCCTTTACGAAGCTTTTGCGAATTGTCGGATTCGATATGTTACGCATGGTGGTCCTATGATTAGCGCAGATACTTACGTGGTTCCAAACATATCTGTACAACTATGCAAGGGGCCATAGTGCACGAACTATGTTTTGAGAAGTCTTCTCAATTGTTATTACTGAGAAGATCAAGATGCAAATCAACAAATCCACGCGGTGTTGGCGGCAGTGAACTCCGCCGTCCGCTTCGACCGCCTCGCCCGGCCAATCAAGCGCAGGATTGCTAAGAGCGCCGCGAGGCGGCCGATGCGGACGCTTGTTACCAATGCCCCCCTTTGAGTACGGACGTACTTACTCCACCGAGTGAGGAGAGATTGGTCTAAAAGGTGAAATTGTAGCACTTTCAAAGCACAAGATGAAATGGGTTTGTAAGGTGTGTGAAGCATTATAGATTTGAGCTTTGTAAGTGAAAAGAACTAAATGCAAATTTCCGACTTGAGAGAAAGTTATAAAACCAGATGAAAAGTACGTATGAACTCTGTACCACTCAGTACAACATTTACTTCTCATTCATCTCATCTTAATTTGCCCTCCTTACCAATCTCATCTGATTCCCAAGTTCAATTGCCAAAATGTCACTCGACCTCAACTTCTCCCGGGACATCACCCAGCACCAAACCCCCTACCCCTTCATCATCTCTCTCAATAAGCCCGCCTCTCTCACTGGCAGGTCGTCCTCATAACAGGTGCCTCTCGCGGCATCGGACGTGCCACCGCTCTCGCCTTCGCAGCCGCTGGAGCCTCCCTCGCAGTCCTAGCCCGCACATCACCCGATCTAGAAAAACTCGCCTCGGAGATCACCACTAGGTACGGGACTCTAATCCTGACCATCACAGGCGACGTCCTCTCCGCCCCAGAGTCCATAATCAACAGCGTGATCGACAAGTTCGGGAAGATCGATATCCTGATAAACAACGCAGGCATCTATCGCATGTCACGCTTCAGAACCGACCCCTCCATTGCTGCGTACTGGAAAGTCTTCGAAGTGAACGTCAAAGGGCCTCTCGTCCTCCTGCACGCCGCTCTGCCTTTCTTCGCCAAGAACGAAGGTGGGAAGGGCATAGTGATTACGGTTGGCAGCGCGGCGGCGGATCTGCCGTTGCCGTTCCAGAGCGCGTATAATGCAAGCAAAGCCGCTGTGCAGAAGGCGGTGCAGATTCTCGATATGGAGTTGAAGGAGCAGGGTGTGTTGAATTTTTTGGTTCAGCCGGGTGCAATGGTGACGGATTTGGGTGTGGAAGCTGTGGTGGGGAATGGGTTTCAGGAGATGCTTGGGGGATGGGCGAAGGTGAGTTTGCTTTTCTCCTTTTCATCTGGTATATGGGGATGAGAGAATGGAGACTAATTTTGTGCAGTATATGACTGATGATATTGCGCTTCCGGCTCAGGGCATGGTAGCACTTGCTGTGTTGGCTGGAAATGGGAAAGATAAGGGTGGCGATGAGAGAGTCAAGTTGCTCAGCGGCAGGTATTTAGATTTGAAGGATGATTTGGAGCAGATCCTGGAGAAGAGTGGGGAGATTGCAGAGAGAGACCTTTATCACTTGAGGATCCGCAAGCTGTAGGAGACGACGGATGAAAGCTGAAAATGCAGACAGGAATAAAGGCGAGACGAAACCTGACTCCAGGTTTCGTCTGAATGTAGAAATATTTCCATCAATCAACATGTCATCTACGCTCGAAGATTTTGTGTCCTGAATGGCAATAGTTTTGCTCTTTTAAACAATTAGGTCGTTGAACCTCGATTAGTTGAGCGGACTTCAGTAGACTCTAGCAGTAGCCATGAAATTGTCAGATTCTAAATGTGTCTTGCATCAAGCAATCCATAACGACGAAATTTCTCCTTGTTCTTGTACCGGTAAGCCATTGATCTTATACGACGTTCTCCACCGTAGCTTGACTGTATCTCCTTTTCCTTGCTCGACACCGGTAAGGTGACCGACCTGTCTCACGCCAGCTTGCTCATGAGGTTGTAACCTCCTTCCACTTTGCGGTTGTAGTTTCAACGCATATTTCTGCAGGTGAGATTAGAAATTTTTCATAGGGTAGTATATTGGGGATGCTCACTTTAGTCACTGCGACGGCAAACTCCAAGTCAGAAATTGGTTGGTCGGTTTTGCTTGAGAACGACAAGGATAGTGTGATCACAGCTGGAGTTATCGCTTCACGAGTTGCGTGAAGAGAGATGGCTAGAGCTGTCTCGCTGACCGAAATAGTGTTCTCAGACGGGAGTCCTTCTGGCAAGGCGGAAGAGAAAGCCCATTCATCGTCATCTGCAGCCGCAGCTGGGGCCGCCGCAGGTGGTTGATGGTTGCCAAAATCGAATATCGAGTGTGTAGGTTGTGATTGTTGAGGTGTAGATTGTCGTACGGGTGAAGCTAGAGCTGCAAAGGGATCTAGTGCCGGAGTGTGCTGCTGCTGTTTTGGAACGGTCGCTTGCTGCTGAGATTGCTGCTGTTGAAATAAGGAAGGCTGAGGAGTCGTTGTTTGTGGTGCTGGAGAGCCAAAGACAGAGAATGGCGAGTAGTTGGGCTTTGGTTGGGCAGGTGCTTGTGGTGGAGCAGGTGATCGAGTTGGTGTAGGACCTCTTGCGGAGCTGTGTTCTGTTGTAGAAGAAATCAAAGCAGGACCAGGTAGATCTACCAAGTTAGCGATGACACATATTTTTCCATCGAGTACTTACTGGTATTGCTCCCAAACCCAAGAGTGATACCGCCGCCTTGTCCATAACTGCTATCAGACATGGACAGCCCCAGCAGATCATCTTCCAATCCACCAGGCTGACTACTACTAACAGGAGCCGCAGAACTACCTCCATTAGTCTCTGCATCGGCATCGAAGTCTATTAATGACAGCTCGTTCGCAGCATTCTTCCCGACCCCAGTACTGGTACCCAGAGTTCCCTTCGCGATCTTGGATGCTGCATCCACATCTCCTTTCTTCATCAACTTATATCTCTCCACCGTTCGATGTATGCTATCATTGATCTCCAAAAGCTTCGCCACAGCTTCATGATCGTCAGACTCCTCTTCACACATTTTCTGGATCTTTGGGTGCGCGCTCTGTAGCGCTGACGCTAATTCCTCGTACACGTCTCCCTCAACCATGACATCGCCAGGCTTGAACGCTTCCAATCGTTCTTCTAGTAGTCTCGCTTTTTGTTGGACCTTTCCAACTTCCTCTGCCGCCTTCGCCCGATAGTCAGTCTTTGTCCGGGTATCGTATCCTGCCATAATCTTCATCAACCGATTCGCTTCTTGTAGGTCTTCTGGTCCGCCACGCCGAATTAATTCTTGGAGTTTCGCCGATTGCGCCGCCCGTTCTTCCTCCTCCATTTCTTCCGCAGATTTGAGATTCTATAAAATTGTCAGCAATGCTCCAAGGCATCCAGTTTGGGTTGACTGACATCACTGGGATTCAAGACCGCAGCATCCTCCCGTCTAACCTCAGGAAAAACATATCCCTTGTAGCTGAGCAGCCTGTGCATATCCCGTATGAATCCTAGATCCTCCTTGTACCTCGATGTCTGACATATTGTGCCTCTCCATTCCTCAATCGCTTCCAGTATCTTCATCTGCACTCTCGTAGGTCGCACGGGCGGTCTCTCCGGGAACCTCCTGACAAGCTCATTAAGAAATTCCTTGGTACTGATCTGAAGGTGAAAAGGGTATCCGCAGTTCTTGACGCAAATATCGAGCAAGTTGAGAGCTAGCAGAGAGATGTTTGGGTTCCGGTGGTTGATGTAGTTGACGATGGCCACGGCTGCCTCCCGTGGCGCATTTCCTTTTTTCGAGTTGATCAGATCTGCGATCTCGAGGTTCATGGCCAGATTGGGTTCGAAGTTCTCAGGGCTGCAGGCCTGCTGGATGTATCGTTGGAGGGTTGAGGGGCCTGGATCTCCCATGGCGCCAAAGCGGTCTCTGGCCGCCATCCGCGCAGACGCTGCCTCCATGGGGAGGTTAGAGAACAAGATCGCCAGCAACTAGAAGGATGCGATGTCAAAAGTTTGCTTGGGGCGCGATGCAAGCTGTGAGGTGGTGAGGCGCAATGGTGCTTCGTGGTGGGGGATTCAGACACGAATCGGTGGCCTTGGCTGATGAGGTGGTGCTTCCACGCCGAAGCGAGCCGCCTTAATTTTGAGGGGCAAATAATTCTATGAACTACAACCGTACTTCTCATCTACAACCATCCTACGCAGACACAACCCGCTTCAATATGGTACGGCACAAGAAGGACAACTTCTCATCGCGAGGGAAGAAATACAACAACGCGCCGAGAGCGAGAGGCCCACGAAACGACGATGAAGACGACGATCACCCCGCATCTCGCCCCTCCTTCAAAGCAGCATGTTGGGACCTGGGACACTGCGACCCAAAAAGATGCTCTGGGAAGAAGCTGATGAAACTAGGACTCATGCGGGAGCTTCATGTGGGACAGAAACACTCCGGTGTCATCATTAGTCCGAATGCGAAGCAGACAATCTCCCCTGCAGATCGAGAGCTCATGGAGCAATACGGAGCTGCAGTGGTAGAGTGCTCGTGGGCTAGAGTCAAGGAAGTGCCGTGGCCAAAGATTGGTGGAAAGTGTGAGAGGTTATTACCATACCTGGTCGCTGCGAACAGTGTCAATTATGGCAAGCCGTGGCGATTGAACTGCGTGGAAGCGTTGGGAGCTGCCTTCTACATATGCGGACATCCAGAATGGGCCGAGGAGGTTCTGTCACATTTCTCGTACGGAGAGGCGTTCTTGGAGATCAATTCGTCGATATTGAAGAGATATGCCGCGTGCAAGGATGAAGAGGACATCAAGAAGACTGAGGAGGCCTGGATGGCCAGGTTAGAGAAGGAGTATGCGGACAGCAGAGCGGATGGGGACAATGGACCGGAGACAAATATGTGGAAAGGTGGCAATTCGAATCATCGCGCGGCGGTAAGTTCCGATGAAGATGAAAACGAGGAAGAGAATGATGATAATGAGGGTGGAGGCGAGATGGGTGGAATATACTTGGGTACGAAGCCGCCAAAACTGGCTGAAGAGGAGCCTGAGGAAGAAAAGGACCCATTTGACATCTCTGATGATGAAGATGACGAGGAGGAAATGGCCGAATTGCGACGGAGGGTCCTTGCCTCGAAGCCTTTCTCAAATCCAACAGCTTCCGAAGAGAAGAAGCCTCCCGAGAGAGTGTCCCGGCCGGTCCCCTTGAAAGAAGACTCGGACGTTGAGGCTGACTCGGATAATGGAGATGATGACGAGTTTGACAACATCATCAATGCTACTCCAGTCACAGACAGGATAGGCATTCAAGCCAAGCAGAAGGCAAAAGCAGAACCGCTGGCTAGTGCAGTCTTCTCAAGAGCAGTAGTTGGAGCGCCCAAAAAGTGGTAGCGCGCTAGCTTAACAATTGAACATCTTTCCCATGCTTTCTTAACTGCCTCAACTCGTTTTTTCTTTCGAGGTATTCCAGCCATGAGATGGGTTCCACATTCCATTTGAGAGTTATCCCGGAGTCGAGGTGGGAAGTGCACGCGAGTCTCTGGGTGGTGTGGGCTTCACAGTTATGGTCGTTGCACTGAAACTCAGGATCATGAGTATTCCTATTGTGAGTATTAGTATTATATGTATACTTGGCATAGAACTTTTGCTCGTGTTACTTATGGGATATCCCATCTAGGGGAGCACGCTTAAAGTTTTTGAGGGTCACCAACCCTTGGGAGTTTATTAGTGTGACGGGGCGGGGAGCTAGGCGGAGGTGAGGCCCTAGTTTCAGTATGTAAGGGTGTCAGTATTCAGCTCGTTGGAACGTCTTGGAAAAGAGTGTTTATTGTTCCTTGGTATTTTGTCTTGTACTTGCCCTCTAAATGCCCATTTCAAGAGACGCCCGTCCACTCCTAGATCCTCTACCTCTAATTCTTGCCAGTCGACCCCATCCAAGTCTACAACTCATTCAAGGACTCGAACTTTCTCTTCTTCCCAGAAACTCCGTTTCCGACTTCCTCCCATTCTTGCATCAACACCTCCTCATCCTTGACCCCATCCAACACCATATCTTCCCCTCGAATCTCTTCCAAAATGACTTCAGCTGCCTTCTCACTGATCATATAGATCGGTACCGTAGGAAACGATCCAGGAACTCTTGGAAACACACTCGCATCTACAACCCTCAAGCCTTTAGTACCCCTCACTCGAAACTTGGAATCAAGACACGCCATCACATCATCATCAGCGCCGATAGCACATGTGCTAGTTGCGTGGTGACTAAAAGCTTGATCCTTGATTGCTTGTTTGATCGCTTTATTCGTATTGACATTTGCGCCTGGAGATTGCTCAGTCAAAGGACCGATAGGTCCCTTCACTCCAGCAAAAATCTTCCGCGCCAGCGCAACTCCCTCGGCCATGGCCTCAAGATCATGCTCTGCATCATTGAAACTGTCCCCATTCTTCTCTCCTTCTTCGAAAAATCTGAAGTTGATCTCAGGGACTTCGAGCGGATCTTTAGATCTGAGCTTTACCGTCCCTGCGTTGTTCCTGGGATGGACTTTGAGGATATCCCAGGTAAAGGCATTGAGAGAACCAAAGGCAGCACGGGAATACCCAGGAAAAAATCCTGTAAAGTCGAGTGGACCACCGAGTAAGAAGAGGTCCTCGTCTCCTCCTGACACAGTTGAATGCTTCAAGACCCCGGCAGCAAGGCCATCGCACTTATACGGTCCATGACCGTTAATCCACTGCTTCAACAACGGATCTCCTGCTTCCAGAAGAGTTGATTTCTTGAACGGCGAGAAATTCTCCGATGATTGAGTGACGACGCTAAATTCGTAGTTATCTTGCAGGTTCGTGCCAATGCCAGGGAGGTCGACGATGACCGGAATGTGAAATTTCTTGAGCTCAGCGGCGGGCCCGATACCGCTCAGTTTGAGCAGTTGAGGAGTATTGAATGCACCGGCGGCTACGATCACTTCCCTTGATGCCATGACGCGTCTCAATGTGCCCTGTTTCTTTGGATCAAACCGGGGGTCTGCTTTATACAAACTTGGACCATCCCGAAATTCAACTCCGATCGCTTTCGGGGTTTCACTTTTCTGCTTGGAGAAAATAATTTTGGTTGCTAAGCTGTGTGTCCGGATATGAAGTGGGTACTTCTTTGAACCGTCATCTTTTCGCGCATTTGCTGTGGCAACAAGGAAGTTCCTTGGGCTGCTTCGTCGTCCGGCTTTGCTCATCTGAAGCGTCATTTCGTAGACACCGTCAACTCGCTGGGGATGCAGTGCGTTGATATCAGGAATCAACCCCTTTCTGCCGATGGCATTCTGGGCCGAAGTAAGAAAGGATTTGGTGGAGTCCAAAATCACAGGGTCTGGATGTTCCGTCTCAAGCCAGCCGTTGAATCCGTGCCCTGGTGTTCCTTCCGGTAGATATTGACACCTTTCAAGTTTCTCGAAAAACTTCCTCATGCGTTCAGGTTCCCAGGACTTGTCTCCCGTGATCTCAGCAATATGTTTCCAGTCGTTATCGTGCGGAACAATAGCCACAAGAGCATTATGGGCTGCGCAGCCACCAAGAGTTCCTGCTCTCGGATAATAAATTCCTTTCTGCTTTGATCCTTTAGGAGGATTCAAACCCACGAAGATAGACCCGTCAGGAGTTTCCCAAGTCATCTTCGGATCCTGGGCAGCTTGTTTCTCGGATGTGTAGTGAGAGACAAAATAGTCCCAGCGCATGGTCGGGTCTTCAGATGCGGCTGCGAAGAAGAGTGGAATCTTTTCGTTCGGGTTTTGGCCTTGGTCATCTCCTGCTTCGAGGAGGAGGACGCTGTGACCTTGGCGGGACAGATTCGCTGCCAGTGGGCCACCACCTGGGCCGGAGCCGATAACGATGTATTCGTAGATCTCACTGAGAGTGTTCTCATTGTTCTGGTGGGGCGCCATATTGATATTTTTGGTGTGTGGTGAAACGATGCTAGATGTTTAAACTCTTCTTAAGCCTAAGAAAACGGCCTATAAAAAATTCTGTAGCCAATTTCAATTGTAGACTAAAGGCATATGTGGCTACTGCTTAGACCGATATCCTCAAGCCTTTATAGCTTTCGGCCCACGACGGTAGCGAGTGAGCAGCACAATCCCAAGCCCCAAAGGCTGCTAGTCTTTATCTTCCCACAGATATCACATCATCATCTGACCTATTTCAATAGCTGATTTCAGCCGCACTGAGCATGTACTTGCTTCCAGTTTTGTTTCTTTCAGGGTTGAGACTATCACGAGGTAATATTTTAGACGTGCTCCCAGGGCTGATGGCCAATATTCCCTGCCGGTAATCCACCCAATAAGCTTACTTCTGACTCCTGTAAACTCGGAAAAAGGGTCACTTGATTTGCATGGAAGCACGAATACGATTACGCTTACGCCCATCAGCATTTGTAAAGCCGAGCTTACATAGGTCCTTAGGGGGCTTTGGCGGTGAGCCTCGGGTAATCTCAGGGGTCTTAAGCGAGTCACGATGTGGATTAAATACCATAAGTTGAATATTTTATCCAATTCTGTAAAGGGAAGTATGAGTTTCTTGGAGACATCTTTGGACTGGGTGGCTGCTTGTGGGTGACGGATTATCACAATGGTGTAATGGATGATATGCAGGAAAAGCTGAGTGAATTATAGTAGCTAGTGGATAATTTGAAGGAATTTAGATATCATTTTAGTTAAGAGGAAAAGGGAGCATACTGAGAGAGATTCGCTATGGACTTGGTAAAGTCAGCACAAAAGATTCCTAATACCCTTGAATTACTTTCTGGTGCTTACTGCTTAGCTACCATGTGCCAAATATGATAGACCGAACTGGCATTCACAGTAAACATCAGCCTATAGCTGTAAGTAAGATGAAGATTTTTATTCTGGTCGATGTGGCCTGATACTGTGAGGCAGGTCCATGATTAGAGCTGGAAGCATCTCGATTATGGGTCGAATAACCTGATATGAAACGACTTTAGCTTTCGGTATTAAGCCAGTATACCCACGAACAACAATTTCGACCTTCATCCACCTTCTCCGCCTCAAGATAATCGAGTCAGATATTCAACATAACATCTATAAAGTCGACCGCCCCAGTGCTTCCAAATCAACTCATCAATCGACATATTCATTCCTAGAGAGACTGTATGCCTGGAGAGATGTAATACCGCCACAAAGTAAGCAATGGGGTCCTGCGGATCGGCATAGATTTCGAGGTGATGAATACATGAGTTATTATTCTTATATGAGATTCTCAAACTTTTCGCTCCTTTCTAAAAAGCTGACAGAGACTCTCCAAGATGGCATTATATCACAAAAGCGTAAGAGTTTTGCTTCAACCTCGGCTCTACGAGCAAAATGTCGCGATCTCTTTGAGTCTGTCAAGAAGTCGGTCTTAGAAGTTATCTCCGAAGAGAAACATGTGCCTAGAATTGCAGTTGTGAACATGAAGGATGAGATGCAGACTAGTCTACACGGGTTGCAGGCAAATCCCACCACTGAAATGGAAACGGTACATGATAATCTGGATCAGATGATCAGTGATATGACTGGAGAGCAATTATTTTCTTGGGATGATCATGAAATTGATATGATCATGGGCGTCGAGGATGGGATTGGGATGGGGTTCTCGGGGCCTCCGGATATGTTTGATGATATGCTTGGAAATGTTGACACGAGATGGGATAACACTATATAGAAATGGAGAAACTCGATTATAGAATCATCTAAATTTCATATCAGGGTTCCTCTAATAAAGAAAACGAAGTTGTGATCTCTCACGTTTGGCATTTTCTACGCTCAGTCTCCATAATCTTAGGATGCTCTACTGTATGCTCGACTAGATTCAGACGTCTTGTATGCTTTGATCGAAGAGGTACAGATTTACCCTCTATTATGTCAATTCGGAGTTAAATTTTTTTGTTCAGAACCTGTGCCAAACCATGATGGAGGAGTGCCGAGGGTGTTTGCCCCAATCGCAGTTGTACCCACTCCTTCGAGGACCCGGACCCAAGGAATTGGTAAATGACTTGAGTTTGAGTTGATGGACCCAAGCTTTCGGGTTTTTTTGGGGTTTCCTTGTCATTCCAATTTTCTTATCTCTGCCTACAGACCAATAACATCGCGATGTCGATGCGGCAAAGCCCGTGTTTCCCATAGTCTCTTTTAGTGGATAGTCCCTGCCAATATGCCTATGTATCGTCGGGTAAGGACCCGCATCGGCCTACACCTTGAGTTTAGGAAGAAAGTCCTCAAGAGAGTCTTATAAAGCAGGTCGCAAGGCATACACTGATAATTAAACGAGTATACTCCAAACTTCAACTGTCACGAATGCGTGAGCTCAAGCGGAGGCTCGCTAAGATTAAGCGAAGCCCCTATAACGCAAGCGAGTTGGCCCCTGAACATCCACCCTTGTTTTTCGCAACGCACTGCAATCGCTCAATGCTGCAAATATGAAGGCTTGTGTTATGTTCAAGTATGTGGAATCTGTCGTTTTGAAACTGATATTAAGGTTGGGGTTCTATTCTGGGGCCGGCGGAAATCCGCCTCCCAACGCTTTCCACGCCAGAATCAGCAATCGCTCCCACTTTTGAGCACACACAAGTCATGACCAGATAGCAAGCCCCCACCCAATTTTTACACGGCTACATGACGCAGAATTTTTTGTGGTAGCCCTTGTTGACATCGAGTGCCATAGTGCTGGTGTCAGCGTGGCGATACTAAGTATAGACTTTTGTGAGAGCATTATTTTATTTACACTGAAGATGAATACCAAGCCTGAGAAACAAATTTAAAGGACAATTTCAGTGCCGTCAGACACTTACGCTTTAACCTGCGTCGATACTGCCTCGGCAACCGAAACTACAACTTCTGCCTTTCCCGACTTTGCTTCTGTCTCCTTTGGCGCATTCCATCTAACCTTCGCACCAGGATGAGTAGCAGGCAAGAGGCTCTCACCAGGAGCAAAGTGTACATTCTCCCTCAAAGTACCACCTGGGGCTGGATAATGGTTCCAATATATCCCTCTCTTCTGAAGTTCTGGCACCACCAACCCCACGACATCCTCGAAACTCTCTGGGTTCGAGATGTCTAATCGGTGTCGGTACTGTTCTCCAGGGCTTCTTTTAAAAGTTCTCACTTACAATTGACATTGAATCCATCAATATCAGCCTCCCTCCACCACTTCTCAAAGAAACCCGCTACCATCTCTGGCGTTCCAATCGGCCTTGGTCCGGCACCTCCCAGCGCAAATAATTCGGCGATTTTCCTCGGAGTCAGAACTTCCTCATCAGCAATTTCCTTGATATTGTTAATAACACCTTGAATACTATTATTGAAATGGTCACCCTTGAAGTTAAATGGTTCATCTAAGGGATATCCGCTCAGATCCACCACTGAAGCCGCAGAATCTTGCCAGGCCTCCATTGACGCTGAATCGCTGTTTCGCAATAGCAAACTTGGCTTTCGCTTCCTCAAGCGTCTTCCCAATGATCGGCATGATACCGAGGAAGATTTTGATATCAGATGGATTGCACCCCTCCTCCACTGCTTTGCCTCGGACCGAGGCAGTATACTTCTTCGTTGAGGTAATGGTGGGGTTCGCCGAGAAGATCGCTTCGGCATGTCTTCCACCAATGTCAACGCCGGCTTTAGACGATCCAGCTTGGAAGAGAAGAGGCGTTCGTTGCGGTGAAGGGTGGGTTTGGTGGGAGGCGTTCATCTTGAAGTACTTCCCGTCGTAATTGATCTTGTGGATCTTGGAAGGATCGTATGCCATTTCAGGCTCTTCTTGCCAGACTGCAGCTCCGTCTTCCCAGGGCTTTTCCCAGAGTCTGTGAATGGTTAGTGCAAGAGCGGCATGAGTCAGCAGGGTAGTGAATTTACTGATATACTACGTCCATGTACTCTTCTGCTGCGGGGTAGCGTTCGTCGTGTGGCATAACTTCGTCTTTACCCATTGCTTAAGCAGCTGCGTTGCTGTGACTTGTGACGATGTTTCAGCCCACGCGACCATTGGTCAGGTGATTCAGACCGGAGAATTGTCGAGCCAAGATATAAGGTGCTGTCCAGGATCTTTAGTAAAGAAAATTACTGGAAATATTGAATGGCTTACGGATATACGAAGTGCTGGCGGTAATTCCAAATGAAACTGATTCCGTCACCGCTGCCATTGCCGAAATTGTCATAAATGGGTCAAGTTTGCCAACATGAGAACTGCCCTGATATTGAGCATCACAGAGCTGAGTAGAGATTCTTGGTAACCGGGACTACGCAGCCATCGATTTCGACAGGAACTGTGTCATTGGCATCTCCCCAGGCATAGGATAAGGTTTCGTATTCCGGTTGATCGTCAAGTAAGGCCACAGATAACCGGCCCTGGATATCATCGGTGGTTCTCGAGGCTGGACTGAGGTGAAACAATCGAATCAGATTTTTGAACTTATCAAGAGTTTTATAAGCCATCGTTGACCACGTTTTGCGAGAAAGAGTGACGGTGAAGAGGCGGCTTGGGCAGGCTGCGAAATGGAACGAGATAACAAGAAGTGGAGGTCCGGCTGGCGAGGCTATGTTCACTGCTAGGGTCGGCTGATACTACTATTTACGCTAGTATTTGCCGGTTCCTTTATGTTGTGTGGCTCGGGTTTCAGCCACTCGATGCGGACCGCTGCCAGTCTAAGATCCACTGAATAAGCCGTGAAAAGACACCAGAAATCGTGTGGACCTTGCTCTATTACGGCTAAAAGAGTAAGCAAGTAGAATTTGTTAAACAGATACGTATATTAACTAAGTGGGACATGCGAAAGTATATGAAGTAAGTAAAGTAATGAACAAATTTCTAAGGAAAGCCATGATTAAGATAGTATAACTAGATCGCTCCTACTTGTAGGATCTTTCCCCGTACTCCGCCTATTATATCCAAAGCCAAACTGCTCCATACGATCCTTCATAAAAGATCATCAGTTCATTAGAAATCCAAGGGGATTTTGCCAGACAGAAACCCAACTTATGCGCATCCCCAATATCTGTTGCGATCCCTTCCGCGACTCGTCGAGTAAGAAGAAGACACTTATAGGTTTTATCATCACCTTCCTCGCAATGAAAATTTTCGTCGAAGGGGAAAGGAGGTTCTTCCGTAGTGTAATATTTCGAGAGAAAGATTAGAAAACCTTTGATAAGTCTAGTCTCAATACACCGCGGCAATAAAATCTCCAGCGATAGTTTTCGTGTAGGCCACATATAATTTGTCCACAATAGAAAGCTTATGTAGCTTGGGTTCTGGTTGATTATAGTCGCGGCTCGACTATAAAATTCCGCGTGTACGTCGTCGTTATCGAGGAGATAGCTCAGTTGCTCGAATACCATGCTCTGATTTTCTGGGGAAGCCAATAAGTCGGTCCAGGCACGCAGTAGGAGTCCCACGGGGTCTGGCGGCTTCCAGGCCAACGGAATGTTGCTCAATTCAATGTCGCTCAAATTTTCGGGTTCAATCTGGTCCACCGAAAACACCCATTCTTGCTGATGAGAAATTAACTTCAGAACAGGAGATTCTATGTGTGTGAGTGCTTCGCAACGCTTCCACTCGAAAAAACCCCCATAAGTTTCCTCGAAAGGATCTTGCTTGCTATGGCAAAGGATAGTCCGGGCAACGTCGACTAAATATGGAGCGTTCTCCTTGGCGTAGTAGATAGACGCGAGACTCTCTAGGGGCTTGTATCCCAGCATAGTTCGTGAAATTCTAGAGTCCACGAGCTGCTGCATCTCATGATGCTCCGGATCTTGGCACCGGCGCCCTGCCTCAATACAAGGTTGGCATAAACAGAAGTCTCCACAAGCGCACAACTTGCAGTCGTAATAAATTCCTTCTATTCTCTCGAAGCAATACGAACAACGAAGAGTATAGAATCTGTCACAGCGAGTGTCTACAAAAGGGTTTGGTTGTCGATACTGACGATTTAGTTCTCCTGGATCAAGTCCAAGATTCACAAGATACTTGAACAGTATGTGGAGCTTGGCCATATAGTTTGCAGGGCCTGCTGGTGCATCCAAATTTAACATCAGCTGCTTGAAAACAATATCTAGAAGAGAGATATTGATATCGGCTTCACAACAGTCATATGGCGAGGCATTTCCGCTTGCAAAAAGCATCCGAACCTTATCGAGGTCTCCATTACGACAGGCGACTACAATCGGGTCGTTATATCTAACGCGATTGCTCACTCTCAGAGCCGGATCGAATCTTGGCTCGTAACGAGGAGTGCCATCAAAAGTCGAGATACAGAAGAGACGGAGTCTTAAGGGAGGATCATTCTGAGGCGCCGGATCAAGATACACCTGTATCCTCGTTTCAATATAGTAAGAGCTGTCCATATGACTTGTCCTCCACTTAGTGGTGGTGCGGGTGACCGTAACAAGGCCTAGAGCTCTTTGAAACTTCTGCTCTTCGAATTCTTGGCTCAATATTCCTCGAGTTCGAATTGTTCCCTTCTGCTTCTGAAAGACGGTCGATGGTGGGGAATTAATATTTGTTATCGCCTCCATGCCCGACGGGGAGCGGGTTTGAAAGAAGTACTCGACAAGGACACCTCGTATGGTGTCTTTCACTGCCTCGATATAGTCGCTAGGTAGGTAGTCGCTCGAGCCAAAGTTGAAATACCGATCCTTCTGGAACTCGGCCAGTGCAGTGGAGTCGCGTTTAGGCAAAGGACTGTTAGCTGGTCCCAACTCTCTTTTCGCATCCAAGATTGAAAGAGGTATTGTGTGATCCTCTTCAATTCCGAGTTGAAGCTTTTGAGGTCCACTGGTGCGTATCCGGTTGATTTTTGAGGAGCTAGACTCGCCCGATGCAAGCTTCGTCGGCCGTCGTCGATAATTCTGGCGCCAAGATGGCGCTGGAATCAATGATATGCGTTGTGTTTGTTTGACTAAAGTATAGAGTCCTTGAGTATTGATCTGAGATTGCACCAGTTGGCCATACACGTTGTCCCTTGTTTGCGGTTAGCACAATTTAATTTTGTCAGTTTCGAAAGGTAGACTCACAATGCCGTGCCAACTTGATTCATTTGGGCACTATTCAGTAGGGCCATTGCCATTTTAAGATTCTCCACCTCTTTGATGATCTTACTCTTCCATCGAACAATTGCAAAGCTGAGCTTGGGACCGGGACTCACGCGTTGGAGTTTATCAATGATTGCTTGCAGACTTTGAATGCATTTACCGCTGTACTCAAGAGCAAGTCGTAAGTCCTCCCCTCCCGGAGCCTCATCACTGTATTTTGACATAAGGGTTGTCAGACTGGTCTGAAAAGCCTGGAGAATCGCCTTCAAATCATCGATGTACGCCGGTGCATCTTTGAAATCGTCGAGGAAAGTGCGAACTATCTGACAGCCTTGTAATACCTGGCCTGCAAAGCCTACAATACCAATGACAGACGCCGCAATACCGATAGCCTCGGCCATGGTCCTAAGGTTTGATTCCGGATTTCAACGCCTGGTGGCAAAGAGAATGTACCAGAGATGCAGTTTGATAGAAGATAACAAATCTTAACATAGAAAGATTTTCGCGAAGTGTGGGAATGCTTTTCAATTGTCGTGGGGCGTTCTGGTAAGGCTTTCCCACGTGGGCCACGTCAGGTGTGATGCATGCACAGCCACCGCCACGAACCTATTAGATGCGAGCATTCAGTCCTGTGGCACTCTGCCTAAGAGGCGTAGCAGAGTACTTCCTAGGCCAACTGAAGGCGAGCGGCTGAGTGGCTTCCATAACATAGGATTTATACTGTTAATGCCTCGCTGGTTTAAAATGGTCGGAGCGATACATCTTTGTTTGTAAAAATAAATGTCTGGATCTCTTCAAGACCACGTCAGAAAGGACAAAAGCAGTCCCATGAGTGGAGTATCTTCTTTGGCTTCGGTTTTGACTAAATCTCACTTGCATTCAAGAATTTTGAGACGAAAACATAATTTAAATTATGATAGCGAGCATCGTTGACGGGAATGAGCTTTGTATAAGTATCTTGAATATTAAGACGCGATCGATTACATCCTTAATGCTAGCATTTCGAACTTCCCTTCATATGCACCTTGAAGCACGACGCCATTAAATTATTTCATGCGTTTCGATAAAGTTCTCTGAGCACAAATATCCTCCCACTAGTTTTTATCCATCATCCTCTCAGCAAAAGTTAGCCAGAGGATACAGAAGATTTGGCAACGAGAATTAGGTGAGATGAAAAGAGGGGAGGTCCAAAACACCGAACAATCCTGGATTTTTAAAAAATCAAAAAGACTGAATAATTCAAATTCCAAAGAAACTTTGAGTCTAAAATACTCGAAAACAATTGAGCAGCAATTCGCCGAAATGAAAAGGCGAGAACGCTGTGTGATGAACAGTGTAACATGTGCATTGCTGACCCTCACTTAATTGCATATACAGTGAGTGGTACGTAATAGCCAAGCTTGACCATCTCAGATAGATTGTAAAACAACTTCTCAGTGGCTCCAAATCTAATGGTTCATTTCAGATTACGACATTTCAGAATGCAGAAGGAGGAATTGGTGGCTGACCAATCGATGCTTTATGAATTGTGAAGCGATACACGCGCGCTACTCTCCTCACAACATCCGTCGAAACTACACTCTTGATCTCCCAAGCTCGTAACCTAATTCTACTTGTAAGTTCCATCTTTATGTCACCGCTCCACACTCGAGAACTCGTTTCGACAACAGTAAAAGCGTCGCTCGTATCCTTTCTTTCATCCGACGATTTACTCGCGCTTGTTCCACCTGTCATACCCTCCAGGTCCGGCAGCCTGATCAATGGGCGCAACAGCTTCACGCTTATTCCACCTATCATAGCCCCCTGGCGCGGCCACTTGGTCAATCGGTGCTGCTGCATCACGTTTATTCCACCTGTCGTATCCTCCCGGCCCGGCAGCTTGATCAATAGGAGCAACGGCCTCGGCCTCTCGCTTGTTCCACCTGTCGTACCCCCCCGGAGCAGCAACTTGGTCGATTGGTGCTGCTGCGTCTCGTTTGTTCCACCTGTCGTATCCTCCCGGCCCGGCAGCTTGATCAATAGGAGCAACGGCCTCGGCCTCTCGCTTGTTCCACCTGTCGTACCCCCCCGGAGCAGCAACTTGGTCGATTGGTGCTGCTGCGTCTCGTTCAACTGGCGCGGCTGGTGCTGCAGCAGCAGATGCAGCAAGAAGCGCAACGGCAGCGCTGAGGAAGAGGACCTTCATGATGGCTGTTACTGAGTAGCAGCAATAATGTAAGAGGTAAGAAGTCGGTCGTGATATAAGATGAAAAGATCAATGGATGAGTTTTATGGGAGTCCCAAGTAATTCTATCTCAAGAAGAAAGGAGATTCAGCCTGTTTATCACCTGCAGAGCTAGATCTCGCAATGAATGCAAAAGTGGCGACCTACCTCGTCACTACAAGGCTAGCGTCTGACTTTTGATACAAATCAGGAAGGTAACCCAGATCTACCTCTGTCTTCTGCATGACAGCTGC
Source organism: Hyaloscypha variabilis F (assembly GCA_002865655.1). Classification (NCBI taxonomy): domain Eukaryota; kingdom Fungi; phylum Ascomycota; class Leotiomycetes; order Helotiales; family Hyaloscyphaceae; genus Hyaloscypha; species Hyaloscypha variabilis. The sequence goes on along the minus strand of KZ613943.1, from coordinate 393,720 downwards.
TAAGATGTTAGCCCATTGGAGCAAACCGGTTAAGTCAACATACGAGCAAGAGGGGTTCTTCTCAATGTGGAAGGTACTGACTTCTCTGACGATAGTTCCACCTATTACTTCGTGCTTTTGAAAATTCGTTGGCTCAGAGATCCCACTCTCACGGACGTCTTATGATACGGCTATGAATGAAGGGCGCCATTTAAGAGAACTTTGAGTAAAGCAAATAGATATTTGACTCTACGTTGCTGATCTGAATAAATTTTCAGGAAGAGAAAGAGGGGCAGTGACAATGGTTTCGAAGCGGATTGGACAGCTATGCGTATACGTACTCGGAAGTGCATACTCGCATAAGCCCGCAAGTCACACCAAATGCTCGAGGAGCCGAGTTAGCAACGGAACGGGCAGGTGTACGATTCGTCAGCTCGCTTTCTCGGATGACGAGCTCGGTGAAAAAAATGCGGCGCGGATCATGGAAGGATTGAGCACCGCCGTGCGCAACATGATCTCTCTTCGTTGGAACAAGCCTTTGGAGGGTAGCGGGGCCGCAAGGGACGGATTGACCGAGCTAGTCTGCAGGTATGAGGCGTATGTTATCTTAGCTCCGTGCTTCCTGCTTGCCTGAATAGGATGTTAAATGAGGGGTTAGTGCCGCTTCGTCATCTGTCACACGAATTCTGAAAAATAATCCTTGGTGGGGAATGAAGAGGTCTCGTCAAAAGCCTGGTCACGAGTACCTGAGTATGAAGCGGAAATCACCTCGCGTGAAATATTCTTAGGAGAATCCCGCATTTTAGACTTCAGGAAAATTCATCCTGTATTAATTGATCGACAAAAAAAAAATTCTATAGATTTCATTCTCCAGAATAGCCGTTGACCCAAGTCCTTGGATCGAGCGGATCGTTCATCTCTCTCCCATCAAAATCAAACCCCACCTCTACATCTCCCCCATGATTTTCTGGACGAGCCCAGTCTCTGATTTTATCAAAATTCCTGCACGTATGTGGTGTCGAGATCAAATTCTGGTTGTAGCCAAGAGTGTCGTTCCACTGCCAGACGTATGGCGTGATGTCGCCATGGCACATTATTGATTGTCTGATTTGGTTTAGACAATGTTTTATGTGACTCTTGCCAAGCAGTGTATCTTCCATCTGACCCTCACGATTGGTACCAGGGTTGCTCGGAGTGTAATAGTCTGGACTGAGAGCCTGCCGTATCATGTTCTATAGAAGCCATGCCGTTAGAGGTGTGTTCGGTGGTGGACTGGCATTTTTAATTCCTTACCAGACAGTGCAATTGGTGGAAAACGTCCAGTTCAACGACATATCGACGTTCAGGATCATGGGGAAATAATATTGTCGGATTCACAAGCTGAGCCGCTTGCTCTTGATCAATAAGTTGCCATAAGCCTATTAAAAATGTGAGACAGAGTCTAACAGGGCGTGAAAGCTCGACCTTACTTGGATATAAAGATAGCCAAGCCTGGTCAAGTTCTGGGGAATTCTCTAGAACGAACTGTGTTCCGTCGTCTTCATGACCCGGAAGAAACGTAACTAACTCATACTCGATTACGTCTTGAGCAGGACCTTGCTGTTGTTAATATAATCCAGGGCAATCAAGGGAGAAGGAGGAACGAACTGTAGACCTGCTGGCCAAGGTTGAATACCTCTTTCGTTTGTCTTTTTCGATATTGTATCACATCCCAAGTCCCAAGTAGTGTAAGAAGTATCCAAGGCACCGTGGTCAATATCCAAAATGATAAGTTTCTCTTAGTTTGTGGTCGTCGCTTTTCCGAAGACCATGACCATTCAGAATCCTCTTCCTCGATCTTCTCCTTGAGCATCAGCGGCTCCTCTGACGTGCGCTCGTCACTATCCAACATGATGCTAAAGAAGGAATTGGGATGCAAAAAGAAAAGGCTTTAGTAGAGAGCAATTGAAAATGTCCTAAGCTATCTTTTCTGGGCCGAGGTGTTTCGCTGATGAAATCTGAAATCTGGATGCTTAATGCACGGGCGGTAAGCTTTCCGGACACAAGACTAGGACGAGAGAAGCTATCTCGCCATTTCTGCAACAAAATGCTTGTTTTGACGTAGCGCATCGTGTAGATAGGAAGAGCTGCATTTTCGGCTAAGTAGAAGTGAGGCACAGAATTGCACAAGCACGCATCCGCATTAGGTAGTTGGTTAAGGCGGGCGAAACCAAATAGGAAGGATAGAGAGTGGCGGTAAAACGATGATGCGATACCCAAATAAGGCAGGTGAGCTTCGAAAGACTTCATTTGCTGATAGTTCAGGTTTTAGCAGGACGGCGTTGAGACGAGTACGATCATCGCCACCAATAGGCGGGTTGGAGGCACGGAATCCCTCCTACTGGTTGCCGCCCATATCACGATAACAATCTCTCTTTCAGCTCCACTGATCTTCATTGGTACCTCAGGGTGAGTGCTTGCTTGAAAGAATGTGTGCTGGCCTAAGCTAGGAAGATTTGTTCATTCGCGCGGCCCCGTTCTCAAGTTCGCAGCCACTATCCTGCCCCTTGTAGGCGAAGCGATACTTACATTTTGGTACGATACATTTATTTTATTCGTAATTGTGAATCTCCGAGCAGAATCTCGAGCATTCTTTAACAATTTAGACTGAGCCTAATTCTTGAAAGAGAACTGTGGACAGGGAACGTTGGAAGGTCTGGCCGTCTGTCTCTTGGTCCGTTGTTTACGGCGAACACTTCAAAATATCACAACCATTACTGGAATCATCTATAGAACAACACAAAGATTAAAAGTAATATACACTACAGTTTTCACCTTGATTCATCTAGCAGATTTAACTCATCTAGCAAAGCCATTCGCTTAGGGAATGCTTCTGTGCCCGAACTACTTCCTACTACATCTTAAGCGAGGTAACCTGTAAGAGCTACGTGACATCCAAATTGCATACGGGGGACCTCATTCATCCTCCCAGAAATATGAAATTGAGTAACAGGCAAGGTTCTCCCACATCTTGTTCATCTTGCCATAGGGGGGCTGTGAATTATGATGCGAGGCTTTCTTTTACATCTAATACGATAGTGAAGAAATAATTTGGGAAGTTGGACAACCTGAAGATAAACTATATTATTTCGAAAGCTTCATCCATGTCCCCTCGTCTTGGACATCACGCACCTCTTTACTGGCCGAGCTGTCTTCCTTTGAAGGTCGTAAAGAGACATTTCTTTATGACTACGAGATCCTCTCTCCCCATTGGAGCGATCTTCTTCGCAAGCAGCACTGTTAATTGATCTGCATGCTTCCAAACGAAGTCGAAGCTGGTGTATCTTTCAGTTCGCTCTCAGTATCGAATCGAGAGCCGCCACGACTAATCGAATGCGTTTCTCCCAGTTCTGGTGTGCTGGTACTATGAATCAATTATCTCTTTCTTGAGTTCCGTATGGATTTAGTAAGCTTACTGTACTGCTCTTGCTCAGGCGCTGATCATCCTCGCTTCATCCTAAGCGGGGTGTAGAGTAGCGACGTCATCTTTCCACATCTCGCAAATGCCATACCCACTCCCACTCTACTAAATCTTACGCTCCTTACACGTATTGAAAACTTACACAAGCCCCTCCTCATACGCAATGGCAAAACCAACTCTCGTCTTGGTTCCTGGTATCTGGGAAGGCACCTCCGTCTTCGATGTAGTCGCAAATTCGCTCCGAGCGCATGGATACGACACTGTGTATGCTCCTCTTGCCTCGACCGGCCATGCCTCCCCCGGAAACCCTACATTACTTGATGATGTGCAACATATCCGCAATGTCATCAAGCCGCTCGTCGAGGAAGATAAAGAGGTCATCGTGGTCGGTCACTCTGCAGGCGGCGCACTTGGTGCGGCCGCAACCAAGGACTTGAGTTTGAAGGAAAGGACGGAAGCGGGAAAGGGTGGGGGAGTTAAGAAGTTTGTATTTTTATCCGCTGGACTAGCCCCAGCTGGATGGAGACATCCTGACATCCTAGATTTCTATGACATTCAGGTGAGAAGACGCTTATTCCTCCTATTGTTATCCCCCGCAGCCCGTTGCGAATCTAAAAAATTGGAAATGGAATTGCATCACGTGTGCTAAAATTATCTTTACCACAGGGAGGTGAACAGCACTGCAAAGATCCCATGAATCTCCTCTTCAATGATTTGCCACCTGACGTTGCAGAGTCATGGCTTAAGAAGATGCAATGCCAGCCTGCGACCGGATGGGCAGATGTAGTCGAGCATGCGGGATGGCAGGACGCGCCAAGTGTGTATCTCATTTGTGAGAATGACAAGGTCTTGTCTGTGGGGTTGCAGGAGCGAGTATCAGCGATGGCGGGATGTGAGATTGAGAGGTGTGAAAGCGGACATATGGTGATTTTAACGATGCCGGAGAAGGTGGTGGAAATTGTACGTAGGGCCGCTGGCGAGGTGCTTTGAAGTTTGGGAGAAGCATAGAGTGTAGTTTGAACGACCAGCTAGCCGATTCTGAGAGATATGAAGCTAGATGTGGCACTCAACCTCTTCCCCCTTTCCCCTCTGTCCAGGTCCTTGTGCGGATCACTAGGCCTTGCCCACAGCACCCAGGAAATCTTTCCTCTTTCGCCTCCAAAGATTCTTGCAAATGCCCCTCGTAGTATAGATTATCCCTAGCGTGATCCATCTATTAAGATGAACCTCTCTATCGCTCTCAGAAGAATCTCACAATACCCGCAGCAGTTTAATATTTAGGGCAATCATATCTAAAGTCAGCTCCGTAAAGCGCATGAACTTGCAGGACATTACGGCGGTAATTGATATCATTCTTTCGGAGATCCTTTGCGGTGTTCGTGCCGAGAGAATAGTCAAAAGATGTGCAGAAAATAATATCAGTTGCAATTTCTGGAAGAAAGCTTCTTTGATCGATATTCCAAAGTTGGAATGCATGTGCTCAATCTACAACATTAATATAGCATGTTGTATTTTAGGCTAATAAATCAGCAGGTACCGTTTATTGATTGAAAATTGGACAGCTAGTTGATATCCGTGTTTCGAACAGTAGCCCAACAAAGCCATTGCTGGAAATCATGAGCATAGCTGGAAAGGAAACAAAGAGATGTTATCCCCTCCTCTGGTGAGACATATTCCACGCCAGGAATCACAGCTAAAATCGTCAGGCAGTTACGTCCCGCTTAGCTGTGCCTGGCGTGGACCATGTCGTACCAGACGAGGGGATAGGGATGGTCCAAGAGATCTCGAAGGCCACCGGATCAAACCCGGAATTTGCAGGAAAGAACTTTATATTTATTGCCAAAATCCGACAATATTACATCTGGATTGAACTTTGACAGCCTTCTAGGCTGTGAAGATTCATTGCTGTGATTTAGGGGGGGTTTCTACATCACGTGAACCAAAGCTGAATATATGCGAGGGGTTGTGTCACCTACAACTTAGGTAATGTGGCTTGAGGTGATAAAGCGGTGAGGAATACTGCAGATTTTATTTCTGCACGGAATAGCTAAGCTTCTTCTCCACTTCAAGTTTGCGATACCCTAAAACCACGCAAAGCAATGTTGGACCTCATACCTCGTGAGATTGTTCGTATGATTGTTGACCAGGTCTTAACTCTCACCCTTACTAGCTTTGACACCGTAGTCTGACGATGCTAGATCCCGGATGATCGAGACCGAAACAGCTTGAGTCGGGTGTCCAAGAAGCTCCATGCTCTGGTGACTCCCATGCTATATGAGTCGATTACCGTACGGTCTAAAGATGAGTCGAATCTTCAACAAACAAATATCGACAAATTCTTAGCAAATTTCAATCGACAGCGCTTCACATATGTGAAGGACATCAGGTTCCTTGCGCCGATAGATCAAAAAGACCAATTTCGTTGCATCCACAATGACCTCCTTGACCAGGCAGATCAAGATGATATTGAAAGCAGAGATGAGGGATTGGCATCGAAGCTCAACGACCTTGGAAATTTGATGGCCCAGGTCAGGCCACTGTTCCAGAGTCTGCAAGATAACCAGCTCAGAAGCTTTCAGTACGTTATAACACACAACTTAGTATCTCTTGTAGCTTCTAATTTCTGATTAGTTGGCATCTTGGTACCTGCATTCCGAAGGATATCATTGCCCCTGGAGGATACTTGCCTACAAAACAACCTTCAATCGAAGAGTTATCCTTGATAACAAGTGATCCATGCGATGTAGCGAAGGAGGACTGGGAATATGAAATGGATCTCACTCAGTTCACGTCATTGAACGAGTTCTCCTGGTGTGGTGGAATGTCGAGACGAGAGTTTGGTGTCCTTCGAAACATGTTGCACACTCATTCAAGCAGTCTCAAATTCTTGAAGCTCGATCTCGTGGACTGGTGGGATGCCCAATACAATTGGTGCGACAATGACTATGACTGGGAGGCCTGGATCAAAGATCACAACTTTATCACGGAAAAGGTGTTGGGTGTCTGCCCTGAAGAAACGCACCTTGTACTCTCCGCGCTGAAGTCCTTATCATTGTCCTCCGTCGGACTTCGGGTATACAAGTCTCGATGTTGCGCATGCCCTCAATATAAGTCAGCTTCACTCTCTAACCTTACGAAGCTGCCCCGACGCCGGAACACTTCTCAAGGCGATTGTGGACTCAGGCACTCCAATAAATCTAAGTACTCTTGAGCTGGTGATCTCACATGCCAGCGATGGTGAATATAATAAGCAAGCGGATGAAGAGTGGTTTGTCCCATTCCTCAACTCTTTCCGAGGCCTCAGAGATCTGTACCTCGAAGTTGAGAATGGCAGAGGGGTTGCTGCTATGCAGCGCTACTGGCCTTCTATATTCCATCACCATCAAACCTTGAGAAGGTTTGTGTATCATGAACAACGAATGGAAAATCATAGCTGGCTACTGGATTGCAGTATAGCTATAGAAGACGACAAGGTGCTAGATCTCTTTACGGAGATGAGTCTCGAGTGTATTGGACTCTGCCTTGTTCCGGCAATACCAAAGGTTAGAACCTCTGTGCATGTCTGCTAATTACATATTATAGATTAGGAAATCAAGGGCTAATCTTTTATCTACTTTCTAGACGCAAATCTTTTCGAACCTCACACTAGCCCAAGTCAATAATCTCAAACTACTATGTCTTCGAGACACCCACCCCCTCGCGGACAGCGAAAACCCTTTCGAGTCCGAGGAAGATCAGAACAATGCCATTCGCGAATTTGCTAAATGGGCATTCAAAATGTTTCCTAGACTCCTTTTCATTGCCTTCGGAAATCTTCCTAATGGTCATCCGACTGTGAATACTCGCGAAATCTTTCGTAGACAACCTTTCCCTGGTGTGGAGAGCAACGACTTTCCTGATTCATCCAAGTCAGAAAACCAGGTTTCGGAAGGCTTTGATGGATTCCAGGAGTTGGAAATGGAGGATTCTAGATTTGCTGATTATTTGGAGAGGCTCCGAGAAGTGTTGGAAGCATGCCCAACTGATCCTCTGTACAGGAAAAACTTCTGATGGAAATGTAATGCCAGGCTCTTCAATTTGATTTGTAAACAGATTTCTTCACTGCTACGAAGCTGCATACTGAATCAATGAGAATTATAATGGTGAATGTTAACGTGCGAAGGCCCACCACAGAGGATCGGGAGTGTATTGAAGTCGGGCTCCTCTGTAAGGAGCTAAAATTTCCGTCCGAGG